>OX411550.1:8819953-9447669 GCA_948146395.1 Fragum whitleyi
TTGCCACTTCGATAAACTCAAAACATAATGGAAGAGAGATAACCCCTACCACCCGTTTAATATTAATTTTCGCGTTTGCCTCCCTTACATCGATATTGTGCTCACATAAAATGTTTTAGTATAAATATTAAAATGTATATAAATGGGATATTGGAATATAGAACAATATTCAATAGCTCATAAAATTATTCATCTTATTTACCATCCGGATATTGTTCCTTTTGGCCTGATAACTACATGTATATAGCAAAGTTTTATCAAACTTCATGATAATTTTCATTTTCTGTTCATGCCAGATAAAGGTATTGTGCTTTTATTGAAGACATGGCACTTCTATGACAAATTTTCTGGTACTTACATGATTTAAAAGTAGATTGATGAGTTTTTTCGGTAAACATTCATGGCGGACAATCATGAACTGAATGAATTACATCAATTTCATTGACTACAATTCAGATGGAACATTTTAATAGTTTCTTCATTATGACATGGAACAGTTAAATACTCAATAGGTTTGAATCATGTGACCTAAACAGCTTCCTTTATTGGTTGGCATTCATAGAACATTTAAATGCTAAAATATGTGAAAATGGGGCAGATAGAACATTCTTTTATTGGAAATATCTGAAACCAGACATCATTTCAAAAATCTGTGAGCATCATCAGATGGAACACTTTGAGACGAATCCAACGGTACCAAAATTTCAATTTTGACAATATTTGCGATAAAACACTCTTTTATTAATGCGCCAATGAGTTTGTACCACAGCCACCTAGTTTTTCAAGTGGGTAACTCTGATAGCATTTTGTAAGAGTTACGCCCCTTTTTTGATTTACAATTTTCCATTGTCCAGCACCTGCAGCCGAGCGTTGCACCCGTGGGCGGTGTTCTTTTTTTTAAATTATTCTTCATTCATCTAGTATTATATAGGTGAGCAATATGGGTCGATTCTTTTCCTCGTGTAGATGTGTAATACTTCAACGTAACCATCATTAAACCTATATTAAGGTCAAAGTGTTTTTGTCTTATATTCTTGAAAGTTAAGCTTTTTCTATGTGCAAAATTGTAATGACAATATCTATTATTCTACATATATTATGTAAGAGTTGTTTATAAGTTTTTTCTCTGTGCAAAGTTTGTAATGGCAATATTTATTTCTACATATTAAGTTGTAACATGAGCCTTTCTCTTTGCAAAGTTTGTAATAGCTAAGTATTGTACCTGTACAGAATCTAAAGCATATATGTTGAATTATAATTGTATTTTATATATTTTTATACGCCCGTCACTTGCAGGACGTATTATGTTATCACCCGTTGCGTCCGGGCGGGCGGTGTGCACTTCTTTGTCCAGGGCATAACTCTGTCACATCAAGAGTTGTTTATGAGCTTTTTCTCTGTGAAAAGGTTGTAATGGCAATAGTAATTTCTAACTATTATAGTTGCAGCCTTAGCCTTTTCTCTTTGCAAAGTTTGTAATGGCAACATTATTATTTCTATACAGATAAATAGTTATATGTTATATATGTCCTAAATGCTGATTTTTTCATCTCGGCTGTTTTCGAAGAAAACTCGAGGTATGCTATAGCCTTGGTGTCGTCATCGTTGTTGGTCTCGTTGTCGTCGTCGTCGAGCGAAAACTATGATAAACTTGGCACACGTGTTCACATAAAGAGCAACCTATACTATCAAGAGGGATAACTATATAGTATTTTGTACGCATTATGCCCCTTTTCCAACTTTTTTTTCTCTATTCAGCACTAAACAGTCGAGCGTAGGCACTCGTAGTCTTGCTCTTGCTTCTTTTTGCATTCCTATAAAGCCACATTTCTATAATTTTCCACTCTGAGAAATAAGTTCTTTTGGTGGACTATTTTGGTTGTTCAAAGTACGTCTTCTGAAAGTCTGTGTGCCTGCTGTGAAGTCTTTGGACAAAAATTACAACCTTACGTCATTGGAGACGATTGCCAATGCTACTGATATGATTATTATTTGTTTTAGGGCGGAGTGGTTTATCGTCGGCGTCATTCTAAAACTTCGTAACTACAGCTTCAATTAAGCTGTAGTTACGAGATTTTAGAATGACGTCGACGTAATGCGCTTATTACGTGACTAGGACCCGGTTGACCGATAGACTACCATTGGTAAAATTTTGACCGGAAGTTAATTCCAGCCAATCAAGACACAATTCCAGTGGTACAATTGATACAACAAACTTGATTGGTTGAGAAAGAACTTCCGATCTATATTTAACCAATGGTAATCTTTACTATGCAACAAGGAGCTGAAAGTTTAGGATAGTATCAGATTATTAAGTTGTGTTTATAGACAAACGCATTTTACCAGTCTGGCGTAAGGGGAGCATCTAGAAAGTGCATAAATTGTCGGTTGATTTTCTGAATCTAGAATCAATATTCTATCTACATGTGAGAGAATTTTTGAAATACGACCTCCTTTTGGCCTCCACTAGAACCTTTTTTTTTTCTTTCAAAAAAATATTCTACCGATTTCCATCTAGGTGGTCCCTTTTTGCATGATTGGTCACATACGATAGCTAGCTCCTGTATAACAGCTGTTTAGTAGAAGTTGATTAATTTATCTTATTTTGTCCCACCTACGAAGTAGAAGGGGGTATAATGGTTTCTGCCCTATCTGTCTGTCTGTTTTATGCTCATTCATTCCCCAGTCCGTCCGTAGACCTTTTGCGTTTCCCAACTCTTACTCAAGAACGAAGAATCATGAAATTCCATACAATTGCTGCCCATGACCCAAGGTAGAGCCTTATTGGCCCTATTATTAAGGTCTCAGGTCAAGGATACCATTGAAATTTGTAAATGTACGAATACCGAAATTGCTTGTTGGGGTACTTGTCCACTTTGCGAGAGATGTTTTTGTAAATGTGACCCATCACGCGAAAAGGGACCATAGGGGAATTCTTTAAAATGAATTATTGAAAAAGAGATTTGATCCAGCATATGTCAACTAGAAGTCGCATTTCAAAAGTTCTTTCACTGGAAGAATTTTTGATCATTCGAGATTCAGAAAATAAGCACGGTGCAAAAAGTTTCGATCCTAGCCAGTCTGCGCATTCTGACTAGAGTCGGCACTTTACGTACTACCCAGATGGTCCCTTTTCGCATGACGGGTCACAAATGCATTGTACATATCATCACTGTTATGTAAGTAATCATATTGAAACAATAAAATGCTATAAATGATTCAGATCAAGAATATGTGTTGATTTATTACTTTGTTACCATTCAAACCCAAACCTGTTGTTTTCTATGTGCATGACAAAGGCGATTTTCCCCGTAACAACTTTGAATGAAAAGAAAAAAAAAATAAGTATGTGGATATTGTGATGCGATTAAACCTGTGCGTGTTTTGCAATAGGTAAGGGTTCGATATGAAATACAGTTAAGAACATTTTGAAATTGACAAGATGAATGATTTATGAATGATTTTGAAATAAAAGTGAATGAGTGTGTGGTGCGAGTTTTGAGGAAATTCAAGGGAGGTAATCCTTTATCGCAATTTTGTTCAGGACGAACAAAATTATTGATATTAGTTACCATCCTTAATAAGAAATGCATACAAGGTCTTTACATAGCTTCTTATTTCTTCAAGAACCTATGAGTCGCTAACAACTTAACTCATGTCAGTGAAATCGCGATTTTTTTTCTATCCAAATTCATTTTGAATGACGTTATTTATCTTTTATTTCAATGGGTTTTAACTTTTTTTATGCCCCCGTATCGAGAGATCGGGGGCATATTGTTTTACTCATGTCCGTTTGTCTGTCCGTCCGTCCGTCCGTCTGTCTGTCCGTCCGTCGGTACGTCCGTCCGTCTGTCCGAAAACTTAACCTTTGCCTTCTCTCAAAAAGTATTTGACATACAAGGCTCATATTTGGCATGATGATAGATCTCAATGATCCGCATCTGCCTTGTACCAAAGTCAATGTCATGTGACAAGGTCAAGGTCATCTGTCAAGGTCAAACCTTGAAAAAAATGCTGTTCCGGGGGCATTCGTGTTTCACAAACACATCTTGTTTTCATTCATAAATCATTCATCATAATCACCTTATCACGGTATACTGGTTTTATAAAGTGCAGGTAATATGATTTGCTCCTTCGTTTAATTTGAACGAAAAGAGTTGTATGTTATATAACCTTTCTTTAGTTTCATTGAAAACACCTCACTAATTAATACATCAATAGCAACTTTAATTCGACGTTGAATAAAAGTCATCGTTTGCCGAGATCCGTTAACTCGTTCTGGAACCCATTACAGTTAAGAACATCGTGAAATTGACAGGGTGAATGATTTTGGAGTGACTAAGGAATGAAATTGAATGAGTGTGTGGAGCGAGTTTTGAGTGAAATTAAAGGGAGGTAATCCAATGTTGCTAATTTTGTTCAAGATGAACAAAATTAGCGATATTGATTACCTCTCTTTAATAAAATATGCATACAAGTTCTATAGACAGCTTCTTATTCCTTCAAGAACTTATTAGTCGCTAACAACTTAACTCATGTCAGTGAAATCGCGATTTTTTTTCTATCCAAATTCATTTTGAATGACGTTGTTGATTCTTTATTTCAATGGTTTTGAACTTTTTTTTTCATTCATAAATCATTCATCATAATTACCTTGTCACGGCATCCTAGTTTTATAAAGTGCAGGTAATATGATTTGCTCCGTTCGTTTAATTTGAACGAAAAGAGCTGTATGTTATATAACCTTTCCTAAGTTTCATTGAAAACACCTCACTAATAAATACATCCATTGCAAGTTTCATTCGACGTTCAATAAAAGTCATCGTTTGCCGAGACTGTTAACTCATTCTGGAACCCATTACAGTTAATAACAATTATAACATCGTGAAATTGACAGGGTGAATGATTTTGGAGTGATTAAGTAATGAAATTGAATGAGCGAGTGGAGCAAGTTTTGAGTGAAATTAAAGGGAGGTAATCCAATGTTGCTAATTTTGTTCAAGATGAACAAAATTAGCGATATTAATTACCCCCCCTGAGTGAATGAATAAGAATGATTTTGATCGGATTGAGTGTCAATTTCACGGTGTTTTAACTGTATGTTGTCAATACTGAGATCGTAATTGCTCGGGCGACCACCTCTATTAAATGACCTCTTGTATTAAGCATCATTATAAGTGCCTTTATCGTAACAACACCTCTGAGATCATAATTTCGACCTCTGGCTCGTCCGACATTCGTCAAAAGACTAAATCAAACAATTCCTTTGTGTCTCACCGATGCGTTGATAATCGTAAGCCCTTTTGGAATAGCAGCTGGAGGCTATGATAATATGTACAGTCGATATTGCTCGGGCCACCACCTCTATTAAACGACCTCTTGTATTAAGCGACAACCATAAAAAGTCACTTTATCGTAACAAAATCTTATCTCTGAGAACTTTGACCTTCTTTAACGAACAGCCGTTATTATTGAATCTTTCGATTCTGGAACTTATAAAAATCATCTCAATGAGACTATTCTTTTCGGTTTGAACATCATTAGATTATGTAGGAATTATGCTATAATCAATAATTGCTTCTAAAATGATCTAGAAATGATAAGTATATTTATCATTAGATAGTGTATTAAGTGACCATTCCCATAAGCGATCCCTTTTCGGTGGTCGCTTAACACGAGTCGGTTTAGGAAATACCAGAAACTCATTGTTAGGTCTTCAGCCGCTGCGCCATGGCTGAAAGATTGTTAATAGCAACGTGAAACACCACTCGGACAAACCAATCAACTAAAAACATGATTTATTTCACCAATGTCCGGACGACAAAATTAAGTTTTGCCCAAACTTGAACAATTGCAACCGATGATTCAAACTTTGTAAAGTCTATTATTTTTGTCTTCTGCTCTTATATTGGGGAAAAGTAAATTTACTGAGATGGTAACAACATTTCATTTGTTTTCTACAATGTTTCTCAGCCTGTCTTTTGGGGCTTAAAAAGGGGGAGGGCTATGTGGGAATATGTAAGGCCCGGGATTTACATATCATAATTCTGAAAATAAGTATTTTGTAAACTTATTCACTTTAACCTTTCTTCAGTAGCATTGAAAACATGTCTCTATTTCATATCATGTATCAAAGCAAGTTACCCTCTCGATCATAGTTGAATCTTATCTGTTGTAAATACTCTCTTCAAACTCTTTTATATTCGAGCCTGTACGTGACATTTCCAGCAACTTCGTGTGTTCATTATGGTAAGGCATTAAGCGGCCTGAACTAGGACATAGTGCATTAAAAATACTCATAAATCGTTAACAGAAACAGCAAATCCTTTGCTATCTATAACGTGCACAGTGAAGACTAAAATAATCGGATGCACAGACTGATTGGACTCTTAACGTCGCGTATATTTTTTTCTAGAATTGTTGGAAAAGTCACACATGCTCGTTTGTATCTTACTGAACTTGTTTTGTCGTCATCCAAGATGTTTTAAAGGAATGCACCAACATTCTAATAGTTTTATGGGCAACAATCTTAATAATCGCAAACATGAGTGACGAGAGAGCAGTAAGGCGCGAGGGGAGCTCAAAGGGAAATGTCTTTCTGGCTTTTCTGAAATACTTGATATACTTTTGGCTTAAAGTTAAGCATAGTTTTTCATATTAGCTAAGAATCTTTGACAACTTCGTAAGGCTCAGCTAAAGAATAAGGTATAACGACTTACCATGTGTAGGACACAGGAACTTTGTGTCTTCGGTGATCAACATTCGGAACATCACTCGGCCATTTCCGTAAACTGCAACAGACCTCGGATGTATGTAAGGCGGATGGGTATGTAACAATTTTGTTAGGCGGAAACAGTGTAAGAAAAACTAGCACTGTAGATTTATATCTTTTACAGTATATAACGACTGAAAAATCTTAATTTTTGAGAATGACTAATCATTCTCGAAAATTAAGATTTTTCCAGCCGTTATTTAAGAATCTAAAGAAATTTATTTAAGAATACGATGGTTTCACGTCAGTGACTTGAACGAGTAGCGTTGGCGACGTCGATTGTTTTCAATCAAAGTTTCGAGGGCTAATGCCATTTTATCTGACGTCATCGAGTTTTTCCAAGGGTTTCCCGTTATTTTTCAAAATAGTCCGTGTATGTACATCCGAGGTTGATCGTGAGATTGCCCGAGTGTTGTTCCGAATGCCGACTTACCATGTGTAGGACACAGCAACTTCGTGTCTTCGGTGATTAAATGTAGCTGAATCGTCAATAAAAAGAGGGAAGCCATTACAAAGTATTAAGCGGAAGTCGAAGGTATCCATGTTCTGCAAGTTATAATTTCGCAAATAATTCTGAAAGAGATAACCATAATGAATAAATCTTGAAGATTTTATTAATATCATTTCAGAGATTGGGTATGTTTTGGCCACCAAATCTTTTTGCTATGAATTTCGCGATTAAAGATCGACTTTCAAATACGCATACTCAGTGCATAATTATGTAGGTGAACATGTCATAGAGGATATTGAATGAGTGGCCATGCAATACCGAATTTATTAAACGAGTCATCTATAAACGGATAGAAACGAGGCTGTGTCGAGTTTTTATGTGTATTAGATGACGAGTTTAATAAATTCGGTATTTGATGAGCACAAATTTTATATTCTATTTATAATATGACCCGATTTTTTGCGATAAATCGTCAAAATTCTTAAAATTCAACATTTCAATTTTCCGCGAAACTTATTACGCCATTTAAAACTGACGTGACAATATATACATTATGACGTCATTTTCGCGATTAACAAATAACGTTGCTATTCGTTCTTAGCTCATTTGCATATTTATTCCACTAGTGTAAAAACGCCCGTGTAATATCAAAAATAATCAACGGGGTTATTTCACTCCCGCAACGTAGGTTATATTATAAAATTACTTATTCAATGAATGGTCACTGATCTTGTCTTGAAATAAATGCAATTTCAATTTGGTCACATAATATTGGTATCATTTTTAGTCCATTGGAATTCTAAAAAAGACGACATGCTTAACTTTATGCCAATAGTATATATTTGAACTTTGGTAATTATAACATCGCACGTACAGATTGTGAGAGAGCAAAAACAAACAAAAAAAAAAACTTTAAACCACTGCCTCTCTCTCAAGGACGTGTAAACATAAGGATTTAGAGTTCGAGAGCTAATCTTTAAGCGTAAGCTTTCGTCGCAATCGAACAAAAATAAATAAGTATAAACTAAGAACGAAAAAATATCAGAGGACAATAACTACAAAAATAAGCAAGGTAGAGTTAATGTTCTTATGCACTGCACTTCCTCTTGATGATATATATCTACCCATTAAGATACACGATCATGCTTGTATATCTTAAGAGATTTGCCCCGAACAAGATCCGGATATTTTCAGCTTTAACAGATACGGTTCTCTCATCTACTGTGACTTCAAACACCATTCCCACACAGCCGTCAACGTCACGTCCGTTACCATCCATCACTAGAAACATGAATACAAACCACGTCATTTCGACGTTACCGTCTTTGCCGATATTGACGCCATCATCAACGATGAAAACCACCCATGTAGGTACACGTATTATGTTTGGTAATAACATGTAGGTACAGTGAATCACATCCTGAAATTGACATTCACCTCGAACAAAAACATTCTTACGCGCCCATTCATTCATTCCCAAACTTTCCATGATTTTATTGGCCGATGTGGGTATTAAAGTGTTTTATGGTCCATTACGACACTTTAACACAAAAGTACGTAGATTTTGATAAGAGAAGTAGAAAATATCGTTAATTTCATTCAAAATTCGCTCCTCCCACTCCTTCCATTTCATTCAGAAAAGCAATTTAACTTGTCAATTTGACGATGTTGTTAGCTGTAGTTTGATCAACATGTCTACATCATTTTTTGAGATGAAGAGATGGTGGAGTTATAAAACTAAAAATCAAATCACACTGTATGAATACTCCAAGGGGATTCATACATGAGTGTGATTGGTTTTTAAGTTGCATCCCTCCAGGAAACAAACAAATACAGTTAGTTGCATCGAAAAATTGACATTCACTTCGGTCAAAACCATTCTAAATCGTTCATTCAACGCTCCATTCATTCATTCATAACAATCATTAGAACCGCTCACAAACGCCCAAACCCATTGGAAAATATAGAATCAACAACGTCATTCAAAATAAGTTTGGGTGGAGAAAAATCGCGATCTCACTGACATAATTCAAATTGTAAGCGTCTAATATGTTCTTGAAGAAATTTGAAGCTATCCATAGCACTTGTATGCAAATTTTGTATATTCATCCTGAACAAAATTTGAGATTTTGGATTGCCTCCCTTTAATTTCACTCAAAACTCGCTCCACACACTCATTCAAATTCATTCCAAAATCAATTACCGGGTCAATTTCACGCTGTTGTTATCTGTACCATCTTCATATCTCATAATTTGACATCATGAAGCAAAAGTGCAAAGATTTATCCACAATAACGCAGCTTTCACACATACTTGATTTTTAGGAGGCTTACAAAACAGTTACGAACTAAAGATTTGTTTCTATTGGTGTTTAGATTTTTTCAGCATTTGAAAATAAGCGAATCTTGATTACAGTATTGTTTGCGTAGAGGTACGAGTATGAAACGAAAAGTCTTCATGGAAGTACGAGATGAAGCCCGGCCTATTCTCTGCATGGATACTCGTCGAGGATTTATTAATTAGGGTAATTTTTTCAAACGTTAATGAAACAAGAAAACTATCTATTTACATTTTATCAAATTTTTTACAGAGGCCTACATGAAAAATTGGGAAACCAAATGTGTAGCCTCTTTAACCCTTTGCTGTTCAATCCCTGCTTTTTACGTGCCTGTGATTTAATGATTGAGAAAACATTGTGAAAAAAAAGAAATTGCTTCTGACAAGCAATTTCTTCTTTTTCCACACTATTTTCTACCCAACTGAATGGTTATTTTTCAAATTAAATCCACTTTTAATTTCGTCTGCAAAACCTTTGAATTTGGACAGGTCTAAAATTTTGTAAAACAGGAAAGGGTTAAATAAAGACGTTATTATTATTATTATTATCACAGCGAGAAATTGACACTCATTTCGACTAGTCTATCACTTCGACCAAAACCGTTAAAAAATCACTTGTCCAGCGATCCAATAATTCACTGCAATTATTCATTCCAAACACCCATACTACTTACCAAAAACGCTTCGTGTTAGTTTAAAAAAAACGATTCCGAGTCGTTCAAAGTGATCAATATTCATTTTACTTTGTCAGCTCGTGTTGATTTTTAAGTATCTGATTTGACAGTGAACTCAAAATCAGTAAATATACGTAGATTTTATTAAGGTGGCAATGGACAGCGGCCTCCCGACTCTATAAACCGGAAGTGGGTTTTCGTTATTTTACGGCTCTTTTTGCGCGTTGTTTATAATGACCGGTTTTCGTAAGATTTTACTTATGGAAATAACGTAGAATAATGATGGTAAAACTACATAATTTAGCTTCTTTTCAACATTTGATATTAATTGAATGACTGGATCATTAAATTTAACAATAAAAATGCGTTAAAACCGTCATTCGATTAGGGGGGACATTGAAAAATAACGAAAAACTTTCTTATTTGCATGGAAAGGTATGTTGAATTTTTTACCAAATAAAGGTAAAATATGGATTATAAACATATCGGAAAATAAGAAAAATTCATTGGGTAATTTCTTCAAAAAATGGGTTTTCGTAGCATTTTTACCGTGTAAAATTACAAAAATTAGTGCATTTTTAACTTTTGAAAGCAAATTGTGCAAATGCAATTGATCAACGAGAAATTTTCTTGTCAATAGCCATTGTGTACATGTATAAGGTCTATCAAAATGTATGTGTTTTAAAGCTATAACCTAGTACCGAGTTTATACTAGATCTAAAACGAATATAACCGTTTTACTGAAAAATGGCCTATACCACTCAAGGGCAGATAACTCTAGCATGAAAACGAGCGTGGAAAGGTACCTTCAAATTTTAATATGATGACTACACAATGTTAATCTACAACATATGTGACCAAGAAAAAAATTCATTGGGTGGAAAAAAATGACGCCATGTGTCCATTGCTACCTTAAAGGGCGGTAAATAAAAATATCGCTAATTTCGTCCACTTTGACGAAATCATTCAAAATCCCGCTCCACAGACCATTCAATTTCATTCCTAATTCATTTCAAAATCTTTCTTCTTGTCAATTGAAGTTGAATTGTCGTCGTATTATTTATCTACAATGACCTGGCACTCATTAAATATTCCTTTTAACCCCTATTGATAGTCGGTAAATATGTTTCTTAATATAGACTTATATTCGCGAAGTTAAGATGTAAAAATATGTATCACAACTCATAGTGCATACGGAAATTTGGCGGTGGTGGTAAGGATGCTTTACCGTTATCGGGAGGTCACGAGTTCAAGCCGGACCATGACCAGAAATATTTCTATTTCTCTTTAGGGTAACACTTTTTTGAGTACTTATTCTGATTCTTTTGATATTTTGAACAATGCAGACTCAATTTGACCATTGCAAAGTCTTGTCTATAAATCATTGTAAATTACTGAAAATGATTATGAATTTTGAAATGTATCTAGATCTATATTTAAAAGATGAAGATGCGTTTTTTTTTATTTATGACGGTATGAAATTAAGACATATACAGGGTTTGAACACGTTAATCGAATTCCTGTTTAAGTGTTATTATATTATTATCGTCAATAACTCTATTTCCTTCATATCTTATCATTCAATATCATGGGGAAAATGAGATCTTTATTGGGACTACTTATTGATACAAGCTTACTTAATACTTATTTTTATCATTTTTCATTGGGGTATGAAACACATCTTACTCTCGATCAGAATACAATATTCTTGATTTGTTTGAAAAACTAAAATTGAATGATGTAAGACTTAAAAAATATTAATCGTAACAGACCAAAAAAAATTAATGACGTAATGTAAATAATAAAAAAAAAGAAAAAAACGCAAAAATCCTAATGATTAGCCCATATTTAAAATATATGTGTCTCTGTCGGGAATTGAACTCGACCCAACAACTTATCGGTGCACGGGAAGGCGTCTGTAACCAATGTTCTACCGCGACTTTCTAAAGAAGATGTGAACTAATATAAGTAAAACATTGAAATAAGTTGAGTTACGTTCCGAGAATACTCGAGCCATTATAGAAGTTAATGAGTGCCAGGTCATTTTAGATAAATAATACACTTGAGATTTTCCTCGGCAAATCCGTTCTAAATCGCCCACTGAGTACTTCATTCATTAATTTTAAACACTCACTCAGACCATTCAAAACGCTGAAAAAATAATTTAAAAAAAAAAAAAAAAAAAACCACACACACACACACTATATCGTTCAAAACAATCGGTATTTCATTCGAATTGATCAAATATTTCCACGATTTTATTATTATCGTGAAACCGTTCTAAATCGCCAACTCGATTTTTCAATCATTCATTTCAAATTTCAAAAAAAAAAAACATTTCCAAATCGGTCATAACGATTGCCATTTCGTTCGAATTGATCAAATATTTCAACGATTTTATTATTATCGTGAAACCGTTCTAAATCGCCAACTCAGTTTTTCAATCATTCATTTCAAATTTCAAAAAAAAAAAGGCATTTCTAAATCGGTCATAACGATTGCCATTTCGTTCGAATTGATCAAATATTTCAACGATTTTATTATTATCGTGAAACCGTTCTAAATCGCCAACTCAGTTTTTCAATCATTCATTTCAAATTTCAAAAAAAAAAAGGCATTTCTAAATCGGTCCTAACGATCTCCATTTCGTTCGAATTCATCAAATATTTCCATGATTTTATTATCGAATGTGGGTTTTTAAGGTAGTGGACTCAGAAGTAATGAACATTAACAGTGTTAACCGAGGTTTCCAAATGATTTTCATTTGGAAACCTCAGTTAACATTGTGAAAGAATATGTGGTCCGAAATTTTGTGGAACTATTACGGGTCCACTACCTTAAAGTGTCTTATTGGTCCGTGAATAGACCTCGCTGCAAAAGAACACATATTTAAATAACGGGGGGATAAAAAATTTCGCATTTTTGTCAAATTGCGCGAAGTTAACGCTATTTGATTACCTCCAATTGGTGTCGTTTAAAACTTGTTCCTCTCACCCATTTGGTTTCATTCGGCAATAATTCCAAAATCATTTTTTTTTTGTCTATTTCATGATGTTATTAAATGCAGTTTAGGTTATTATTTTATGGTGACGCCAACATTCTCGTAATCTTCGTTATAAATAGCCTGACAGGGCGTTGCTAAGCCGTGATGTAATTTGGCGAGTTTATTTTTTTTTTTTTTCATTTTTTTAAAAAAATTTGGGTTCTTATAGTCTTATAACTTTTAAGCTACATTCTGCATCTTATTTACCATTTAATCAAAAACTAGTAAGAACCGGCTTCTCCTATGCAGATGACGAATTCAATTGGGGAGGTCAAATATTTAAAAACAATTGTTTATATTAACCCCAGTAAAGTAGACCTACGCTTTCTTTGTTTTTTAAATTAAATCTGACATTTTTTTCTAATAATCCCTTATTCAGTCTTGCACACATGTAGTTTTCTTCCCTGCGTTTTAGCTCACCTGAGCACGAAGTGCTCAAGGTGAGCTATTGTGATAGTACAATGTCCGGCGTCCGGCGTCATTCGTGCGACGTGCGTCGTCCGTCGTCCAATCTTGATGAAACTTGGCAGAATGTTCCTTGGGTCAAGCTCTACCAAAGTTGTTAAAATAAATGAAATCCAACCTTAACTTACCGTTTACCCTCAACAAAAAGGGTGAAAATTGGAAAATCTTCTTCTCTGAAATCAGATGGCAGACAGCTTTCATATTTGGTATGTAGCATCATCTACTAGACTTCTACCAAGTACTAGACCCTGGGGTATTATTTAGGCTTTGCCCGGGCGCAACCCTTTTTACATAGTATCAAAGAGCAAAAATCTTTATAAATCTTCTTCTCTGAAACCAGATGGCAGACAGCTTTCATATTTGGTATCGAGCATTATCTAGTGGACCTCTACAAAGTTTGTTCATATCAAGACGAAGGGGTCGAATTTGGGCTTTTCCCAGGCGCATCCCTTTAAGCTCTTCTGAGCACAAAGGGTAAAAAAGGAAAATCTTCAAAAATCAACCTCTCTGAAACCAGATTGCTGAGAGCTTTCATATTTGGTATGTAGTATCATCTAGTGGACCTCTACCAAGTTTGTTCATATCAAGACCCTTGGGTCATATTTAGGCTACACCGAGGCACATCCCTTTTAGCTCATCTGAGCACAATGTGTGAAATAAGGAAAATCTTCAAAAATTGTCTTCTCTGAAACCAGAAGGCAGACAGCTTTCATATTAGTTTGTAGCATCAACTAGTGGTACTAGATTTTTCATATCAATACCCTGGGGTCACATTTGGGCTCCACCTGGGTGTATCCCTTTTTATATAGAATCAAAGAGTGAAAAGTCATATTTTTCTTACTCTTTGCTGAAAACAGTCCGTGATATTGATCTTATGTAGAAATTATCTCCTTGTTGACATCTGCCTATTTAATTAATGTGATGTCCCAGGGGTCAAAGAGACTCAGGTGAGCGATCTAGGAACATCATGGTCCTCTTGTTGTTAATTCATTATAATTTCAAATATGTCACAGAAATTTCGGTAGCTCTATAGACCCAGGTCCCTACTGACCCTAGAGTATTATTTTAAAATTTTATGATTTCTAGTGCTGCGGTTTCCTACCTTTTTTTCTTTAAAGAAAATGTATGTTGAAAGTTATTTCTTTTATTTTCAACTATATTTTGTTATTTTCTGTGCAGATTTTACTAAACCATTGATTCTTTTTAAGGATATGTGTCGACTCCAAACGTTTGCAGTTTAAATTGATTCCTCTTATCAAGCTTGTAGTCCAGATTAAGGGACATGTAAATGAATCAGAATGTAAATTAACCAGAACAAAATAAACAAATTTTGGAATCTTCTGCCGGTGTTATGTGTTTTTAAGGTTTTATAAATAGATACAGGCTGGGCAGTTTATTATTTTAACTGTACATCTAATCTGCTGGATTTGGTGGAGAAATGGCAAAGCTCGGTTTGTAAGTTTGACTGTATATGGAATAAGAATCATCATGAAATTTATCGTTGGGTTTACCAAAACCTCGCTATTCAGCTTGCCTTATATATATAGTTACGAGAGTTTGGTTCCCCTACGACGGTTTAATGTTTCGAATTCATAATGTCGACTTTCTATAAAAGTGAGTATATAGACGTCGCGCACGCTAATGCTTAACATTTTGTAACGTCGATTTTGCCATTTAGACGTTATGACATTATTTTTTTCTGAGGCGCTTCTTGTTTATCTCATGTAAATTGTGTCATGCGTATTTGATTTGTTTAAAATTGCTATCAAAGTTATATTCCGAAAAAGAAGGAATAAACTTTTTTCTGCTGGAAGCATTTTTACTATCAATCGGCTTTAATCATTTTTAACTAGGATTGCTGAAAAAGCACAGCGCGCAATGTTAATACGTTAGACGTTAAAAATGATACGTTTTTTGAAAGTATGTCCACACGGCCAAATATAAATATTTTTGATATTTTTAAACGTATCTGTACGTTTTCCTTGTGATTGTACGAAAAAATAATATTTCAAAAATGTAGAATGATTTATGATTATCATTTTGATCATGAAATGCGGCAGCGAAGTATTTTGAAAACCGGGCATAAAATTCGCGTATGTAAGAATTTGTATCCACACACGTTATCTGTCTTTATTTTGTTATATAAGACGTATTGTTATTTTTAATAACAATTACGAAAACTAGATACAAATATTTATTATATTTTTAAATTTCATAAAAAATCACTTATTTTTTATAAAGATAATGAGAAAATTTGCCATTTTTCACGCCGATTTTTTGTTAAAATTTGACGTTTTACAACTTTTGAATTGTAAAATAAATCTCTATCAATCGTTTGCTCTTTTACTGACGGTCATTTTAGTTCACCTAATAACATGGTATCGCCTCTCGCTCATATCTTAAGATTCCCAACATATTTCATGAACTATTTAATGCATTTTAGGGCTTTTAAAGAAATCTACCCACACATAATTTGTTACGTTTTACAGACGTCATTTAGGAGTTTTTGTGACATAGAAACTTAATTTAACGGGAGTTTTATTTTCCTCGATTCACCTAACAAATATACTTTAAAAGTATGCTTTCTTATGGTTCATTTGGTATAAAGAACATAGAAGTTGACCTATATGTTTAGAAAATATGGCAGATCAAACTTAATTGGAGACGTTCAATTTCAAATGTTAAGCATTACCGTGCTTATTAATGAAGTATATATTAAAGAAAGTTGAGTTACATTAACCTCAAATGCAATGAGCCGTTAATTAGACTCTGCCCTGCCAGGGCAATAATCATAGATTATACATAAAGACTATAAACTTCAAGAGAAAAAAATCCGTCGATATGTATTTCTAGCTCACCTGAGCACGGAGAGCTCTATGTGAGCTTTTGTGGTAGATATTTTCTCGTCGTCCGTCTACGTCGTCTATCATGTGTCGTCAACATTTACCTTTTATGCATTCTAGAGGCCACATATTTGCCAGATCTTCATGACATTTGGTCAGAATGGTAGTCTGGATGAAACATCGGACGAGTTAGAAATTGGATCAATTGGGGTCAAAAACTGGGTAACAGGGTCAAATCTTATTAAAACCTTGTATGCACTCCATAGGTCACATGTATCTGTTGTGCCCGTTCTTGGGAAAATGGCCATTCTCATGATTGAGCAACCGTTGTTTGCCCGTTCTTAAGAATGGTTGCTAAATCTTAAGATTGAGCAAATATATTTATAACCTTCGTTTACAATTGAAAAACATAATCAAAACTGCTTTTATCATACGAACATAAATTAACGAGGAGAAATGTTTATTCGATTAACAAAAAAAGTTTAAATTACCCACTTTGATAACGATAAGATGAACACTTTTCCCTATGTTCTGTGAAATCAAGTTCGGCAACAAAAACGAAAAAAAAAAAAAAATGATACAGATCTATTATTCCATGATCTTTCGTAAATGACATCGCAGAGTATGTACCATCTATTTTTGTTAATTATGAATCTCGGTCCGTCCGCCCCACATCCATTTCGCCCTAATTCCTGTTCGCCCCGGGTCGTTCGCCGAAAATCTCGTTCGACCCCTCTTTTCAGTAAAATATAAATTGCTTAGCGGTGTTTTGTTAATTCTTATGTTAATTATTTTCATAATAGAAAGGATATCAACAAGATCCCTGTTTCTCTGTTAAGAATTTCTCCACACTTTTTTTAGGTTCAAGTAAAAATGAGGCCAGTCTTAGGATAATTCATTTGATAGATAGAAAAAATAAATTATTATCGGTATTCTTTATTAATTCATAATAATAATAAAACATATGTATTTAATATATTTAATCAAATAATAATTAATCGAACATACACAGATTGAATGAAGTGAAAAAATAATGAAATATTCAATTTCTGTTAAATTTTGACATTTGATAGCAGAAAGAAATGGCAAAATTAATCTATCAGATACAAGGTAAACAAGCAAAAACTACTAAGAATTAAAGATGATGTTCATTTTGGTCACAATACTTCGACAAAATGTGTAGAACATGTGGTCTGATAAATTCAATGGGTGGGGCAGAAACAAAAAGAGTGAATCGACCGGTCTTAATATTCATCCCGGGACACACCAGGACACCCCAGGACTTAATGAGGCATCCCGAAACACATCCAATAATGAGATATGTCATTACACTGATAAAACGGCTTGTCCCGAGGTTTATTAAACACGCACAAAAGGTAATTTTACATGAGTCCCAGGATGGTTTGAATTCTCATTTTTATTTTACCAAGTGAACATTTATATAATCAATTTCTTATTGCCTAATGATTTTATAGCTAATTTTTTAGTAATGAAACGTTGCCGGGTGGCCCGTTGCGTCCCGGGGTGATTATCAAGAGCCGGAATCACCTCACCTTTTGGTCAATCCATTTAATAAACCCAGGGCAAAAGACAGTGTAAAGAGAGTAAATGGATCTGTTACCTTAGTTTTCATGCATTGAGGACCAGTATAACATGAAGAAGGCAACAACATTTCAGAGGCACCTTTAATTATGTGGTAGGTAGTCATTTATGTGATGGTGAGCGAGACATCAATTCAACATGTCTATATATAATCTCTTTTAAAGAGACAATCAAGCTCAGGAACCAAAAGTTTGCGTACTTGAATAAAAGATAACTACATTTCCTACAGCTTTGATTCATATGTCAACCCTGTTATATGAAAGTATTGTGACTACAACTTATTCAATAAGTACACCTCTGCCCTTTTTTAAGTCTTCTCATATTGGATATCATATGGAAAAAGGTGGTAAATAATCACAAAATACACCCTTTAAACTGTTGGATTTCCTTGTATAAAAATCAACAAAGGAAAATAGCTCAGAAATTGAAAAATATGTAGAGTTACAATTCTTGTGCACTACACTTCATAATCATGAGAGATAAAGCTATGTAAAGTTACGATTCTTGTGCACTTTACTCCGTAATCATGGAAAATAGAGGAAAATAACCGCTTAGTTGCAAGTCAATTGGATATAGGTAGACAGAGATAAACTCTGGACAGATTAACAGACAACAGGCACTGGGATGCTGGGACATCATGGATGATCACATAATAATATTTGACAGCCTTATAAAAAGGAAGTTGCTAGTTTTATAATACAAGACATGGTGGCTTAAAAATCCTCAATGGACAGACATTAGATTTCCAGGATTTTTTTTTTCTTCAAAAAATCAGAAACCACCATGACATCAAAAAGCAGTCATACAAATTTAAACATTCCGTCCGAACATAAAATATTTTCCATTGGAAAGTTTCATGTTAATCATAATTTTGATCTCCATTTTTCATGAGACATTATGTCACATTTGATTAAATGAATTTGTCTTCCACCAATAAAAAAAATGGAAATAAGTGTGCCTAATCAGCAGCCTGGATCAGCAGCTGATATTTGTCTTCCGCAAATGGGTTGATAATCATATGCCTTTGTGGGATAGCAGCTGAAGGCAAGGAAAGGGTGTTATGGAAGTAAGGGTAAGAGAAATACAAGGAATCCATTGATAGATGCTCCAGCCGCACACATTCTTTTTGACATGTATTTGTTCTTACAAATTGGATTGGTAGTCATTAACCTATGGGGGATACTGTAAAAGCTTTATAAGAACCTCAGGGTTCTATAAGAATCATTGTATTTCCATTAAAAAGGGATGGGCTTTTATTTGAGTCTATCCTGTTTAATTTACTATTACATTGGTGAAAAATTGCCAAAAAATAAACACAATTTTCTCAAAATAGTAACATTTGATTGAGGGAAAGGCGCAAAAACATCTGTTGAAATTTTAGTGACATTGATTTTGAGGGCATGTGCCTTTGTTAGTTAGGCTTCAGTATTTTGAAAAATCACATAAAAAAGGTTGAATAACAATTTCAACCTCAGATGAGAAGGATGGGGGTTTATAAGAGCATGGGGCTCTATTAGAATTTTTACGGTAAGAAGTTGAATTGTTAAAAAGGATATCATGTTAGTTGCACTTGTGATCACTTGAGTTTATTACAGGTCAAGGATAAAGCATAGAAAACAAGCTAAATGAGGTTATTATCAGTTTAAAGCAGATGCCTCTGAAACTTTTCAAAATGAAGGTTAAAATTCCAATTTATTATTTTGATAAAATTAAACATTTTTATCTTTTTTTGTGCATCTTTTAGTGTTCATTTATTTGTCATTTACATGGGGTTTGGGCACTTGTATTTATTGTGATGAATGTGGAGCCTATCTTTCTATATAGTACAACCATATATATAAATATATATATGACCTGTTACACAAAAAGGGAACATCCGAGTAACGTGTAAAGTGTCGACCCTAGTCAGACCTCGCAGACTGTGCAGACTGACTAGGGTCAAAACTTTTTGCACCATGCTTATTTTCTGAATCTAGAATATTGAATCTACCTTCCAGTGAAGGTATTTTAGAAATGCGACTTCTGGTTGACATATGCTGGATCAAAACTCTTTTTCAATAATTCATTTTACAGAATTCCTGGATGGTCCCTTTTTGCTTGACGGGTCACATATATAACCCTTCGATTCAACTTGGGTAAAGAACTTCTCATTTGACTTTTTTTTTTAGACTATGTATAATGTAGGGGGCCTACAAGACTTATTAAGTGCCATAAAGACATTTTTGATAAGTTTCAGGTGAAAAGTGCTTGAGTCACTATAAACTTTAAAAACCCAGGATTGATAGCCTGCATAATTCACTTGGAAACATTTGAGCAAATTGTGCTTGAAACTGATAAGATTCAATAAATTGCCATTTTTGATACAGTTTTTTTTTTATATAAAATATGATATATATCTATTAAAGATAATAAAAACGACAACAAACTATACATTCCAATCAAAGCTGGCAAATGAATGGAAAAAAGGATGATAGACTCAGAATAGACTTTCCAGTCTATAACAATAACAACAGCAACAACAACAACATCAACACTCTCTTCATGCAGACGGCGTTGACAAATGAACTATATGTAGATAACAGTCTAAATCATTCATCAACAGTCAATATGTAGTAGACATGTACTAAAAATAGGTATAGAATTTTAAGGGCCTTGCAGAAAA
This sequence comes from Fragum whitleyi, assembly GCA_948146395.1. NCBI lineage: Eukaryota > Metazoa > Mollusca > Bivalvia > Cardiida > Cardiidae > Fragum > Fragum whitleyi. Next base: position 8,840,803 of record OX411550.1, read on the forward strand.
AATACTCTCAATTAACCAGTTCAGGTCCACTTTCTCTTTGAAAGCTCTGCTTGACTCAATTTTCTTGTATCATATTGTTCTTCAAAATAAGCCATAGTTAATTGTGATATAAATAAATTGCCTTAAAATAAGTGACAATATTTAACCAATTCTGGTCCAATTCAACCAGTTTATAATTTCTTACCATTTCTTGCCATCCTAGACATTGGAGGTAGGCAGTATCTGCCTTTCATGATGCATTTCGACATTGTAATCATAGATAGCCTGTAGTCTCCCATATTCGAGCACCTTAAGCTATGAAATTTATATTGGCACACTTGTACAAGGCAAATTTTCCCTGAAAACTACACCAAACGGAGCATAAACTTAATGGTGATATGTCAATGTGAAGAAAAAAATAGCCTGGTTACATAAGTAAGTGACATGTTGGTGTAGTGGTTGCAAGCGCACAAACTGACTTGAAAGGCACGAAACAGTCTCCCATATTCGAGCACCTTGGCACTTTTCATCCCAAGGTCAAAATCACTTACCACACACTTTTGAAATTGATTTACAAACTAGAAAGACCTCTTTCTTTCAACCTGGAATTATTTCAAAAGTCATTCACATGACATCTGTCAAGCTACAAGTGTTTCATTTGAAGGGCCTGGACATTTTTAGATATGGCCGATTAAAAAATAGTTTTTCAGAAATTCCTTATATTTGCAAAGGTTCGCACTCTTTAATCATCCGCTTTGCATTAAAGTTTTTGGACAATGGTTCTTACAATTTGCAAATTGTTAAAAAGAAATGAGACATCAGAATATCCCTCCAAATCAAAATGATCGAATATGGGAGCCTGCTCGAATAGGGGAAACTCAAGGCTATGAACTGTTGTTTACGCTGGGAACATAGCAAAGAACCATGGGTGTATGGATTACCACTGCCGGGGAAAGATTCAAAATACTTTTTTATCTGAGAAATGCTATTCATTGATGATCACTTGTGGTTTTGAAATTTTTTTGTAAAGTTAGAATAATTTTAATAATGATTTTTACTCGATTCCTCAGAACGATCGCATTTCAATATGAATAATACCAATTTTGAGAATATGAATGATACTTGCACAAGGATTGAGTTTTGGAACAAAATCATTTGAGAAATCTCTAGAGATACTTATTCCATGAATTTTAGCCCATACTATGCTACAAATATCTCAAGTCTTCAAAAGTATTATTCCAAAGATGACTTTTGAATATTTCTTTTCCATTTTGAGACAACCCCCAAACAGGTGGACCAGAACTTGTTAACCCTTATCATGCTGAACCCGGAATATTCCTGCTTTGGCAGGAGCTATAGACCAACGTCAGCCTGCACATATGTGCCGTCTGATGTTAGTCTACACCACCTGTTTCTCACTTTCAAACCAGAATTGTCAATAGATTAGTTTTTCAAAATAAAAATTGACCTACAGTTGGTACTTTCAGTGCTTTTTGCCCTTTGATTTTGATGAAAATTTTTAGCCAAAATTTATTCAGCATGACAAGGGTAAAGTCACTGTCATGTTAGCACATTTGTGTCCAATTTTCTGAGTGCCTGCGAAAGATTGTTGGAACGAAACCTGTTTTGTTTCCAGGTTTTTTCTCACGTGATCAGTCCGGCGACGCCATGTTAGATTGTTCGGTTTCGTCACGACGTTTTTCGAAATTTGCAGCTTTCTTCCACCACCAGTGTATGTATGCAATAAAGACAAGGCTTTTTAATTCCCCATTTAAGATTATTAACCATTTCGGAGGCTTTAAATATGCTTCCATGACCTGTTTGCAGCAATGATTTGCACAAGTTGTCTCCCTTGTCATGCTGTTTACTTTCACTTTTGCTTGAATGCATTGCAAGAACAATATTTCAGACTGTCATAGTAATTATTATCATTTTATTTATTAATGCCTTTTATGGCATAAATTCACATTCAGAATTTTAGTTTTGACAATAATATGCAGCTTTTTTAAAAGCGAAAGTAGAACATAAAGGTACTTGCAAGCCATGTAGAATTTGTCTCAAAATACAGTGTAGACCCTGATCAGTTTGCACATTTATTAGCATAGGCACACTGCAACCTTTGATATGTGTAATTGATCATGGTATATACTTCCTGGAATATTTCTCTTCAAAGAATAGCTTAGTAAGAATTTCCTTTGTGTATTTACAGCTTTTACCACACACTTCATAATGGTATGAAACCTCATGCAAGAAATTAAAGGTTGTTCTTACTTTGGAGGCATTACAGTAAAAGACTGCGAACAATGGAAGAAGAAGCTTATATAAATAGAAGAACTATGATGTCTGACACAGAGAAAATGCAGGTTAATGCAGATCAGAATAGTATTCAGGACTCTGTGTCTAAGTTAAAAAGATCAAAATTGACTTTGGCTTATGCTGAGAGAGAGATGGAATTGAAACAATATAAGGCACTTTTGGAAGAAAATGAGACTATAATGAAGGCCAAATTAAGGAGGCAAAAGTTGAGATAGAAAGCAAACTTGAACTTTTAAACAAACAGAAGGAATTGGAACTGTCAGAATTGGAACTTAATTTTGAGAATGATTTGATAAGTAGTTTTCCTCAAGCACCACAGCCTGATAAATTTGAATCGAAATATTTCGCGACACCATACCATGAAAGACCAAAACCAGTGCTACAACTAGACTTCAATTTTGACAATGAACCTCTAATGAAGGCTGAACCTCAAATTTGGCACACAGGTTTGTGGAAATGACAATGTGTTTGGTCGTTCTTGCGCGAAAACAGTATTTTGCTCAGTGCGCTCCGCTCATAATCCAAAAAAAGTTGTATTAGTCTACGCTCTAATTGATGATCAAAGCAACAAAACATGAGTGAAGCCTGAACTATTCTCTCTCCTTGATATAAAATATGAAAACTTCAGTATGAGGTGACTTCCTGTTCTGGCAAATCATTGATATCGGGACGACAGGGTTATGACCTGATAATAGATTCTCAGGACAGAAGTGCTTCGTTTGTTGTCCCAAAGGTTCTTGAGTGTGATGATATTCCCAACAATAGATATGAGATCCCAAACCCAGGATTGTTAAAAGATCTCAAACACTTAAGTTCATTGAAAAATGAAATACCAATCATCAACGAGAATGCCCAGATTATGATTCTTCTTGGTCGCGACATACGGGAGGTTCATCACATATTTGATCAAATAACGGGACCAATCGGATCAGCATTTGCCCTAAGACTCGCATTAGGTTGGGTAATCGTATGGAGATCTGTGTTTAGACAAGATGCACAGACCAAATTCTGTGAGTGTCATGAAAACATATATTCATCAGAATGGAAGACCATCCACTTTTCTACCGTGTGAAAATACAGTCAGTGTAAATGAAGGGTCAATCTTAGAAAAATACAGTGTGCACTCTAGAGGCCACACTTTTGGGCCAAATGCCTTGAAACTTGGTCAGAATGTTTGTCTCCCTCAAATCTTGGTATAATTCGAAATTGGGTCAAGTGGGGTCAAAAATGAGGTCAAGGGGTCAAATTTATTGAAATCTTTGTGTGCACTCTTTGATTAAAAATTCTGTGTCTTGGCCAGAATGTGTGTCTTGAAATCTTACACAAGTGTGATAGAGATTCACAAATTTTTTACAGTACTTTAGAGGCAACATATTTGTCTGAAATGTTAACCTCTTGATATCTTTGACTGTTGTAAATCCATGTATCAGGTGAGCGCTTAAGGGCCAATGGTCCTCTTGTTTATTCAAGGAGTTTGTAGGATGTTTGCAGAAAATGGATTTTCTGCATGTTTAATAGAAGCTAAATGTTTTCACAAACAGATTAGTTTGTGGCAAATTTGCAGCATACTTTGTATTTCTGTAAGGGTTGTTTATTTATGTGTTAGGATTATAAAAGATATAAACCAATGTAACAATTTTACACTGTTTTTATCCCCCGCCGTTTTCAGCGAGGGGATATAGTAATGGTCTCCGTCCGTCATTCCGTCATTCTGTCATTCTGAGAATCCATCACTAAACTTGTCCGGAGCATATCTCCTAAAGTATAATATCTATCAACTTGAAACTTTATGGGTGGATAGATCTCATAGAGGAAAAGTGAAGTGCACATGAACTACAACTCTGGCTTGCGTAGGTCTGGAGTTATTGCCCTTTGTTATTTTTAAGACTTAGATTTTGTCTGGAGCATATCTCCTAAAGTATTTTAGCTATCAACTTGAAACTTTATTGGTGGATAGATCTCATAGGAGAGAAGTGCAGTGCACAATTACTTTAACTCTGGCTTGCATTATTTTGGAGTTATTGCCCTTTGTTATTTTAAAGACTTAGATTTTTTAGGGGTCAATTTCTTAAAGTACAATAGAATCCTTAATCTATTAGGCTTCAGTTTATTATCAAGCTTTCACGGCTGGGGATGGCCATGTCCGACGTGGCTCTTGTTGATTTTTAATTCACCCATGCACAGTGTGCTTATGGTGAGCTTTTGTGATACCTTGTCCTTTGTCTATGGTACAGTGTCAAGTATGCCATCAACAATTCCTTCTAACCTGAGTATGAGTTCCAAGTTGTAAAGACTTTCTTCAATTTATCTATGGTATATATGGGATCCAATACATTAAGGCTACAAGGATATTTTTAAAGATTTGATCATGTAAATCTATCTTCTACAACATAGGACCAATTTTCAAGATACTGTAATAATTTGATATACTTTGGTAGACATGAACATGGCAATGGGAATCACTGCAAACTTTTCTTGCAAACAGATAAGTTTATGGGTTTTTTTGCTGAAAATTCTGGATTTCTGTAAGGGTATCTTTTAACATTATATACCCCACCACCACCAAAAAACAATAAATAAATAAATAAAGAAAAATAATGATAAACCTGTTAGGAAAAATAAGGCCGAATTATTAAACTACCTTACTTGGAAATTATGCTGCTGTCACAGCGCAGTTGGTAGCACATCAAACTTAATCTAGAAGTCCCGAGTTTGATGCCCGACGAGGCACTCGTTCTTTCAGACTTTTTGTCTCCCACCTATGGGTCGATAATCATAGACCTATGTGGGATAGCAGCTTGAGGCTAGGAACGAATGTACTGGTACTGGTAGTACTGGTGTGAGAAATACCAGGAATCTATTGTTAGGTGCTCCAGCCAATGGAATATAACGGACAAAATGTTGAAAACGGTGTAAAAGCCCATTGAAAAAGAAAAAAGATGGGAAATTATCCCTGCTGAATCAAATATGTTTTTTCAAAAATTAGTCTCTTTTTGTGTGAGACATCATACATGAATTGTTTTTCAAATATATCATTATACCCCCCACCTATGAAGTAGAGGGGGGTATATTGGCTTCACCATGTCTGTCTGTCTGTCCACCTGTCTGTCCGTATATCCGTCCGTCCGTAGACCTTTTCGTCTCCGGACTGTAACTAGAGAAGCAAGTGACCTACAATCATGTAACTTTATACAAATGTTCCTTATGACCCAAGGAAGTGCCCTATTGTTTTTGGGTCACATAGGTCAAAGGTCAAGGTCACAGTCAGCCTTTGTTCAATTTTTTGTTTCTGGACTCTAAAAATAGAGATGCAAGTGATACCCCCCACCTACGAAGTAGAGGGGGGTATATTGGTTTCACCATGTCTGTCTGTCTGTCAATCTGTCCATCCATCCATCCGTCTGTCCGTAGACCTTTTCGTTTCCAGACTCTAACTAGAGAAGCAAGTGACCTACAATCATGAAACTTTAAAGAAATGTTCCTTATGACCCAAGGAAGTGCCCTATTGTTTTTGGGTCACATAGGTCAAAGGTCAAGGTCACAGTCAGCCTTTGTTCAATTTTCTTTTACGGACTCAAAAATAGAGAAGCATGTGACTTATAATCATTACCAAGTGACCTACAATCATGAAACTTTATACAAATGTTCCTTATGACCCAAGGAAATGCCCTATTGTTTTTCGATCACATAGGTCAAAGGTCAAGGTCACAGTCAGCCTTTGTTTAATTTTTGTTTCCTGACTCCAACTAGAGATGCAAGTGACCTACAATCATTAAACTTTATACAAATGTTCCTTATGACCCAAGAAAGTGCCCTATTGTTTTTGGGTCACATAGGTCAAAGGTCAAGGTCACAGTCAGCCTTTGTTCCGTTTTCTTTTAGGGACTCAAAAATAGAGAAACATGTGAACTATAATCATTACCAAGTGACCTCCAATCACGAAACTTTATACAAATGTTCCTTATGACCCAAGGAAGTGCCCTATTGTTTTTGGGTCACATAGGTCAAAGGTCAAGGTCACAGTCAGCCTTTGTTCAATTTTTTGTTTCTGGACTCTAAAAATAGAGAAGCAAGTGATACCCCCCACCTACGAAGTAGAGGGGGGTATATTGGTTTCACCATGTCTGTCTGTCTGTCAATCTGTCCGTCCATCCATCCGTCTGTCCGTAGACCTTTTCGTTTCCAGACTCTAACTAGAGAAGCAAGTGACCTACAATCATGAAACTTTAAAGAAATGTTCCTTATGACCCAAGGAAGTGCCCTATTGTTTTTGGGTCACATAGGTCAAAGGTCAAGGTCACAGTCAGCCTTTGTTCAATTTTCTTTTACGGACTCAAAAATAGAGAAGCATGTGACTCATAATCATTACCAAGTGACCTACAATCATGAAACTTTATACAAATGTTCCTTATGACCCAAGGAAATGCCCTATTGTTTTTCGATCACATAGGTCAAAGGTCAAGGTCACAGTCAGCCTTTGTTTAATTTTTGTTTCCTGACTCCAACTAGAGATGCAAGTGACCTACAATCATTAAACTTTATACAAATGTTCCTTATGACCCAAGAAAGTGCCCTATTGTTTTTGGGTCACATAGGTCAAAGGTCAAGGTCACAGTCAGCCTTTGTTCCATTTTCTTTTAGGGACTCAAAAATAGAGTAACATGTGAACTATAATCATTACCAAGTGACCTCCAATCACGAAACTTTATACAAATGTTCCTTATGACCCAAGAAATTGCCCTATTGTTTTTGGGTCACATAGATCAAGGGTCTAGGTCACAGTCAGCCTTTGTTCAATTTTTTGTTTCCTGACTCTTACTAGAGATGCAAGTGACCTACAATCATGTAACTTTATACAAATGTTGCTTATGACCCAGGGAAATGCCCTATTGTTCTTTGGTCACATAGGTCAAAGGTCAAGGTCACAGTCAGCCTTTCCAGACTTTAACTCGAAAACCAAGTCACCTACAATCATGAAACTTTATGCAAATGTTGCATATTATCCAAGGAAGTGCCCTGTCGTTTTTAGCTCCACTGGCTGTAAGCCACTGGGGCTATTGTCATGGCGTTGTGTCCGTCGTGCGTGCGTCCGTCCGTCCGTGCGTGTGTGCGGTCGTAAACTTTTCTTTAAAAATCTTCTCCTCTGAAACTATTGGATGGATTTCAACCAAACTTCACAGGAATGATCCTTGGGTGACCCTTTTTCAAAGTTGTTCAAGAAATTTTGATCCAATGAAAAATATGGATTTAATGGGCGTGGCTAATTTCCAAATATGGTAAAAAGTGAGTTTTCTCAGATTCTAATCAATGGATACCAATGAAATTTTACATGAATGATCCTTGGGTGACTCTTTATCAGTCTACAAAAAATCATTGTGATCGGATGGAAAATATGCATTTTATGGGCGGAGGTCATTCTCTATATGTTATATAGTGGAAACTTTGAAAATCATTTTCTCAGAATGTAACCGATGGATATCAATCAAATTTCACTGGAATGATCCTTGAGTGACCCTTTATCAGTCTACAAAGAATCATTGTGATAAGATGAAAAATATGCATTTTATGGGCGGAGGTCATTTCTCTATTTGTTATATAGTGGAAGCTTTGAAAATCATTTTCTCAGAATCTACTGTTTGGATATCAACCAAATTTCACTGGAATGATCCTTGAGTGACCCTTTATCAGTGTACCAAAAATTATTTTGATTGGATGAAAAATATGCATTTTATTAGCAGAGGTCATTTCTCTATATGTTATATAGTGGAAAATTTGAAAATCAATTTCTCAGAATCTAATTTTTGTATTTCAACCAAATTTTACTGAAATGATCCTTGAGTGACCCTTTATCAGTGAACCAAAATTATTTTGAATGGATGAAAAAAATGCATTTTATGGGTGGAGGTCATTTCTCAATGTGTTAAATAGTGGAAACTATGAAAATCATTTTCTCAGAATGTAACCGATGGATATCAATCAAACATTTTTGGTATGATCTTTAGGTGACCCATTATCATGCAGCCAAAAATTATTTTGATTCGATGAAAAATATGTCTTTTAAAAGCGGAGGTCATTTCTCTATCTGTTATATAGTTGAAACTTTGTAAATCATTTTCAACATCAGTAGAACCCCAAATATCTAAAAATCTAGTCAAAACATTTATTTGCTTTTACAAGAATTTCAAGCCTGTGGAGCGACTCAAGCCATTCATGGCTTTCTAGTTTGGTCACATAGGTCGAAGGTCAAGGTCACAGTCAGCCTTTGTCCAATTTTCGTCCTGGACTCTTAACTCAAGAACCAAGCGGCTTAGAATCATGAAACTTCATGAAAATGCTGCATATGACCTCAATATTTGTTACAAACACATCCTGCAGTAATAGCACTTGCATTCTGACAAAGTGCTTGTGGGGGGTATAAGTCTGCTCTTCGACAGTTCTAGTTTACATTCATTTTCACACTTGAGCAGCTAATAATTTAAATTCAATTATTTCCATCAAGATTCATGCACTTAGATTAGCTATTTCATTTGAGATTATATATCAATGAAATCAATTTTGAGTATGTTACTTTGCACACCCAAAAGTCCTAAAGAAATAAATATGTCTCTATAAGGAAATATCTCACACTGTAAGCTGTAAATGTAATTATAAGAGATAAAGAGAGGGTTTTTTTAATATGGAAGTTTGAAACGAAAACAAATCATGTACAAATCTGCTTCACATATGCATACAGTGATAAGGTTTTTAGATTCATACCTCAATGAATTAAGAGAAAACTCCCTTCATCTCTCAATAAAAACATTAAATAATAGAAATCAAAGCAAGAAAAAGCTAGACATTTTGATCAATTTCACATACCCATAGGGCAGACATTACAAGGGCGAACCCGACATCTGGGCCCGCGGTTATAAAACATTTCTCAAGCTCAACTGATATATTTCTCCAATTTTGAATTAAAATAAATGTATGAAATAATAAGATAATATCAATAAGTTGTTATTTAAAGCAACTTATTAATATTACCTTTCATGTTAATACATAAATATGAGGATTACAACAGAGTTACAGCTTTAACCTCAAATTGAAGTTTGAGAAAATTTAGAATTGAGCCTGAGAAAACGTTTATAACCTTGGGCCCCAATCTTTGCTTTGAGAATGAATATACACTTGGTCTCTTGGAGTCATATTGTTGCCAGTTGAGCACATTATCCTTGGATTTGTGATATTCCCTAAATAGTTTTACTACATCCAAATCTGAGACTCTAGCTTTGAAATTTAACTCTTGTCATGCTGAATAAAAAACCTGGCAAAATTATATATAAATCAAAGTGCTGAAAGCTCTGTATTTCCTACTTGTGAGTCAGAAATTGATTTTTAAATACGTTTTCTGAAACTTTTCTGGCTTAAGAAGGAAAAACAGGTGGTATAGACGAAGATCAGACTGCACATATGTGCAGGCTGATGTTTGTCTATAGCTCCTGCCAAGGCAGGAATATTCCGGCTTCAGCATGACAAGGGTTAAAAAAGGTGTTTAAAGCCTCTTATATAAATTTAGATCATATCATGGGGCTGTTCACTGCTTCCTGGGTATCACATTATACTAGATTGGGCTCCTAATTTTATTTCCCAAGGATGTACATCAATATGTCCAGTAGTGCAGAAGGAATTCCAACCAAAACCTTTAATTTTGATTGGATAGTCAAGTCCTCCATCTAAATCCCACAATTCAGCAGAAAAAAGTTCCAACAGCTCATCATCCTGTTGATTATCAAATGGCGAAAGACACCTTATGTCAGAAAGAATGGTCATATTTATGATCAAACCCATGACCATTTGATATGCAGTCCAGCCAACTGACTTCTCCTCAGTACTGGGCATCTCAAGTATTTCTAAGAGAGAAGATGTAAACAGTGCATTTGTGTCACTTGTCCTTGGACAGGTTGGTAGCTGAATTTCACTCATCCAACTTGAAAATTGCTTGTTCAAGTTTTATCTATTCTTTCTTTGAACTGAGGATACTTTATATGGGTTGAAAATATTACCATTTTATACCCCTGTCGAAGAAGGATAGTATTATGGGATCACCCGTGGTGTCCGGCCATCCTGGGGCGTGCACTTCTCTGTCCAGAGCTTAACTCTATAACCTTATGTCCAATTTCTTAAAACTTTGAAGTGATATTCTCATTGCAAGAACAAGAACCATTACTCTATCTGGCCTTTTTTTGAGTTATTGCAAATTTGATACAACTCATCAAGGAAAAGTGCAATGCAAAAAAAAAAAACAAAAAAAAAAACATAACTCCACCTGGCTTATTATTTGAGTTATTGCCCTTTGTTGTTTTTTTATACTTTGATCTTGTCCAGTGCATATCACTTGGATTATAGGAGCTATAATAATGAAACTTAATCGGTAGATAGATCTCATTTTGGGAAGTGCAGTGCAAAAAAATACCTTTACCTGGGTTGTTAATTTTAGTTTTTGTCCTTTGTTGTTTTTCATACTTGGAACTTGTCCTTGGCATATCCCTTAAAGTATAGGAGCTATGATAATGTAAATTGATAGGTAGATATATCATTTTAAGGGAAAGTGCAGTGCAAAAGAACCATAACTTTATCTCGGTCATTTCTTTAGTTATTGCCCTTTGTTTTTTTTCATACTTGAATCTTGTCCAGAGCACATCTCTAAGAGTGTTTGAGTTATGATCATGACCTTCATGGGTAGATAGATCTCATCAAGGAGAAGTGCAGTACAAAAGAACCATAACTCCTACCTAGCTTAATTTTTGAGTTATTGCCCTTTGGGGTATTTCATGATTGGATCTTGTCCAGAGCTTATCTCTAATAGTGCATTAGCTTTGATCATAATAATGATCTTCTTCACTAGTCAAGGGGTATCGAATTGATAGCTTCTTCTCGATTACCAGGTAAGATATGTTAAACGTTCATAACCCTCGGTCCGACAACATGAACAATGATATACTCCTACAATTATTTCTCTGTCTGTCTACACAAAAATTATCCAAAAGATATTCATTCAAAATCACTTCAATTCTACTCTAAGCCCAATGTTACATCAAGCTGTGTGATGGGCATATCTTGTGACAATTTGATACCTTGTTCAACCTGGAAACAAATGAGTATAGAAAACATTGTGATAAAAGGAGAAACTGCCTTTTCTCCTTAAGTACAATGTTTTCTATTTTAAAATAATACCTTTTCTGAATATGCCTTAAACTGCAACATGAAACCACTTTCAAAAGTCTGCAATTTAGTTATTGATATAAGACCAACTTGTTCTTGGACAAGTTTTCAAGGAAAATCTACTCAGTCACAGGCTAAAAAAAGCCAAGTTGTACAAGTCGAGCATGGGAATTCCACATCCCTGCAAGCAACAGTCTCATGTGTTCAGTCAGTAGAGTTTGATTCCTGACAGCAGCACTCATCCTTTCTGACTTTTTGTCTTCATAATAATTGATTAATTAATAATTGATAATCCTAGACCCAAGAGGGATACCTGCTGTAGGCTAGAAAAAGATGTACCGCTAATGTAAGTACTGGTGTTAGAATTACCAGGAATTTATTGTTAGGTGCTCATGCCTCCACAATATAAATGAAAGATAGTTTAAAGTGTTGTAAAACCCTATCCAAACCCTAAACAAAATCAGTTGGTATAGCTTCTTACTTCAAATCAGAATGTATGTTATCATATGTGACCTGCCACGCAAAAAGGGACCATCCTGGCAGTGCGTAAAGTGGCAATCCCAGTCTGACTGCGGATTGCGCAGACTGACTAGGGTAAAAAAATTTGCACTTTTTTAATTTTCCAATATAGAATTAACAATCTACCTTCCTGTAAAAGGATTTTTACATTGTGACCTGTGCTTGACCTATGCTGGACACAGTCTCTTTTCAAATATTTATTATAAAGAGTTCCCAGATGGTCCCTTTTTGCATGACGGGTCACATGTTTAATTCCCAGGCTAAAAAACTAAGCATTTTTATACGCCTGTCGAAGATGGGACGTATTATGGGATCACCCTTGGCGTCCGGCGTCCGGGCATCCTGCGGCGTCCACTTCTTTGTCCGGAGCATAACTCTGTCACTTGAAGTCCGATGGACTTCAAACTTGGCAATTGTATTCTTCTCATCATTACGGAGTGAAGTGCACAAGAACCATAACTCTACCTGGCTTATTTTTTGAGTTATTGCCCTTTGTTGTTTTTCAGACTTGAATCTTGTCTGGAGTATATCTCTTAAAGTATAATAGCTAGGATAATGAAACTTCATGGGTGTATAGATTTCACCAAGGGAGAGGGCAGTGCACAAGAACCATAACTCTACCTGGCCTATTTTTTGAGTTATTGCCCTTTGTTGTTTTTCAGACTATGACCTTGTCCGGAGTATATCTCTAAAAGTATAATAGCTAGGATCATGAAACTTCATGGGTGTATAGATCTCACCAAGGGGGGGGGGGTGCAGTTAACAAGAACCATAACTCTACCTGGCCTATTTTTTGAGTTATTGCCCTTTGTTGTTTTTCAGACTAGAACCTTGTCCGGAGTATATCTCTTAAAGTATAATAGCTAGGATCATGAAACTTCATGGGTGTATAGATCTCACCAAGGGGGAGTGCAGTGCACAAGAACCATAACTCTACCTGGCCTATTTTTTAGTTATTGCCCTTTGTTGTTTTTCAGACTAGAACCTTGTCCGGAGTATATCTCTAAAAGTATAATAGCTAGGATCATGAAACTGCATGGGTGTATAGATCTCACCAAGGGGGAGTGCAGTGTACAATAACCATTATTCTACCTGACCTAGTTTTTGAGTTATTGCCCTTTGTTGTTTTTCAGACATGTTTAGGATGAAACTTCTGATAAACACGTACATATAGGTTGAAAAAGCTATTTTTGACTCCAGTATAAAACTTCATATTATTTCTTTTAGGCTTATGTAATTAAATGTGTGACGTGTCAGACAAAGTGATAATCCAGATAGTGATGAAATTGTCGACACAAATCTAGCTGTGGACCTTATGTGGAGAGGGGGGGATCACCTTTGGCTTCCACTGCTTAGTCCGCAGCATATTTCTGACACCGTATGTCGGATTGACTTGAAACTTTGAAGTTATGTTCCTTTTATGATAATGGATAGCAGAGCACAAGAACAACAACTCTACCTAGCTTAATGTTTTTAAGGTATTTCTCTTAGATGTTTTTCAAACTTGGACATCCAGCAGTGTAATTGGCTTATCTTGTGACAATTGCCTACCTTATTTAATCTTGTATGGTCATTTTACCTTTCTGCAAATGCCCCGTAAAAGAAAGGATGTAATGTTGGATGGTTTGTGGTGCCAATATCCAACTGGTGGCTGGATCTTTCTGTGTCAGAAGCATAACTTTGTCCCCTTATGTCCGATTGACTTGAACCTAGGCAATTCATTCCTTTCATGATAAAAGGCCGATTTACACATTCAAGATTTTTGGCTACGGTGCCCCTACGATTCGCAACAATTTGTAAAATTGTCATGTACCATGGTGATTTGTAGTACAACCGTGGTGACACTCAATGTTTTGTGATAATTCAGGAAACTCTATGTTGGTGCTACAGAATTTTTTAAACTGTTTAAAACATTCATGGCGAAATGTGTGGTTATTGGGCATGGCCTAATTCATAGCACAACCGTAGTGAAATCATGCTGATTCGTACTTACACTGAAGCTTTATTGGCAACAATTCATGAGAGATCGTAGCCAGTCGTGGAATCCTACATTACGAATTCACACGATTCACCATGAAATGGGTACAGTTGTCGTACGAATCATCCAAGGTTTCGCTGCGGAGCTTCATGATTGGCCATGACCAATGCCTCTTAGAATCGTACTTGTACCGTATTGAACTTTAAGAGCACTGTGAGGATTCCTTGTGCCACTGCAGTCAATCCTCATTGACTGTAGCGTTGCTGTCAAGAATCGTCATTGATTCGTAGAAATACCTTACAGACACCGTACTTATATTGTGTACATTCTTACTGGAATCGTAGTGATACTGAATATTTCTACTTTTTGCCACGATTCAACCCGATCCATTCCAATTTTTCTGACCATGACAAATCTTGGTGAATCGTGGTGAATCAGAGAGAAAATCGAGAATGTGTAAAGAGGTCTTAAGAAGTGCAGTTGGCAAGAAAAGTAACTCTACCTTGCTTATTTTTTTAGTTATGTCCCTTTGTTGTTTTTAATACTTGGGCATCCAGCACAGTAACAGGCCTATCTCGTGACAATTTGTCACCATGTTGACATATCAGATCCGGCTAACCTCTAATGAAATCAAAGATTTTTCAAATATTGATTAAGCCGCCTTTATAATGCAGTCGGTAGAGCTTTGGACTGTCAATCTAGAGGTTTAGAGTTTGATTCCTGATGGGGGCTTTCATTCTTTCTGACTATTTGTCTTCCAACAATGGGCGATAACAGTAGACCTATGTGGGATAGAAGCTGGAGACTTGGAAAGTATGTGATGGTGGAACTGGTGTGAGAAATACCAGGGGTCCATTATTAGGTACTTCATTCACCACGCTATTACTGAAAGATTGTCAGAAGGGATGTACAACCCCATTCAAACACACAAATCAACTATTGATTTTACAGAGTTCCAAGACGACCCCTTATTATGTGAGGGGTGAGGTGTATAGTTTAAAGCCCGTTTTGTAAAGCATTAGCTACCCTATAGGTAGACTGGTTCTACTGTCGACTCATGAATCATCCGGGTTGTACAGACTCTGACAGTTAACAATCTATTATATATCGTTTCCCGATGTTTCATGAATGTCCAGACAATCTTTAATTAACGTAGGTTTACAAACTGAAAATTATGCGAACAACAATTTAATTAATAACGATAGGTATCGTATATTTAGATAAGTGAGCCGGGATATTCAACCGGAAGTTGATCTGTCAGTTTGTCGAAAGTTGAGATCGAACAATAAAATGATTTTATAGTTTATATGTAGAATTAATCGAATAAACTTTATTTTGGAATTATGAAATAAATAAAATGGAATATTTAAATGCAAGAATCATACTTTTAAGACATGTTGTGTTGATATACACGTTGGTTTGACCATTCTTAAGAATGAGCAACGACCCCCTGTCATCACTTGCCCGTTCTTGAGATTAAGTATTCCCGAGATCGGGCACGACATATCCACTGTAGTGGCTAGATGTTTAGTCGATTAACCTGAAGTTTAGTCATAATGTCTTAACGATATTTCAGATGACTTCTTTATAAATTGAGTCATCTTGGGTCAAAAAGTAGGTCACAGGATCATTCCCCGAGAAAAAAAACTTTGTATACACCCAAACTGCTACATTTTAGGCCCAATTCACATGATAATTGGCCAAAAATTGTCCAATTATACAGTATCAACAGCATTGATTTAGCTTTATCTTCATTTCTTTCCATCCCTTTTCCAAACCTGTTTAAAACGAGTTTTGGAATGTTCACTTAGGTGAGCGATTAAGGGCCACTATGGTCCTCTTGTCTTAATTGTTCGATTCAATGTTTAAATAAATAAAATGTACTTTCCGTTGGCTAAACCCTACCTACCTTGCAGGTGTTTTTTTTTAACAATTCAGTCAAGGTAACAAATTTATAAATAACTTTTATTACGTTTGATTGCAATATGATTAAATGCATTGCGAAAACAGGGAATATCCCGTAGTATTTTACCTAAAAAATGAATATTTTGTTTGTTTTGGAAATCTTAATGTGTATGAAAAGCTTGCATTTCATACCAAAATTAAAACATCTGCAGGGTTCAATCCTATGAGTGGCCGCCAGCAAAGTGAAGTGGTAGCGCGTCGGACTATCATTCAAAAGATCACAGGTTCGATACCCGACGGCGGCACTCGTTCTTTCCGACTATTTGACTTCCAGCAATGGGTTGATAATCGTAGACCTGAGTGAGATAGCGGTTTGAGGCTAGGAAAGAATGCAATGATAGCACCGGTGTGAGAAATATAACTGAAATATTGTTGTAAGCCCCGTTTAAACATATCAACCCTAAAAGTATCCGGGACCCCAATGATCCCAAAAAGAACTTGAAAGTATCTCATCAGTTCAAAGCAGAATCCTTCCAATTTTCTGAAAACTTGAGAATTCTAACCGATAACTGACATTCGGAACACCACTCGGCCAACGTTCATCATCGGATGTACATAGACGGACTATTTTCAAAAAGAGTGAAAACAATCGACGTCGCCAACGCTACTCGTTTAAGTCCCTGTTGTGAAAACATCATAACCTTGTTTAAATATCTTTAGTTTCTTAATTATCGACTGAAAAAATATCTCAATTTTTGAGAATGATTCGTCATTCTCAAAAATTAAGGTTTTTAACCGTTATTTACTGAAAAAGATATAAATCAAAAGTGCTAGTTCTTCTTACACTGTTTCCGCTTAACGATTTTGTTACATACCCATCCGCCTTACATACATCCGAGGTATGTTGCAGTTTACGGAAATGGCCGAGTGATTTCCCGAATGCGATAACTGACTGTCGATCACGTGTTTTTATTTTTTACAAAAAACGTTGTGATCATCTATAATATAAGATAGTATAGACCAGCAATTTCAAGTGAGTGATCAAAGATCCCTTTTACTATGAAAATGATAGGAGATACGACTTCTCGAACCTCACTCTTGCTTGCGGATCTATAGAATTCGCTATTTTGACTCGTCAAGTTGTATACAAATGTGCTGTTATAACATGTCACAATGCCGAATTCCAGTTATTTAAGACTTGAATCACACTGTATGAATACAAGAAGCAGATTCTTTCAAGAGTATATTCAGGTTTTCAGTTTCATACCTTTTTGGAACCAACAAAAATTCTCTTCATACCTGATAATTTATTTTATTGAAGTAGAAGCCGCCACCATAGCGCAGTTGGTTAGGCATAAGACTTCCAATCTCGAAGTCGTGGGTTCGATCCCTGTTGGCGGCAAATATCCTTTCCGACGTTTGTCTCTCACCAATGGGTAGATAATCGTAAATCTATGTGAGATAGCAGTCGGAGGCTAGGAAAAGGTGTAATGGTAGTACAGGTGAAAGAAATACCAGGAATCCATTGTTAGGTGCTCCAGCCGCCGCGATATAACTGCGAAATTGTTGAAAGCGGCGTAAAACCTATTCAAACAAACAAAACAAACAATTTTATTGAAGTAAAAGTGTAATGATATACATACGTGGATTCTTTATTGGACTACTTTCTGCGGTTGCTTACAAAAAAACTTGCGTAATTAAAAAAAATCATTGAATAATAAAAGGAATTTCTCTGCCAATCAGAATGCACAAATCTTGGCGAACACAACTAGAATTACATTATACTGGGATTGTACCTTTCTGCATTCCTTGACGTCAGAAATTGTTAAAAAAAAATGGATTGATTTATTTATTGATTGATTGAATGGAGTTTTACGCCGCTTTCAACAATTTCGCAGTTATATCACATAGGTCTACGATCACAACCCATTGGTGAAAGGTCAAAATAATGGAACAAACACGGTCGAAAACGAAAAGAATTTCGTTTTAATCTCAATCATGTTCAAGTCTTGATAATAAGATCGATATCTCAATAGTAGATACAAAAGCTATTATCGTAGAGTAATGCCATATTTCACTAAGATAAAACGAGTTTTCAAAGCCAAGCACGGTTCTATAACTATCCAAAATATCGAACTTTAAAAACTTGTTAATGAAAACCATAAATGCTCTATAAATAGCCACAAAGACCGTGGCGGATATTCGTCACTTCCCCGCTGCTCCCATCTTCTCAAGCCAAGGGTTATAACTCCACTGTGTTTTTTACGAACGTAAGGAGCAAAGTGGAGTTAGAACCCTTTGCTTGCGAAGAAGCAATGTCCAGTCGTCATAGCGAGAGTAAGGAATGTGACAAGTTCTAGTCAGATTTATCGTGGCGGTTAGCCATCAGTGCTACATCTTTATATGATTTCTTATATGTGACCCGTGACACGAAAAGGGACCATCTAAGTAGTGCGTAAAGTGTCGACCCTTGTCAGACTGCGCGGACTGCGCAGACTGACTAGGGTCACAATTTGTCACACTTTACTTATTTTCTGAATCTAGAATGATCAATCTACCTTTCGGTGAAAAATATTTTTGAATTGCGACCTCTGGTTGACCTATGCTGGTTCCAATCTCTTTTTCAATTATTTGTTTTACAGAGTTACCAGATGGTCCCTTTTCGCGTGGCGGGTCACATATCTTAACAGACAGCAAACAAACATTTTGAATTTATTGATTACGGTATGGTGTCCGTGGTCTAGAGGTATCGGCCTCTTGACCCATAGGTCCTGAGTTCGATTCCCGGGAGCGGCTATCGATCTTGGTTCTTTCATTGGCCCACACATACGGCGCGAGTACTGGTGAATTTTCAAGGAAGCAGAATCGAGAGAGATTAATCAAAGTTGTAAGAACTTGTTTCCCAATCGATATAAAATAAATTGGTTTAAACCAATTTATTACGTTAGTTGAACATTTTTCATGAAAAATTACAACATTACGCTTTTCGCACAACTTTTTGATAATATACAGTTTGAATCATCATTGAATTGACACTCATCCATTTCGAAACCATTGAATGTCGCTCTCTCAAAGCTTCTTTAATTCATTGTAAACACTGGTTTATGCCACACTTAAACGTTCCAAAATCGAAAATGCCAAAGAATCGTTTACAACAACCCAAAACTTACTTGAAGTCGAACAAATTATTTTCCGTCTTTTTAGCTGCTGTTGATTTGGAAGCATCTGGTATGGTGCAAAAAAGTTCAATCCTAGGAAAGTACGTACATTTTTTAAAGGGAGGTAATAAAATTTCGACAATTTCGTTCAATTTGTACGAAATGACTGATACCTTCTATCAATTTCATTCAAAAATTGCTCAACAGTTTCTCTTCCAATTTCATTCCGAAATCGGCCCTAAATGTTAATTTTCCGATGTTGCTAGCTGTAGATAGTAAATTGTGATAGTTCTTTGCCACCATAGGCGGTACAAAAGTTTTTTTGTCCGCTTTTGACTTCAGATTAGAGGCAGCTTCCGTAAGACGTACACATCATAATATCTGATTTCGCGATATCTTTGATCGCACGAATACAAGTTAATACTACTCTAAAAACACCATAAAATTAATTGAATATTAATTAAATGGCGTCTGTCTCTACCGCAGTAATGTATCCGGCGGTTCATCGAACTATTCAGATATGCTGTACTTCAAATTGGCCTACTTCATAGCTGCATTTGTTCAAGGTTAGTCGCTGTGGATAGAGGAAGGTAATTTGACGAGGTAATTTGTATTGCGCATTATAGAAATTTATTTATATCTGTGACCCATCGCGCAAAAAGCACCATATTGGCACTCCGTCGAAAAGATTTTTGCAAAAGAAATTGTTTACAGTAGAGTGCAATCGTATGTCACATTTCAAGAGTTCTGATGTAAGTACAAAAAGGTAGAATGATTCAAAAATCGGTTAAGAGCGAAAAACGTTCAACGCTTGTCAGACTGAGTATTTCAGGCATGTCACTTTTGTGACAGGTAGTAACATCGTGAAATTGACATTCATCTCGATCAAAACCATTCTCAAACACTCAATCGGCGCTTAATTAAACCATTTCAAGCCCTCACACAAACTATTCGAAAACGCTCCAAAATCACCCAAAGTGATAAGCGAGTTTTGAGTTAAATTAAAGGGAGGTAGTCAAATATCGCTAATTTTGTTTAAGATGAACAAAAATAGCGATGTTTATTACATCCCTTTAATGAAATATGTCTACACGTTCAATGGACAGATTTCTATGTCTTCACAAACGCCTAATAGCTTAAAAAATCAATTATGTTAGAGAAATGGAGGATTTTTTACACCGGTTCTTTTTTCGAATTTAGTTGTTGATCTAATCATTTTTGGTGATTTGGGGGCGTTTTTGAATGGTTTGAGTGAGCGTTTGGAATGAATGAATGGAGCACCTATTGAGTGATTTAGAATTGTTTTGATCGAGATGATTGTCAATTTCACTATGTTACGTACTGTAGTCGCTCTGGACCTTTAGATCTAATAGATCATACGAGGGCTTAAAGACCAAAAACGAATACATGAACCTCAGAGTGGGCTTATTTACGCGATTACTGAAGAATGGAGGGGGACCTCTTAAATGTACCACAAACAGTGGATAAGTAGGACACAGAGGCACTGTCAATCGATGCTTCGTGCAAGTGGAAGCCACACTTGGAACATGTAGTCACTTTGCAAACACAGAGAAAGAATTCTTTGAATTTTGGGTTGCTGATTATATCAGCTTACAGTTTGTATTGAGGGATATCTTTCGTTCACGTATCCTATAGCCTTGTTCATTGAAATTATTTCATTTTTTCCATAAAATTATGTTTCAGAATGGTAGGCACATATTAGCGAATAAAGCGAGTTTTGAAAACGATGAGCAACTTTTCGGAAAGAGTCAATCGAGTTTTGATTCCTTACTTTTTTGTCGATTATATTTTTCAAGACGATAGACGAAGAAAAGTAAAGAATACCTTTAGTTAAAATGTGTACCTTTTTAGAGTTTTAACATCAACGAAAACAATGCAAAAAGTTCAAGACAACGAAGCATCTAATTTACCTGACATGAATATTGAATTATATATTAAGAGGCCTGTAGCTTCATAAGACAGTCAATTGGATGTTTCAATTGCCTGTTTGTCTTCCTTATGTGCCATGTTCTAGCTTTGATCTTATATTGTTGTCAACTTCGTAGCATTGGAAAACTAGAACTATAAACATAAATTGTAGATGACAGCCAAACACAGATAATAATGAGTGGTTTTCAGTATTATAATCCACGATTTTTCCCCTGGCAGGGCGGAACCTAAGTAACGGGTAGTTGCACTTAAGGTTAAGGTAAATCAGCCTTTATTCGTTATTATTTGCGCCTGAAGATAGTCGACATAATTAACTTGAGACCGTTAAGCGCAGGTTGGTAACCAAACCCTCTTAGTTTCTGCTTGTCCAAACTGAAGTTACGAGGCTTGGGTAACCTAACGATAAAAAGTTTTCACTTTCTCCAAGCACGCGAATCCTTTTGGTTTTAGATCACAGTTATTTGTACGCGTTCACGATTATTGTCGACTAACTTTTCAATGAACCCAAAATATTCAAATGTTAACTCGCCAAATTACATCACGGCTTAGCCCCGCCCTGCCAGTTCATTAATAGCGCAGAATACCTCGTAACATAGAATTATATTGTCCTTTTATGGATCTTTTAGGATGCTGCATCCAAATTTGTCAGAAATGTATTTGCATTAAACTTGGCAGCCAGCTACTTACTCATTTACATGTTCATATACATTCAAAAAATAAAAACTGACACATAACACAATCTTTATGAATACAAAATGGCA
This sequence comes from Fragum whitleyi, assembly GCA_948146395.1. NCBI lineage: Eukaryota > Metazoa > Mollusca > Bivalvia > Cardiida > Cardiidae > Fragum > Fragum whitleyi. Next base: position 8,862,570 of record OX411550.1, read on the forward strand.
CTCCACGTCAGTTTGTAATAATGATATATCTCAAAATGCTCTTTACAATACAAACATTTCGTAATTTCATGACATGTTTTGAATGTAATTCATATACATATATTTCATAATTCAAGCTTTATTGTGCCATTCAAATTCCGAATCGAAGTTGCCCTCCGATTCCAAATAAAAAATATTGTATCATTTTTTATTTTTTTTTTTGTTTAACCTTTTTCTTTGCTTCAACAAGTGATGGGCAGATTTATCGGTTATAATCGATAAACAGTTGGTTTTCGGTTTCCGATTGTTATGATCCACTAAAAAAATTTATAATCGATTAATCGGGTCCTAACATAAATGAAAGTCATTTTATTTTGTTCACGGAAATGACATCAGTTTTATGGCTTAGCATCAAACAGTTGTAACTGTATATTTGTTTATAGGCAGTTACAACTGTTTCATGCAGAGCAATGGAGTTGGTAGAAAAATCTGCAGAGAGAGTCTTTAGGTCATGAGTTGAAACTAACTTTCATATTCAATTTTTAAAGGGATGAAACCCTGAGTACTGTATTAATTTCTAAGAAAGCGATAATGCAATCGATCATTAGTTGTTTTACTCTTCAAACTAAAAATCGGTTATCGATTGTGATTTGAAAGCGATTGCCCAACCTCAGATGCAACCATGTCTAATAATAACGTTTTTTTTACATAGTAAGATAGTGGTAAAGCAAAGCTGTCGTATGCAAAATGCATTATCTGTTGTAATAATTGAGCCTGTGCGTGACATTTTCAACAATTTACATCTGCATAAGGTGCACACATATAGCAACTAAGACAGTTACTTAGTTTAAGTAGAGGATTACCTAACTGTCTACAGATACTTAAGGGCCATATCTATCTACAAATCGCGTAGTGAAGACTCTGGTCAAACTGTGCGGATGTACAGACTGGCCAGAGTAATTGCTTTGTGCACATTTGAAATTGTTGGAAATGTCATGCATAGGCTCCTTTGTATATTTATTTTCGCAGTTTTCTTCCGTCCCCGGTTTCTGAGTCAACCTGTTCTCCTGTCATTGGCATAACTTCATTAAGTGCGAATTCGGAGGTAAGAAGTTGAAAATCGGGAATGTAAAGTGTGATTCTCGGTTTCAAAATAACATTTATTACAATCACAATTCTCATTTCCAACTTAATACTCCACAGATCACATTTTACACTTCACAGTTCAAATTCCATAAGTCTCATTTCTGAATTCACACGTCCGACTTCAAACTTCATATTTCCGACTTCACACTTCACAGTTTGTACTTTCTACTTCTAACTTCGCAATTCACATTTCACTCATTACAGTTCACACTTCACATTTCCGTCTTCCAACTAAACACTTCTCATTTCTAACTTAACAATCCGCAGTTCATACTTCAAAGATAAGACGTGTGAAGTGTACAGTTTAAATTTAAGCAGTAGCACCACTTGTTCATGATTCACAATTCTCATTTTATAGGGATGAGTGTCTTTTTCACTGCGTTTATTGGGGTATAAAGTGCAATTGCCTTAGCACATTGCAAATAACGCCCATAGGGCGTTATGATTAAGCCATGTGCTAAGGAAATTGCACTTTTTACCCCAATAAACGCAGTGAAAAGGACACTCGTCCCTTATAATTGCAATCATCTAGATCGAAGAAACTATTAAAATACTCAGCCAAACATTAAAGCTTCAAGTCTACTTTCTGCGCGTATAAATTACACGATCTATTTTTAGTTCATGTATTGTTTATCTCGCTATCGAAGTGAAATGTCATATAGTAAAACAAGTGATACACAAATGAAAGACAACATTTAAATTCGTAGAGGTACTTATGACAAAAAAGGTTGTTTCTGCCAAGTTAGTCTGTATTTTTAAACGCAAACGGCGTGGCCGGTCTTAGTTAATATCACATTGAAATTTGATAAAATTTTGAATTGAGAATGAGAAAAGTTTTATAAATGCCGGCCTAGGTGGACGGACTCCTATATAAGCATCATAGAATGACGTTCTTGCCATTACCAGCCCGATTAGCTCAGTTTTTAGAGCACCGGACTTCAAAACCATTGGAGTTCGGCGGCGTGGGTTCGATTCCCGGGCTGGTACGCTACTAAAAACTGATTGTCTTTCGGATGAGACGTTAAACCGAGGCCCCGTGAGACGTTGATTTACACCGAGCACGTTAAAGAACCATGGCGGATCTCAGCAAAAGTTTCGTCATGTATCCTTGCACTATCCCCCGTAACAACTAACCGTTTTCTGGGGGCGTCGCTCATATGGGCATGTGCTACGGTAGCGACGATAAATAAACGGAAATACACACACATTCTTGCCATCAATACTCCAGTGATCAGGAAGCGTCATCATACAATGAATTCAATGATTTGGTGACATTTTAATGAGGCCTTTGCACACCAGTGATAACTCCACTACATCATCTGAGCTGGGGAAAAACCTGTACCAGTCGATATGATGAATTAATGTTGAACAAGAGTTAACAATGGCAAAACTCAGTTCTTTCACAAATACAATGTCAGCATCTCATGCGGCGGTAAATCGGGCCTGAATTTGCAATTCATCTAGCTTACTTTGAAGTTGATCGGCCGCGGTTAGTATAAATGCACTTACACTTTTGAACAAAAAAGTTAAATCCATTTTCATCAATATTATTATGCAAGTTTGAAAGTGATCCCCTTTGATTACATGGCTATACTGTCAAAAGTATCGTCGAAATTAACACTTTCTCTACTATCATATTATTGTTTTTATTATTTATTATTATCATTTTTTTTTCAAGTTTAACATTTGGGCAGATATTACCCTACGTAGAAAACAGCGTCTTGTGATTGGGTATAGGGAAACTAAATACATCAATCATTTTGTATTTTTCCTTCGGGGAAAAAGCCGCGGGTGTCGGTGATTGGGGGGGGTTAGAAATGGACGAGGTGTGTGTATTTCCGTTTATTTATCGTCGCTACAGTAGCACGTGCCCATATGAGCGACGCCCCAGAAGACCGTGTGGTTAGTAGTTACGGAGGATATCGAAGAATAAATGAAGAAACTACCCACTGACTGCCAGAGCCGGTTGAGAGGGTTGCTTGAAGGTCTTCGTCGACTCGCTGTTTTCTCAGTTTAGGTCGGCTCGGAATCAGAACTGCATGCTTGTAATCGTAAATTCTTTCGAAAATACATTAATTTATAATAGATTGAATAGCAATGTTGCGTTGATGATCGGAAAATAGGTTAATTCGAGTTCCTACAACACAGGACTTGCAGATCGAACTTCGGGGGTTTTCCGAAAGACCTATTGCATTTTATACAGAAATAAAGTGCAATGAATTTCCCCACGTGATGCAATTTAAACCAATCAGAATTATTTATTTTATTGGATTGCAATTATCAAAGTATAAATGTTTGAGATGTGAAATGTGACTTAAAGTAGTCACCACCGGTCTCTCGTAGGCAGCTTTTCTTTCTTTTTTTATCATATCGCGGCGGCTGGAGTGCCTTATCATAAATTAATGATCATCAGTACTATCATAACACCCTTTCCTAATCTACTACTGCTATCCTATATATTTCAACGATAAGTCTAACCATTTCTGGTAGACAAATGCCTGAAAGGACGTGTGCTGTCTACTAAGGAGTAATAATAAAACATCGGAGGTCATATACCTAGGACAAAAGTTCTATCTGGTTTTATTTTCTTATAACTTTTAATCCTGACAGGAAGTCTTTTTTAAGATATTGCTTGAAAATATCGGCGCTCTCTTCGAAACAAAGTGACCATTTTCGCCACAAATTGATCGCAAGTGACGTTGATTTAATCCAAAATATTTTTATGACACAGTCAGTTTTATTTTTGCGAACAGAAATTAACAAAGTGAAGTTTTATAAGAAACCCAGTCTTAATTTACAAGTTAAATAAAAAAAATCAAACGAAAAAAAATGGTAGAAAATTCAGGGCCCTTTTTTAACAGAAACGTTGATTTTCATGTAGCATCTGTGTTTGTGTTTTTGCAGTTTTGCTGTTGGGGGCACGGAAAGATAGATATTTTCTGTCATTCTCGTATGAATGAAGCAAGCGTCTCATCATACAGTCTTTTCTTATGAAGCATGTCACTTTTTTTCTGAACTCGAGTGTTCGAGGCAGTCGTTTTTTAAACTGATATGTTAGTCAATTAAGTTGAAATTTCGATAAGTCGATTCGAATTCATTTAGAAAAAAAAATCGTTTGCAAAATATTACTCAGATACAGTTAAGAACTTCCTTAAATTGACAAGAGGAATGACTTTGGATCGATTTCGGAGTGAAATTGAATGTGGTGGAGCGAGTGAAATTAAAGGGAGGTATGATGCATACAGTGTTGATTTGGATTGAATTCTATGCCTTCAGAAATTCGTAACACGCTTACAAAATTCAATTATGTCAATGAAAGCGTTAATTTTTACACCGATTTTTATTTCGATCGTAGTTGTTGATCATATCATTTTTGGTAATTTTGGAGCGTTTTTGAATGGTTTGAGTGAGTGTTTGGAATGAATGAATGGAGTGATGAGCGAAAGATTTAAAATGCCTTTGATTAAGATTAATGTCAATTTCACGATGTTTACAGTACAGGCATATTCTGTGTAATTAATGAACATGCAGGGCGGGGCTTAACCGTGATGTAATTTGGCGAGTTTACTTTTCAAAACTTGTGGTTCTTTCAAATTTTAGTCGATTATCATCGTTAATGCGATTAAATAGCTGTATCCTAAAACCTACAGAATTTACTTGTTTTGAGAGAGTGAACACATATCCTCGTTTGGTAACCAAAGCCTCGTAACTTCAGCTTGTTTGCTGAAGTTACGAGGATGTGGTTACCAATCTACGATTTATGTTCTCGAGTTATATACATGTATATCGACTCTCTTCAGAAGTAGGTTATTTTAGATAATAAAAGCTGATTTCCCTTAACCTAAAGTGCAACGATCCGTTACTTAGGCTCCGCTCTGTTAGGGCATTTATCATCGGATAATACCATACACGAAATTTGGTCTCAATACGAGGGTGGATCAAAAAATACGTGGACTTTTACTATAACTTTGGTATTTCCCAGCGGAAATCAATGAAATTTTGTACACGTCTCAAATCATTTAATGTTGACAAAATATCAAATTTACAAGAGTCTGCTATGACTCTGACGTAAAAAAACTAACATTTGATATACCTGGGTAGGTGCTACCGGCGCAACCCATTTCGTAACGTTACTTCCTAGTGTTACTACCCGTAATTTTCCCCTCAATTTGGACCAAACACTTCCAAACTTCGCCTAATTACGTGTTGACGTTATGAGTTAGGATATTTAAAATTTGAGCATAATCAATCCGCTTGTTTCGAATTAAAAGTCAGTAAGCAAAGGGCACGCGTCGATTTTTGAACTTCGAAACGACGGCACCGGCGCAGCCAGAGACAACCAGACAATAATAAAGTTCTTCTGGACATATGGAAAACCTAGTCGAGAGGTTTAAATGATTAAATATGCTAAAAGGTCTTCAAATGTAAGCAGATACCTTCTTTTTAAATGGTTTAAAAGGTTTGTTTAAGAAGGGAGAGTGTTTCTGAAGGATGACACTCGGAGAATGGAAAACGTCTCCTCGGCTTTAAATCTGTAATTGTCACAGAACAGCATCAGTGTAGAATCGTTTAGACACATTACACATTTAAGTTAAACGTTTTGGATCAGATGGATATGAAAATAGTACTTATCCAATCGACAAGCGATGCAGAAATCGTGTTTATTGTTGAGTTGAGTATTTATAAAAGTGCTGACTTTCGAGTCGGAACTTATCAATACCGCAGCGTCATATTGACGTCGTTACCGTGCGCCGGTACCAAATGACTACATGTTTTAGAATGGTTGCTACAGGTTACCAACTATTTGGATTTCATCCAAATTTACACGACAAAAAGAAAAATGCCTCAATTTAATAACAATGTAGTTTTCTCTTCAAAGTCTGTGAAATCAAAATTTCTGCAACGCTAGTCTACGTAATTTTTGATTCACCCTCGTATATATACATGACGTCATTTACTTTACGACATTTCTTTAGCTCAGGGGATTAGAGTCGTTGGTGGTGTGAAGCTTTGATCGTAACCTTGACATTGATGTCACTTCCCCTTGTTGTCCGATAACTATATTTATATAAACTTGAAAGGTTGTTACCTTTTTACCTCTGGACCAGAAAAGACCGTTTTCCGCAAGTATATCATGGTCTTTAGTTACTAGGTTGGGGCTTTGAGATGCCTTGTGTATGTTTATTGAATGCAAGTCTATATTTCTCTTTGCCTAGCCATATGATTGATATCGAGATAATTGGTGACAAGACTAGGCCACCGTAGATAACCAAGTATTCGAAAGTAAACAAACCGAGATTTCAGGTCAGCCAGTGGATTAGAAAACGGTGCATAATACAGTGCATAATTTGCTGGATTCCCAATGTTTAATATTCTTTAAAACAAAACGGAATGCATGAAAATATGTGGCACAAATGTGCATTCCGTTGGTGGAGGATTTAAATATCGTATCAACAGGCTTACAAAAGCTGTAGATACGATAGTTTGGTCTCCGAACGACGATATGTTGGATTTTAGTTTGCAGTATAACAGTTAACAATATCGTGAAATTGACAAAAAGGGTGATTTTGATATGAATTTCGAACGAAACTGATTGAGCGTGATGAGAAAGTTTTAGTGACTTTAATAGGAGGTAATCCTATATCGCAAATTTTGTTCAGAGTGAACAAAATTAGCGATATTGATTACCCCCCCACCCCTTTAATAAAATTTCAATAAAAGTTCTTCTATACACAGCTTCCTTTTTCTTCAAGAACCTGTCAGACGCTTACTATTTTAATAATGTCGGTGAAATCGGGATTTTTTTCTAGCTTTTTTTATTTTGAATGACGTTGTTGATTCTATCTTTTTTCATTGGGTTTGTGCAGTGTTTTTGAATGATTTGAGTGAGTTTTTGGATTGAATAAATAGAACGCCGAGCGAGTGATTTGGCATAGTTTTGATCGAGATGAATGTCAATTTCACGATGTTGTTAATTGTACGTGTTTGACATGCATTGTTGTTACTGACGATTTACATAAAGTTTCGAGATGCTATAAAGGATTGAATGTGCAAATTTGTATTACCACAGGAATAGTCAACGTGTTGACAACCGATATCAACAATGGCTGAAAACAGTAAGTACACATCACATGCCATTGTTTCAAAGCCCAACTTCTGTCATAAAGCTTATTGTGTATTTATTATATGTGACCCGTCACACGAAAAGGGACAGTCTAGGTAGCTCATAAAGTGTCGACCCTAGTAAGACTACTGCGCGGACTGCGCAGACTAACTAGGATCGAAACTTTTTGCATCGTGCCTATTTTCTGAATCTAGAAGGTTCATTCTACATTCCAGTGAACTTATTTTTGAAATGCGACCTCTGGTTGACCTATGCAGGTCCCAATCCTTTTTTCAATCATTTGAGTTTCAGAGTTCCCAGATGGTCCCTTTTCGCGTGACGGGTCACACTTACATGTCTAAATAGGAGAACGAAGCAGTCCGGTTTGTAGTGTAGATCTTTGTATCATGTTGATTTGACAAAACTCAATAATGTGAAATTTCCATATTTATACATTAGAGTAACGTGGATTATATATATTTCAAGAATAATGCGCAATTCATTTCTCAATTCCTGAACAGTGCGGGTTGAGAATTAACAATACTTATCGAGATTGAAAAAAAAAAGAAAAGAAAATCGTGTAAACATAGTTCGTACAGTTGATAACATCGTGGAATGAAGTTGAAAAGGTTAATTATTTCGGAATGAAATTGAATGAGAATGGAACGGAGTTTTGAATGATATAAAAGGAAGGTAATACGATATCGCTAATTTTGTTCTCTTGAACGAAATTAGCGATATCTTATTACCTCCCTATTCAGAAAAATCGACGCACTATTATATTAAAAAAGGAAATTGTTTGTCTTCGCAGTGCTTGTAAATCAGCTGATATTTTGGAGCGTTTTTGAACGATTTGAGCGATTGATATCAATGCTTTTAATGGATCTTTGATCGAGCGATTTAGAATGGTTTTGAACGGGGTGTCGATTGAGGGATGATATTTTCTATATATCTTTTTGAAAAATAATAAAAATATAATAGCTCCGGAATTTTAGCTTCTATCAAATGAATACGTTTAATTGTTTACTTTATTTTGTCAACACCATACAGTGGTCGACCACTAAATTCAGCGAGAAGTAATTAAATCCCAGTCACGAACGAACATTTCGGCAATTTGCGTCGAGTAAGTCCTAGGTCAAAAGTTCAAACAAAGATTACCGTTAACTTGAGTATGGTGGCGCGGAGGTTACATAGAGGATATTGAATATGTGGTCATGGAAAAAGTCAATTTTAAAAACGAGTGATTTAAAGTCCACCAATAATAACAAGGGACAATTAACGTTTTGTTGGTATAGGTAAAAACATCGTAAAATTGTCACTCGTTCGGATCAAAATCATTCTAAATCATTCACTCAGCGCTCAATTCATTCATTCCAAACATTCACTCAAATCGATCAAAAACGCTCCGAAATCATTAGAAATCGTTCAGGATGATCAGTATTTAATTCAAATCGATAGAAACTTTCCACGATTTTAATGGCTGGTGTTGATTTTTAAAGAGTCTGATTGGTCCATGAAGACGCCTAAACAGAAAAATATGTTTATTTTTATTGAAGGAGGTAATAATTATCGCTAATTTTGTTCATCTTGAACAAAACAAGCGATATTGGATAATCTCCCGTTAATTTCACTTAAAACTCGCTCCACACACTCATTCAATTTCATTCCAAAATCACTTCAAAATCATTCATTTTGTCAATTTTACGATGTTGTTAACTGTAATTCGAGCTATTTGAGCGAGTGGGGTCATTGCATATGAATATATCCTGGGTTAAGCTTGGTGGACAAACGTAAAAGAACATTGAGACGTCACTTTTTGTTTTGATTGCCTCCCTCGTAATTACGTCAGTTTTAAGTTTACTGACATACGTTATTTGAAAGCTTGACGAATTTTTTATTCTCACTAAAAAAAGTGTCTGGAGCTTTATTTGTTACCTTTCAAGTCATATGGAAGTAGCAGGAAAACTCTCATTACTGAGTTTGTTGTGGCGACGGTAAGTTTGGAATTCTTACCGGGGCCAGTTTTACTAAATATCTTACGATCCTTTTTTGCGTAAGCCAAAAATTAAAGTTGCTCCTACAGTAGTGACTAAGTAACAAGACACTTAAAAGAGCTTTTTTTCATTCCTATGTTATTGACTATTCCTTCCGCTTACATTTTAGTTTTCTATAAACCACCTGCTTTAGGAAATATAGTTGTCTATGAACACCTGTTAATTCACCGTTTAATTTTTTTCCACGTAATATATGTGAAATTAAAGGGAGGTAATTCAATATCGCTAATTTTTGTTCAGGACGAAAAATGAAATATAGATATGCGTTCTTTTCTTTTTATGTGTCTTTGTGGACCAATCAGACAGTTTAAAGCCACACCAGCCAATAAAATGATAGAATAAACGATTTAGAAATGTTTTCTTACGATTTTGGAGCGTTTTTAATCGATTTGAGTGAGTGGTTGGAATGAATGAACGGAGCGCTGAGTGAATGATTTAGAATGATTTTGATCGGAGTGAGCCTTAATTTCATGTTGTTTTTAAGTGTATAACGGCTTTTGCAAATGATGAAGTCACCTTAATTCAAGTTATCACGTCATTTCAACGTAACGCAATAGCGCCGGTTTCATGATCAACAGGTTCCGAGTTCGATTTCCAGGATTGAGTACCATTCTTGGTTCCTTCATTGGTCCACGCTTTCGGCGCAAGTACTTGTTCATTTCTAGGAAGCATAATCGATGAGAAAAACATAAGTTGTAAGTAATCGTATCCCGATGGATTTACCGTACTTAACTTTTGCTAGGGATCAAAACTAGAAGAAAGTATTTTGTTTTCTTAGAATTATATTCTTACAATCATAAACATTTGTTAGCCATCCTCATTCAATGTGTAATCTCGTGTTTTTTTTTTTTTTGTTTTTTTTTTTTTTTTTTTTTATTTTTTTATTTTATTATTATTATTTTTTTTTCTTGGGGGGGGGGGGGAAGACAAAAGCTGTTGATTTTGTTAACATATTTACGTCGTTAGGGTGAGTTCGTTCGTTGAAGCTACTCTTGCAAACTTTAACCATGGCAATATCTCTGTTGTTATTGAAGTTATCATTTTAAAACTTACCAAGAGCTATTAAGACTATCAAGGACTGTACTCTAAAAACATTTTTGTAAGGATTTTGCCCCTTCTTTGGCTTAAATCTTCTGCATTGTCCAGTATATGCAGTCGAGCGTTGGCATGCAAACGTGGTGCTCTTAACGAGCATGGTGACATGTGTACGCGAAAGATAGATATACACGCTTCGGTTTGAATGAAATTATTCATGGAAAATAGACAGGCTTTCATTTTGAACCCTAGCAAAAGCTGAGTAGTATCAACATGATAAGAAAACAGGAGTTAATTTTAAATAATGTGAAAATTATATTTTCACTCCATTGTATTCCAGAACTATTCAAACCAATCCATTTCCAGAGACCCAAGTTACAAGATTATGAGGAATTGTCGGAGGAGATGGGTCTTCACTGTACAACGGAGGAGATTAAGGCATTCGATGGTACATGTAACAATAGCTTCTTAATGTTTTATTGTCGAGCCCGCTTGTGGTCTGAGAGACAAAATTGCCGGTATGACAAGTCGTTACATGAGCGTTTTTGCGTTACTCCGTCGGTCAAATTTTGTCCGGACAATTTCTTGAACATTAATGTACAGTTGAAAACAAGCGGGCCCGACAAGAACACATTAAGAATTCATTGCTCAAGATATTTTTTTACGATTATATATCCAAAACGCGTTTTAATGTGTTTGTTTTCAAATTTTAATATGCACAAAAGTCGTTTTACTGCGTTTTGTTTTTAAGTTATAATATGCCATAAATGTGTTTAATTGCGTTTTGTTTTCAAATAATAATATGTCTAAAACGCGTTTTACTGCGATTTGTTATCAAAATATGAAATATCTCCATAGATAATCAGAAAACACGAAAGTAATTTGCCTTTCGTCAAGCGTATTCACAGTAGTACCACTAGAAGCCCCATTACCTAAAGTTTATTGCGTACGCCGTCCGCCCGATTTTCCCCGGACTATTGCATCACTATTTTTTGTACGGATAGATTCAAAAAAGAAAAGAAAAAAAACTTGGCGCAAAAATTCTTTATCATTTGTAGATATGCCAGATATTGTCACATAGCTCCAAGGTCAAGGTCAAAGCTGAAGGTATATCTCTAAAATTGAGATTTCTTTTTAAGCATTGCTCCCACATTATGATGAATTAACAAAAATAAACAAATAAAAAACGTGACAGGATATATTCAACCATGAGTAGATCTGCCATTGGAAAGATATTTCTCTGTTTGCCACTGTGTCAAGGTCACATTTCAAGGTCATCTGATCAAAATTGAGTTTATTTGGAGCATATTCCAAAAGTTTGCGGATGGATGAAAGATGATTGAGATTCGTTTTTTTTTTCATTTCATTGTTGAGTTAATGTGTTATTTGAAACGAATTTCTATTTTGAGTGAAAGAAGAGTCAAGGTTACTGATTTGTTGAAATTGGGCTTTTGTAGGCACGACACCAGTTGTTCAACATTTAAAGCACCTTTCAAATATTCGAATAGAACCCTTATCATGCTAAATCCAGAAAATACCTTCTTTGATAAGAGGTTTAGACAAAGATCACTTATTTATGTTATTTTCTTTAATAAGTCAGGACAGTTCTTGAACCTAATTTTCTTAAGAATTACCCACTCATCATAAGAGCTTCAAAGCTTACAGAACTCTAATTTTTTTTACCTAATACAAAGTTGAGGTACTCATACATGTACTCCTACTACATGTACCATGTCTTCTTATTCTATCGCATTCCCCGAGTTCTTCAAGATTCCAAACACGTTAGTACCCGCTTTGCTCGGTAGACTACGAGTAAAGCGGGAACAATTTCTTTTCGAGAAAATTTTCTTCTTTAATATGAGCCTGTGTGTGACATTTTCAACGATTTCAAACGTGCGCAAAGCAAATTTTATAGCAAAGCCTGTGCAGCTCTAAAGTTTGACCAGAGTCTTCACTATGCATTTAGGAAATGGATAAAGTCTCAAAGTGACTGTAGACCACCTGGTAAGTTTATATTTACAGTATGCGACTGTCTAGGTTGCTCAATGTTTGCCCCTCAAGCACATTTCAAATTGTTGGAAATGTCACGCACGGGCTCATATAGTGATGCATGCCTTTACTGTTGTTGATCATGATTGATATGTGAATACATATTTGAAATCAATGTATCATTTCTTCACATTTACGTAGAACACTTGAAGGGTATGTACAACAGCTATGACGAGCTTTACGCTATGACGTCACCAACGTTACCAGTGAAGTACCCAAGGACGCCAGGATATAAACCACCTGCGGAGGAAAACGAATACAACGCATGGTAATTTCTTTTCTGCTTTTCGGTTTGTTTATCGAGAAATAACGGTAGATTATCACTTGACAATCTCACTGCCAAAGCAGTGAAATTATCAAAAACTTATACCCTGCTTTTGTGCATTTCAACCTATCTGACGTCATCAATGCGGGGCGAAGTAAGTGACGTCACAATGAACGTTGCATAGCAATCGCGTGCAAAATGACGCGTTTTACAAAAACATGTCCTAGAAATTTCACATTTTGTCTCATTTTTGCATTAAAGAAGTAGAATAATTGTTTGTTTTCGTGTAAGATCGATTAATATTTCATTTCGTGAACAACAAAAGCTATATTTTCACTCGTGGCCCTGCCACTCGTGAAAATATAGTTGTTGTTGTTCACTCATTAAAATATAAATCGATCTTACACTGAAACAAACGATTATCCTCTATATATTATTTTGTTGAACAATGAGCTATGTACAATTACATGAAGAACTGGTCGAGTCGAGGCATCATTGTCCCCTAATCGTAAAAATGTAGAAGTCTAATATCTGAATTAGTTTACAATAAAGGAGACGTTTTGTATTTTTTTTGTATACAACCATTTTTTTTATGTTTACGGAGTTTCTAATAGAGTTCAGAACATCGTGAAATCGACAAGATGATTGCTTTAAAAATCAAACTGAATGAGTAGGTTGAGTGCGCTTTGAACGAAAATAAAGCAGGTAATAAATATCACTAATTTTGACCAAGATGGTCAAAATTAGTGATATTTATTACCTCCCTTTAGGAAATAAACATACAATCTCGATAAAAAGATTTCTATGTTTTCATGAACCGATCAGAAGCTTTCTAATTTTAATCAAATTGTTGAAATAATAGATTTTCTTTTGTGTGTGAATGAGTGTGTGTGTGTGTACGGGGTGGGGGTGGGGGGTGGGGGGGTGGGGGGGGGTAAGTATAGTACATTAGTTTTTAGTGCTTTTGGAGCGTTTTTTTGAATAGTTTGAATGAGTGTTTTGAATGAATGAATTGATGGATGAGTGAGTGATTTAGAATGTTTGACTCTGGTGAATGTCAATTTCACGATTTTTCTATCTGAAGACCATTTTTCCCTTGCGATTTGCATTTAGATTTACAGTTAATTACGTCGTGAAATTGACATTCACCCCAATCAAAACCATTCAAAATCGTTCCCTCAGCGCTCAATTCATTCATTACAAACACTCACTCAAACCATTCGAAAACGCTCAAACCCATTGAAAAATATAGTATCAACAATGTCATTTAAAATAAATTTTGATGGAGAAAAATCGCAATTTTCACTGACATAATTCAGATTGCTAGCGCAACATTGTTTCTTGAAGGAATGGGAAGCTATGTATAGCACTTGTATGCATTTTTATTAAAGGGAGGTAATCAATATCGCTAATTTTGTTCATGCTGGACAAAATTTGCAATATAGGTTTACCTCCCATTAAATCCACTCAAAACTCGCTCCACACACTCATTCAATTTCATTCCTAAATGATTCCAAAATAATTCACCTTGTCAATTTCACGATGTTGTTAATTGTACCTAGGTACTGGAAATCCGAGATACAGGGGGCCAGTTCTGGTATCCTGCAGGGTAAAACTTTCGCCATCAAGGACAATGTTTGTGTGGCCGGGGTACCAATGATGAATGGATCCGCCATTATGGAAAACTACATCCCGGATATTGACGCTACAGTGGTCACTAGAATACTAGATGCTGGTAATTATCTGACTCTGACGATTGTGTTCTTTACGTTGGATACTATGTGCTGATATTACATACTTGCGAACTTCTACTTGGGCCGTAGCATACAAATAGTTATGTACTAATTCTTCGAAATGTCCGCTCATTGGCGGAGTCCTGTAAAATAAAAGCTATCGAACTTTTAGACCTAAATTAGAAGATAATGAATCTTATTCAGATAATCGTAAACCCTTTTCAGTAAAATCTGCTGTTGCCGTTATATTGATTAAAACAATCTGTCGCTTATAACGATCTTGATTCGATATGCCAAATAGGCTATAGTGTAGTTAAGTAAATCGTTTTTAACGATATTCGGACGAAACGATGTATTTTCTTCCGTCCATGAACCATCGTTTTTAATCCGGAGTTAACTGTAATATGATATACTGATACTGATATATTTCTTTTCTTCAATGTTGTTCGGTATATTATCGAGGAAAAAAACGGTTGAAAACCAGTGAATTTACAAAAAAAGACAAAAAAAAACCAAAAACAAAACGCTTTCTTTTATTTCAAACAATTTGGCATGATCAAAGGGGGGTGGCGGGGGGAGTGTGTAATAAATGGCGTCATGAAGTGGTTTAGTAATGACGCGCAATCGTTAAATTTGTCTTATTGTAGCAATAAAGAAATGGGATAATCGTTTGTTTTTTGAGTAGGTCCGACAAATCTTTCATTTCGTGAACAGCAAACGCTATTTTTTACGAGTGGTGAAGCTACTTTATCACAAGCAAAAACTCTTGTTTTGAGGAGCTCACTCTGCGTGATCGGTCGAATTACTGATCACAGTTAAGAACATCGTGAATTTGACAAGGTGAACGATTTTGGAATGATTTCGGAATAATGTTGAATGAGTGAGAGGAGTGAGTTTTGAGTGAAAATTAAGGTAGGTAATCCAATTTCGTTTATTTTGTTCAGGATGAACAAAATGAGCGATATGTATTACCTCCCTTTTATAAAATATGCATAAAAGTTCTATAAATACCTTGCTATTTTTTCAAAAACCAATCAGACGCTTTAAATTTCAATTATGTCAGTGCAATCGTTATTTCGTTCTTTCTTAATTCATATTGAATGTAGTTGTTGATCTCATTTTTTTTTAATTTTGAACGTTTTTGAATGGTTTGAGTGAGTGTTTAGAATGAATGAATGGAGCGTTGAGTGAATGATTTAGAATGGTTTTGATCGGAATGAGTGTCAATTTCACGATGTTTTTAACTGTATATTTGTTTGACACCTCTTACAGGTGGAAAGATCAAAGGGAAAGCCAACTGCGAGCACCTATGTTTTAGTGGAAGCAGTTGGACCTGCGATGATGGTCCTGTGTTGAATCCTGTCGATAAGACACGAAGTGCTGGAGGCTCGAGTTGTGGAAGTGCGGTCCTTGTAGGTTTGAGTTTGATAATTTATTGTTGTCTTTTTTTCGACTATGGCGAACTAATACGGGGGGTATTCGGATGGTTCGTACATAGTCTTAAAACAGGAGAAAAATATGCCGTTTGGCATTTTAGCTCATGGTATTTTTATAATTGAAAGTTGCTAGCAAGTACTGAATAGTGTAAGCAAAGCCGCTCAAAAGCGAAATCTGTCATTTTGTAGTATCTTGAAATTTAAGTCGAAATGCTTTAAATTTTGGATTAACGTCATAAAATTGCATTTAACAGCTGAAAAGGTTGTTTAAATTGTTTCTGGTCATTAACTTTAAACATTTTTTCTTATGAAAATGGATTTGGCTTGCAATTTTATTATCATGATTTTATATAGCGGTTTGGATAAAAGTAAGATTTCCTTGGAAAATTGTAATCAATTCGACGAAAAGTAGCCGAATTTTTACGTAGAAGCTACAATATCATTATGTGCTCCCGAAAAAATAGCACGCCTTTGGATAAATCCTTGTTTTTCCATTATTTGATAAAAAACCTTGCATTTCGGCTCCTTAAACATCATTAAAAGTAGACTTTAGGTTTCACAAGCCGTAGATCTAGAATATGTGCGTACTAGACGGTGTGTAAGAACCTTTTGGGTAACCTTCGTTTTATAACTACAGCTTGAATAAAGCTGAAGATATTTCTGTCACATTAAGTTTTATGGGAAAGGGTTAAAAAGGGTAAATTACTTAGTTAAGGCGAGACTACGCCTCCTTTTATATGCCGTGTGGTTTAAACTGGCTGCTTTAATACATTTTCTGGTGGCTAGTAGTTTTAATTGTACATTATGTAAATCGGATTGCTTGGGTTAAGCGTGCGGTTGGGTGAGTAGATTTTACTGGTTGAGTGTAGTGCATGGGAATTGGGTGCTTGTAGTGTATAAAAACCCTGCGTTGAAATTACTCGTTGGGTAGACGATTTTTGGCATGATAGCTGGATAGTGAAGTGGAGATTTGTGTGTGAGATGTAGATTCTTCTTGGGGTTGCTCGTCGTGCTTGTCATTGATCGATGTTGTTTGTAACAACCTACCATATACACTAATGTCGTATAGACGTGAGTGGTGTGAGGGCTGGAGACCTGACCGTGCAAAACTAAACGTGTAGTCCAGACCAGGAGTATTGGGAAGTGTTTCGTGCCGGCGTCAGCGTTATCGGGAAAGGACGTTTGGGATGTGACGACCGGGAAACAACATAGTGATATATAACAAACGGCTGGACAATCACTTTATCTTGGTGATATAGGCGCGGTCAGGCGACAGTTTAATTTTAGAAGTTTGGTATTGATGATGTTTGGAAGAAATTTAATATTTTTCATTTGCATTAATTCATAAGTCGTGTGAAGTAACGTGGACATTTTGGGACATTAGACGTCAACCTAAATCATACAGTGGTAGTGGACTATCGTAATTCTCTAGGAACTTTATTGATTTATTTTTTGTGTGTTTAACTTGTCTACATTTTGATAAATTGGCATTTGGTATTTGTTTATGTAAATAAAATTTGGAAATGCACATCCTGACTCTTTACTGACCCGTATCCAAGCCAACCGCTCAGCCGTCTTGTGACATTTGGTGTCAGAAGTGGGATGTTTGGTTTGGATACATTGGCTAGTTTGAGATTTTGAACTGTTTCTTTAGTAAAATTGACAAATATTCTTTTGGTCTTTCGGTTAATAAAACTAAAACTTTTGGTTGTTAAAATTTACTAGATTTATATTAATTAATAACCTTATAGTAATTTACATACTAGGAATTTTGATTGTCGTCTGTGTAAACCATTATTATAACATGTTTTACTTTTCTTTAAGCTAAACGTTAATAACATTGTCAGGAGTCTACCCCATAGCCTGACAAGATTGTTCAATGTTTAGTTACTATTTTTCAGTTGTGTTTTGTTAAGCAACCCCAGGAGGAAATTTTTTGTGAGATTGGTGAATTGGTTTCATTTGTGACTTTGTTGTAGACCTACTTGGGTGAGGTATCCTTTTCAATACTGTAGGTATTGTTTATTTACATTTAGGTGTCGCCTTTGGTCATGGCTGACATAAATAAGTTGGTTGATGCTGGGAAGGCTTTGGGTTATGATGGGGAGGAACTTAGGGCTTTCGTAAAGGCCGAACAGAATAGGTTGAGAGATGAAAGGGCTCAGGAAAGGGAGTTTATACGAGAGGAGGAGGAGAGGAGGCGTGAGGGGGAGGTAAGAAGGAGAGAGGAAGAGTTAGAAAAGAGAAAGTTTTTGATAGAACAAGAGGAGAGGGCACGTGAACACGAGATTAGAAAGATGGAGATAGCTAAGAAATGTGGCATTTCATTGGGACAGTCAAACCCTAGGGGACCTAAGATTCCACCCTTTGACGAGGCACATGATGAGATCGATAGCTATTTAAAAAGGTTTGAGATCTATGCCACTGCACAGGGCTGGGACAAATCCCAGTGGGCCATGTATTTAAGTGCTTTGCTTAAAGGGAGGGCTTTGGACGTGTATGCTTTAATGCCGGTTGAATAGTCAAGTAATTTTGAATACTTGAAGAGTGCTTTACTTCAGAGATATGATTTGTCGGAGGAGTCCTTTAAACGTAAGTTTAGGAGCAGTAAGCCGGAAACAGGTGAGAGTTTTGCTCAGTTTAACACTCGTTTGCGTAGTTATTTCAGCAGATGGATTGAACTAGCAGAATTGGAGAAGGACTACGAAAATTTGTTTGATTTTATGGTACGGGACCAATTTTTATTTATGTGTAACACAGAATTGAGAACGTTTCTCGCAGAGAAGAGATGCAGGACGTCGGACGAGTTGGCTCAGATGGCAGATTGGTATCGCAATGCTAGATTTACCTCGGCAGTAAGTTTAACAAAGCAAAGTAAGAAGCCAGTGCAGAATAAGTCGGAGAATAGGGCCACGGGAAGTAACCAGTCAAATCAGCCACTGAGTCAGTCTAAGGTAAAAGCGGAAGGTAGGAGGTGTTTTAAGTGTAACAGCACAAGTCATTTAGCTAATGAATGTACTAGTCCAGCACAATGTTATGTTTGTAATAGGAGCGGCCATATAGCGAGGGAATGTCCGAAAAGGCATAAAGTGGCTAGTATGCTAAGCAATGAGGAGGACGACAACGAAGTAGGCCCGGAAGTGCCACCGGAAGGAGCTTTTACTTGTGGAGCATGTACCATCATTACCGACACAGTAACAACGTCCACCGCACCGATGACGTTGGGTAGGAGTGAGCCCGTGACGGTAAACCTTGTTTCAGGTGTGCAAAATTCTATGCCCGTACTTAATGGTAAGGTAGACGGTAAGGTGGGATAAGTATGTTAATGCGGCTTTGTTTGCTTATCGGGAGGTGCCACAGGAGTCACTGGGTTTCTCACCGTTTGAGTTAGTGTATGGAAGACAGGTACGTGGGCCTATGACTATTTTGAAGGAACTTTGGTCAAGCGAAAGTGTTGATCCTGAAGTGAAGTCTACTTACCAGTATGTGACTGACCTGCGCGAGAAACTGGAGATTACGTCACAATTAGCCAGGGACAATTTGCGGAAGGCTGCTAACAGGTATTGCAGGTATTATGATAGGAAGGCGAGGACTCGAACGATGAAGGTAGGCGAAAGAGTATTAGTTTTGTTACCAACAGATAACAATAAGCTTTTGATGCAGTGGAAGGGTCCATTTAAGATTGTTGAGAAGTTAGGAAACGTAGATTACAGGATAGAAATGAATGGGGTATTGAAAACGTTTCATGCAAATCTGCTTAAGTTATATGTAGACAGGAGTGTAGACAGTGTAGAAGGTGTAGGCAATGTAGGGTCGTTGGCCGTAATCGAATCAGAAGAAGAAAGTGACGCAGGTGATCAGGTATTATCAGGTCCGGTTAATATAAGGAGGGAGTGGTCAGATGATGTTTATGTCTCGGACCAGCTGAATACCGTAGAAAGAGAACAAGTCAAGTCCCTGCTTAGTGAGTACGAAGATGTATTGTCAGATGTGCCGGGTCTAACACATCTGTTAGAGCACAAGATAGTGACTAGCACGGAAACTCCGGTAAGACTTAAACCTTTTCCATTACCATACGCAATGACAAAGATTGTCGAGGATGAGGTGCAGTCTATGCTAGATCAAGGGTTCATCGAACCATCAGATAGTCCGTACAGTTCACCATATCTATTGATTAAAAAAAAGGACGGTTCTAATAGATTTTGTATAGACATGCGAGCTTTGAATAATATCACGGTGTTTGATGCCGAACCAATGCCTAACGCCGATGATATATTCGCAAAGTTGGCAGGTTGTAAGTATTTTTCGAAATTAGACTTGTCAAAAGGGTACTGGCAGATCCCGTTGGAGAAAAGTTCAAGAGCCAAGACAGCTTTCCAGACACCATTAGGTTTGTTTCAGTTTGTAGTTATGCCTTTCGGTCTCGTTACAGCAGGTGCCACTTTCACGCGCATGATGCGCATGTTGCTAGAGAGATTACAACATACAGACAATTTCATTGATGATATCATGATCTTTACCATTACGTTTTCGCAGCATATGGACACTCTCAGACAACTGCTTAAGCGTTTACGTATAGCGGGCCTCACAGCTAAACCTAGTAAGTGTTTCATTGCGTGCAGAGAGATAGATTGTTTAGGCCATATTGTAGGGGTTGATGGTATGTATCCTACGCCGGATAAGATTGAAGCAATCCAATCAGCGGATCGACCTACTACCAAAAGACAAGTGCGGTCGTTCTTAGGGCTAGTAGGATTTTACAGGAGATATATACCCAATTTTAGCCTGATAGCGTTACCACTGACCGATTTGACCAAGAAAGGTCAGCCTAACAAGGTAGGTTGGGGTGAAGCGCATGAGAAAGCCTTTTCTTCACTTAAGCAAGCACTAATGAAGAAACCAATACTGAAATTGCCCAATTGTGCTAGGAGTTTCATCCTTCAGACTGATGCCTCAGAGGGTGGACTAGGCGCAGTTTTGTTACAAGAAGATGAGGACGGAAAGTTACCGGTGGCTTATGCTAGTAGGAAATTGAAAGGTGGGGAATTAAACTATTCCACAATAGAGAAAGAGTGTTTGGCAATTGTGTGGGCTATTCAAAAGATTGGAAAGTATCTGTATGGGAAAAGTTTTGTTTTAGAGACTGATCATCAGCCATTGACTTACTTGGCGAGTATGAAAGGGTCAAATTCCAGGTTACTTAGGTGGTCTTTGAGTTTGCAGCCTTACAGGTTTACAATTGTTGCCATTAAAGGTAGTGATAATGTTGGGGCTGACTATTTGAGTCGCTTGTGATTTTTGCAGAGTATTATCTTCCTAAAAACTTAATGTGGGAACAAAGTACTGCGTACTCTTTTGGTTGGGGAGGTATATGTCACATTTAGTTTTATGGGAAAGGGTTAAAAAGGGTAAATTACTTAGTTAAGGCGAGACTACGCCTCCTTTTATATGCCGTGTGGTTTAAACTGGCTGCTTTAATACATTTTCTGGTGGCTAGTAGTTTTAATTGTACATTATGTAAATCGGATTGCTTGGGTTAAGCGTGCGGTTGGGTGAGTAGATTTTACTGGTTGAGTGTAGTGCATGGGAATTGGGTGCTTGTAGTGTATAAAAACCCTGCGTTGAAATTACTCGTTGGGTAGACGATTTTTGGCATGATAGCTGGATAGTGAAGTGGAGATTTGTGTGTGAGATGTAGATTCTTCTTGGGGTAAATACTTTTAATTTACATTGATTTTATTGTGTTAATGGTTTTAGAGATTTTGTGGCTTTAATGAGCAGCTTTTGGTCTGTTGATTTATCACCAACAACGCCGGAAAATGACAAATGGCTGTATAGCTAATTTCTCATTTTCCTGCACTGTTAAATCGGAGAATTATTACGTTGAATGTTTTGTAAGATTTTCATTTAAGCCATGGTTAAATAAGCTATTTCTTTTTGTAACTATTTTCAAAGAAACAAACATTGTGATAATTTATAATTAATCGTCTGCTTAGCAGTTCATATTTTGTAAATGCTAATGTTGTATTGTTCAAATGATATTTGGATAATGTCAAATGCTGTATAATCGTATCATAACACAGTTCAGTACTTTGAATTGTTGTTTTCAGAAAACTTTGTGGGAAAAGATGCTATCATATTATATTGTCTTGAGATGTTTGTAAAGCATAATGTTAAGTAGAGCTGTTAGAGCTCTTATTAGGTAGTTGCTATAATATTTGTTATACTTCCTATAGGTTGCTTGTCGTGGCTTGTCGTTGATTGATGTTGTTTGTAACAACCTACCATATATACCAATGTCGTATAGACGTGAGTGGTGTGAGGGCTGGAGACCTGACCGTGCGAAAATTTATTTGCGGATTACATTTGGCGCCCACCGTAAATAACCCACATGAGGTGGTGGTTATGTGATTAGGTAGTTGATGATGTTGAATTGAGAAGATTCGTGGAAGAATCTTAATTGTCGAGGGGGTGTATGTAGCCGGGTTGACTATAAGGGGTGTTTGTACGGCCTTGCCGTACAAGCTAGCTTTTATAGCGACGTGGTAGAACACTTGCTTTGGGACACAGAGGTCCCGGGTTCGAATCCCGACGGATTCGAAAATTTATTTGCGGATTACATTTGGTGTCAGAAGTGAGATGTTTGGTTTGGAAATGCACATCCTGACTCTTTACTGACCCGTATCCAAGCCAACCGCTCAGCCGTCTTGTGACAAATGTCACAAGACGGCTGAGCGGTTGGCTTGGATACGGGTCAGTAAAGAGTCAGGATGTGCATTTCCAAATTTTATTTACATAAACAAATACCAAATGCCAATTTATCAAAATGTAGACAAGTTAAACACACAAAAAATAAATCAATAAAGTTCCTAGAGAATTACGATAGTCCACTACCACTGTATGATTTAGGTTGACGTCTAATGTCCCAAAATGTCCACGTTACTTCACACGACTTATGAATTAATGCAAATGAAAAATATTAAATTTCTTCCAAACATCATCAATACCAAATTTCTAAAATTAAACTGTCGCCTGATCGCGCCTATATCACCAAGATAAAGTGATTGTCCAGCCGTTTGTTATATATCACTATGTTGTTTCCCGGTCGTCACATCCCAAACGTCCTTTCCCGATAACGCTGACGCCGGCACGAAACACTTCCCAATACTCCTGGTCTGGACTACACGTTTAGTTTTGCACGGTCAGGTCTCCAGCCCTCACACCACTCACGTCTATACGACATTAGTGTATATGGTAGGTTGTTACAAACAACATCGATCAATGACAAGCACGACGAGCAACCCAAGAAGAATCTACATCTCACACACAAATCTCCACTTCACTATCCAGCTATCATGCCAAAAATCGTCTACCCAACGAGTAATTTCCACGCAGGGTTTTTATACACTACAAGCACCCAATTCCCATGCACTACACTCAACCAGTAAAATCTACTCACCCAACCGCACGCTTAACCCAAGCAATCCGATTTACATAATGTACAATTAAAACTACTAGCCACCAGAAAATGTATTAAAGCAGCCAGTTTAAACCACACGGCATATAAAAGGAGGCGTAGTCTCGCCTTAACTAAGTAATTTACCCTTTTTAACCCTTTCCCATAAAACTTAATGTGACAATTTCATACTGGTCGACTTCACATAATGTACTTTTTTCATCTTCTGAACATTTGCTTGTTTATTTTAATGAGTTATTATCCAAGATTAATGCCCTGGCAGGGCGGAGCCTAAGTAACGGGTCGTTGCACTTAAGGTGAAGGGAAATCAGCCTTTATCTAAAATAACCTACTTCTAAAGAGAGTCGACACAAATAACTTGAGACCATAAATCGTAAATTGGTAACCAAATCCTCGTAACTTCAGCTTGATCAAGCTGAAGTTACGAGGCATTGGTTACCAAACGATGAAATGTGTTCACTCTCTCAAAGCACGTTAACGATGATTACCGACTAAAATTCGAAAGAACACAAACTATTGAAAAGTAAACTCGCCAAATTACGTCACGGTTAAGCCCCGCCCTGCCAGTTCATTAATTACGCAGAATACGAAATTCCACCGACGAAATGATACACATACAAGTTACCCTTTACAAACTACAATGCCTCGATCGAAATTTGAGAATCGTATTGTATGATGTAATTGAGTTTTAGCTCCACTGGCAGAAGGCTAGCGAGCTATTGTCATGGCGGAGTGTCCGTCGTGCGTCCGTGCGTGCGTGCATGCGTCTGTGCGCGTAAACTTTTTCTTTAAACATCTTCTCCTCCCAAAACAATGGGCGGTTTCGAAGGAAACTTGGTAGAAATGATCCTTTGGTGGCCCTCTTCTTAAATTGTTCAAAGAATTTTGATTGGCCCCCAAATATCGGCGTGGCAGGGAGTGGCATTTTTTCACTTTGAAATATTAAAAAATCTTCTCCTCCCAAACCATTGGGCCGATTTCATTGAAACTTGACATGAATGTTCCTTGGGTGACCCTTTACTTAAACTGTTCAAGAAATTTTGATTGGCCCATAAATATGGGCCTGGCAGGGCGGGGCTTATCTTGAGCCTGAAATCTTTGATGACATCTCCTCTTGAACCACTGGGCCGATTTCAATTAAACTTTAACAGAATGTTCCTTTGGCGACTAATTACCTAAATTGTTCAAGAAATTTTGATTGGTCCATAAATATGGGCGTGTCAGGGCGGGGCCTATTTTGAGCCCGAAATTCTCGAAATGACATTTTCTCCTGAACCACTTGGCTAATTTCAATGAAACTTTACCAGAATGATCATTGAGTGTCTCTTTTCAAAATTTATTTGCTAAATTTTGATTGGCACATATATTTGGGCGTGGCAGGGCGGGGCTTATTTTGCGGCCAAAATCTTTGAACGATATCTCCTCCGGAACCACTCAGCCAATTTCAATGAAACTTTACCAGAATATTTCTTGGGTGACTAATTACTTAAATTGTTCAAGAAATTTTGATTGGCCCATAAATATGGGCCTGGCAGGGCGGGGCTTATCTTGAGCCTGAAATCTTTGATAACATCTCCTCTTGAACCACTGGGCCGATTTCAATTAAACTTTAACAGAATGTTCCTTTGGCGACTAATTACCTAAATTGTTCAAGAAATTTTGATTGGTCCATAAATATGGGCGTGTCAGGGCGGGGCCTATTTTGAGCCCGAAATTCTCGAAATGACATTTTCTCCTGAACCACTTGGCTAATTTCAATGAAACTTTACCAGAATGATTATTGAGTGTCTCTTTTCAAAATTTATTTGCTAAATTTTGATTGGCACATATATTTGGGCGTGGCAGGGCGGGGCTTATTTTGCGGCCAAAATCTTTGAACGATATCTCCTCCGGAACCACTCAGCCAATTTCAATGAAACTTTACCAGAATATTTCTTGGGTGACTAATTACTTAAATTGTTCAAGAAATTTTGATTGGTCCATAAATATGGGCGTGGTAAGCGGGCCTATTTTGAGCCCGAAATCTTTGAACGACATCTCCTTCTGAACCTTATGTTTTAATAAGATGGGTCAAGGGTTGCAGGTTCATTGTTATTAAGTATTTTGGTGCAACGTGGACCAGAACCAGTTAATCATTATTAAATAGGTCTTAGGAGATTTCGGAGTGTTAATGTATTTATTTAAAGTAAGCTTTATTTAATGAAAGTCTAAAGATTTTAAAGCCAGTGGAGCGATACAGGCCCTCTTGGGCCTCTTTTTATATGATGATATAGAATACATGTACCATTTAAATTATAGGCAGAATCACTACCGTTAATACTGCTTAGGTTCTTACTTTTTTCCCTGGTTTTATTTTACAGGCCAATAAGTTAAGGTTTGCAAAAGTACCATTTCGCTGAAAGAAAGATATTTTACACGAAGGCTATCATACATCAAGCTATTTGAAAATAATCCAGTAAAAAAAGAGTATCTTTTTTTTAACTCTATTCTATTCCACGCAGGTAAAGATTGGAGAAGTTGACGGGGCTATAGGCGGTGACCAAGGAGGTTCTATAAGGATACCCGGATCATGGTGCGGTATCGTAGGGTTGAAACCCACTTTTGGCCTCGTACCGTACACAGGGGGCGTTCCCATTGAGGTCACGGTGGATCATCTTGGACCAATGACAAGAACTGTAAAAGACTGCGCACTTCTTCTTGAGGTAGTCTCGTAAAGAAATAAATATATAATACATACTTAGTGTATTATATGAAAAAAAATATCTAACGAGGTTGGGAGAATTGATCATTGTCGAGGCTATGCCGAGACAATTATTAATTCTCACAACCGAGTTTGATATTTTTTTCATACAATACACTAAGTATGTATTATATTTATCTTATAACCCATATTTGTCTTATTTTCGTCGGTGTTTCTAACTTAAATGCTAGTTTCTAAAAATAACTGTATGATATTATTGTTCTAAAAATAACTATGTGATATCATAAAAAATATCATACGGGTTGTTATCATACGGATATTTGTATAGTTATAAGATAAATAATATGATCTACGTCGTGGGAATGAACTCCAATGAATATTTTTGATATTATACGGGTGTTATTTCACTAGTGGTATAACTATGCAAATGAGCTCAGAGCGAATAGCAACGCTATTTTGTTACCGCGAAAATGACGTCATAGTGTATATATTGTGACGTCAGTTTTAAACGGCGTTGGTAGTTTCGCGGAAAATTGAAATGTTGAATTTCAAGAATCTTTAAGATTTTTCGCAAAATTTCGGGTCATATTATAAACAGAATATAAAATTGTGCTCATAAAATACATAATTTATTAAACTCGTCATATATAAACAGTTAAAACACGGTACAGCCTCGTTTTTATCTGATTATAGTTGACTCGTTTAATAAATTCGGTATTCCATGACCATTCATTCAATATCCTCTGTGTATTACTGGTCAGGCCCCTTGATCTCCGTCACCACAACGTACTCATACAGTGAGTTACATCGTGAAATTGACATGCATCTCAATCCAAATCATATTAAATCGCTCACGCAACGCTCCGTTCATTCATTCTAAACAGTACTCAAATCGATCAAAAACGCTCCGAAATCTTTAGAAAATATGTCGAAATCGCCAAACACGATCAACAATTAATTCAAATTGATCAAATCTAATACGATTTTACTGGCTTGTGTGGATTTTAAAGTATTTATTTGGTCCGTGAAGACACTCAAACAGAAAAGTATGTATATTTTATTAAAGGGAGGTAATAAGTATAGCTAATTTTGTTCATTTTGAGCAAAAGTAGCTATTTGGATTATCTCCATTAAATTTTACTCAAAACTCGCTCCTCACACTCATTTAAATCCTTTCCAAAATCATTCCAAAATCATTCATCTTGATAATTTGACGATGTTTTAACTGTATATGAAGTGTTATATATCTTCAAAATATATATTCATGGTGATGAAAGAAACAACAAAACGATAGTAGATGGTTTGATCGCCGTATGTTCAGTTTAATCAAGCTGTAGTTGCGACGTTAAAGTCGCCGATTTTACAAAAACAATTCAAGTAAAATGGCGAAACATTAATCTTATCTTAAATGGGGTTTTCGATTGGACCATCGAATTGTTCATTCGGTTCAGCGATCTGTTCATTCTTAATTTGAAAATGATATATCTTATAAGAGTACATTTTTGTGCCACACTGGAATTTTTGAAACATTATATAAACAAAGACAAGCGGTTGCAGCCTTTCCGACGTTAGTTTGCCACCAGTTGATTGGTCCAGGGTATTCGTAAACTAAATTACGTAAGATTAGGATCTGGGAGCACGGAAAAGATATATCCGTAGTAATGGTTTGAGAGATACTAGGATTCCATGGCAAGTCGCTCAAGCCGTGCGATACGAATAAAAACTGTCAGAAGCGGTGTCAGAAAACGATCCGAAGAGATTGAAAATTGGTGAAAATAGATTCATCATTCGGTATATTACATGAAAATATACTTTTAGGAGACCACAAGTTGCATGTTTTGATATTTTCATTCGTATGATCCCTGTTTATACAAAAGATCATAGATCGATTGCGTGACAAAAAGCATTTTATATTGCAGGCTATAGCAGGTTTCGACGAAGGTCGGGATGCTCGACAGTCACGAGATGTTAAAGTACCAAAATACTCTGAACTAGTAAGTCTGCGTTTGGCGACCAAATTGAATATTTCTTTAATGCTTTTCGGTGGATTATCGAGAAATAAAGGTAGATTATCACTTGATAATCTCACCACAAAGCAGTGAAATTAATCAGAAACTTATACCCTGCTTTTTGTGCATTTCATCCAATCTGACGTCATCTATGCGGGGCGAAATAAGTGACGTCACAATGAACGTTACATAGCAGTCACGTGCAAAATGACGCGCTTTGCGAAAAAATGTCCTGGAAATTTCACATTTTGTCTAATTTTTGCATTTAAGAAATAGAATAATCGTTTGTTTTTCGAGTAAGATCGATTAATATTTCGTTTCGTGAACAACAAAAGTTAACTCAATGAAATATAAATCGATCTTACACTGAAACAAACGATTATCCTCTATATAGCTTACATAAAGCTGTAGATCGGACATTTGGTCGACATCCAACTACATGTGCTCTTTTTCTAATATTGTCTTAAAAAGGAGAGAAGTTTATAAAAGGGTTCTCAAGTCAAAAATGTAAATTCGTATATTGCATACGTTTGTGCGTCCCATGTGCAGCTATGTAAATAAAGGAACAGTAGCCAAACTGGGTATAGCCGAGTCTAAAATACAAGTGTTATTACATTTAATGACTTTTAAGCTAACCTGAGCACGAAGTTCTCAAGGGAGCTATTCTGATCGATCGTTGTACGACGTCCGTCTGTCCGTCTCTCCGTCACGGCGTCAACTTTTTCTTTAAACGACATCTCCTCCTAAACTTATGGGTCAAAATCAACCAAACTTGGCAGAAATATTCCTTGGGTGGTCTCTTGTAAAAATTGCTCAAATGAAAAGGATCCGTGCCATATCACGGGAAAAGGGGCCTTAATGACAAATTTCTTGTTTATACTCTAGAAGTCACAAATATGGTCCTATCTTCATTAAACGTAGTCAGAATGTTTGTTAGGTC
Source organism: Fragum whitleyi (assembly GCA_948146395.1). NCBI lineage: Eukaryota > Metazoa > Mollusca > Bivalvia > Cardiida > Cardiidae > Fragum > Fragum whitleyi. The sequence continues at coordinate 8,891,497 of OX411550.1, forward strand.
ATGAGGATGAAGTCTTTTGAAAATGGGAAGGATCTGTGCCATATCACAGAAAAAAGGGCCTAAATGACAATTTTGTCAACAATTTCATTAAACGACATCTCCTTCTAAACTTATGGGTCAAAATCAACCAAACTTGGCAGAAATATTCCTTGGGTGGTCCCTTGTTGAAATTGCTCAAATGAAAAGGATCCGTGCCATATCACGGGAAAAGGGGCCTTAATGACAAATTTCTTGTTTACACTCTAGAAGCCACAAATATGGTCCTATCTCCATGAAACTTGGTCAGAATGTTTGTTAGGTCATGAGGATGAACTCATTTGAAAATGGGAAGTATCCGTGCCATATCACGGGAAAAGGGGCTTTAATGACAATTTTCTCGTAAGAGCTCCAAACGCCACAAATATAGTCCAATCTTCATGAAACTTGATCGAAATGATTGCCAGGTCACAAGAATGAACTCTGTTGAAAATGGGAAGGTTCATGCCATATCATAAGAAAAGGAGTCTTAATGATAATTTACTTGAAATATCAGGTGGGCGATTTAGGGCCCTCGGGGTCCTCTTGTTTTATTATAGACCAGGTAACGATCTGATTAGTCAAAAATAAAATCGGGTTACAATTCTTTTTTGTCACATAAATTCCTTTTTTCAAGCCAAAAGCACTATTTGGGACATAGAGGATATTGAATGAGTGGTCGTGGCATTATGAATTTATTAAACGAGTCATCTTAAAACAGATAAAAACGAGGCTGCGACGAGTTTTTATCTGTTTCAGATGACGAGTTTAATAATTTCTGTATTTTATGAGCACAAATTTTGTATTCTATTATAATTTGACCCGAATTTTTGCCAAAAACCGTCAAAATTCTTGAAATTGGACATTTCAATTTTCCGCGAAACTTATAACGCCGCTTGAAACTGACGTCACAATATATACATTATGACGTCATTTTCGCGGTTACAAAATAGCGATGCTAGACGCTCTGAGCTCATTTGCATAGTTATTCCACTAGTGTAATAAGTAAACTAATAACACCCGTGTAATATCAAAAATATTCAACGGGGTTATTTCACTCCCGTGGCGTAGGTCATATTATAAATCAATATGATAAAAATACCGCACAAACGTGCGTTAGATGACTACCTGGTTATCTCATTCAGAGAATGTGACCCTACACAAGTGCAAGGCAATGATTTCCATACAGAAGACAATGGAAGTTTTGCGATTTTTTAATACAAATGCAAATGTAAAATTAAGATCTAATGTGATTTAAGAAATCGTTGGATTATTGGTGCTGTTTACTCAAATGAGACAATGCGATGCAAAACAATCGTCTCAGCTTTTTAGTAATTTTTGAACTCAAACAAGATTGTGGATAACTTTTAAAATATGTGACTCGTCACGCAAACGGGGATTATCTGGGTAGAGCGTAAAGTGTCGACCCTAGTCAGACTGCGCAGACTTACTAGGGTCGAAACTTTTTGCACCGTGCTTATTTTCTGAATCTAGAATGATCAATCTAGAAGAATTTTTGAAATGCGACTTCTGGTTGACATATGCTGGGTCAAATCTCTTTTTCAATAATTCATTCTACAGAACTCCCGGATGGTTCCTTTTCGCGTGACGAGTCACATAAACTTATGATTAATTCGATATTTCATGACCGCTGAATTTCTATTTAGCTCGAGTGTGATTTTGGCGGTAAAAAGGTGGGTGTTGTGACGGAAGGTGTTGCGAAATGTGAAGAGGATGTTCAGGCGTGTATGAGACAGGCGGTTGAGGTTCTAAAGGCGGGAGGACTTCATATGGAGGACGTGTCCATCCCACTACATGCTAAAGGTATGTACAGCTACTAATATTTTGACGGAATGTGCTACGTAATCTGTTGGTAGCGCGCCGGACTTCTAATCCAGGGGTCTATATTCGCACGGGTTCGATTCCTGGCCGCGGCACTTATCCTTTCCGACATTTGTCTTCCACCAATCGGTAGGTAATCGTAAACCTATGTGGAATAGCAACTGGAGGCTAGGAAAGGGATGTGGTGGTAGTACCGGTGTGAGAAATACCAGGAATCCATCGTTAAGTGCTCCAGTCGTCGCGATATAACTGGGAGATTATTGAAAGCGACGTAAAACCCCAATTCAAATCAAATTCATATCAGTTACGTAATCTGACGAGTACAGTTAATTTCATCGTGAAATTGACAAGGTGAACGATCTTGGAATGATTTCGGAATTATATTGGATGAGTGAGAGGAGTGAGTTTTGAATGAAATTTATGGAAGGTACTCAAATTTCGCTAATTTTGTTCAGGATAAACAAAATTAGCTATATGTATTACCTCCCCTATATAAAATATGCATAAAAGTTCTATAAATACCTGCCTATGTCTTCTAGAATCAATCAGACGCTTTACATTTCAATTATGTCAGTGCAGTCGCGATTCCGTCCTTGCTTTATTCATTTTGAATGTAGTTGTTGATCTATATTTTTTTTGGTAATTTTGAACATTTTTGATCGATTTGGGTGAGTGTTTGGAATGAATGAATGTGGCGCTCAGTGAACGATTTAGAATGGTTTTGATTGAGTTGAATGTCAATTTCACGGTGGTTTAACTGTATGTCTTGGATAATTGCGTCAGGTGGTTGAGGTTCTAAAGAGAGGAGGACTTCAGGGAAAACATGTCCACCCTATTCCTTGCTATTTTAAGGTACATTGAGAAGTCATAGAGTCGCTTTTGGGGAAGTCTTACCGCATTAAAAAAAGTTTTCGATCCGTTGTATTATCAATTCTTATAACGTCCAGTATGGTTAATCTTTCAAATCATCATTCCGGTTGCAGGGATGCGTCTCGTAAAAGAAGAGAGAAAAAACAAAATACCCAAACCTTCGACCGACGGTGACAAGTAAACTGAAACCAACTTCTTATCGGTCACTGCATGTTCACCTCGTTTCGACACATTTACAAGGAAGGAATTGAATAGATTATTACCTACAAGGAAAGACAAATAAATTTCAGAGATTTTGGGAAAAAAGAATATTCAAAAAGGACCGACAGAACGTGTGTAGTAGACGGGAAAAGACACATAAAGTAACAAAACTCGCAAAATTCATCGAATTTTCGAAATTTCCGTCGGGGAAATACCATGATGTTGTTGAAAGAACACCGAACTTTTTGTGCCTCGAAGGTAGCAGACTAGAAATAAGCAAGGAAAACATTTATATGGGCGTATTCTGCGTTATTATTTACCTGTCAGGGAATTGCTTAGGCATGACGTAATTGGGATAGTTTACTTTTCAATATATTGGCTTCTTTCAAAAGTAAGCCGACAATTGTCGTGAACGCGTGAAAATAGCTGTATCATAAAACCAAAAAGATAACCTTGCTAAGCAAAAGTTAGGGGCCACTACCATAAGATATGCATAACACTCTTTGATCAATTATTTCTTACTATTGCAGCAACAAGTATCTGGGGACCTATTTGTACTGAGGGCGCCTACAGCTGTATGGTACAAGGAAACGGTAAAAAACAGTACATTTTTATTAAACGCCGGTTATGAAATATGACTAATTTCGTTCCAGTGTATCTTTTTATCTCAAATTGACATACGGCTACTTTGCGTCGGCTCCGTTCTTTCAGGCCGAATACCGGAAAAGCCTACTTTTCAGGAGAAGGAAAAAACTTAATATCTTTTTACCTATAAACACAGGTACAACCATTTTGGTCGAAAGCATTTTAAATCGATTCTCTTAATATATTATCTGTCGTCATAAATATTAAATTTTGTCTTTACAACGAGTTAATTAAGAAAAACACACACAAAAAAAATCGTGAAGTACGTCATTTTTTCACTTAATTTTTACGGCACAAAATGTCGTATAGCTAAAAACAGGCATACAAGATAAATGCATTAAAAAAACTAATTAAATTTGATATTACATAAGATAAAGGACAAATCGCCTGTAAAAAAATTCTTTTCGGGTGCATACGAGACCCCGAAAGCCGTTGAGTGTGACGTTTCCCGAAAAAATTGAAAAACGCATATAACAATTTTTATGTATGTTACTGAGACACGCGAATAATCTGGCCTGAGTAAAGGTTGTGTTCTTTTTCAAACTGATCTTTTAAAATAAACTTTTATCATAAGGAAACATGAACAATTATCAAATTTGTAAATACGTCATTTTCGAACTTCACTTTTCGACCACTTCCGGTGAGAATATGACATATCTTACAAGTCCATGAAGCTTTTTTGGGGGGATACGATTAGCTATCAGGTCCAGCATTTTCGCAAAAGACGCGGGAATATCATATGTGTGCGAAAACGCAATAAAAGAAAAAATGGAAATTGGCCTATACGTCCTTATAGAACAGATCCGACGTTTGGTAGGTAAGTGTCTTTTGGCAGTCAATATGACCAGAAAGTTGGTAGCGATGTTAAACTATGATCATCTGAGTTCCTGATTGGCCTTTATTTTAAGATTTGATATCTAGTCGTAATGAAAAGGCTACGTAATCTTAGCTATAGGTAACCCCCAGTGTTAATAGGATCTTGGGTCCCCTCCCCCACACGGAATTTTAGGTTTTTTTTCTTGTTAATATCAAGTAGTTTAAACTTAAACATGTATGCTAATTTTTTTTTCTAACATGTAACATACCATAAAAAAGCGCGATATCTTAATCAACTTTGCATTCAAAAATATGTTAAAACGTAAAAAAGCGGTATCTATTTGAGAAAAAGAATCGGTAATTGAATTTTTATCAAGACAATCTTATCTGAACCTTGTCTAGAATAGAAGCGATATTTAGCTCGCCAATGCTCGTTTAATAACATTTCTATTTTAGAACTGGTTAAGATCATCTTCTCTTGAAAAAAAAACAACTTTGAGAGTGCAGCTATTTTGTAAGCTTCCAGAAAATGTAGTCCCGTAAAAATTGCTTTCGTTATTGATGAATCTTACATCTTTTATTCATAATATTATAATTATAAGGCATGAAGAGAATATTTGTTGATTTTATGGAGGTATGAAACTAAAAACCATAATCACACTCATTTATGAATTTGCTTCGCGTATACGTACAGTGTATCAACAAAATACTATTTTCATCTCTTAAATGAATGTACATGAAACTGTATCTTTGTGTACATATCACTTATTGTTTTTGTGTTGTTTTTTTTCAGGAGCCGGGTACCACTATAAGGGATTCTATTCTGAGAGTATAGTCGACAGGTTTAGGACAGGGTACAAGTCGAAAATGTCGGATATGTCAGAGGTTATGAAAATGATCTGCTTGTTTGGTGAATATGTAAAAAAGGTAAACAGAATTGGCTCGTGAAGAAATGAAGAGATTATTATTTGATTTTAGTCCATCAAGATCCTAAAAATCTGATCGGCTGAAATATAGGTTTGATTGTTCGATAAAATCAATTAAGAGAACAAGTAAGCGTTTGCACTTAGTATAGTCCCGAATGAAGTATATCGCATTGTGGAGATATGTTCTCTTTTTTGCTTCATGAGATTAAATTATTTCAAGATATAAATAGATTATTTGTTGTATTCACGGAGGTATAAAACTAAGCACCTTATCACACTTATGTATGAAACCGCCGCTTAGCGTATTCAAACAGTGTGATTCCGTTTTAAGTTCCTTGCGTCTATGAAATCAACAATTGCCCCCTTCATCCCGTACCAACATATATTATTGCAACTAAGGAATTAAACACACAAATTTTAAGAAATTTTCATGTAGGTCAATACTTTTGGAATAAGTCTCCATCAAGGCTCCAAAAACTACTTTAGTATGTAGCACCATCTAGTGGACCTATACCAAGTTTTTTCATATCAAGACCCAGGGTTCACATTTGGGCTCAACCCGGCTGCATCCCTTTTTACATAGAATCGAAGAGGGAAAAAGCTTATCCTGTTTACTATGGTATTGATCTTATGTAGCAAACATCTCCTTGTTGACATCTGCCTATTTAAATAATGTGATGTCCCAGGGATCAAAGAGACTCATATGAGCGATCTAGGACCATCATGGTCCTTTTGCTTAGATTTCTAATGGTAATTCTAACTTCATGTTAACTTTTTTAAAGGCATCCGTTGATTAATTTCCTACACCAAATCTTCTTTATAAATGTGACCCGTTAAAAAGATCTGTCAAAAAGTCCAGCTGGGAAGTGCCTAAAGTGTCGACCCTAGTCAGACTGCGCGAATTGCGCAGACTGAATAGGGTCGAAACTTTTCGCACTTTACTAATTATCTGAATCTAGAAAAATCAATCTACCTTCTCGCGAAAGAATCTTTGAAATGCGACCTCTGGTTGGCCTGTACTAGAACCAATCTCTTTTCTAACATTTATTGTACGGAGTTCCCAGATGGTCCCTTTACGCATGGCAGATCACATTTAGTTACTTATTTTACTGGTTTCAAGACGATTCCTTTTTCGAATGAAAGGCCAGAATTACAAATTTTGCACCGTTATTCTTATCACAGAACTATGGCAACACATTTTACGCTAAAGCACATAATATGAACATGGTCCTTACAGAGGAGTATAACAAGGCCCTGGAAAAGTACGACGTCATTGTCATGCCGACACTGCCTTATAAAGCACCCAAACTACCCACAGAATCTTCGACCGTACAAGGTAAGCTTTTATAGCAAATCGTTTTGGAAAAGTGCAAAAGTCAGGTAGGATAAGATAACCCTTCAGAGTGACTCAGAAATTGTGCATTTTCTTTCCTACAACAACTTTGGGTGCGATTTTAGAGCCAAATAAAAAGTAACGCAAGAAAACATTTTGAGAAGTCATAGAATACGATGTTTTAATCTTCAAAAACGCACATCAGAACAAACATTTAACGGTTCATCTCATATCTAAATGTCCATTTCAACGACGAAAAATAAGTGCCGCATGTCAAAAGTACTTGTGGATTATATTGTTTTATTCAAGCTGTAGTTACGGGTTTTGAGAACGTTCGAGAAAATAGAGCGCGCTTTTGACATGTCCTAATGTGCACTTTTTAAACTTTTACAATTGTCAACATATCCTGAATAAAAGACTAAAGACTAGTCTCGATAGAAAGGTAGAACCACTTAATAAGGTATTTCTCTTTAATTATCGCCAGAGAAGTAACATGTGCTCACATGAGCGACGTCCCCAGAAGATATAAAGGGCTAAAGCAGGGTTTTTTATGAAGAAAATTCAGGGTTCCAGAATGTTCAACATTAAAAGCTATATTTTCTCAAAATGTATCAATAGACTTTATGATGACAAGTTTATCTTAATTTTGGACAAGTTAGAAAATCCTCTTCGACTTGTCCGTGGACAAGTGAAGAAAATCTGTAATTCCATCCCCCTTACTAAATGAAAAGAAACAAACCAAAAAAGCTGCTTAGACCTGTCTGGTTTTTAAGCTTCACTTGCTAAAAAGGCTTGCGGGCTATTGTCGTAAAATGGTTTGAACCTATTTTTGAATTTATCCCCCCTCGTTTCTGTTTCATTAAGAACAAGAGCCATGTCGGACATGGCCATCCCCCGCCGTGAAAGCTTGATAGTAAACTGAAGCCTAATATATTATGGATTCTTTTGCACATTAAGAGATTGGCCCCTAAAAATCTTAGTATTAAAATAACACAAAATAATACTTTAGGAGATGTGTTCCGGACAAAATCGAAGTAATGAAAATAACAAAGGGCAATAACTCCAAAATAATGCAAGCAAGAGTTTTAGTCTTTGTACACTGCACTTCTCCTCCATGAGATCCATCCACCCATATAGTTTCAAGTTGATAGCTATAATACTTAAGGAGATATGTTCCGGACAAAATCGAAGTATTAAAAATAACAAAGGGCAATAACTCCAAAATTATGCAAGCAAGAGTTTTAGTCTTTGTGCACTGCACTTTTCCTCCATAAGATCCATCCACCCATGAAAGAATGACGGAATGACGGACGGAGACCATTACGATAGCCCTTTGCCGAAAACGGCGGAGGATAATAAACCAGTACTCGATCCAATTGTTTAGGCCTTTGAAAAGACCATGCGAGAGCGATAACCTCTCACTGGGACCTCCTTGACAAGAGGCCGACACTCTACCACTAGACTACGGACACCTATTGTTATGACGATGTGTCCGTCGTGCATGCGTGCGTCAGTTCGAAAACTTTAAAAACCTTCTCCTCAGAAACTACTGGATGGATTTCAACCAAATTTCAAAAGATCTTTCTTCGGTGACCTCTATCACATTCATTCAAAGTATTTTGATCGATTTAAAATCTTGATTTTAATGGACATGGCTAATCTCCAAATATGGTAGAAATGACTTTTTTCAGATCCTAATTTCATCAAAGATCAATTAGATATCGACTTTCATATAGAATATATAGGAATATAGAATATTTATGTGGATTTTGAAAATGTCCGTGCAGCCTGGCTAAGGTCTATATTGTTGCACCATCCAGATTGCCCCTTTTCCATGATTTATCACAATTATCTTTTCAGAACGGATGAAGAACGCACTAGGGATGGTGGCGAATACCGCTCCCTTTGATATTACGGGCCATCCTGCCCTCACCCTCAACATGGGGGAATCAGAAGGACTGCCAATAGGGCTCATGATCATTGGCAAACATTTCGATGAGACCACGGTACTACAGTTCGCCTACAAATTCGAACAACTTTTTGCGAAGGAGAAGTAACCGAGATCAAAGATTTTCTATGTAAAAATCGATTATCTCACATTTCGGAGGACTATTTCTCTCGGAGCAAGCTTAACAATTGTGTCGATAGAACTACGTTATTAACTTTAAAATATAATTTTGATGATTTATATACAGTAAAACATTATGTAGTGACCATCGACTGGAAAAGCCGTCTGTGGTTGAATGACCAAGCAGGGGTATGGAGTTCCTATGTCCGACTTGTCCGACATTTGGTTTTCTACCTGTGGACAAGTACCCTTTTCTATGCAACTTATCCGTGGAAAAGTATATACCAGGGCAAATATCAGAATGGTATTTAAAATATCCAAATAATTGATTATCACAATGATAATATCAAAGGGTAGAAAATATTGTTTTTAATGAAGAAAATGCTGGAATCCAGCATTTTGTTCTTTAAAAACAATGTTTCCACGAAATTGGTTAATTTTCTTTTTTGATGACATGTTATTTTTGAATTCAGACAAGTAGAAAGTCATCTTGTACTTGTCCGGGGACAAGTGTAGAAAGTCTGTATTTCCACATCCCTGGATTAAGGTAGTACAGCCCGAATTGAACTGGTACCTCGATGTCTGTAAGAGACAACGGGGAGTGTATGAATTTTCTTGCAATCTGATTGGCTGTGTACTTTTCACGTCAAGTAAGTTATTACAAACCGTAAGAATTTTCCCATCATGCATGTCGATATCCGTTGAAATGTGGCGGCATCGTTAAACATGGAAGAACTGAAATTATGTTGCTTGTATAAATATGCTCTTTACGAGATAACATTCGAAAGAAAAACAAAAAATCAACTCATTATTTGCTGTTTTTCGCCGCATTCATCGTGATTTTCGATCAACTGCATGTCGCAAATCCGCTACCAAACGCTTTACGATTTTCTAGCTTCCGTTTAACGTTGATCAAATGACGTCACTACCGGGCCACATGACCTTACGAAAATTTGTAAAATATCTGTCTCTAGTATCGATAGATCTAGGGGCAGTAACCCAGTCAAAGCCCGAATTAGAAAATTTGAAATAGTTTAGATGTCGGAAAGCCTCGGAAGTCTTGCTAATATTTCGGTTAAACCAAGAATTTTCCTTTTTTCGCCGAGGGGTACTGAAATGTCGTTAGCGCCTGTATAATGTATAAGCACTTTCGAATTTAAGCACTATAATGGTGTAAAGAATGACAAACTTACTACGTCATTTTCTTTCGCTAACAATCCGAATGAATCTTGTCGAGCTCAAAATTTTTGATAAGGGGTGGGATACTTATATGGGTTTTGACAGCCAACATAGGTCAATATGGATTACTAAATATTATTCCTTTGTGTATATATATTGTTCAAGCTGCATGTATATTTTGCACACATAACACTGTAATGTGTCCGAGTTTTCTTAAAAATTTCATAATAGTAGTGATTACAAAATGAAAGAGTACGAGCGCTTAACAGAATATAGCTCCCTTATATTGGGTGTTTCTACTTTTTTTCTTTTATCTTTATTCTTATTTCTATAGTTTGTTATCCTTTTTAGCTCCATATATATGTGACCCGTCACGCGAAAAGGTACCATCCGGGAATTCTGTAAAATGAATTATTGAAAAAGGGATTTGATCCAGCATAGGTCAACCAGAAGTCGCATTTCAAAAATTCTTTCACGGGAAGGTAGACTGATCATTCTAGATTCAGAAAATAATCACATTGCGAAAAGTTTCGGTCCTAGTCAGTCTGCGCAATGCGCGCAGTCTGACTGGGGTCGACACTTTACGCACTACCCAGATGGTAACTTTTCGCGTGACGGGTCACATATATATTTTTGAGAAAACCAGAGGTATCGCTATAGTCTTGGCGTAATTGCCTTCGTCGTTTTCACGCGAAATCTTGACATTTTGTCATAAACCTGGTATAATGAAGGCATTCATTTGAAACTTAAAATATACTAACTATCATAAGAGTAGCATAATTATACTATCAAAGAGGTATCACTAGATGCATTTTTGGGCGTCTTTTGACCCTTTTACAACATTGATGTTTTAAACCACCGTACAGGACCCAACAGCTGAGTGTAGCTAACCGCAATGGGTTTTCATACTGGATAATAAATATATTGTATATAGGTCATGGTAAAAATTCACGGGCGTATAAACAGTTAAGAACATCGTGAAATCGACTAGATGAATGATTTTGGAATGGTTTTGGAATAAAATTGAATTAATGTGTGGAGGGAGTTTTTAGTTGAAATTAGAGGGAAGTAATCCAATATTGCTGATTTTGTTCAAGATGAACAAAATTGGCGATATTAATTACCTCCATTTAATTAAACACGCATACAGGTTCAATATATAGCTTTCTATATCTTCACGAACGCATAATACGCTTACCAATTTCGTTTATGTTAGTGAAATCGCTGACTTTAATACAGATTTTTATTTTGAATACAGTTGTTGAAATTACAAAAACAGTGGTTTTGGGGCATTTTCAATTGTTTGAGTGAGTGTTCTGAATAAATGATTAGACGCTGAGTGAGTTATTTGAATGATTTGATCGAAGTGAATGTCAATTTCACGATGTTACTAACTGTACATGAAGATTGAAGACTTATTCTGCGTAATTAATGAACTGGCAGGGCGGGGCTTAACCGTGACGTAATTTGGCGAGTTTACTTTTCAATAGTTTGGGTTCTTTCAAATTTTAGTCGGTAATCATCGTTAACGCGTGCAAATAACTGTATCCTAAACCTAAAGGATTCACGTGCTTTGAGAGAGTGAACACATTTCATCGTTTGGTAACCAATGCCTCGTAACTTCAGCTTGATTAAGCTGAAGTTACGGGGATTTGGTTACCAATGTACGATTTAAGGTCTCGAGTTATTTATGTTGACTCTCTTTAGAAGTATGTTATTTTAGATAAAAGCTGATTTCCCTTAACCTTAAGTGCAACGACCCGTTACTTAGGCTCCGCCCTGCCAGGGCATTAATCATGGATAATACGTAGGGTTTATTTAGGTGGTCGGTCAAATGGTTATACATGGCAAGGTTTCGATACAGTAAGTAGCCTCATGGCATTGAAGATCACTTCACCAAAACCATTCTAACACGCTCGCTCAGTCCCCCATTCAATTTCTTCAAAACACTCACCCTATTCATTCAAAATAGTTCAAAAACGCTTCGTAATCGTTCACAAGGCTCAACAACTGATTCCAAGATTTTATTGGCTGGGTTTGACTGCTAAGGATCTGATTGGTCCATGAAATCACAAAACAGGACAGCATGTAGTTTGTTTAAAAATGAGGTAATAAAATATCGTCAATTTCGTTTTTATTTAAGGTAGCAATGGACACATTGCGTCAATTTTTCCGCCCAATGAATTTTTTTCTTGGTCACATATGTTGTAGATTAACATTGTGTAGTCATTATATCAAAATTTGAAGGTACCTTTCCACGCTCGTTTTCATGCTAGAGTTATCTGCCCTTGAGTGGTATAGGCCATTTTACAGTAAAACGGTTATATTCGCTTCAGGTCTAGTATAAACCCTTTACTAGGATATAGTTATAAATCACATACATTTTGATAGACCTTAAACATGTACACAATGGCTATTGACAAGTAAATTTCTCTTTGATCAATTGCATTTGCAAAATTTGCTTTCAAAAGTTAAAAATGCACTAATTTTTGGAATTTTACTGGGTTAAAATGCCACAAAAACCTATTTTTTGAAGAAATTACCCAATGAATTTTTCTTATTTTCCGATATGTTTATAAACCATATTTTTCCTTTATTTGGTAAAAAATTCAGCATACCTTTCCATGCAAATAAGAAAGTTTTTCGTTATTTTACAGTGTCCCCTCCTTATCGAATGACGGTTTTAACGCATTTTTATTGTTAAATTTGATGATCCAGTCATTCAATTAATATCAAATGTTGAAAAGAAGCTAAATTATGAAGTTTTACTATCATTATTCTACGTTATTTCCATAAGTAGAATCTTACGAAAACCGGTCTTTTTAAACAACGCGCAAAAAGAGCCGTAAAATAAACAAAAACCCACTTCCGGTTTATAGAGTCGGGAGGCCGCTGTCCATTGCCACCTTAATTACGAAATTAGCGATTTTATATTACACCCCCCTCTAATGCCATTAGAAACTTGCTCATTCGTATCCATAAATATAATTCCGTAAACATATGTATGAGTTATCTAGGAAATCTCGCCTTTGAAAGCAAACAACGACTACATTTTATGAACAATTGCAATATGTACACGGTGCTTTTTTACTCTGTAGCAATATAATATACATATTTAAAAGTTTTGCATCTTGTTAATCTTTAACTTTGATTTTTTCTATAACAAGCCTACAAGTTAGACACGGTATCGTAACTAGTTATTTCGACGCATTTGTATGACGTACCAGAGTCAAAATAGCGAATTCTAGTTATACATGTAAAAGGGAATGCAAAGCGTTATCATACGTTACTATAGCATTCGCAGGGGGTAAGAATGAGAGTATAGTAGCCGAATAAGTAGATTTAATAAGGCTGTTTAATGTTAATTCTAAAAATAATGTATTTTGGCCTATTCTATCGGTCGTGCTTATTGACACTTAAAAGTTTTATTTTCGAAATGTCTTTTCGCCATCTCCGATTTCGCTTCAAAATTTTAGTAAATGTAGGATAGTTTAGTCATGGGAAAAATCCGTTCTTTGGATATTGGACAATTTTAATAGAAGGAACAAACATAATTTGGGCGAATCTCGCTTTGTATCAAAGGGAACCAACTGATGCCGTCGATCAAAATATCACCTGGCGAATCGAACCACTCATTAGCTCCACTGGCCGAAAGGCCAGCGGGCTATTGTCATGGCGGGGTGTTCGTCGTCCGTGCGTCCGTCCGTTCTTAAACTTTTACTTTAAAAATTTTCTCCTCATAAAGTACTGGATGGATTCCAATCAAATTTCACAGGAATGTTCCTTATGTGACCCTCTATCAGATTCCTTCAAAGATTTTTAATCGGTTGAAAATCATGGCTGTAGTAGGCGGGGCTAATTTCCATATATGGTAATAGGTAGCTTTTCTCAGAAACTAATTGATGGATATTAACCAAACTTTACACGAATTGTCGTTGAGTGGCCCTCTATCAGCCTACAAAAAACATAGTGATCAGATGAAAAATATGTCTTTAATGGGCGGAGGTCATTTCTCTATAAGTTATATAGTAAAAACTTTGAAAATCATTTTCTCAGAATATAACAGATGGATTTCAACCAAATTTCATTGGAATGATTCTTTATTGATCCTTTATCAGTTTACAAAAAAATATTGTTATTGATGAAAAATATGTCTTTTATGGGCAGAGGTCATTTCTTCAGATAGGTTGTTTGGTGGAACATCCAACATACTATCCTGTAAGTTTAAACAGATGGATTAAATATCATGGGAATTTTATTGCTGTGAAGTTGAATCAGTCTGCAAAAAATATTTTGATTAGATGAGCAGTATGTTTTGTTTATTGGCAGAGGACATTCTAACATATAATAATTGCAATCCAATAAAATAAAGAACTCTGATTGGTTTAAATCGCATCACGTGGGGGAATCCATTGCACTTTATTTCGGTATAAAATGCAATAGGTCTTTCGGTAAACCCCCGAAATTCGATCTGCAAGTCCTGTGTTGTAGGAAATTGAAATAACCTAGTTCCCGATCATCAACGCAACATTGCTATTCAATTTATTATAAATCAATATATTTTCGAAAGAATTTACGATAACAAGTATGCAGTTCTGATTCTGAGCCGACCTTAACTAAGAAAACAGCGAGTCGACGAGGACCTTCAAGCAACCCTCTCAACAAAGACCGACCACGCCGTTTTCGTTCAAAAATACAGACCAACTTGGCAGAAACAAGCTTATTTGTCATAAGTACCTCTACGAATTTTAATGTTGTCTTTTATTTGTGTATCATTTGTTTTACTATATGACATTTCACTTCGATAGCGAGATAAACAATACACGATCTAAAAATAGATCCGGTGCAGAAAGTAGACTTGAAGCTTTAATGTTTGGCTGAGTATTTTAATAGTTTTTTCGATCTAGATGATTGCAATTATAAGGGACGAGTGTCTTTTTCACTGCGTTTATTGGGGTATAAAGTGCGTTATTTGCCATGTTCTAAGGCAATTGCACTTTATATCCCAATAAACGCAGTGAAAAAGACACCCATCCCTATAAAGTGAATATTTGGTCACCCTTTATGGATTACCTAAATGATGTATCATTCTAGACTTATAAAATTTAATAGGTGTCAATATTATAGATTAGAAGAAACAAAACCTTTGTTGAAAACCAAATGTTTAGAAACATTAGTTGAAATAAGTAGCCTGACAATACCCTCTGAGAACTGGTCAGTTTAGTCGAACGAAGGGTGGCTCTCCACAAAGAGTACAAAAAGTGTAAATAATGTTCTGTTCTACTGAGGTTCAGAGTGGGCTAAAAAGAGTTGAGTTGACTGCACTCTAACGCATTTGGAATAAAATAAATATATTGGGTTGAATATTTTACTTCTTATTATCATTTAGTTAGAATTTTGTTTTAATGACAAACAATTATTTTGAAGTAACATCCTTTTAGTAGTGTTTAATGAAAAGTGGAAAGATCTAAAATCAAAATTTTGCAGACAAAGTACCAGTATATTGTGCAGTATCATTCTTTTAGTGTTGAAATTTTTATATTTGGATTTTAACCGAATTTCACTACAATGATCCTTGGGTGACCCATTATCAGACTGCACAAAATTAATGTTATAAAATGAAAAATATGTGTTTAACAGGCAGACGTCAATTTTCAATGTTATTCACTGATCCTGAGTTTTTTATGCAGAAATATTTCAGCGTATGGCATTTATAAACACTTATTTACTTGAAATAAACATTCACTCATTCATTTACTTCAATTCCTGTTTTAACAGCCTTATCATCCTCTAAGAACCATTATCAGGATATTCAGGCCTGTGGAGCGAATCAGGCGCTCAAGCGAATCTAGTTTGTAGTTCCACTGGCCGAAGGCCACTGGGGCTATTATCATGGCGCTGTGTCCGTCGTGCGTCCGCCCGTCCATGCGTCAGTGCGTCCGTGCGTCCGGTCGTGATGAAATGTATTTAATGAATGAATTGATTGGTAACCTTTTTTACTTGCGCCAGCGATCTTTATTTACAAGAGACGTGGGTCACAATAGGGAATTAAAAACACCAATTCAAGGGGAAATCAAGATTTCTGATTAGTTTATTTATAGATAATAGCAAGTACAAGAATTGGGCTCTTGGAAATGTAATAAGGGAGATAACTGCGTCAAATATGTATTACCAACATAAAGCAGTTAACATCAATGTCAAGTTCAGCAATGGCAAAAGTGTCTCGCATGCGCGGTAATTGATTCATGCGAATAGACCAAAGGCGACTTTTCATAATCCAATTTTTGGCTTATAGGTTAGTAAAGTCTTTGATCATGCAATTAACCCTGTATTGATCTGATATAACCCGCGTGATAAATGTTAAAATGTTAGGTCGATTAAGTGTTGCGTTTTTTCAGCTTTACCAAACAGACTTGAACCTGAATTTATTTGATTTTAAAGGTTTCATAAAAGCTTAAGCGCCGCAAAAATGATTGCATGAAAAAAGAGGCAAACCCTCATCATAATTAACTCTCTTGGCTTTGACCCGATAAGATTATATTTAAAGAAATCAACATTTGATTCGTTATAAAATTTAACCTGTATGATAAACTTTGGTTTATGAAGTAATTGCCTCGTTGAGAGAGTATTTATTTCGCGTATACACGAACTTAACAATGGTCCGTCAAAGCTCATAATTCATCATCGTTGAGCAAATAAAACGCCGTGTCTAAAGCTTCAATTTAGCTGTAGGCACGACGTTTGGGTTACGCACCTATCTGCAAAAAAGCCAAAGCCAAAGCTTAACGTATTAGAACGTGTTTTCATCCTGAACGCATGACTTTTTTTCACAATGAGCTTGTACCGTGTACAAACCGAGTACAAACCATTCATAAACTATGATTCTACTATAAGGCACTTATTTGTGCAGGGAATATACACTGTTCAAAAAGTAAAGGGTAATTCGTTAATGTGTAATATCACTTTGATTGAAAACGATGTAGGGCAATCTTAAAATTACTTTCCCAAATAAATGGTATGGAAAACATTTCTTAGCGTTCAGGATGCGAAAATATTTAGAAATTGTATTTAAAACCGTACACGTTAGTTCACGTGCAGAAAGGGCGAATTTTCTCTAACGTTGTTTGAACATTCTCATCTTAAAGGCAGGCAGTATTACTCAAGCCTAGGTTGCAGCCGAACTCAATACTCCACAATTTGTTGTCGATAGATAGTGGTTTACGACTTCAAAAGACTCGTGACGTTTCCGAAACGGAGGCCCTCAAGACGCCCGAGACGATCAGTGTGTTTTCGATCAATCCTCCGGTACCCTTTACTTTTTGAGAACAGTATATACACCCTTATCTTGTCCTTAAACTGATTTTTAATTATCTATATTATACATGAATTTTAAACGATTTGTGAAGTTTTAAATGAGGTAGATAAATATAATATTTATAATCAAATGAATTGTGAAATGTACACAAAGCCTAACAAAACAATGACAAAACAATAAGCTGACAATATGCTAGTGTAGCCTTTTAAGGTTATATACATAATTAATCCATTTTCACTCAATCCCGTGTTTGACATACCCGAAGAAAAAAATGTTTAAAGGAGAAAAAAAATGAAGAATGCAAGACATTGCCAAAAAAAAACCAATTTCTTGCTCTTTCCTCATTTTTCCCCTGAGGACATACATTTTTATTTAATTTTCATCTGTCCAAAACTGTAGTCAAAGCTCTTTTGAATTAAGACTAGCCCTGCGCTCAGGATCACAAAACGGTGCAAACGGTTTACAACTATACCCCGCTTTGCACGCAAGCGCACGTGCAAAGCGAAAATATACCGCGCTTTGCACGCAAGCGCACGTGCAAAGCGGGACATAATTTGAAAACTGTTTGCACCGATTGTGATCCTGAATGCAGGCCAGTATTACATATGGTCGAGCGATAATCGGTTAATAGAACGCGGTCATAACTGGCCTGCTGAAAACAGTACACCATATAATAAGGTTAGAAACAATAGCTTCATTCGAGTTAATAGAAGCTTAACGAAACTTTAAATCTTGTAAGATAGAAATTATCTTTATTCCGATTGAACTTAAAGTATTACTGTGGTAATTTGTCTGTTTAAAACGCTAGTTTTAATTTTAAATATACTTAGAAAAAAAAACTTTACGTGACTTACTTAGGGCTGTAGTGTCGCTATGAAACCATAAATAATACAGATGTTACTATTACATGAAACCTGAAGGCAATATCCGTCGGTTTATGGAAGGGTCAGTGCCGGATGTTTGTAAAATGAGGATTTTATTGGTAGTCAAAGGACACAGGGGTCGATTTCAAAAATCACTGAAATGAATTCAAGATTGTCGGTGATGTTTTGAGTATAGGTCCTTGACGTTTTCGTGCTTAAAGTCGTTCCATTATCATGATAGACCAACGTTTGATCTAAACACGCATACTTGTCTTGCAGTTATCCTTCCTTTGATGAAATGAATTGAAAAATATGCGATGGTAACAAGGCCTCTACATGACGTCAGAACCGGCCTATCTCATCTCGGCCGAAACTTCATGTGGTTGTAACGGATTGTTTTTCTTAATTAATATAGGTTTAAAGGTCCTTTTCGATAGTTTTACATTTAAAATTCGACGGCTGGTGCACCTATCCATAGTTTCTAGTCGTTGCTCACAGTACGGCTAGAGCTTTCATCTGAGGCACCAGTCGCCTTTCTCTCCTAGGCGTATCACTTGCCAATTGTTAGGGAGAGAAATGACACTTATCACAATGCTTTTTGTCAAATACTGGATGAAAAATGGCCGAGCCAGAAGTCGAACCCACGACCCGATGGTTGAAAACCAGACGCGTAACCCATTGTTCTAACCGGGCGCGACGGTTCTAAACCGAGATGTTAAAATGTGATTTGCTTGTCCCGACCGGCTTTACTTAAGAGTGGCGTTATAAACAGAAATTCAAGCTCTATTTATACCCTGTTGTCTGATTACTACCTTTATTCGATTGTTGTTACATACCCGTTTCGATAAAAATGTACAAACAATTTTGTTTTTTCGTTCCGATGCTAAGGGATGAGTGCGACTGAGTAACAAAAATCACTCAAAATGAACTTTTGGTAGGGCAACATGAGTATGTGACCAAAACCGGAAGTTACAGACGCATTAGCTCGGACTCGCTTTAATCGCGCAAAATCCCGCGTCTGTGTTGTCTCTGTAGCTAGTCCAACTAACAAATGAAAATAAAGTTGTCTTATAGCCACTGTAAGTCAATAAAAACAGACCAACAAGTATGTAAAGTTTCTTTTTTTGCTAAGTATATATACATTCAAACCTTTGTAAAAAGTGTTGCAAGGCATATGGTAACACAGGAATTGTGACAAATGTAAAAGGTTTGATTGGTCTCGGTTCAAAGATATTTTAGTCTAAATATAATATCCCTGACTGTCGATGGACCATGAAGCCACATTAAAAAAAAAAACAACGACGTAAGTTATAGCTGAATGAGTCTTGTGGGAAAGAATTTTCTTCAGGATAAATTGCTTGTACCCCACTCAACTCGTATTTTTTAAACGGTCGCTGTCGTTATACAGTGACATCACGAGGAAAATTCTAATGTCAACTCAAGTTCTAGAATTTCATTACGAGGGATTTGATTGGTCGAGTATTTCTCTCGTATTTTTTAAACGGTCGTTGACGTTGTACAGAGACTTCGAAGGAAAAATCCTAAGTCAACTCAAGTTCTTGAATTTCGTTACGAGGCATTTGATTGGTCGAGAACTTCTCTCGACCAATCATAATTCAATTACATATATTGACGTCCACAAGAAATGACGGATGTCAATAGACATTTTATTATCTATCTGGTGAATCGATATTTTGATTTATAGTAGCAATCTGTTTGTTAAACGAATTTAAAACTTCGACTGGTTGTCAACTACGTAACAAATTTTTAAAGCACATCCCTAATGTCAACGGCGGGAATCGCGTGACACAAACATTTCGTGCTTTTTGTTTGTTTGGTTTTTTTCTCTCTTTTTTTTCAATTTTTGTGTAAATTTTTGACAGATTTATAAACAAGAGGACCAAGATGGTCCTAGATCGCTCACCTGAGTTTCTTTGACCCCTGAGACATCACATTAATTGGTTAGGCAGATGTCAAAAAGAAGATAATTGCCTTAAATCAATATCATAGAACGTTTTTCAGCGTAGAGCAAGACAGATATGCCTTTTTGCTCTTTGATTCTATGTAAAAAGGGATGCACCCGGGTGGACCCCAAATTTGACCCCAGGGTCTTGATATGAACAAACTTGAAAGAGGTCCATAAGATGATGCTACATACTAAATATGAAAGCTGTCAGCCTTCTGGTTTCAGAGAAGAAGATTTTTGAAGGTTTTCCTTTTTGCATCCATCGTGCTCAGATGAGCTGAATGGGATGCCCCCGGGTGGAGCCCAAATATGACCCAAGGGTCTTGATATGAACAAACTTGGTAGGGGCCAACTAGATGATGCTACATACCAAAATCAAAAGCAGTGTGCCCTCTGGTTTCAATTAAAGAAGATTTTAAAAGATTTTCGCTCATTGATTCTATGTAAAAAGGGTTGCGCCCAGGTGGAGCCCAAATATGATCCTAGGGTCTTGATATATACAAACTTGGTAGAGGTCCACTAGATGATGCTACATACCAAATATGAAAGCTGTCTGCCTTCTGGATTCATAGAAGAAGAATTTTGAAGATTTTCATTTTTTTACCCTTCGTGCTCATAAGAGATAAAGGGATGCACCTGTGCAAAGCCCTAATATGACCCAAGGGTCTTGATATGAACAAACTTGGTAGAGGCCTATTAGGTGATGCTACATACCAAATATGAAAGCTGTCTGCCATCTGGTTTCAGAGAAGAAGATTTTTAAAGATTTTCGCTCTTTGATTATATGTAAAAAGGGTTGGGCCCGGGCCAAGCCCAAATATGACCCCAGGGTCTTGATATGATCAAACTTGGTAGAGGTCCACTAGAAGATGCTACATACCAAATATGAAAGCTGTCTGCCTTCTGGTTTCAGAGAAGAAGATTTTTAAAGATTTTCATATTTTCACCCTTTTTTTTAAGGGTTAAGGGAAAGTAATGGGTGGATTTCAATTATTTGAACAACTTTGGTAGAGCTTGACCAAAGGAACATCCCTACCAAGTTTCATCAAGATTGGCCCACTGGTTTAGGAGGAGAAGATGTTTAAAGAAATTGTGGACGACGGACGACGCACGTCGCACGACGCACGACTGACGACGGACGACGGACATTCTACGATCACAATAGCTCACCTTGAGCACTTCGTGCTCAGGTGAGCTAAAAAGGTTTTAAGCAGAGGAGACGGAAAAACGCCGGAAATTTTCTAGAGCTTTTAGAAATCTACTGATCAAAAAGATATTGACGGCCAAGTAAATGCTTACTTGGTCGTCATAAACTTTTTTATGTGCAGATTTTTAAAAAAAAAAATCTACATTATCCAGCGAATTCATCGCATTTTCCATTTTTCTTTGCTTCAAATCGAAATTTAATTCGTCACTAATTAATCGAATCGTTGACGATTTTCAGTAATTGCCATGTCACGTGATTCTCCGCCGTAATGTGTACACAATAATATAATATTTTTACATCTGCACTGATAATTATGGCATGATTGATTCTAACGTCACACCGGGCGGACCGGCCTCGTTTTGATATATTCCGCCAAGTTCTTTTCTGATTCTATCCGTGATCTGTGCTCCAATAGTTCATGATGGTCCTCCAACAGACCCGGGTTTATGGAGAGAGGGAAGGTAAACGTCTCATAAACACTCAGGTCTGCCAACGTCAACTGCAGAATAAAAGAGACTTTATGAGTAATATGAAAGAAATTAAAACAAGAGGACCATGATAGTCCTAGATCGCTCACCTGTGTCTCTTTGACCCCTGGTACATATCATTAATTAAATAGGCAGATGTCAAAAAGGAGATAATTTCTACATAAAATCAATACCACAGAGCAAGACAGATATGCCTTTTGGCTCTTTGAATCTATGTAAAACGGGATGCACCCGGGTGGAGCCCAAATGTGACCCCAGGAGGTTGATATGAACAAACTTGGTAGAGGTCCATTAAATGATGGTACAAACTAAATATGAAAGCTGTCTGCCTTCTGGTTTCAAAGAAGAAGATTTTTTAAGGTTTTCCTATTTTCACCCATCGTGCTCAGATGACCTAAAAGGAATGCACCCGGATGGAGCCCAAATGTGACCCAAGGGTCTTGATATTAATAAACTAGGAAGGGCCCCACTAGATGCTACATACTAAATATGAAAGCTGTGTGCCCTCTGGTTTCGGAAAAAAAGATTTTTAAAGATATCGCTCTTTGATTCTATGGAAAAAGGGTTGCGCCCGTGTGGAGCCCAAATATGATACTAGTGTCTTGATATGAACAAACTTGATAGAGGTCCATTAAATGATGGTACAGACTTAATATAAAAGCTGTCTGCCTTCTGGTTTCAAAGAAGAAGATTTTTGAAAATTTTAAATTTTCTACCCTTCGAGCTCAGAAGAGCTAAAAGGGATGCCCCGGGTAATGCCCAAATATGACTCCAGGGTCTTAATATGAACAAACTTGGTAGTTGCCCACCAGGTGATGCTACATACCAAATATGAAAGCTGTCAGCCATCAGGTTTCAGAGAAGAAGACTTTTTAAGATTTTGCTCTTTGATTCTATATAAAAAGGGTTGCGCCCGGAAGGAACCCAAATATGATCCCAAGGTCTTGATATGAACAAACTTGGTAGAGGACCACTTGATGATGCTACATACCAAATATGAAAGCTGTCTGCCTTCTTGTTGCAAAGAAGAAGATTTTTTAAGATTTTCATATTTTCACCCTTTTTGTTAAAGGTAAAGGGTAAGCTAAAGGTGGATTTCATTGATTTGAACAACTTTGGTAGAGCTTGACCCAAGGAACATCCCTGCCAAGTTTCATCAAGATTGGCCCACTGGTTTAGGAGGAGAATATGTTTAAAGAAATTGTTTGACGACGGACGACACACGACGCACGACTGACGACGGACGACAGACATTGTACGATCACAATAGCTCACCTTAAGCACTTCGTGCTCAAGGTGAGCTAACAAAAAGCTACGCCTTCCAAACGAATATGTCATACTTCATCTCTCTAAGGTAATTAAAGACAACTGCGTAGCTTAATATACAATGTGATACAGTTAACGGCATTGTGTAAATAACAAGGTGAATGATTTTGGAATTGTTTAGGAATGAAATTGAATGATTGTGTGGAGCGAGTTTTGAGTGATATATATGGGAGGTAATCTTATATCGCAAATTTTGTTCGGGAAGAACAAAATTGGCGATATTGATTACCCCCCTTTAATAAAATTTGCATACGAGTTCTATAAAAAGCTTCCTATTTCTTCAAGAACCTATGAGAAGCTAACGATTTGAATTATGTCTATGAAATCGGAATTTTTCTCCATCAAAATTTATTTTGAATGAAGTTGTTTATTCTATATTTTTCAATGGGTTTGAGCGTTTTTGAATGGTTCGAAACAGTTTCTGGAATGAATGAATGGAGCGTTGATTGCAAGTGTTTTAGAAAGGTTTTGATTGAGGTGAATGTCAATTTCACGATGTTGTTAACTGAAACTGTACCCCACACAATGATTTCTTTCATGATAACTAGGATTTTGCACAACAAGCATTGTCTTCAGAAGCCTTTGTAGAGCTAATAAATCGTTTTACTCTAGCGTGTGTTTGTATCATAGGTTAGAATCTGTGACATTTTTCATTGCGAATCCTTATCATGTTTTTCGTACAGAGGTACATCTATTTGTCCGTTGTAACAGTTCTCGGGGGTGAAATGTTTCAATTTATCTGTATATGACATAATGTTCGCCCTAAATTGATAAAATGCAGGCGATTATTTGACTAATGTTGTATTTTACAATAAGCTATATTGTTTTAACTCACTCAAATTCGAAATCATCCCCATTCACTCACTTTCAATACAATTTCACCCGTAAATCAATCACCTGTCAATCACCTGTCAATTTCACGATGTTCTTAACTGTACCAAGAATAGTCTTAACTTTCTTTTTTCTCACCCAATCTTTATTTCTATCACTGTAGGCGTTTTCTATTTTCGAATGTTTTCGAATGTCGTTATTTGTATCATTTAGCAAATTAAATGAGAAGCATCATAATTAGGCTAGAATTTCGATTCCTACATCCTCGTATTATAATTAAGAACAACGCAACATTGACAATGGAAATTATTTTACAACTATTTTCGAATCAAAATGATTAAATGTGATTGATTGATTTATTGATTGATTGATAGATTGATTGGAGTTTAACGCCGCTTTCAACATTATTTCAGTTATATCGCGGCGGCTGGAGCACCTAACAATGGATTCCTGGTATTTCTCTCACCAGTACAACCACCACATCCTTTCCTAGCCTCCAGCTGCTCTCTCACATAGGTCTACGATTATCAACCCATTGGTGAGAGACAAATAGTCGGAAAGAATGAGTGCCGCCGTCGGGGATTGAACCCGGGACCTCTGGATAATTCAATGTGAGAAGCAACTTTTGGATAAAGTCAGAGGGCGGAGATTTCATTGAAACTATCGTTTTCTATTACCCTCCAACCCCTTTCAAATATACGCCCGGTTTTTATAAATAGATTTATGTGTTTCTTTACGATCTAACAAGCCACTTTAAGATAGCGTTAGTCCATAAAGTCATGGGATGTTTTGAGCGATTTAAATGAAGCGATTTCGGAGCGTTAGCGAGCGTTATGAATGTTCTCAATGGAGCGGTACGCGAAATATCTAAGATATTTAATGAGCATCGTAATCACGTTTTATAAACTAAGTTCTTTATTTATTCGCGTTTGCGTCTTCAAAAATTGGTATTAAATGGTTTCTTAAGGAGAAATATTGTCAAACAAGTCATTGCTTAATAATGATTTGTTTACATTATGAGATGAATTGCATTATGAATATGAGCCTCCAACAATTTGAAACACACATGAGATGCAAACATTGAGCAGCTTCGACAGTAGCAGAGTGCAATTATGAGGTTTACAAGGTTTGCTGATTGTCAAAGTCATATCTATACCTAATCTAAGTACAAAACATAAAGCATGTACTCTGGTCAGACTGTGCGGATGCAAAGACTGACCAGAGTTTCTTTTTTTTTTTTTTTTTTTGATTGGTGCTTACAGTTAACATCATCGTGAAATTGACATTCATCTCGATCAAAACCGTACCAAATCACTCGCTCAGCGTTCCATTCATTAAATCCAATCACTCACTAAACCATCCAAGAACGCTCCAAACCCACTGAAATAGATAGAATCGACAGGTTCATTCTACATAAGTAAAGCTGGCAGAAATCGCGATTCCTCTGACATAATTGAAATTTTTATCGTCTGATTGGTCCTTTAAGATATAAGAAACTATTTATAGAACTTGTATGAATAAATTATTATAGGGAGGTAATTTATATCGCTAATTTTGTTTAGGATGAACAAAATTAGCGGTATTAGATTATCTCCCATTTAATTCACTCAAAACTCGCTCCACACACTCATTCAATTTCATTCCAAAATCATTTAAAAATCATTCACCTTGTCAATTTCACAATGTTCTTAACTGTATTTGAATTTGTTTGAAAGTCCAGGCTCATATAATTTTCAAATAAATATTTTACTTTACATCTCCACACGTTTAGTGAAGTATACATTACACAATTATATTTTTTTGAAACACAGATAATTCGGGTTAAACATAAAGAGAATATTATGTAATTGTATTTGAGCTCTGATTAATAATAAAAAATAATAAAATATGGCTCACTTTATCTCCAACAAGATAGCCACTTTTGTTGTTGTTTTCTTCATTTTCCCTGAGAATATCCTCTAAGATACCAATAAATTTTGGATAAAGTTCTGATTGTAGTTTGGCATCGATTTCTTCCTGAAAGTTATCGCAAAAGAGATGTGGGGTTAATACATGCAGTGACCAAATGAATAAAGGATTCATTCACGAGTTTGGGAACGTAAACATTTGTAGAGATCCGTGTATCTTTTCAAACAAAAACCACAAAATAATTCATAGAAAAGCTTAACAAGAGGGCCATGGTGGACCTAAATCGCTCAACTGAGTTAACAGTTTTAAGATCTGACCTCTTAACCTATTTTTAAACACACTTGACCCAAATTCGAACCAGACAGATTTTAGGACGATAATTTCAATCTGACTCATTCCCTGGATGATTGGGCAAAATTATGGCCTCTAGGGTGTCTACAAGGATTTTCTAAAATTTGACCTTGTGACCTCATTTTTTTATCCAGCTTGACCTAAATTCATCAAGACAGTAATTCTGACCAATTTCCAAGTTGATTGAGCAAAAATATGGGTTATAGAATGTCTACAAGGTTTTTTCCAAAATTTGACCCTGTGACCTCATCTTTGATCCCATTCGACCCAAATTCAAATTTTACCTAGACTTCATCGAGGCAAGCAGTCTGACAAATTTTCAGACTGATTGAGCAAAAATATGGCTTCTACAGTGTCTACAAGGTTTTTCTAAGATTTGACCCCATTACCTCATTTTTGACCACACTTGACCCAATTTCGAACTCTTCCAAGACTTCACCAAGACAATCATTCTAAACAATTTCCAGATTGATTGTGCTAAAAACATAGTTTCTTAGTGTCTAACAGGTTTATCTAGAATTTCATCCCATGACATCATTTTTGACCCCACTGCCCCAATTTTGAACTCATCTGCGATTTCATCAAGACCATCATTCGACGAATTTCCAAGTTGATTGAGCATAAAACATGGCTTCTAGTGTGTCTACAAGGTTTTTCTAATATTTGACCCCATGACCTCATTTTTGACAACACTTGACCCGATTTCAACCTCATCCGAGATTTTATCAAGACAATCATTCTGACCAATTTCGAGGTTGATTGGGCAAAAAATATGGCTTCTAAAGTGTCTACAAGGTTTTTCTAATATTTGACCCCGTGATCTCATGTTTGACGCCACTTGACCCAATTTCGAACTTGACGGAGATTGCATCAAGAAAATCTTCCTGACCAATTTCCAGGCTCATTGAGCAAAAAACATGGCTTCTAGAGTGTCTACAAGGTTTTTCTAATATTTGACCCTGTGACCTCAATTTTTACACCACTTGACCCAATTTTGAACTTCTCCGAGATTTTATCAAGACAATCATTCTTTCCAAATTTCAGGTTGATCCGTCAAAAAATGTGGCCTCTAGAGTGTCTTCAAGGTAAATGTTGAGGACACACGACGCATGGAAACGACACACGACACACGACGGACGACGGACGACAGACATCATGCGACTACGAAAGCTCACCTTGAGCACTTTGTGCTCAGGTGAGCTAAAAACTAGATCCTAGCCAACACAATACGTCTGAAAATGCATTAAGCATTGCACTGTCGCTTTTGTTTATACCTACTTTACCTTATAAAGTTATGACGTCACAAATTCAATGCGACAATTATATCAACGTCTTTATTTATGCTCTATACTTATATTAGGCATGAATAGTTTTAACGCATTTTGTTATTTATTTTTTGTAAAGGACGAAAAAGAACCTTTGTCTTATCTTAAAAAGTATGCAATTAGTAATATTTTTGAACATTAGAATATGTATAGCTTTAAGATCCTCACATACATGTACAATTGCTCTGTAGGAAAAGCACCAGCTTACTTAACAGAACTCCTATCCTACAGAGTCCAAAAACGAGCTTTGAGATCTGCCGAATCGTCTGACGGAATTTTTAATGTTCCTTTCAATAAGAGGAAATCATTTTCTGACAGGAGTTTCAGTATTGTGGGCCCCAAATTATGGAACAGATTACCAGTTTATATCAGGAAATCAGAAACCATAATATCTTAAAACAAAAAATCCTTCTATTCTAAACTTTTTCGACCTTTTTTAAATTGATTTTTTAAACGAGCATGATGTAGTTTTAAAGGCTAATTTCTTATACCTTTTATAATTGGAAATGTATCTGAAGCTTTAGTTGTTCACAAATTCAGAGATCTATCGATCTTGCACAAAACACAAATTGTTATATCAATTTACGCACCCTGGTGACGTAAAAATTTTTAATGATTACCAATACAGTCGATATTGTTCGAGCGACCACTTCTATTAAGCGGTTTATTTTGTTTAAGAGACAATTATAAAGCGTCCTAACAAAATTGGCAAAATATCGGAATTACTGGGCAGCTTTGGAAGAAAAATTCTTATTATTGTATCTTATGTTGTCGAAACCAATTAGAATCGTCTCAAGTGACGATTCTAATGGGTTTGAATATCATAGGATTAAGTAAGACTTATGTGATTATCTGCATATGCTGCCAAATTGACCTGTCATATTTATCATGAAATATTGTAGTAAGCGACCATTCCAACAAGCGACCGCTTTTTGGTGGTCCACTTTATGGTCGCTTAACACAAACTTTACTATAGTAAATCAGGGAAATGTAAGTTTATATTAATCTCGATAATATACCACAAAGGATTATCCAAAGAAGTAATTTCCTCTACCTTTTTCTCAATATCTTTTTCATGGATCCACTTGGCTATTTCTGCCCTCATCTCGTCCATGGTATCTGCAACTTGTTCTACGAGGGCTTGTTCCCAGTTTGATTTACCCGTTAAACCTGTTGGCAGAAAATTACAAGCTAAAGTGGCTTCAAATGATCGTATGCGTCCTACATGAGATGCTAGAACGCAGTGTTTTCTTCTCTATTCAGCTGTATTAGTTTTATTTAATGACGTAAAACCATTGAATTTAAGAACGATGATTTGTTGTTGTCTTTAGGTAAGACGCTTCCTCCAATAGTCCGTGATTTTCCTTTTTGCTACGCTATGTGACGACACACAGCATAGCGAAACGGGAACCCCGGGGGTATTCGAGTACATCAAAAACGTAATGAAAGCCACATTTAAAAGCATTGAATTAGCATCACTAGTAATATCAGTCATATCGTCTAGGCAATATTATTATTTGGACGATTTTTTCCTTTATTTTCATTAGTTCTTATTCTTAAGTGTCAGTTCTATTTCATCTCGTTTTGTTTACAAGTCTACATAAATACTTACCGAATTCTCTAGCCAAATATCTACATATTGTTAAACTTTGTGACAATTTCTTCCCGTCTACTTCTAAAACAGGCAACACTTTCTGTGGCATTTCTGAAAGTACAAAAAACATCACTCATTTATTAATCGATTGATTGATTTTTGATTAATTTGGTCTTAAGGACACTGTTAAGAGTATTAATAGTATTTCAGCAATATTGCGGCGACTGGAGAATCTTACAATGCATTTAAGGTAGTGGAACCGTAATATTTTCGCAACATTTCGGACAACATGTTCTTTCACAATGTTAACCAAGGTTTCCTAATGAAAATCATTAGAAAACCTCGATTAACACTGTTAAAGTTCATTTCTCCCGAAACGTAGAGGAACTATTACGGGTCCACTACGTTAAGATATTTTTCATTTTAAAATCATCTAACCAATCAAACCATTCATTTAAACATAATTGCAAAGATTTATCCAAATCGTTTTCTCTTATTTTCATTCCAACATTTCCGGATGGGAGTCTGAATGATCGTAGTCTTACTTTTGAAGGGAAATGTATGTTGTTGCGAATTTCTCGGTGCACCTATTTCGTTAGAATTCGATAGAATAGAATTTTTAGACCACCATTTTTTATCATTATTATTATTATTATTTATTTTAGATATTTTGATTTGAAGTAGGTGATTTTGAAAACGGTAGCCTTATAACAATGGTCGCTTAATAATTATGATCGCTCAATCGATATGAACTGTACTTTGGAGATAATTTGATGTTTTGAAATTTGATATGGTATTCTATGCCTATGTTTAAGAAGGGGGGGGGGGGGGGGGCGTTGCGATTCATCAATCATTTTTTTTATCAAAATAAAGAATGTGTAAAGAATGTGTACAATTAACAACATCGTGACATTTAAAAGATGAATGTTTTTGGAATTGCTGTTGGATTACATCGAATGCATGGGATGCGTAAGTTTTGAATCGAATCGGAGGAAGGTAATCCAATATCGCTATACCGTCCAAGTTATCGATATTTCTTTACCCTCTCCTACACTCACACCTAACAAAATACATAAAAAAACATAACAAAAGCTACCTACTTTTCTATGTAAAAAAAATTGCGACCCTTCACGGACACCCCCCAAATCAACGCCATTTGAGCCTGTGCGTAGGATTTCCAACGATTTCAAATATGCGCAAAGCAAAGACTCTAACCGTCCTGTGCATCCGCACAGTCTGATTAGAGTCTTCACTATGCGTTTAGTAGATAGATAAGGTCTCAAAGTATCTGTAGACCATCGGGTAACTTTATAGTTAAAGTATGTAGCTGTCTTCGCTACTCAGTAGTTGCACCCCAGGAACAATTCAAATTGTTGGAAATGTCACGCACAGGCTCATTAAATAAAAACGAGAAATAAATGGTTCTATCTGAATGAAGTTGTTAAGCGATTCTGGGGCATTTGAAAGATTTTGAAGCGTTTTTGAATGGTTGATGTGGGTGTTACGAATAGATGAATGGAGAGTGGAGTGAGCGATTTAGAATGATTTCGAAGGTAATGAGTATCAATATTACGATGTTTCCAACTGTATTAACCCTTTCCTGTTTTATAAAATTTTGGACCAGTCCAAATTCAAAGGTTTTGCAGACGAAATTAGAAGTGGATTTAAATTGAAAAATAACCATTCAGTAGGGTAGAAAACAGTGTGGAATAAGAAGAAATTGCTTGTCAAAAGCAATTTCTTCTTTTTTCTCAATGTTTTCTCAATCATAAAATCTTAGACACGTACAAAGCAGGGATTAAACAGCAAAGGGTTAATGACACAAACAAAATATTCTGCGGAACAAAACTACATATTAAAGGAGAAATCAAACGAAATATTACAAGAACAAGCAAAAAACAAGTGGTTAATATATAGATCATAAAACTAATCACTAATGTATTTGAACTTTGTGGGTATTGTTCTATTTATGCTTCTCCGAATTACAGAGTAAATTCCTAATTAATTCCAGTTCGAATTCTTTCTCGTGCACCGAATGCCCGTGTGAACATTCCAAGGTACAAGTTTGAAAAAACGAAAACATTCCTCGGAATTATGTTTTGTGATCGACCTCAGCGCTTATGAACTAGAAACAGATTGTAATGTAAATAGATACCAGAAAATGGTTTTTCCGCGTCTTTGCTGAAATCAAGGTATTACCACCCATAAAGTAGTCCCTCAAAATCTACCTAGATTCTTATTGCTTATTCTTTTAATGCATTAATCATGGAGACTGTCCGAATTTGGTTCTGGTGTCCTTCGTGGTTCAGCTGTTTTGAGCGGCGTATTCTCGATCCATATGTATTTATAAATGTTATTAGCCGCGATGTGACTTATGTTAGTGAAAAAAAAAAAAACAAATTTCAACTTGAATTTGATTTTAACTTAGAGGGAACATGTAAATAATTGATAAATATGACCATTGCCTTTTTCAACAAAAAAAATAAAATTGAGTAACCATACAGAGACATTAAGAGTATGAAACTAGAATATCTGAAGTAAAGCATCTTTTTGCACAAATACGACCCCACAGTTAACAAAATCGTCAAATTGACAAGGTGAATTTGGAATGATTTTGGAATGAAATTGAATGAGTGTGTGGAGCGAGTTTTGAGTTAATTTAATGAGTAATCCTATATCGCAATTTTTTTTCAGGATTATCTCCCTTTAATATAAAATGCAAAATAGTTCTATACAAAGCTTTTTATTTCTTCAAGAACCTATGAGACGCTAACAATTTAAATAATATCAGTGAAATCGCGATTTTTCTCTCTCATAATTTATTTTGAATGACGTTGTTGATTCTATATTTTTCAATAGATTTGAGCGTTTTGGAACGGTTTGAGAGAGTGTTTGGAAGGAATTATTGGAGCGCTGAGTGAGCGGTTTAGAATGGTTTTGATTGAGGTAAATGTCAATTTTACGATGTAACTAACTGTAACAGATAGGAAGATCGTGAAATTAATGAGTCGCATGAATTTCGAATGATTTTAGAATGCAAGTCAATGAGTGGGAGGAGCGATTTTAAACGATTTTCAATGAAGTAAAACATAACCCTGCCCCCTTTTGTAAAACCCACGTGCTTCTGTCATTTCGTCTTCAAGTTCAAATCAACACCACCAATTAAATCAATGCAATAAATTGGTCCATTTGTTTGAAATCGTGACCATTTCGAACGATTTCAAAGTGAGTTTTTAATTGATTTCTTTACTATATCGTAGCGATTTTGAATGATTGGAATGTGTGCTTGGAATTAATTATTAGACCGCTAAGCGAGGGAATTGAACGGTTTTGAACGATATGAGTGTTAATTTTACGATGTAATTATCGGCATTATAGGCATTGACGCCCTTTTCAATACTGGTACTTCGAATTTCGGTTTAGGTTTGAGTCGAAAGGGTTTAAGGTCAATAATGAGACGAAAGATTGTAAATTTAACTGTTCATAAAATTATCATTAAAAATATTTATCAATAATAATGTTATATTGATAACCGTCAATATTGCACATGAACGATCAAATATATTGTCAATATAAAGGATTTTACATGTTATTCAAAAGTTAATAAGCGGTTTTTAAGACTGGTTTATGAAATGCTTTAAAAAAGTATTGGTGGTAATAAAAGTGGACGTGTTTTTGACGTTTCAATGAATAAATATCATATTTTCAGCTGCATCTTGACAAATTCTTATGACAATTCAAACGGAAAATTATTTACCTATGTACAGAACATCATTTTCATGAACCTGAATGCGAAGTATTTCTCTGTGTGTGTGTAAGAAATCAAAATTAATCAAAAATTGAAAGTGAAAAAAAGATAAAAAGTCTTTTCAACATCTATTCACATAATCGTCTAAACATTTTTTCTCACATTTCTTTTGAAAACATAGCAGAGAATCTATCTATGGACTTTCAATTCGTTCAGAATAACGAAACACTCGCGAATGCCTCAGTCTTGGACCGCACATGAAATAGACTCTACAGGACAAAGCAAGGTACCGTTTCCATGTCAGTCGCGGACACTATGTTATCCTGAACGCAACACAAGTTTTTGACCAATTACCGGTAAATGGACGCTTCAATATTTACAAACATTCCAGTGTTTTGTTTTGGTTCACCAATAAAGTCTCTATAACTCTAGGACCACCTAAGAACTTGTCTAAGGTAATGAAGTACTCACCCAGAATAACAACCCAGAATAACAGGTTGGATGTAAGTACCGTGTTATTGTTTTCTCTGGGTATTAATTGCAATTCAATCACCTTGTGGAGGTACCGCTGGCCAAGGGCGTTCCCATAAACCGAACTATTATACGACTTACCCACTCGATCACTCTTAGTCTCTTTAGATTTTGCTTTTGACCTTTTTGGTTATCATTTTCAAAGAAGGAGCGCGTATTTTTGAAGATAAACGAATTCCAACGGAATATCTTACTACAAACTTTCAATAATAATATATAAATACACTAGCTTTCAGCGGCACAGCCGCCTTCATCAGGTGAATCCTATGAATTGAACCGTTATGTATGACGTCAAGGTAACGTTGACGTCATCAAAATGCTACAAAGACCCGGAATAACGTACGAGTGTTAGACCCGCCACAAAGACTCAATGCATGCGGGAACTATGAAATACCTTAAAACGCGTTTAAAATACCAAAATAGAACAAAAATAGTGATTAAAAATAGTGCTGAAACTCTAATACGAGAAAATAGGTCGGACAAAACTTTTATCGTTATTAGAATGATCAAACGGATACACATGCATTAAGTCCCTGGGAAGGGGACACACCGAGCAACTGATGGATCGCCTATCGTGCCTATTAAGGTAGTGGACCCGTAATAGTCTCTCCACGTCTCCGAGGAAACGAACCCCAATAGTGCCAACCAAGGTTTCCCAATGATTCTCATTAAGAAACCCTGGTCAACACTACAAAAGATCATAAGCTCCGAGACACCGCGCAACCATTACGGGTACATAACCTTAAGATACCGGACAACAAAAGATTGCAAATATAACAATAAAAAAACAAAACAAACAAAAACCGCTGTATAAAAAAGAAAGAGGAGAAAAATATTGGCGATATAATCGCTATAACAGAAGACCAAGCATGTCTTATTTACAGCAATTACGGCGCCCAACAATACGAAAAAAAAAAAAAAAAAACAGAGGTCAATCGCTTATTTGAAATTGAAATATATATCCAAAATACTAAACAGCGGCGATACATCAGTAATGTTAGAAATATGATTATAAACCTTTAAATTCACACCCAGTCTACCGACAACATATCAAATGTATGGCTATCAAACTTAGTGAGTCATATGTGATCGACCCAAACGTCGCGACTACAGCATATTTATGCTGATGCCACGATGCACAAGTCGCGCACTCGCAAACATTATCGAACAAAAATATATAAAGTTTAAAAGGCATCCCTACACAATCTATACAAGATAACCATTGGTCACAATTGGTCAGAGGACCAAATCGCCGTTTCTTTGGTGAGCAACGCAAACTTTCAAAGTGATTTTCTAAATAAATGCAACTTATTAAAAACGTTCTCAGAGATTCTTTCTTTTCTTCAGATTTTTTTTTAAAAAATAACATTTTTTTCTTGGTCTAATTCATTTAGTTTAAATACGACAACACGACACGAGATATCCCAATTAAAGATTTTAAGAAATCGATATTTAAGAACGCAAATCCAACGATAAATCCAAGGCCTCGTCAAAAATGAAATGTTCGCAGAGAATGAATGGAAAATATTGAATGTTTGAATAAAAAGCGCATTGGAGCATTACTATTACAGTTAAAAATATCGTGACAATGACACTCATTCCTATCAGAATTGTTCTACTTCATTCACTCAGCGCTCCACTCATTCATCCAAAACCCTTACTCAAATCGATCACAAACTCTCCAAAATCTTTAGAAAAAAATCGAAATCGGCAAAGACGATCAACATTTGATTAAAATCTTTCAAATTATTCTACGATTTTATTGGTTGGTATTGCTTTTAAATTTTCGTTTGGTCAATGAAGACGCACAAACAGAATAGTACGTATGTCTTATTAAAGGGAGGTAATAAATTCGCTATTTTTGTTCATTTTGAACAAAATTAGCAATATTGGATTACCTCCCGTTTATTTCACTCAAAACTCGCTTCACACACTCATTCATTGTCATTCCAAAGTCATTCATCTCGTCAATTTCACTATCTTCTTATCTGTACCAAAAAATCGCCAAAGCCGAACAGCAGGTACAGTTAAGAACATCGTGAAATTGACAAGGTGATATTGGAATGAAATTGAGTTTAAGAGATTCTTACGATAAATTATATGATTGCAACATCTAGTTGATCACTTAACTTCATCTTATTCCTTATTTCAAAACTTATTTATCGGAGTATCTAATTAGCCCCTTTTTGCATGACGGGTCACATATCTATCACTTCACGACAACGGGCAATATCAGAACCATGAAAAGTATTATATAGATTTGAATAACATTCTATTTACATATACTTCTTGAACTCGTTTACACGTAATTGATATCAATGCCCCGTCAATTTTAATCGGAAGATCCTGAAACGTGATAATCCTACAGTTAACAACATCGTGAAATTGACATTCATCTCAATCAAAACCATTCTAAATCGCTCACTCAGCGCTCCATTCGTTCATTCCAAACACTCACTGAAATCGATCAGAAACGCTCCGAAATCATTAGGAAACATATAAAAATCGTTCAAAACTTTCAGCAATAAATCCAAATCGATCTATTTATTCTACGATTTATTATCTGTTGTGGACTTTGAAGTGCCTGATTGATCCACGAAGACCTACAAACAGAAAAAAAACCGTATATTTATTAAAGGGAGGTAATTAATATCGCTAATTTTGTTCATCTTGAACACAATTAGCAACATTGGATTACCTCCCTTTAATTGCAATCAAAACTCGTTCCATGCACTCATTCATTTTCATTCCTTTATCACTCCAAAATCATTCACCCTGTCAATTTCCCGATGTTATTAACTACCTAGGCACAGAATTTATTATACAATGTTTGCAGTGGCGGATCTGGAGGGGGTTCGGGGATTCAAACAAAAACCCATGTGAAGCCTAATAATTTCATTTTCGTGTAGAATTTCAATTAAACTTTCTCCAGTGCTTTTCACGACATATTTCTGCTTTGGTAGAAAGTAAAGGCTAACATCAGCATGCACAGTTTGGCAGTCTGATCTAAGCATAAACTGCCTCACTTCTTCTTGGTTGTTGTGGAATAAAATTTAAGGCAGTATTTTTGATATTTCAAAAATAGGAAATTAATTTAACAAATATTTGAATTCAGCAGGTTGAGGGTTTAAATTAGGTTATACTAGGACAACAAACCCAAGTTTTTGTTTGTTCGAATCCCCCTACAGAAATCCTGGATCCGTTGCAGGTTTTCTTGCATTTTCTCGGTTTATTATCAAGAAATATCGCAAGATTATCACTTGATTATTTCGCCGCCAAACCAGTTAAATAAGCGAAAAACTTGGCAAAATGACACTCTTTACAAGAATTTAGTGTTCACATTTAAACTGATTTTCACCGACAAAATTAAAATTATAAGCATCTGATTGATTCTTGAAGAGATAGGATAGTATTTATATAATTTGTATGCTATTCTATTAAAGGAGGTAGTAAATATCGCTAATCCTGAACAAATTAGCGATCTTTGATTACCTCCCTTTGATTTCACCAAAAATCCACTCATCGCACTCATTCAGTTTCCTTCCAAAATTACGCACCATGTCAACTTTACGATTTTGTTAACAGTAAAACGCTCTGTTACAGTACTTTAGGATACCTTTTAACGCTCTGTTACAGTTAATCACACCGTGAAAATGACATTCATCTCGATCAAAACAATTCAAAATCAGTCACTCAGCGTTCCGATCATTCAAATCAAAAACTCACTCCAATGATTCACACACGCTCCGAAATACTTCAAAAACGCCTCGAAATCGCTCAGAATGTTCAGCATTTCTATCAAATCGGTCAAATATGCTCATAATTTTACTTGCTAGTGTTGATTTTATCGATTACAGTTAAGAACAGGGTGAAATTGACAGGATGTATGATTTTTTAAATGATTTTTGAATGAAATTAAAAGAGTGTGTATAGCAAGCTTTGAGTGAAATTCAAGGGAGGTAATCAAATACCGCTAATTTTGTTCTAGATGAACAAAGTAAGCGATATGCATTATCCCATATAATAAATATACGTACATTTCTGTTTGTGTGTCTTCGTGGACCAATCAGACACTTTGAGATCCACATCAGCCAATAAATTTGTAGAATGATTTGATCGATTTTCTTAATTTAATCCTGATCGTTCTTAACTATATCGAATTTTTTTTACCTTAGGGAGCGTTTTTGAATGGTTTGAATGAGTGTTTGGAATGAATGAATGGAGCGCCGATTGAGTGATTTAGAATGGTTTTGATCGGAATGAATGTCAATTTCACGATGCTACTAACTGTATGCTTTACCTCTTATGAAAATCATTTAAAATTAGCTTCATTCACTTATTCAATTTCTTTCTAAAATCATTCCAAAATCATCCAACTTGTCAATTTCACGCTGTTTTTCACTGTATCCTAGCTCGAAAACGGAATATTTGGGTCAACCCACAACTTCATGCGCAAGATTCTTGTCATCTTTATTATAGCATTGTTTGATGCCGCTGTAAGACTTTGTGGGCAAATGTTTTAATCAAGATTGGAAATGACGGATTTTATGAATGAATTTCGCCGCGCAAATAAGTACGTCTCCAGCAGTAAGGCAAATCTGAACTAAATGAACTGACCCACTGTTTTCTCTTTACATTGTTACCTTGAATAAATGCACTCAGTGACCCATTCAAAATGTCATATCCAATTAAGCACGTTACCTTTACCGAAAGGAGTGCGGGCGCAGCTTAGGTTAATTCTATCTATAGTTTTTACTGAGCAGTTTCGGTACTTAAATGCAGATAACGGCCAGTAAATGAACTATATTTTGATTTTTTTTAATTCGATAGAATAAAGGAAAACTTATCGCTTAGATTTTTTGATGAATACTTGACAAAATTGCATTTTTATTGGCATCCAATATACTTTTGAAACAATAATTGAGCAAGGTCTCCCTTTAATTGGTGAAACCCACCAGGATACAGTAGGTCCATCATCCTGTCCGAATCCTTCTGCGCAACACATTTCTTAAACATTTTATTTTCATATTTTCAGCGACATTGAACGGTTACCTTACGGGTAACAACGCAATCGATATTGGTTCTATTCGGGCCCACATATTCGGCGCGAGTACTGACGAATTGTCCAGGAAGCAGAATAGAGAGGGAGTTTTCTAAGTTGTTAAAACTTATATTCAAACCATTTAAATAAATAGGGTTATTTCAAGTATCGATTAAAATCTTACAATTTCAGACATATGGCCTTCAACGCGGAGGGGTGAGAAAACCTCCGGAACTACAAATTATTATTTCTGTAATATCGAGATTCTTTGACGAAATGACAAGCATTTTGAAATGATGAGGAACAAAACGAGACAATTGCTCGACTTCTTTATCAGAATTTTGAATGACTGACTGCTTGTCAAAAATTTCCGAATGACATTGATAGATGCCTAGTGACCTACATGCATGTGATCTTCATATTTTGCAAGTTATGCAACAATTGCTACACTTCAGGAATATAGAACAAGTAGGAAAATTATCATAAGATACACCCGTTGCACTGATTGGTGTCCAAGTATGAAAAAACAACAAAGTAAAACAACTAAAAAAGAAATCTCTGTTAGTATAAATACTCGTATAGTCTTTCTTTTTATGCAATAAAAGAGTCAATTCACGTTCGGCGTTAACATTTGCAGAGATTTTCCAAATGGTTTAATGGTAATCGTATAATAAATCAGAATAAACGTATAAACAAAGAAAGTAATACTAAAACTACTAAAACAGGTGTAGTAGTATTTGTTGTATTTATCTTGAGAACACAAAAACATATATTAGGTTTAAAAATATATTATTACATTAACTGGGATATACAGTTTACAACTAAGATTCATCCCTCTCGATTTTGCTTCCTGAACATGAACTAATATTTACTCGCGCCGAATATGTGGGCCAATAAAAAACAACAAGATCGATAGCCGCTCCCGGGAATCGAACTCGGTACATCTTGGTCATGAAGCATTGCCTCTGATACTGCTACAAATACATTATAGACCTTATCCAAGATAAATATATAATACGTATTTAGTGTTTTGTATGA
Organism: Fragum whitleyi; assembly: GCA_948146395.1. Lineage (NCBI taxonomy): Eukaryota > Metazoa > Mollusca > Bivalvia > Cardiida > Cardiidae > Fragum > Fragum whitleyi. The sequence continues at coordinate 8,930,924 of OX411550.1, forward strand.
GAAAAAATATCTAACGAGGTTGGGAGAATTGATCATTGTCGAGGCTCTGCCGAGACAATTATCAATTCCCACAACCGAGTTAGATATTTTTTCATACAATACACTAAGTACGTATTAAATTTTATATTTATCTTATAACCTCTATTTGTCTTGTTTTCGTAGATGTTTCTAACTGAAATTAGAGTTTCTAAAAATATCCGCATTATATCCTTGTTCTACAAATAACTATGTGATATCATAAAAAATATTTTACGGGATGCTATCACACGGATATTTTTGTAGTTAAAAGATAAAAAGGGTAAATGCAATCTAAAAAAGATAATTTTCATCATTGACAAGCAGAGGTTCCATCTGCGGTATTCTATCCTTCACCCCTCATGCTCTTGCCACTCATTCAATTTCATTCCAAAATAATTCCAGAATCATCAATCACGTAAATACTTCAATGTACTTACATGTAACACTAGCTAAAACCGTCAATAGCCTCCAAGAAATTTCTGTTCAAATTTTCTAGTCGGACAGTTCTGTTATAGACAAAAAGGATGGCCCAATAAAAGCCACCCGTTAAATATTTAGATGCCCAAGTCTATTTGAGTAATCAAAAGTCTATTTTGTCCTTACGTGTAAAGACAAAATTGACCGTTGGTCACCCACTTAAACTTGTTCATCTATTCCTGGGGGTTAGGAACATTTTCACTCTTTTTGTATCCTAAATTCATGAAATAGTTTGGTACGGTCATTTAGTCGTGAGAGGTCGTATCATCAAATAATTTAGACGAGGGATGTCCCGGACAGATTTAATTAACATTTTATAGTGAACGTAAATTGTGACCCCCGGTGTTAGCAAAACACAGGGCAAATCATCATCTCAAAATTGTCGCTTTTTGCATCATTATATATGCCTTGTGGAGTTAAATATTTTTGGCAAGAATTTCTTTTTTGTTTAAAATTGGCGTTAGATTTCTTTCACAGAGGATCGTTGATGATAGTTTCGAGGAAAATCACAAGAAATTTTGTGACGTTACATCACGTAGATTTTGAGATATTCGAAATTGAAAGTGAACCCTTTCTTTGGGAACTGAATATAAATTTAGTAGCATCGTGAAATTGACACGCATATTCAAAATCGCTCGCTCAACGCTCGAATTATTCGCATCGAACACTCACTGCAATCACACAAAACGCTCCGAAATTGTTGAAAAAACACGCTTCAAAATAGGTCGAAATGGTCAACAATTTTATCAAATCAATTAAACATTTGCATGTCTATTGGCTGGTTTGGTTTTTGAGCGACTTATTTGTCCGTGAAAACACAAAACCAGAAAAGAATGTAGATTTTATTAAAGGAGGTTAAAAATTATCCTTAATTTTGAACAATTGGGCGAAATTATCGATTACATTTTTCTCTTTTGAAAAGCATTCAAAACATGCTTCTCCCACTCATTCAATTTCGTTCCCAAATCATTCGAAAACCGCTCGTATTATTATAATAATCATAATTTCGAAACCAGATAATTCGCCGTTTCAAAGTTAACTACATGCAAAATTAAAGCACTTATTCTATTGTACAAGATAATTATACTGTTGAGAGCCAAGGTGTCATAGTGATAAAATAAAAAAGAGAACATGTTAACCCTCAAGCTGTAACTGAAATTTACCTTAAAACTTTTATTTTTTTTTTTTTTTTTTTTTTTTTTTTTTTATAGTTCAACCAGTCCGGCTAACCTGTTTTCATCAGTTGTTAAAAGAAGGTGAAGTCCAGATCAGACTGTGCAGGCCTGTAGACCTTGGACCTGCAGACCAAGACCTGTGCAGACTGATCTTGTCTTTAATGTCTGTCAATACATCAATGTATGTCGTGCACAGTAGGATGAGGTTTAATTGACATCTTGCTGAAACATTAAGAGGTGGGAGATTTTTCTACCCGATTTAACAGCGTGGGAATTCGTCACCAAAACGTTGTGCTGCAACGCCTCATTTCTTGATTTGTCTATTGTCATCTTAACTCCTCTGGAAACGCCCTGCACGGTTAAAAATAAAAACGTTCACAAAACCTTTAACAAACGACAACCACCTTGAACACGCTGTTGCTTGCAAGGTGGGATACCGGTTTCTCACGTTTGATCATCCCGAGTACAGAGATAGTCTGTCAGTCCTGCGCCCAGGTTGATAAAACGGTGCGAACTGTCTGCAAACTATATCCCTATTTGTAAGTGCATCTGCGTGCAAAGCGAGGTAAACTTTGCAAAAAGTTCGCACCGTTTTGTCATCTTACAAGGCTGACTTTCCCTGTTGGTTGTAGAAAAGGAAATCGTAGTATTTTGTCTCTTCCCGCACACTATCAATCACTATGTAATTTGTTCCTTGAAAGGTGTAAGTACAGTTAATAACATCGTGAAATTGACAGGGTGAATGATTTTGGAGTGATTAAGGAATGAAATTGAATGAGTGCGTGGAGCAAGTTTTGAGTGAAAGGGAGGTAATCCAATGTTGCTAATTTTGTTCAAGATGAACAAAATTAGCGATATTAACTACCTCCCTTTAATAAAATATACGGTTTTTTTCTGTTTGTAGGTCTTCCTGGACCAATCAGGCACTTGAAAGTCCACAACAGATAACAAATCGTAGAATAAATTGATCTATTTGAATTCATTGTTGAAAGTCCTGAACGATTTTTGAATGTTTTCTAATGATTTTGGAGCGTTTATGATCGATTTGAGTGAGTGTTTGGGATGAATGAGTGGAGCGCTGAGTGAATGAATCAGAATGATTTTGATCGGAATGAGTGTCAATTTTACGACGTTTTTAACTGTATAGTGTGAAAGGAGACAAATAATCAGTAACCGGTGATAACTCGAATACGCAATTGTGACTTGTGATAACAATAAATCTGTAGACAATCCACGAGTATACTAGTGGAAGCATATTGACCTGAGCCTGACCTTTGTAATTTAAATAAATTAAATACCGGTCATTTTCCTTCGGTAAAACACGACTTACCCGCGGAATTAAATCGTAAAGTTGCAGTGCACATGTTAGCTCTGTTAACCCGTTATCGCCCATGCTTGTCACTGTAACGGCGATATTTGGTCTACCTCATGAACTAGTGAATTAATACATTAATTGAGTCTCCTATTTAATATTCTTTAGATGCGGAGAAAAATACAAATTTTCAAATTTCCTTTAAATGCAATGTATTTTTTAAATGGAAATAAATTAAATCCCCTCTCTCGGTCCCACACAAGAAGGAACAATTGTTTTCGAAATTTAATCGTCTTCTCCATGAATAGCGCCCTGTATATAGGTAAAACTAATAAGTCCATGCATACCTGTTATTTGTGCAGTATAACGGAATGTCCACGCTTGATCGTCACGTGCCGAAGTATCTTCGGAAATGTATTCATGAACTTAATTATTTTTTCTGCATAAAGGTCAGGTTTAAGTTAATATGCGCCCGCTATAAGAATAGCGAATTTTACTTAAAACAGTTAGTTTCAAGGCACAAAAAAAATCTATATTCAAACGAGTAAAACGTAATCAATGAGGCACAGCACTTGACCCTGAAATTTAATGAATAGTAAACCTACTCCAAAACTGTCACATTCTTGTTAGGGATATATAGCACACGCTTGATAGGTCCTTATACTCTGTAACCTTTTGATGTACAATATGATATCGTAAAACTCTCATCACCATTAAGGTTTAACTTCAAATCATTCTTCTTGAACGAAATTCGAGATAGGCTAAAGTTTATCTGCCCTGCGTTCGGCATAGCAAAACGGTTCAAACAGTTTCCAAATTATCCCCCGCTTTGTGCACACATTTGTCTGCAAGCGGGGTATTAGCTGCGAACAGTTTATATCGTTTTGTCATCCTAGACATAGGGTATTCGTGTCTCATGAACAATTGACACGAAAGTTAGTCACAAAGAATTCGGCGACGTCTGCATATCGGTGATTCATAGTTTTTGGTCGCCAGGAGTTAAAAATACAGTCGGACTGACGTGGGCTTTTGCAAGAAAGTGTTATTGATATTGAAGCCCCACTACACCGCCGAGGAGACAATGTTTTATTTTTTGGCCATCGATAAACATGTAAAGCAGCATTTACATGATAGATAAACCCTTTGCTGTTTAATCACTGTTTTTTACGTGCCTGTGATTTAATGATTGAGAAAACATTGTGAAAAAAGAAGAAATTGCTTCTGACAAGCAATTTCTTCCTTTTCCACACTATTTTCTACCCTACTGAATGGCTATTTTGCAAATTAAATCCACTTTAAAACTTTTGAATTTGGACATGTCCAAAATTTTGTAAAACAGGAAAGGGTTAAAGGTAGCTTGATGTCGCTACGCTGGTGAGATGGCGACGACAAGTCACCGATACGCCGGCGTGGACTGATCGCCTGTACACGCCTGCAAGATGTGGTCGACTAGTCGCCGATACGCCAATAAGGCGTGGACGGCTGATCGCCTATACACGCCTGCAAGATGTGGTCGTCGATACGCCTGCCACATATGGTCGACTATTTGCAGGCAAGATTTGGTCATCTCGTCGCTGATACACGCATGTAAGGTGTGGTTGACTAGTCGCCGATACTCCTACGAGATGGTGACAATAGGCGAAAGTGCAAATGTTATACATAGTTGTTTCAACCTCTATCAAATTGGACCTATTCGACATTTCGAAGGAAAAGTTACAAACATCGTGAAATTGACACTCATTCAGATCTACATCATTCTTAATCATTCACTCAGCGCTTCATTCATTGATTCATTTTTCATTCATTCATACATTCATTCATTCATTCCAAACACCTACTCAAACCGATCAAAAACGCTCCTAAAACGTTAGAAAACATTTCGAAATCGTTGAGGGCGACCACCGTTTAATTCAAATCGATCAAATTATTCTATTATTTTATTGGATGGTGTGGCTTTTTGTCTGATTGGTCCACAAATACACAAAATGTGTGTGTGTATTTCCGTTTATCGTCGCTACCGTAGCACATGCCCATATGAGCGACGCCCCCAGAAGACGGTTAGTTGTTACGGGGGATAGTGCATGGATACATGACGAAACTACTGCTGAGATCCGCCATGGTTCTTTAACGTGCTCGGTGCAAAGCACCGTCTAACGGGGCCTCGGTTTAACGTCTTATCCGAAAGACAATTAGTTTTTGTTAGTGTACCAGCCCGGGAATCGAACCCACGCGGCCGAACTTCAATGGTTTTGAAGTCCGGTGCTTTACCAACTGAGCTAATCGGGCTGGTATACACAAAATGTAAAATGTGAATATCTTATTAAAGGGGATTAACAAAAAATAGCGATATTTGATAACCTTCCTTCAATTTTACCCGTAACTCGCTACAATTCCAAAATTATTCATCTTGTCAATTTCACGATGTTGCTAACCGTGATAAATAATAAATATGCTCTAACAGTGGGAAAAGAAAACTACCGCAACCACACTGATAAGTGGTTCCGTTATATTTTAGGAATTTAGCCTGACAGCTTGCTTGATAAGCCCGGGTGGGCAAGTGCAAAACGCCTCAATTTTCACATTCCGATTGAAATCCCGCTTAGTCTTAAATCTTGGCACCAGGGTTTTTAATAATGCGTTTTTAATTTTAATGCTATGTTAAATTGAAATTACTACAGTCTGAGTTAACTTCTTCCATAAATAAGTGCACAAATTTAACGCTTTCCTTTATATGTTTTTCTATGAATAATATCTTGTTTACATTTGTCACGGACGCTGTGCGATATGGCAGCTTGCGACTTTATAAAGAATATTTTTGACATCGCACGATCTTATTTTTCACAGCGAATGTACGGTTTTCCACAATCCAAAATCTCGAACGATGGCCGTGTAATGTGATTCGGCGATCTTGCGATGCCTTAACGATGTGTTTACGGGCTACGGACTCCGCACAGTCTTGCAATTTTTGAAAATTTGTATTACTTGTTTCTATTCAAATCGAAAGGTCTACGGCACTAGTAAAACCGTGCGATGATCGCATGGCTATAGTCTGGCCGCCAGACCCTTCTTTACAGACTTTTTTTCATACGGAATAAAATGTTATAAAGTCATAAAGCCCCCTGTCTCTAAAAATATTCAGCAGGTGCTAATACGAACTTGGATTAAAGCGGCTTCAAATAGAACTGCAACAGAACTACAGTTAACAACATCGTGAAATTGACAAGGTGAATGATCTTGGAATGATTTAGGAATGAAATTGAATGAGTGCGTGGAGCGAGTTTTGAGTGAATTTAATGGGAGGTAGTCCTTTATCACAAATTTTGTTCTGGATGAGACGCTAACAACTTGAATTATGTCAGTGAAATCGCGATTTTTCTCCATCAAAATTTATTTTGAATGACGTTTTTGATTCTATATTTTTCAATGGGTTTGATCGATTTTGAATTATTTTAGAGAGTGTTTGGAATGAATGATAAGAGCGCAGCGTGAGCGATTTAGAATGGTTTTGATTGAGATGAATGTCAATTTCACGATGTTTTAACTGTATTTACTGAAATTTTGATCAAAACAAAATGACTGAGGCCAGTCTAGCAGGGACGGTACGAGTAAGTGTTAAACTTTGAGTGCATTCTAACTTGTCAAAATTGATACTGGCATATGTAAGACCAGCTGATAACAACGTAGAAAATAGACTCAGGGTCATAGTTTAACGAGGTCATCAAGGTACGAAACTTTAAGGGGACGATACGTCGCTAAATGATGAGAAGTATACGTATGCGTATGAGGTTTGGAATATTTGTGCTTATGATTACAATCATACCTTGGTAAATTTGACCCGAACTCGACCTGTATGAAAAATCGCTTAGAAATTAATTAACTGGCATGTTTCGTCAATATTCAAAATATGCTTTGCATTCAACACCGTTTGTAATTTTATCACGCCGATGAAAGCACGTGCAATGCCGAATATAAGCTTACGGGTTTTTATTAGTCTTAAGAAAGGGGGTCAAGTGTATGTCAATAAAATCGCGGAATACCACTGAAAATAATCCTTATTACGCGTTCACAGCATTATTTTGCTGTAAACAAATTATGATTGGCTGAATCTTAGGCTACGATCAGAATCATCGGCACAGACATGCAGTCAGATCTCATCATACACTTCCTGATTTATAGGGAAAGTATTATCCAGAAAGGCAGAATTGTCCCCAAAATACACATTTGTCACCCGTCACGCGAAAAAGGACTTTCTCTGAACTCTGTTGAATAAATATTTGAAAAAGAGATTGGTTCTAGTACCAGTCAACCAGAGGTCGCATTTCAAAAATTCTCTAATGGAAAGGTAGATTGATCATTCTAGATTCAGAAAATTAGTAAAGAGCAAAATGTTTCGATCCTAGTCAGACTAAGATCGACATTTTGCGCACTTCCTAGATGGTCCCTTTTCGTGTGACGGGTCACATTTATTTGCATTAAATTTTGAATTCAGTTAGATACGGGTTAACGCATCCCGGCATATCATCGATTTTATCGCCTGTCGTGCTGAACCTAGGATATTCCTCCTAAAGCAGAAAGTACAAAGATCAGCCTGCATACTATGTGCTGTCTGATCTAAGCATAATTAACTTGATTCTCCTTTAAAAGTACAAAGAAAAACAAGTATAAATAATGGAAGACTAATATCGGAAAGGATGTGTTCCGCCGTCGGGAATCAAACCCGTTATAAATCGAACCCGGGGCCCCGTATCGGGAGACCGACGGGCTATCGACTGTCCATATGCGTCGTCCGTCAACATCTTGTGTGTATTCTAGAGGTCACATATATCTCGGTTATTTATTGTTAAAACCATAAGATGCAAAAAGTCCACCTGGGAAACCATTTTAGACATATATTTAAAAAAGGAGATTGGGTCTTGCAAAGGTCAACCAGAGGTCGCAAAATATTTAACATGGGACTGTAGAGTGATAGTTCAAGATTTAGAAAATTGCATAAACTCAAAAAGGTTCGCATCTATCCAGCTTGTGCATCTCGCGCGGTGAGACCATGGTCGATTTTTTTCGCATTTTTTTCCTTTTTCGCGAGTCAAAGTCATTTTTTTAAATCAATTCGTCTATTTCTGAGTGCATGTTTCATTTTTATCAATAAAAACTCTCTTTGCGAACCCAGGGTGCGAAATTGTTCGCTAACGTTTCTACAGACATTGTACCCCGCCTTGCACGTGAGTTCACGTGCAAAGCGGGGTACAATATCACAAACTTTTCGCGAACGTTTGCATCCTGAACGCAAGGCTGTTTTCTACCTGCCACGGACAAAGGTTAAGAAGCAATTATTCTTGTCATTTACACCATAGGCAGGTTTTGATCTTAACTGCCAGTCTGATATATGGATCTCTACAGGTGCCTTAAATAAGATAACCCCACCCACTTCAATTTTAGGTTCAACGAGGGTAAAACATTTAGTCTCATTTTTCTGAATATCAGATTGAAGGAATTTCCATCTTTTTGGTAATAGGGCAATAGGGAAAAAGTGTAAATTATTTATAGCAAATGGTTTTGCATTTCTCCTTGGAAAATGTGGCTGCTTAATTTTAAAAAGCATCAAATAGATAAAAAGATAGGTTAAAACGTAAGTAAAATGGTAAACAAATAACTAAATGAACAAATAAATAAATGAATAAATGAAAAAAATATTTCATCTTAAAAAAAAAATATATATATATATAAGTAGGCTAAATAAATGATTAAATAAGCAAATAAATTAAAAATAAATAATAAATAAAAAGTAAGGAAATAAATAAATAAATAATCAATATTCAGTTTGAAACTTGTATAGCTAGCTCGCAAGTCGCCTTTTACTTTTTTGGAGGAGGTATTCTCTCAGCTTATTTTTATCCTGGCAGGGCGCGGCCTAACCGTTGCGCAATTCGACGAGCATATTTAAAAACATATTTGTTAAACATGTTTTCTAGAGTCCATATTCCTGTAGAAATATAAAACTAGAGCTGCTTTGGCAGCCTAATCGCTCCACATGCCTGAAGCTACCGTTATGATTAGGCGAGAATTTAGGTGAATGAAGTAAAAAAAGTGTTTCTTATTGTCAGATGCTGATTTATTTCTGCCAAGAAAAATTCAAGATCAATAAATAACATATAAAAACAAGAGGACCAAGATGGTCCTAGATCGCTCACCTGAGTCTCTTTGACCCCTGGGACATCACATTAATTAGATAGGCAATTATCTTCTTTTTGACATCTGCCTAAGATCAATACCATGGAACATTTTCAGCGGAGAGCAAGACAGATATGTAAAAAGGGATGCACCCGGGTGGACCCCAAATGTGACCACAGGGTCTTGATATGAACAAACTTGAAAGAGGTCCATAAGATGATGCTACATACTAAATATGAAAGCTGTCTGCATTCTGGTTTCAGAGAAGAAGATTTTTGAAGGTTTTCCTATTTTCACCCATCGTGCTCAGATGAGCTGAAGGGATGCGCCCGGTTGGAGCCCAAATATGATCTAAGGATCTTGATATGAACAAACTTGGTAGGGGCCCACTAGATGATGCTACATACCAAAAATGAAGGCAGTGTGTCCTCTGGTTTCGATTAAAGAAGATTTAAAAAGATTTTCGCTCTTTGTTTCAATGTAAAAAGGGTTGCGCCCGGGTGAAGCCCAAATATGATCCTAGGGTCTTGATATGAACAAACTTGGTAGAGATCCACTAGATGATGCTACATACCAAATATGAAAAAATGTCTGCCATCTGGTTTCATAGAAGAAGATTTTTGAAGATTTTCGTTTTTTACCCTTCGTGCTCATAAGAGATAAAGGGATGCACCCGTGCAAAGCCCAAATATGACCCAAGGGTCTTGATATGAACAAACTTGGTAGAGGCCCACTAGGTGATGCTACACACCAAATATTAAAGCTGTCTGCCATCTGGTTTCAGAGAAGAAGATTTTATAAATTTTTTTTGCTCTTGATTCTATGTAAAAAGGGTTGGGCCAGGGCAAAGCCCAAGTATGACCCCAGGGTCTTGATATGAACAAACTTGGTAGAGGTCCCCTAGATGATGCTACATACCAAATATGAAAGCTCTCTGACATCTGGTTTCAGAGAAGAAGATTTTTAAAGATTTTCATATTTTCACCCTTTTTGTTAAGGGTAAAGGGAAAGTTAAGGGTGGATTTCATTTATTTGAACAACTTTGGTAGAGCTTGACCCAAGAAACATCCCTGCCAAGTTTCATCAAGATTGGCCCACTGGTTTGGGAGGAGAAGATGTTTAAAGAAATTGTGGACGACGCACGACGCACGACTGACGACGGACGACGGACATTCTACGATCCCAATAGCTCACCTTGAGCACTTTGTGCTCAGGTGAGCTAAAAATGAACTTCGCCTATAAATACCTATTCTTCATCCAATCACAATAATTTTGTGCGGTCTGATAATGCGTCACCCAAGAATCATTCATGTGAAATTTAATTGAATGATATCCATCAGTTAGGTTTCGAGAAAATGATTTTCAAAGTTTCCACCGTATAATATTAAGAGGAATGACCTCCTTCCATAAAAGACATATTTTCATCCAATCTAAATAAATGTTGGTTATTTGATAAAGGATTGCTAGAAGATCAGTCCAGTGAAATTTGGTTGGTATCCATCACTAAAATTCTGAGAAAATGATTATCAAAATTTCCACTATATAACATAGAGAGAAATGACCTCCATTCATAAAATATATATTTTTCATCCGATCACAGAATTTTTTGGTAGATTGATAAAGAATCACCCAAAGATCATTCGTGTAAAATTTGGTTGGTATCCATCAGTAAAATTCTGAGAAAATGATTGTCAAAATTTCCACTATTTAACATACAGAGAAATGATCTCCGCCCATAAAAGAAAATATTTTTCATCCGATCCAAATATTTTTTGTAGACTAATAAGTGTCACTAAAGGATCAGTCCAGTGAAATTTGGATGATATCCATTTGTTAGATCCTGACAAAATGATTTTCAAAGTTTCCACTGTTTAGCATACAGAGAAATGACCTCCGCCGATAAAAGACATATTTTTCATGTGATCAAAATAGTTTTTGTAGTCTGATTAATGGACATTTAAGGATCGTTCCTGTGAATTTTGGTTGATATCCATCCGTTAGATTCTGAGAAAAAACTCATATTACCATATATGGAAATTAGCCACGCCCCTTAAAGTCTTGTTTTTCATTGGATAAAAAATCCTGAACAACTATGAAAGAAGGTCACCCAAGGATTCTTCCTGTGAAGTTTGGTCTTATATTCATCCAGGCGTTTATAAGGAGATTTTTTTTAAAGAAAAAGTTTACGACCGGATGTACGGGCGCACTGACGCATGGACGCACGATGGATTTTGCTATGACAATAGCTCTTGTGACCTTCGACCAGTGGAGCTAAAAAAAGTATGACAAAACGATATCTCCATAATTGATTAGATTATTTTTGGTCTACTTTGCTCTTAAGCTCACAAAACACATGCATACTTAAATTTGTTTCGTTGGGGACTGAAACCAATCAAATAGGACACAGCTTACTAGACTCAACTAGAATTACAGTTAATTACATCGTGAAATTAACATTCATCCCAATCAAAACCATTCTTAATCGCTAAATAAGTGCTCCATTCATTCATTCCAAACACTCACTCAAACCATTCAAACCCGCTCAAACCAATTGAAAAATATAGAATCAACCATGTCATTCAAAATAAATTTTGACGGAGAAAAATCGCAATTCCACTGACATAATTCAAATTGCTAGCGCAACATAGGTTCTTGAAGAAATAGGTTGTTATGTACAGAGCTTTTATGCATTTTCTATTAAAGGGAGGTAATCAATATCGCTAATTTTGTTCATCTTGAACAAAATTTGCGACATAGGATAACCTCCCATTAAATTCACTCAAAACTCGCTCCACACACTCATTAAAAGTCATTCCTAAATCATTCCAAAATCATTCACCTTGTCAATTTCACGATGTTGTTAACTGTAAATCGGTCAGATTTGAAACGACCTTCTCTTTTACCCCAACGAACCCTCTTGGCTTCAACCTTGTCGTGTCAAAGACTACTGACAATAACTTGGCACTAGAAAAGAGTAAATCGAAAAAAATGAAATAATGAATTATTTGGATACGCTGTCAGCACATCGTTAATGCTTCGTGCATGTTAGTTGAGTGCAAACCCATTATGATATTTATGATGATGGTATAACATGACCTGCCTGATATGTTCTGGTTACAAAAACGTTTGCAAACGTTTGAACAATGCCCTTATATCTCCATATGCAAGTAAACGAAAACCAAATAAAACGATATTCTAAAAATGAAGAAAATGATGAATTCGATAACATTCTATTAGCAGCCCTGCGTTCAGGATTAATGGTGCAAACAGTTTTTTTTTTTCAATTGTATCCCACTTTGCATGCAAGTGCACGAGCAAAGCGGGGTATAAGTATAAAACTGTTTACACCGTCTTGTCATCCTGGGGGCAGGACTGAATTTTTCGTCTGCAATACTATAGAAAAGAAGTTTGGATAATAAAATCCAAAAACCTTACAATAATTCTTCAAGACAACTTGTCTTTTGACGAGAGAATCTTTCACCAAAAAGGCAAATCGATGGGACAGCGCAATACTATTGTAAGTGCCTATATATTAATAGGCACTTACAATAGTATTGCACTCATCCCTCGAAATATTGGCGATGGAATTATTTGGCACACCTTAACTCCACCGACAATATAGCCAAAATACAACACCACCAAAAATAACCTTGTACAGTATGCTACATGTATCAAAATGACCTGCCTTATCTATCATTAAATATTACATGTAAACGATTATTTCCTTGGTGAATTGCATTTTGTCGATACTTTTGCCCAATTTTGACCAAATGAGCGATATTGGATTATCTCCCTTGAATTTCATTCCAAATAAACACATCGCACTCATTCCATTTCCAAAATGATTCCAAAATTATTCACTTTGTTAATTTCACGCTGTTCTTAACTGGATATTGTGATTGGATGTCCAGACTTTTTTTTTTTTGGGGGGGGGGGGGGGGGGGGTGTGTTCAGATGACCTTACTCACACCAATATTCAAGAAAAGGTTCGGACATCCCCTCCTTTCTTGATGCATGCAACTTGAATGCAAGACCCAATCAACCAACAAATATTTCTGATAAAAACGTGAAAGGCCGATGATGCTTTTTCTGGCATTTTTGTTTTTTTTCTTGTCAATATCAAAAGTCACTGATAATTGAATTGACAAAAATTGCTCATACAGTTAAGAAAAATTGACACGGGGAATGATTTTGGAATGAAATTCAATGAGTGTGTGGAGCTAGCTTTGAGTGAAATTCAAGGGAGGCAATCCAGTACAAATAATTTTGTTCAAGATGAACAAAATTAGCGATATGTATTACTTCCCTTTAATAATAATAATAAACACGCATATTTCTGTTTGTGTGTCTTCGTGTACCAATCTGATACTTTGAAATCCACATCAACCAATAAAATTTTAGAATAATTTGATCGAATTTTTAATTTAATGTTGAGCGTTCTTAACTATTTCGAAATGTTTTTAAACCTTTTAGAGCGTTCTTGAATGAGCGTTTGGAATGGATGAATGGAGCGTCGATTGAGTTTTAGAATGGTTTCGATCGAGATTAATGTCAATTTTACGATGTTACTTACTGTAAGAGAGAGAAATTCTTCCTTTTTCGGTTTTCATTTGAATTTGTTGCATTTTCTATTTCTGAGCATACTTTCAAATAAATCAGCCCTGCGTTCTGGGTCAAAAAACGGTGCAAATAGTTTTCCAATTGTACACCGCTTTGCACGTTCACCTGCTTGCAAAGCGGGGTTTAATTGGAAAACTGTTTGCACCGTTTGGTGATCCTGAACGCAGGGCAAGTGTCTATGTGCGAAAGAAGTAGTGATATTCATAATGAAGAATGAATCTTTAATGCTTTTATAAATCCTTGTAGAATTGACTTCTCTAATCGAACAGCTCCAGTTTTGGATAAATATGTCTAGAATTCTCCTTTTAAAGATTGAAGAGAATGATTTATGATTAACATTTGATTGATTATTCCATATATCAGTAAACCCGGTATCAAGAATAGTTTTTACATTCGATACCCAATTACTAAAACCGCTTTCACAATCATGTAGCATAGTCTGATATATTTTTTGAATGAGTACATTTTCAGATTTAAGTATCTTGCACCAGTATTTGATAATTAGCGTATGCTTTGATATATACAAGGGATGGCGACCCAATTCTCCATAAAGACTCATTGTACATGTTGATTGCTTAACATTAAGAATGTATTTAAGGAATTTGAGATGCACCCTCTCAATATGTTTGTTTTTAGAAAAACCAGTTATTTCACACCCGTAATTTAAAGTGGCTCCTACAAAGGAATCGAAAAGTTGCAATAAAGTTTTAGCATTAAAATCAAGTTAGTTGAGCAATAATAAAATAATATTAATGAATCTAGCTAAATTTTTACAAGAGGCCTTTCAACGAAGAATAATGTTCGAAAATGGATAATTCACTCTAATCTAGATGGTTTTTTTTTATATTTTATGGAAAGCTAAATATTTGAAAAAAAAAATGATAAATGTCAATAAAAAAAATGATAATTTGTCATCAGTTCCTATGCTATAAACTTTATTGAATACATAATTTTCTCTCGAATTAATGTTTCTTTACCATAATTCATACTGATAACCAGGATTCGCTCTTATGAGCAGTGATAACCGTACACTTGTATGCAAACCACTGGTCAAATTAGCGAATTTGGTCTATGCATGCTTCTTATATTATCCTTAGTGTTTGAAATTTATTTGTCAAGTTGTTTGTTTGTTTATATGTTTGTTTGACCTTGTTGATTTATTGTACATCATTGTTGTGTAACAAGAAACTGTATAGTTTGCGTTACTTCAATAAAACATCTATCTATCTATCATAACTTGCGAATACAATTTAATCTCACGTAGCATCGTTAAAAAATCAAAGTACACGCAAAAATTATATAAAAACGAAAGCTTGTCCGCTTACAAACTACAGAACGTTAATCAAAATCTTTTTGGGAAATTTTGTAATTTATAGTTGGTATTTGATGTTTTATTTAATCGCGTTTTGTCATTCATCCAAACACAGATATAGTGCATTTTAGCGCAATTTGTCATATTATAATTTGATTTATTATGTCCTTTCAGTAAGATATGATAGCTTATGAATACGTAAATTATTGAGCGTTTCTTTTAACCAAGTTACCCCGGCACTTGCTGATAAATGGTCCGTTTCCTTTCATCTAACGTATGGTGGTATTTATCTGCCAAAAAGTACAGTTTAGATCCTTCGTAAAGTTGATAAGGTTGATTTTGTATTTTTTTATGGTTTTTTTTTTTCGGTTGAAAATGTATAAAATAGCGATAAATTATCGCTTGATAATTTCACCATCATCAAGTGAAATTACAACAAAATTGCACTCTGATTTCGTTCCTTTTACCCTACTTGATGTGTTTTGTTGTTGTTGTTGTTCAGGTTTTATTTGCGCAGCCACTGATAAACAAATGACACAATGACATTGCTTTGTAATCACGCGCAGAATGACGCGTTTTACGAAAATGTGTCCCAATATTTTTTCTTTCGCTCTCTCTCTCTCTCTCTCTCTCTCTCTCTCTCTCTCTCTCTCTCTCTCTCTCTCTCTCTCTCTCTCTCTCTCTGCCTCAATTCAGCATTAAAGAAATAGGAAAATCTTTTGTTGTTCAATCAATAAATTAAGTTTTGTTGTTGCCATCAAGATTCGTGCATTCTGATTGGCTGAAATATTTGCTTTATTACTCAATGAAACCAATTTTAGGAAGCACCAATTTGTATGCATGCGCACAAAGTATTATCTCAAGAAATTTATATAATTGAGGAGGAATCGTTAGAATTTGCTTCAAGATGTCAAATTATGAGAAACGAAGGGAATGTGTCTTGTTTACATGGAGATTAAAAACTAAAAACCTTTTCACACTCATGTATGCACACTCATGTATGAATCCGATTCGCGTATTTATACAGTTTGATTAGGTTTAGATCTTCATACCTCTTATGAAATCAACAAATATTCTTTTCGTCTCTTAAATGAAAGATAAACCAATCTTATCATGAAACAAACAAGTATCATCTATATAATATCAAGCTATCTTCAATTTATTGATATGGACAATTTTGCAGAAATATTAAAATAAAGGGTGTTTCTATGCAATTCTCTTTATTATTTCTAAATTAAATGAATAGCACGAAGGAGTTTTGAATGCTTTTTGGGAGAAGTAATGAAATATTCGTTTAATTTGAACGAAATCATTTTAAGGTTCATGTAAAGTGTTATAGGCCCAATTTTGAAACACTTCATTTGCCAAGAAAAAGGCAAATGTCGATGTATATTATATATCAAATTGAAGCTGTTCATGAGCACAAGCAATTAAGCAACATAAGACTGTCATAGCTATAACGGTATAGCCAAAACATTGTGGAAAAGGGTCATTTTGTACAGAACAAGCAACTGCATGACTGTTGGATAAAATTGGCTCATATTTTAACGAATTACAGTCTAAAGTACGACCCAGGTACTACTACAAACGTTGGTATAAAACTCGAGCCCAAAACGTAGTTATGCAAGCAATTTATTTTGACTTATTTTATAAACACACATGTCATATATGTCATTCTAATTTTGTAAACGTGTATTTCTTTTCAAGGTATGGCGTGTTATCACAACATAAATGGACATTAATAGTTTATTTACCTGTAAGGTTGTTAAGCAATATATCAATTTCTATCTCACTGAATGATAAATATATAGTAATATATTATAGATCAATGAATTCAAAAACTATAATTTGAAATATATTGCAGAAAATATTTCACAATATTATGGTGTGCTGTTGCACCATACCTAACATCTATTTTGAAAACAGACCAAACCGGTTTGACAAGTATGTTGACAAATTAAATGGAAATTGATTGTTTCAAAAGAGCCTTTTGAGACCGAGTTTTATATCTAAGGTTGTAGGAGTACCTGTGTAGTACTTTAGACTGTACTTTGTTAAAATATGAGCCAATTTTATCCAACAGTCATGCAGTTGCTTGTTCTGTACAAAATGACCCTTTTCCACAATGTTTTGGCTTTGCCGCTAAAGCTATGGCAGTCTTATGTTACTCAACTGCTTGTGCTAAAAAATAGCTTCATTTTGATATATAATATACCAGGACATGCTGCTTTTTCTTGGCAAATGAAGCGCCCTTAAAATTGGGTCTCAAACACTCTACATGAACATTAAAATGATTATATAAGATTGTAGAAAGGTCATTCTAGATTTTAGAAAAATACTTTAAACTTGTTCTCTCGTGGAAGTGCGTGCAGTCTAACTATGGTCGATTTTTTTTTGCACTACAGTTAATAACATCCTGAAATTGACAAGGTGAATGATTTTGGAATGATTAAGGAATGAAATTGAATGAGTGTGTGGAGCGTGTTTGAGTGAAATTAAAGGGAGGTAATCCAATGTTGCTAATTTTGTTCAAGATGAACAAAATTAGCGATATTAATTACCTCCCTTTAATAAGACATACGTTTTTTTCTGTTTGTAGGTCTCCGTGGACCAATCAGGCACTTCAAAGTCCAGAACAGATAATAAATCGTAGAATAGATAGATCTATTTGAATTTATTGTTGAAAGTCTTGAACGATTTTTAAATGTTTTCTAATGATTTTGGAGCGTTATGATCCAATTGAGTGAGTGTTTGGGATGAATGAGTGGAGCGCTGAGTGAATGAATCAGAATGATTTTGATCGGAATGAGTGTCAATTTCACGAGAGCTTTATCATACGCTCTCTGGATACATTACCCTTGGAAGTTAATTATAACAAGATACGTTTCTATATTGTTGTTTCTCACAGTTGACCGTTTCATAATCAGTTCTTTTATTCCGTTTGGATTATGATTACTTCTATGCACATGGCGAAAATATCAATCGCATGTATTCTTTCATTTTGAAGTTTTAGTACAAAAGGTATCATAGTTACTCTTTTGCGCATATATTGCGTAACAGGTTCATTGCATCACTGTAACATGCGAATTTTTTCACCTCGAAGTATATTTTGCACTTTTTTGGCGTAATTGTTTAAGGTGCCGTCATTTCAAATAATCTTGCTCTTCTTTCGTTTTATGCATATTTTTTTTAAATATTTTGACAATTTATGTAGAGACTGATTACTTCAAGTATATTTTTCAATGTCATTTCTGGAGATATACAGTTAATTACATCGTGGAATTGACATTAATCTCAATCAAAACCATTCTAAATCGCTCACTCAGCGCTCCATTCGTTCATTACAGACACTCACTCAAATTATTCGAAAACGCTAAAAAAAAAACACAAACACTTAAAGATAAGCTCAACTACTACATTCGAAATAAATAAAGCTATAGAAAAATCGTGATTTCACTGACAGAATTAAAATTTTAAGCATCTGATTGGCCCTTGAAGAGGAAGGAATCTGTTTATAGAACCTATGTGAATATTTTATTAAAGGGAGGTAATAAATATCGCTTATTTTGTTTAATCCTGAACAAAATTTGTGATATTGGATTACCTCCCATTTAATTCACCCAAAACTCGCTCCACAAACTCATTCAATTTCACTCCAAAATCATTCCATAATCATTCCCCGTGTCAATTTCACGATGTTGTTAACTGTATAGGATATATTATGAGATTTTATTTGAGGCAAGCTAATCGAAATCGAGTCTAGCATTGGAACGTTAAATATGCCAGCCTGGGAGTCCAATTGGACAAAAATTAACGATAATTTTACCAACCTTTTATAAAAATCTACGTATTTTTGTTTCTGATTTTGTGTCTTTCCGGTCCAATCAGACGCTTAAAAATCAACTCTAGCCATTTAAACAATGTAACTTTTTGATCGATTTGATTGAAATACATGTATTGATGACTTTGAGTGTGTGTGTTTTTCCGTATAATTATAGTCGCTACCGTAGCACATGCCCATATGAGCGACGCCCCAGGAAGACGGTTAGTTGTTACGGGGGATAGTGCAAGGATACATGACGAAACTACGGCTGAGATCCGCCATGGTTCTTTAACGTGCTCGGTGTAAAACACCGTCTCACGGGGCCTCGTTTTAACGTCTCTTCCGAAAGACAATTAGTTTTTGTTAGTGTACCAGCCCCGGAATCTAACCCACGCGGTCGAACTTCAATGGTTTTGAAGTCTGGTGCTCTACCAACTGAGCTAATCGGACTGGTTGATGATTTTGACCGGATTCGAAGCGTTTTTGGACTACAATAATTTCAAAGCGTCTTTGAGTGATTGGAGTGGGTGTTTGGAATGAATGATTTGCGAGCTAATTTGAACGGTTTTGATCGAGTTGAGTTCAATTCCACGACTTGATTAACTGTATGCAGTCACTTGATATTCATTCAATGTCACGTCAAACGGACTTGTCTTTTGACGCCTCCAGATTCTCTCAAAACTAAATTAAAAACATTATCATTACTTTTCTTTCAATAACGCCATTTATTGTTGAAATGATATGTGACCTTGTTTACAAAAACATGTTTTCCCCTACATTTAGTAGCTTTTAATTTTCTCAGACAAAAACATCCAAGGACGATCGGTTTTCAGTACATGCGTCCTATTTACTCAATTCACCTAAAGAAGAATGCTTGGGTGAAACACTGAAAGTAAAAAAATGATAAAATTACTCTTGAATCCATTAAATTTTGCGCAATCTGACTGGCTGAAAAATTCGGTTCCTAACTCAATGAAGACAAATTTGAGCATGCACTCCTTGTGTAAGTCTCCGCACAAATAAATCCCATATCAAAGATATTTGTCTCGTAATGGAGACTATTTAATATGTTTACTTCGGGTTACACTTAACAACATCGTTAAATTGACAAGGTGAATGATTTTGGAATGATTTAGGAATGAAATTGAATGAGTATGTGGAGCGAGTTTTGGGTGAAATTAAAGGGAAGTAACCCAATATTGCTAATTTTGTTCAAGATGAACAAAATTAGCTATATTTATTACCTCCCTTTAATAAAATATACGTTTTTTTTGTTTTGGGTTCTTCATGACCCAATCAAACACTTTTAAATCCATACAAGCCAATAAAATCGTAAAATAACTTGATCGGTTTGAATTAAATGTTGATCGTCTTGGCCCATTTCGAAATGTTTTCTTAAGATTTTGGAGCATTTTTGATCGATTTGAGTGAGTGTTTGGAATGAATGAATGGAGCGCTGAGTGAGCGATTTAGAATAGTTTTGATTGAGATGAATGTCACTTTTACGATGTAACTAACTGTAACATGTTTACTTCGGGGTATTAAACTATATGACTCGAAGAGTTTTTTTTTTTCTTTAAATAATTCATGGGGATATGAAAATTTAGAATCTAATCCAACGTATACAGCGATTAAGTTTTTAGTGACATAACTCCATTAATTAAACATTCCCCCCTGCATCTCTTAATAAAATTAAACGAGCACCAACAAGGTCCGGAAACATCGGTATTCAGCAAGTTAGCGCTTTATTGGGAAAGTGCAATCGTGATTTTTGTTGCTGTTGTTTTACGGTGCTTATTAGCAAGTTTTACAAATTTTTTTAATAAAAATCCCTTTCCGAATTATAGTTTAGAATCAATAGACTTCGAATCTCCTCTGAGTTCAAAATGAAAAAAACAAAAAAACCACGTTCAGTTCCCCGTAGTACACGTTCGATTGTACATGCAAAATATGGCAATATTTTGAACGTTTATGAACGTTTCTTTTATTCTGAACGCTTGGTTAGCTATTCCAAGTGTCACCATAAGGGTTAACATTATACCCGAAGGGTTGAATCAGTATGAACCAATAATGAACCATAAAACTTTGTAAGGGTTACTGCTCTCGTACCAAGGGGAGGGAGCATTCAATTGACCATTTTCCACATTTTTATTTGACTAAATTGATGGATTGAAAATTAATTGAAATCTTCTAGTACATTGTGTCGAAAATCTGGTCATTCGTTTAAATGTGCACTTAGGCGACACTCCAAACCCTTTATCGGCATTGACATTATTATTAGCCAGTGTATACAGTTAACAACATCGTGAAATTGACACGGAGAATGATTTTGGAATGATTTAGGAATGAATTTGAATGAGTGTGTGGAGCGAGTTTTGAGTGAATTTAATGGGAGGTAATCCTTTATCGCAAATTTTGTCCAGGATGACCAAAATTTGCGATATTGATTACCCCCCCCCCCCTTTAAAAAAATGCATAGAAGTTCTATACATAGCTTCCTATTTCTTCAAGAACCTATGTTGCGCTAGCAATTTGAATTATGTCAGTGAAATTGCAATTTTTCTCCATCAAAATTTATTTTGTATAACATTGTTGATTCTATATTTTTTTCAATTGGTTTGAGCGTTTTTGAATGGTTTCAGTGAGTGTTTGGAATGAATTAATGGAGCGCTTATTTAGCGATTAAGAATGTTTTTGATTGAGGCGAATGTCAATTTCAGTATGTAATTAACTGTAGCTATGCAAATCGTTCTAATGAATAGAAATGTTAACTGAAAAAATGGCGATAATGTCCTTCTCCGCTCAAAGACACATGTCCTGCAGTCAGGATGCGAAAACGTTTGCATGCGTTTAATGATAGTACCCTGCTTTGTATGTTAGTCCATATGTAAGCGGGGTACTTTTCCAAACGTTGACAAATATTTTTTGCATCCGCTGAACAAATAGGAAGAATACTATTTGCTCCGTAATTAGATACATACAGTTGGTAGCATCGTGAAGTTGACATTCACTTCGAATAAATCATTCTAAATCACCTAATCATCGCTCCATTCACTCATTCCAAACGCATACTCAAACCCGTCTGTGCAGTCTGATCTTGGTCTATACTGTCTGCCAGAGCGTTGTGTACGCAGTTATTGTGTCGCGATAAAGACAAGAAGGGCAAAGCTCGTCTTAAAGTAAAAAAGAACGCCAAATGGACGACACGGCGTTGCCTTAATGTACCTGTCCATTGGATTTATATTCAAATGCACCAAGTGACCTCTTGTCAAAAGTGGACAGCCGTTTTTTACAGTGTATAAAAATGAGGAGGTTATAAAAATTGTATCTATTCAGGGGTCGACTTCACTTAGTAACCCCTTCGATTTTTGCTAGGGGACTCGTCCCGTACAAGCTTCGTTACTTTATTACCCTTTCCCGCGATAAAGAAAAAAACATTGTAAATGAATCGAGAGTTCAGCGCTAAACCAATGCAATTGTTTAATTAAGATCGTGAACATGTGATTTTTTTTCTTCTTTTGCGCCACCGATATTCCGAAATAATCATTGGCGCCTTTCTTATACATCATAACTGCAGATTTTAGAAGCTGTAGTAATTTGTTTGCTTGTTTGTTTGTTTTTTGTTTGTTTGTTTGTTTGTTTGTTTGTTTGGATGGGTGCGTTATGCCGCTTTCAAGAATTTTTCAATTATATCGTGGCGCACTTCACAATGAATTTCCGATATTTCTTACACCAGTACTACCATCACATATTCGTATATGTGGCCCGTCACGCGAAAAGCTACCATCTTGGAACTCTGTAAAATAATTTTTTGAAAAAAAGAGATCGGGTCCAGAATAGGTCAACCAGAGGTCGCATTTCAAAATTTCTTTCACATGAAGGGATTTTGACCATTCTTTATTTAGAACATATGCAAAGTGCGAAGAGTTTCGACCTTAGTCAGTCTGCGCAATCCGCGCAGGCTTACTCGGTTCGAAACTCTATTCAATACCTAGATGGTTTCCTTTCGCGTGACGGATCACTTTCTTACAATCTAGCTTCTAACCGACATAGGCCTATGGGTATCAACCAATTGGTGGGAGACACAGAGTCGGAAAGGATGAGTGCCGCTGTCGGGGATCGAACCGGTACCTTAAAAAGTGACAGTCCGACGCGCAACAAAAGCTACATAGTTAATATGTAATATGTTTATGAAACCCACCAGCATACAGAGCATGTGACCTGTCATGCAAATAAGGCAAATCAGCCCTCAATCACCGTTCGTTTTTCTAAAATAATAAATTAGAAACGGTAGACATTTTATTCCAGAATCAGAAAAAAATATAAGGTAATCGGTAATTCCGACCTTAGTTAACCCGTACAAGCCCCTCAGCCTAACAAGCCCTGCGTTCAGGATCACCGAACGTTGCAAACAGTTTTCCAATTATACCCCGCTTTGCATGCGCGCTTGCATGCAAAACGGGGTATAATTGGAAAACTGTTTGCAACGTTCGGTGATCCTGAACCCATGAAAGGATCTATATCTTTCGCACTTTCTATGTTACCCCTTTTCACCTGACGGGTGGTAAATTGTCATTTGGGGACCAAACATCATAATTAAAGCTATGATAAAAGTAAGGGTCGCAAAAAGAGATATAATTTTAGTCCGGTGACATAATTGACTGGCGGACTTGTCCTAATCTATCGATATAAGCAATGTCGGAGGGTAACGTAGATGGGACAGGTTTTCCAGTCTAGTAACATAGTAACTATACGCAAGGAAACAATTAAGTATTGCAACATCTAAGTCATGAATACCTAAAACTCCTTTCAATTTAGCCAAATATGAACCTCATTGAGCACGTGTTACGTGTTAAAAACATCGTGAAAATGATATTCATCTCAATCAAAACCATTCTAAATCGCTCACGCAGCGCTCTTATCATTCATTCCAAACACTCACTCAAATCATTCAATACCGATCAAACCCATTGAAAAATATAGAATCAAAAACGTCAATGTAAATAAATTTTTGAAAGAGAAAAAACGCGATTTAACTGACATAATTCAAACTGTAGGCGTCTCATAGGTTCTTGAAAAAAGAGGAAGCTAAGTATAGAACTTGAATGCATTTTTATTAAAGGGAGGTAATCAATATCGCAAATTTTGTTCATCCTGAACAAAATTTGTGTTAAAGGATTACCTCCCATTAAATTCACTCAAAACTCGCTCCTCACATCCATTCAATTTCATTCCTAAATCATTCCAAAATCATTCATCTTGGCAATTTCATGATGTTGTTAACTGTATTTTTGACGCCGAAAACCTGAACTATAATTTCCCATTCAACATTCGAGTATGTTGTGTGAGAAGCTGCAAGAGTAATGGTGGTATTGATGTACAACGTTAGTTCTAGGATACGGTAAGAAAAATGACTGCCTTTTTAGTCGATGCTTACTCAATGAACAGACTTTTAAAAAATCACACCAAGCATATTCGATGCAGCCATAGTTTATCGCATAAAAATATTTGTTGAAAATATGCTCTTTTTTACAACGGCCATTATTTTAAATGAAATGGCTGTGATTGGAATAGAAGCTCGTTTTAC
This sequence comes from Fragum whitleyi, assembly GCA_948146395.1. Classification (NCBI taxonomy): domain Eukaryota; kingdom Metazoa; phylum Mollusca; class Bivalvia; order Cardiida; family Cardiidae; genus Fragum; species Fragum whitleyi. The sequence continues at coordinate 8,955,416 of OX411550.1, forward strand.
CGTTTCCCTAAATGTTGTAAGATCCGATGCAAATATTTTCTTGTGCAGTTACTAAAGTACTACTACATTGTTGAGAACGATTTCATTGAAAATCGGATTATGCGATACTTTTTTTTCTTTGTGTATAGTTTTTAGATTTTATACGTTACAGTTAATAACATCTTGAAATTGACAGGGTGAATGATTTTGGAGGGATTAAGGAATAAAATTGAATGAGTGCGTGGAGAGAGTTTTGAGTGAAATTAAAGGAAGGTAACCCAATATTGCTAATTTTGTTCAAGATGAACACAATTAGCGATATTAATTACCTCCCTTTAATAGAATATATGTACTCTTCTGTTTGTACGTTTTCGTGGACGTGGACCAATCAGACACTTGAAAGTCCACACCAGCTAATAAAAACGTAGAAAAAATAGATCGATTTGGATTTATTGCTGAAAGCTTTGAACGATTTGTATGTTTCCTAATGATTTCGGAGCGTTTCTGATCGATTTGAGTGAGTGTTTGGAATGAACGAATGGGGCACTGAGTGAGCGATTTAGAATGGTTTTGATTGAGATGAATGTCAATTTCACGATGTTGTTAACTGTATCAAGAGGATTTTATACGTTTAAAGTCTCCATTTTAATGACTGACACTTCTTATTAGAAGGGTGACAACCCCTATTGTGACAATAATGATAATTATGACAGTTGCGATCATAGTTCTTGATGAAGTTTATTGTTCAATGGCGCTTGATCTGAAGTAGATCGGCTCCTTTGATATATACTAAAGGACAAAAGTTATATCCGTTCTTTGTTTTTATTTCTTTTTTTGTTGTTGTTGTTTTTTTTTACTAAACTTTTTATTTTGTAAGGTACCTTTTTGAAACTATTTCTTAGCATAATCGGGCCTATCGTCACAACACAGAGATAGTTTTAACCGGCATAGGGTCACAACCGATGTTAATTTGGTCACTACGACATTAATGACGTTTTAATCTTTTCCCGCTGTATATGGCTTGGCATGGCTAAATTTGCATCCGAGCCTTCCTGTATTGATGATCCAATAGAAAAAGACGAAAAGGTTTGGTACAAAATCGGTTGCTTTTTAGTAACTTCATTTTCATTTTAGAAAACGTTTTGATTTTTGCGGATTTGTTGTTGGATAATGTAATTTTTTTGTCATTTTTGAGTTTAAAGAAATACGCTTTGAATTAATTAGGCGTTGTTTTGAAGCATGACAACTTTTTTCTGAAATTTAGGGTTCCTCAGGCTGCGTTTTTAGCGATGCAGGTCAGAACAGTTTTAACAACTTAATTATGACCCCATTCGTTTCTGAAGAAAAAATCTATTGGCGATGCAATTAAAATTAATACTGTGCACAAGTACGCATGATTTTTGCTCATTAAATTTTGACCTCGCTTGGATTAGACCGAGTCGTAAGTAGACAATCTAACGTGCTTGCCATTACGTGTCTGCCATTTAATTCTTAGACCGTAGACCAAAGTTTTACAAAACCACCGTATATTGGAAGGTTTAGTCGTCTACTTTACAATAATGCTACATTCATTTATGTTCTATTTCTCATAAAATCATTTTGCATTATTTGCATATTCGTGAAACCGAACAAGACTTTTGTCCTTTAGTATATTTCGTAAATTTCAAAACATGATTTTACACCAAGACTTTTTTTTTTATTTTAATTTTCAATGAATAAATAAAGTTATCTACTTCAGTTCTTAAAATCTAATCAAGGGTGGGTGGGTGGGGGGGGGCGGGGGGTATGGAAATACCGATTTTTGTCCACTTTTCCCTGGACAAGTGGTAGATGAATTCGGGATCAAAACGAACATGTCCCCAAAATAAAATAGAGGGATATAGAGAAGACATTGTCTTTAATGTCCGCAATATTTTTCAGAAGCAACGTATTTGCATGTCAAAGAGCACCCGAGATTTGCTAAATACATGTAGTTTGTTTTGGGGTTTGATAAAAACTGCGGTATGATCTTTCTCACGGCTACTGTACGATAATTTATATTAGGTAAAAAGATAAAATTAAACATGTGGTTAACCGCGAATTAGTTCTGTCGGCTGAGTTTTAACTACGAATACGTGTAGCGTATAAAAGGCGTTTACACGCAAGAATAAATATGTCAACGGCAATTAATTTAAGGATTTCCCTGTTAAAACTTAGGAGAAATACCTAAAATTGAAAGAGAGGCAAAACCACAAATAATTGTTTCTTTGTATAGAAGTAAAATAACCGAGTTTACTTTCAGTTTCAGTTGCATTTTTTCGGGGACATCATTCGGGCTTCTTCCTCAAGCATGGTTGATTCCACTGACGATTTACGGTATTGTTTGCTCGAGTCCTTTGTCTCATATTGTTTGCTTGAAATGATGATAATTTGATTTAACCCTTTACTGTTTAATTCCTGCTTTTTCCGTGCCTGTGATTTTATCATTGAGAAAACATTGTGAAAAAGAAGAAATTGCTTCTGACAAGCAATTTCTTCTTTTTCCACACTATTTTCTACCCTACTGAATGGCTATTTTTCAAATTAAATCCACTTTAAATTTTCGTCTGCTAAACCTTTGAATTTGGACAGGTCCAAAATTTTGTAAAACAGGAAAGGGTTAAGTCTTGGTCATCAAGATTTGTGCATTTTGACTTGAAAACAATTTTGAGTACTCAGTTATATTGAAAGCTTCCACACAAGTAAATATTTCATAATTGCCAAAATTTATACTAAAACTGTTTAATTACCAGTCAAACTTGCTTCCAGTGAACACCTTAATTTAGCGGCCACTTTCTTTAAGCGACCAGTGTCAAAGTCATTTACCAATAGCAAATTATTTAAAGAAGCTTGTTGTTTTCGTTCTAAACTTCATGAACACTTTGTTGTTTGAACTCTTTAGACCCGTCTCAATGATTCTAATGGGTTTCAAAAACACGAATTATGAGTACCGTTTAATTACTTATGTAAGCAATCAACAATCCATTCCATTTGTCCTATAAAGTGTATTCGGCGACCATTTTTTGTGACCAGTTTTTGGCAAGGTCAACACTATACGATGTACACATATAACATATATGGTTATGACCTCCGCCAATAAAAGAAAGTTTTTTCATCATATCTAAACATTTTTTTGCACTCAAAGATTCGTGGTGAATTTGTATGCAATCCGTCAATAAGGTTCAGAAGTGAAAACAATTATACTATTATACTATACAATATATGGGAATAAGCAGTCCCAATTGAAATCAAGTTTTGATCCGATTACAGTTTTTGGAAGACTTAGTGAAATCAACGAAAATTCCTTGGAAATCATATCTGATTTAAAATGGTTGTTTTATAGTGTCTGAAGAGAAGCTTAAAATAAAACCTTGCAATAAGTATCTCGGACATTATTGCAATAAATTACGGTATTTTAAGGTAATTCATGCCTCTGGTGGTCAATACGTTTGAAAAAAAATAATCACAGGTACTTTAATGCTTTCCGACAGTCTTTTGAGATATTTATCGCATATAATAATTAGATAACAAAACGCAGTGAAACGCGTTTTGTGATCAAACTTAAATATGACCAGATATGAATGTATTTAAGTTAATTCTGTATTACTCAACGTCACTTATAGAGGGAACGTTGATGCTTTTGACGTAACAATATCCACGTGCGAATCCACAGACTACGACATCGTTTTGCGGCTATGATAAATTTAATACATAGAGGATATTGAATGAGTGGTCATTGAATACTGGATTTATTAAACGGGTCATCTTCAAACAAATAAAAACGAAGCTACGCCGAGTTTTTATCTGTTTTAGATGATGAGTTTAATAAATTCTGTATTTTATGAGCACAAATTTTATATTCTATTTATAATATGACCCGAAATTTTCGCGAAAAATCGTCAAAATTTTCGAAATTCGACATTTCGTTTTTCCGCGAAACTTATAACGTCGGTTAAAACTGACGTAATATATACATTATGACGTCATTTTGGTGGTTGCAAAATAGCGTTGTTATTCGCTCTGAGCTCATTTGCATAGTTATTCCACTAGTGTAATAACACCCGTGTAATATCAAAAAATATTCAACGGGTTTATTTCACTCCCGCGACGTCTGTCATATTATAAAGTTAGTTACATCGTTAAATAGACATTCACCTCAATCAAAACCATTCTAAATCGTTCATTCAGCGCTCCATTCATTCATTCGAAACACTCACTTAACCACTCCCAAACGCTCAAACCCATTGAAATAGAATCAACAGTGTCATTCAACATAAATTTTGATGGAGAAAAATCGCGATTTTACTGAGCTAATTCAAATTGTAGGCGCCTAATAGGTTTTTGAAGAAATATGAATCTATCTATAGAACTTGTATGCAAATTGTATTAAAGGGAAGTAATCAATATCGCCATTTTTTCGTCCTGGACAAAATTTGCGATATTGAATTACTTTCCTTTAATTTCAGTCAAATCGCTCCACACACTCTTTCAAATTCATTCCTTAATCATTCCAAAATCATACCAAAATCATTCACCTTGTCAATTTCACGCTTTTGTTAACTGTACAAACCAATTCTTAGGAACAACGTAAATATTGGCACAGGTATTTAGAATCGTGCAAGAGCACTTAGATACTCAAGATTTGATGGAATTTAATTGGGCCACAGGTACTTTTACAATTTCAATGGATTTTTTTACGCCTGCATGAATCAATTAACAGAAAGTTAAGAACATTGGGAAATTTGACAAGATGAATGACTTTTGAATGATTTTTGAATGATGTAGAATGAGAGTGTGGAGCGAGTGAAATTCAAGAGGGGTAATCCAACACCGCTAATTGTGTTCAAGATGAACAACATTAGTGATGTGTATTACCTCCCTTTAATAAAAAATTGCGCTCATATCTGTTTGTGTGTCTTCGTAGCCAAATCAGACATTTTGAAATCCACATCAGCCAATAAAAATTGTAGAAAAAATTGACCAATTTTTGATTTAGTGCTGATAGTTCTTAACAATGTCGAAATGATTTTAAACCTCATCTGTATAAATTGTTGCTTTTTACCTTCCTTTGTAAATGTGCATACCAAGATAAGGCCAATGTACCAAAGATCCGAACGAAGCACCGGTGAAAGTAAAAGAGTATATTTATCAGGCAATGAAGCCTGCATTGACCTGAAATCACCTGTCTGATGACATAGCATGATATCAGACCATCTATTTTTAGAAACAATTTGCATACACTTTCGCCTAAATTTCTTTGATTTTAAGGGTTCGTTACAAAAAAGCGCTGAAAAATGATTGCATGATAATTAGAATAACATGTAAGTGTCTTCAATATCGATGTTATCTGTCTCGGCTGTGCGAAATTATCATGACTCGGCAAAGCCTCGTCATGATAAATTCACCCAACCTCGACTAGATAACACTGATAGTATAAGACACTAATATATCATTCTCTATATCTCATTATCCAGCAAGTATCATTCTATAAGTGATCGCATTATTTTTATTTTATTTTATTTTTCTTTTTGCATTACCTTATTGTAATAATCGAATTTTCAGGGGTTTGATTGAGATAACCTTATTTGTATCACGACACCAACTTATGCCCTTGCTGATAATGATGATAAAAGCTGATAAAAGTTTAATAGTTCATAACCTATAGTACAAAAAGTTATATCTGCACATTTTTCAATAGTTTAGAACACCTTGAAATTGACAAGGTGAGTGAAATTGGAATGAACATGGAATGAAATTGAATGGGCGTAAAGAACGAGTAATGAATGCAATATAAGGACGGTAATATAATATTGATAATTTCGTCTAATTGGACGAAATTAGCAATATCTTATTACATTCCTTCAATGAAATATACGAATATTTTGGTTTGTGTGTTCTTACTGTCCAACAAGATGCTTAAAAAACATCAGACAATAAAATCATGCAATAATCAAATTCATGTGACTAAAAAATTGATCGCTTTAAATGATATTGATGCGTTTTTGAACAATTTAGGAGCGGTTTTTTTTTTTTTTTTTTTTTTTTTTTTCTTTTTTAGTAAATATGGTGTTTTGAATTCCTCGAACGGAGCGCTGTTTGTGTGATTTAGAATGTTTTTTATCGGAATGATTGTCAATTTAACAATAATGATTAACGATTTAACTATACGTGGTACATATATATATATATATATATATATATATATATATATATATATATATATATATATATATATATATATATATATATATATATATATATATATATATATATATATATATATATATATATATATATATATATATATATATATATATATATATATATATATATATATATATATATATATATATATATATATGTAGTCTCTTCATGTTGTTGCCGCGAACTCCTAAATTCAGGTACACCCGTAAAATTCCATTGTATGTGACCAAAAATTAAGCATGCAGGTGTAAAAATTCTGTCAGCATGGTTTAAGTTAACGTGGTCGCCATATTTGAAAGAAATTCTTAAATATGCACACTTTTGACAAAAGTTTAACACTGAAATTCGTACTTCTATAGAGTCAAAGTGTGCGAGCAGTTTAAAGCACACTTTCCTTACTCATGATATAACATTATTCATAATTTTATTATTTTAAATAGTGTATGATACATATACATGTATAGGCGCACGTACAGCTTGGAACATCATGGAATTGACATCAAGGAAAATCATTTTAAATCGCTCACTCAGCGCTCCATTCATTCATTCCAAACCCTCACTCAATATTCAAAAACGTTCAAAAATACCAACAACTACATTCAGAATAATCATAGCAAGAAAAAAAGCTTTTTCACTGACATAATTGAAATTATAAGCGCCAGATTGTTTCTTGAAGAAATAGGAAACTATTTTTCAAACTTGTTTTATATTTTAGAATTGGGAGGTAATAAATGAAGATAATTTTGATCAGGATGGAAAAATAGCAATATTTGACTATTTCCCATTAATTTCACTCAAAACTCACTCAGCGCACTCAGTTTATTTCATTCAAAATTCAGTCTTAAATCATTCACTCTGTCAATTTCACGGTGTTGTTAACTGTAGAAACACTTGTTTGATCAGCCCTGTGTTCAGGATGTAAAAGCGTTTCTCGAGCGCTTTGAGATGATGCCCCGCTTTGCACGTGCACATACGTGCAAAGCGAGGCATCATCTCGAAAGCGCTTCGCTAACGTTTTCATCCTGAACGCAGGGCTGCTTTGGCTGCTTTGATGCTGTTGTTATATTTCTCTCTCTCTCTTTCTCTCCCTCTTTCGGTAAAAAAACCCTTAAAGTATATGGCACAGATCAAATCGCTTTCTTTATAATTTATTTTAATTATCAAATTACTTTACATCAACGTCTACGTCAGCATCATATTCAGGTTTTTATCAATATTAGAATTAGTGAAATATCCATATGAATGTCAGCGTTTTTCCGTCCACCTATATCAATGGTATGGTTGACTGATGAAGCTTATTCATTCCTTCAACAACAACAAAAAAAAAGTTTTGAATTAACAAGTATTGTGTATTCTTAGACAAAAAGGAATTCCAAATACAATTACCAAACTTGCGGGTTCTTTAATGTCTTGCCCAAACGATTCGTGCATTTCTAAATTGCAATTATAGGGTTTTCTTTAATGCTTTTCGGTGGTTTATCGAGAAATAACGGTATATTATCACTTGATAATCTCACCGCAAAAGCAGTGAAATTATCAAAAACTAATATCCTGCTTTTGTGCATTTCATCCTATTTGACGTCATCTATGCGGGGCGAAATAAGTGACGTCACAATGAACGTTGCATAGCAATCACGTGCAAAATGACGCGCTTTACGAAAATGTGTCCTAGAAATTTCACATTTTGTCTCATTTTTGAATTAAAGAAATAGAATAATCGTTTGTTTTTCGTGTAAGATCGATTTATATTTTATTTCGTGATCAACAAAAGCTATATTTTCACTCGTGGCTCCCCAACTCGCGAAAATATAGCTTTTGTTGTTCACTCCATGAAATATAAATCGATCTTACACTGAGACAAACGATTATCTCTATGTAATTTCATGTGTCGATCTTGCATTTCAAGGTGGGATATATATATAATACGTACTTAGTGTTTTGTATGGAAAAAAATATCTAACGAGTTTGGGAGAATTGATAATTGTCGAGGCTCTGCCGAGACAATTTTCAATTCTCACAACCGAGTTAGATATTTTTTCATGCAATACACTTAGTGCGTATTATATTTATCTTATAACCTCAATATGTCTTGTTTTCGTCGGTGTTTCTAACCGAAATGCAAGTTTCTAAAAATAACCGCATGACAATATTGTTCTAAAAATAACTATGTGATATCATAAAAAATATCATACGGAATGTTATCACACGGATATTTGTATAGTTATAAGATAAAATATGCTAGAACATGATGTTTCGTGACCATTCTTAAGAAAAAAAACATAATACTGGTTTGCGTTCATTTCGATCAAATGAACGTAATTAGCGATATCGTATTACCTCCCTTTAAGAAAAATACCTTTATTTCTATGAATAGAATAAATGCATGCGTCTTCGCGCTTCCAAATCAAAACCGGTAAATAAAATAAAGAATGATTTAATCGATTTGAATTCAGTTGTCGAGTATTTTTTAGAAAGATTCCGGTGAGTTTTGAGCGTTTTTGAACGATTCTGGTGCCATGTAGGAATGCCGTGACGGGAGAACAGATCGAGCGATTTAGAATGATTTCAATCAGTGTGTGTGTCAATTTCACGATGTTGTTAACTATATGTGCGTGACCAATCATGCAGAAATGGACCGACCGGAAAGTCTGCAGAATAGATATTTGAAAAAAGAAAGAAAATAACAGCAGAGTCCTATTAGAGCTCACATTTTGATGCTAATTAAGCAGGAAGATAGAATCGCCATTCTTTATACAGTAAATTGTCTAAAAGCGAAAACTTTAAGCCCATGGCCAGCACACCAGTTTTCGGAATTAACAAAACAGTTCGATTTGGCCAGGCGGGTCACTAACTCTTATGTGAATATCATTTGATGTCCAACCATGCTCCTTTTTCCTACTTAAATGTTGCAGGCATCTAAATGTCTATTTTACCCGATTACTTAGTTTCAATATGGGAAACTGCAATATTTCTTTTAAGTATACAATTATGTAAATGAAGATACATTTTGAAATGAATGGTGAAAATTAACATTTGTATGATGACATCTAATTATTAGACTTTAAGATAAATATTTATGTATATTTATTAATGGAGGTAAGAATGTTTAAGCCTAATCACTCGACTCAAGTATTCATACCGTGTGCTTAGATTTTTAGTTTCATACCTTAATTAATCAAAACTCTATAGTATTTTATTCATTTCTTTTAATCAAAATCAAATGACTGTTCCTTTTTATCAATGAAGCAAAATATTCCCGAATCTTAATTCTAGTTTCTATAGTTTTTTGTTATACGACGCTTCGATGGCAAACTCTAAAAAGACCAGGAAGTATTTTAAATTATGAAGTACCCTGTATCGTGTTAACAAGTTCAACACGTCTTAAATTATTGACAGCGCTCGGAATTTTTATATTAGATCTACCATTAGAATGAACGAAATACAATGAAGATATATTTTTGGCTAACAACAGCAATTATAATCATAATTACGTTAAATATACCCCGTGTGGTGTCAATTCTATTCGTAGCAATCGAAAGAAAAATAGTTTCCGAAAATGCAAAAAATACTGATCCTGTTCATTTGCCTTCAACTATTTTGCCCTTATATCGCGAAAGGTGGTACACCTACCCATTGGTTCCTGGCGTTTCTCACACAAATGCTGCCACAAATTAAGCTGCATGGCTAAACTTTTTTCCCCAAATTTCCATTCAATTTTGTAAATCAGTTCTAAGTATTTTGAAACTATTCGTTAAAAACCTGTAAATCATTAAAATAATACCTACACTTATAATTTGACCTGCGTCTCGGGAGTGAAATAACCCTGTTGTATATTTTTTATATTACACGGAAGGAGTAACTATGCGAATGAGCTTAAAACGTAATCAACGTCATATTTTCGTTGGGAAAATGACGTCATAATGGATTTGCTGACGTCATTTCGCAAACGGTGTTGCATGTTTCGCGGAACAACATGAATTGATAAATATCGTAATTTCCTTGTTTAATACAAAAAATAAAGTAATATTATAAACAGAATATCAAATTCGTGCTCATAAAATACAAAAAAATATTCAACTCGTCATCTAAAACAGATAAAAACTCGACAAAGCCTCGTTTTTTATCTGTTTATAGATGACTTGTCTAATAAATTCGGTATTCAATGACCACTCATTCAATAACCTCTATTTATATGTATTCTATAGTTGTGGCATTTTGCTCTCCCGCAAACTTAATAGTCAGGAGCTTAAGGCAAACACTTCAATGTTTGTAAAATTCATATCGTCTCTGGCTGACTAAAATATCGCAACTACAGTTTAATCCATGCAGTAGATGCGATATTTGGGTCGCTCACTTACACAAATGAATAGAGAGTGACGCTCGCGGGCGTCTTGTCATACGATTATCGAACGAATTTACTTACGAAATTTTCGTTTTGTAAACCACTCAGCTTCATTATCAATGCGCTCGTCCTCAAAATCCCTGTTAGCTGCATGAAACAGTAGGCGTGGAATTTCTCCACGACCCCTCAGGTCAAAGTATATCAGTTTGTATTTCTGTGATTTTTCCTTCCTAGTTTCAGTCATTTTTATAACACTTTCCAAAGAATTTTGAATAAAAGTCTTTCAGGTAACCTTTTTCTGTTCCAATATAATAAAGTTTTAAGAAAATATCTCTTTTTCGAAAAAATAAACTAAATTTAAAACGCAGAAGTAACAATTCTATCGCTTGTGCAAATTTTGATGTTTAAACAACTTTCAAAGTATTTTGCTTATAACCATTTTATTGAAGCGGGATTGCTTTTAATTTCACAAATTCCATAAAATTGAATTTATCCAGATTCTGCATCACTTTTATTCCAATCTGCCTAAGCCCCGCCCCCTTTCAGAAATGCTCCAATGAGTTCTAATGTCCATATAACCTCGAAATGAATGCGCACTCGCCAAAGGTTACATTCCTACTAAATTCATTCGCGAGGTTACTAAGTAAAGTGCGATACAGTTGGGTGGCTCGCTAAATGTACTAGTTACTGCGATGATAGCCCTTAAGCGGCTTCATTATCCTTTTATCAAAATCTAAGTTGAATTTAGGTTAAGTGAACAGTATTGCGTTCCGAATACGAAGACGTTTGAGAACGTTTCAGAATTATACCCCGCTTTGCACGTAAGAATACGTGCAAAGCGGGGTACAATTTCTCAAACGCTTTACGAACTTTTTCACGTTGAACGTAGGGTTGATCTTATTTAAGATATGAAGATAGTATTTATTGATATTTATGGAGGTATTAAACACAAAATCCAATCACACTGTATGAATACTATATGGGTGTTATCAGATTTTTAATTTCGAACTTCCTTGAAATCAACAAATACTTTCTTCACAACTTTTTATTTAATTCTATGAAACAAAAATGCAAAGAGTTTCCATAATTCAACATTTTTCATAGGGAACTAACTAAATGGAGTAGTTCACGTACTTTGTTTGGGAGTTTACAAAATAGCTTCGTACTCTAATTTATTAATAAGAAAAAAAAAATACTCTGTTACTTTCCCATTATGTAATATTATGGTGCAACAATGTAACGATTTCTAATTTTAAAGAAAGATTCTTTTTTCTTAGGATGTTTGTAATCTTGAGATATAGTTGAAAACTCAAAACTGTTTTCATTGGGGACTGTAACTGAATTTTCAGCCAATTGGAATGCACGAAACTCGTTTGACACCTCTCAAATTAAATTATTACTGACAGATAAATAAAATATAATAAAACAAATTTGGCCATGAAGCAAAGGGGGGTGGGGGATTAGATCTGTGAATTCCGTGGGACTATTTTGATAGAACGGGCAAAATCCTGATCTGGCAGAAATCAATCGGCGATCGAATTGAGCACATCAACAAAAAACAAGAAGAACGAAACCGAACAAGCAAGTGTTAAGATAGAAAGAACAATTTGCGAGATTCAGAAAATCTATCATATGCAAAATTGTTCGACCGTGACTTATCATTTGACAAAATTATCGATATTGCTCCCCTTTTAAGTTCACTTGGAATACGCTCATCCAATGCACTCAAATTCATTCTAAAATCATTTACTTTGCCAATCAACCGAAATTATATACAGTTAGTTACATCGTAAAATTGACATTCATCTCAATCAAAACCATTCTAAATCGCTCACTTAGCGCTCCATTCACTCATTCCAAACACTCACACAAACCATTCAAAACGTTCAAACCCATTGAAAAATATATATTCAACAACGTAATTCAAAATGAATTTTGATAGAGAAAAATCGCGATTTCACTGACATAATTCAAATTGTTAGCGTCTCATAGCTTCTTGAAGAAACTGGATGCAATTATATAGAACTTGTATGCATATTCTATTAAAGGGAGGTAATCAATATCGCTAATTTTGTTCATCCTGAACAAAATTTGCGATATAGGATTACCTACCATTAAATACACTTAAAGCTCGCTCCACACACTCATTCAATTTCATCCCAAAATCATTCCAAAATCATTCATCTTGTCAATTTCACGATATTTTTAACTGTATAGAAGAATTAAATCGATAGTATGCGTAAAAAATGAAATTTGTTTGACCTCCGCTATATTAAAACGCTTTTTTTCAAATATGTATTTGTATTGTGGGATTTAACTTCGGTTTCCTTTCCAATTTACGGGCCAGATAAAGGTATAATGTATTGAAGGACAACGAGATCAATCTTGCGCCTCTGGTATATTCGAATCATTTAATGGATCATTCGGAATATCCTTTGGACTTTTCCGTAAACTTGAAAGTACCTTGGACGTAAGTGGAGTAATTATGGGTCATTTTAAGGTATTTAGGCTACTTGTTGAACTTTAGTGAATGCGCTTAAAGAAAAAACAAATTTCTTTAATGCTTCCCGATCGCTTATAGAGATATTTGGGTTTTTAATAATTTGATAATAAAACGTATTTGACTTATTTCTATATAATTCCGCACAAACCGGGTACCATTTTCAAACGTTCGCAAGCGTTTTCGATCCTGATTGATTGACGGTTTTACGTTATTTTACCATTCCCAATATCCATTTTCATCTTTTATTTCTTGTTTCTGATACTTTGTCCTTTTTGTTTGTTTAAATTAAGTAAATAATTGCAATAAATCTAAGACCACACGTACTTTCTCTTTTTCTACATTCATTAGACCCACGCACGTCGGATATAAACCTCTTGTTTAAGAAATAATTATTGTCAAATATGTCTTACTTTACGATTTCAATTAGTAAATGCGGTTTCTTATCACATGGTGATTAATAAAATGATAAATTGATATGTGGTCGTCAAAAATTAGAGAATTCTAAAATGATACTTTAATCACAACTATTAATTTCTTGGTAAACCAAGATTTTACTATTAACTCTTTTCATGATGTTAACGGCGTATTCCAGTTGCAGATAAAACTTTGGCAGATAGTATAGACTAAGATCAGACTGCACAGACGTCAGTCTGATCCTAGTAAACACCGCCTGTTTTCTACATAATCATTGTGGGGAAAAATGTTGCAGACTAATTGAATTGATCAAAAAGAAATCCAATGAAATGGAAACAAAATCTTAATTTAGCAAAGATAAGAGTTACCAAGACTTTTTCCAGTCACGATTTGGGTATCAGTTGAATGTCACATGGGTCACCTATCCAATAAATACTCCCACATGCCGTTAATAAGAAAGTTTTGCGATTAATGTTTTAATTATATCAATACAATAAAATACGAATTATTCACAAAAATTAACACAATCTCCATTAAAAGTCAAATTAATTGAGGATTGTCTTTTTTTTCTTTTTTAATGAAAAGATTCTCTCGAAAGTTCAATTGTCAGGCGTAGAAAAACGAGTCCGAAAGGCGATGTTAATGAAGTCTAAAAAGGCATTTAAATAATACATTTTTCATATAAAAGAAATCGTTTATTATTTATTTTATTATATATCCGACAGCTTAATTTTTTCTTCTTAAATAATGCATTTATTTAATCTCCCCTGACGCTAGTTTAATGTGCGCATAAATACCAATAAATTAATTTTATAGAGTTACAGTTAGTAACATCGTGAAATTTACATTCATCTCGATCAAAACTATTTTAAAACACTCAATTGGCGCTCTATTGATTCATTCCAAGCACTCACTCAAACCATTCAAAAACGACCCAAAATCACCAAAAATGATAAGATAAACAAAAACACATGAAATAGAAATCGGTGGGAAAAATCCAAGATTTCACTTACATAATCAAATTTTGTAAGCGAATTACCCATTCGTGAAGACATAGAAAGCTATTCATTGAGCATGTATACATATTGTATTACAAGGAGGTAATAAATATCGCTAATTTTGTTCAAGATGAGGATATTGAATGAGTGGTCATTGAATACTGGATTTATTAAACGGGTCATCTTCAAACAAATAAAAACGAAGCTACGCCGAGTTTTTATCTGTTTTAGATGATGAGTTTAATAAATTCTGTATTTTATGAGCACAAATTTTATATTCTATTTATAATATGACCCGAAATTTTCGCGAAAAATCGTCAAAATTTTCGAAATTCGACATTTCGTTTTTCCGCGAAACTTATAACGTCGGTTAAAACTGACGTAATATATACATTATGACGTCATTTTGGCGGTTGCAAAATAGCGTTGTTATTCGCTCTGAGCTCATTTGCATAGTTATTCCACTAGTGTAATAACACCCGTGTAATATCAAAAAATATTCAACGGGTTTATTTCACTCCCGCGACGTCTGTCATATTATAAAGTTAGTTACATCGTTAAATAGACATTCACCTCAATCAAAACCATTCTAAATCGTTCATTCAGCGCTCCATTCATTCATTCGAAACACTCACTTAACCACTCCCAAACGCTCAAACCCATTGAAATAGAATCAACAGTGTCATTCAACATAAATTTTGATGGAGAAAAATCGCGATTTTACTGAGCTAATTCAAATTGTAGGCGCCTAATAGGTTTTTGAAGAAATATGAATCTATCTATAGAACTTGTATGCAAATTGTATTAAAGGGAAGTAATCAATATCGCCATTTTTTCGTCCTGGACAAAATTTGCGATATTGAATTACTTTCCTTTAATTTCAGTCAAATCGCTCCACACACTCTTTCAAATTCATTCCTTAATCATTCCAAAATCATACCAAAATCATTCACCTTGTCAATTTCACGCTTTTGTTAACTGTACAAACCAATTCTTAGGAACAACGTAAATATTGGCACAGGTATTTAGAATCGTGCAAGAGCACTTAGATACTCAAGATTTGATGGAATTTAATTGGGCCACAGGTACTTTTACAATTTCAATGGATTTTTTTACGCCTGCATGAATCAATTAACAGAAAGTTAAGAACATTGGGAAATTTGACAAGATGAATGACTTTTGAATGATTTTTGAATGATGTAGAATGAGAGTGTGGAGCGAGTGAAATTCAAGAGGGGTAATCCAACACCGCTAATTGTGTTCAAGATGAACAACATTAGTGATGTGTATTACCTCCCTTTAATAAAAAATTGCGCTCATATCTGTTTGTGTGTCTTCGTAGCCAAATCAGACATTTTGAAATCCACATCAGCCAATAAAAATTGTAGAAAAAATTGACCAATTTTTGATTTAGTGCTGATAGTTCTTAACAATGTCGAAATGATTTTAAACCTCATCTGTATAAATTGTTGCTTTTTACCTTCCTTTGTAAATGTGCATACCAAGATAAGGCCAATGTACCAAAGATCCGAACGAAGCACCGGTGAAAGTAAAAGAGTATATTTATCAGGCAATGAAGCCTGCATTGACCTGAAATCACCTGTCTGATGACATAGCATGATATCAGACCATCTATTTTTAGAAACAATTTGCATACACTTTCGCCTAAATTTCTTTGATTTTTAAGGGTTCGTTACAAAAAAGTGCTGAAAAATGATTGCATGATAATTAGAATAACATGTAAGTGTCTTCAATATCGATGTTATCTGTCTCGGCTGTGCGAAATTATCATGACTCGGCAAAGCCTCGTCATGATAAATTCACCCAACCTCGACTAGATAACACTGATAGTATAAGACACTAATATATCATTCTCTATATCTCATTATCCAGCAAGTATCATTCTATAAGTGATCGCATTATTATTATTTTATTTTATTTTTCTTTTTGCATTACCTTATTGTAATAATCGAATTTTCAGGGGTTTGATTGAGATAACCTTATTTGTATCACGACACCAACTTATGCCCTTGCTGATAATGATGATAAAAGCTGATAAAAGTTTAATAGTTCATAACCTATAGTACAAAAAGTTATATCTGCACATTTTTCAATAGTTTAGAACACCTTGAAATTGACAAGGTGAGTGAAATTGGAATGAACATGGAATGAAATTGAATGGGCGTAAAGAACGAGTAATGAATGCAATATAAGGACGGTAATATAATATTGATAATTTCGTCTAATTGGACGAAATTAGCAATATCTTATTACATTCCTTCAATGAAATATACGAATATTTTGGTTTGTGTGTTCTTACTGTCCAACAAGATGCTTAAAAAACATCAGACAATAAAATCATGCAATAATCAAATTCATGTGACTAAAAAATTGATCGCTTTAAATGATATTGATGCGTTTTTGAACAATTTAGGAGGGGTTTTTTTTTTTTTTTTTTTTTTTTTCTTTTTTAGTAAATATGGTGTTTTGAATTCCTCGAACGGAGCGCTGTTTGTGTGATTTAGAATGGTTTTTATCGGAATGATTGTCAATTTAACAATAATGATTAACGATTTAACTATACGTGGTACATATATATATATATATATATATATATATATATATATATATATATATATATATATATATATATATATATATATATATATATATATATATATATATATATATATATATATATATATATATATATATATATATATATATATATATATATATATATATATATATATATATATATATATATATATATATATATATATATATGTAGTCTCTTCATGTTGTTGCCGCGAACTCCTAAATTCAGGTACACCCGTAAAATTCCATTGTATGTGACCAAAAATTAAGCATGCAGGTGTAAAAATTCTGTCAGCATGGTTTAAGTTAACGTGGTCGCCATATTTGAAAGAAATTCTTAAATATGCACACTTTTGACAAAAGTTTAACACTGAAATTCGTACTTCTATAGAGTCAAAGTGTGCGAGCAGTTTAAAGCACACTTTCCTTACTCATGATATAACATTATTCATAATTTTATTATTTTAAATAGTGTATGATACATATACATGTATAGGCGCACGTACAGCTTGGAACATCATGGAATTGACATCAAGGAAAATCATTTTAAATCGCTCACTCAGCGCTCCATTCATTCATTCCAAACCCTCACTCAATATTCAAAAACGTTCAAAAATACCAACAACTACATTCAGAATAATCATAGCAAGAAAAAAAGCTTTTTCACTGACATAATTGAAATTATAAGCGCCAGATTGTTTCTTGAAGAAATAGGAAACTATTTTTCAAACTTGTTTTATATTTTAGAATTGGGAGGTAATAAATGAAGATAATTTTGATCAGGATGGAAAAATAGCAATATTTGACTATTTCCCATTAATTTCACTCAAAACTCACTCAGCGCACTCAGTTTATTTCATTCAAAATTCAGTCTTAAATCATTCACTCTGTCAATTTCACGGTGTTGTTAACTGTAGAAACACTTGTTTGATCAGCCCTGTGTTCAGGATGTAAAAGCGTTTCTCGAGCGCTTTGAGATGATGCCCCGCTTTGCACGTGCACATACGTGCAAAGCGAGGCATCATCTCGAAAGCGCTTCGCTAACGTTTTCATCCTGAACGCAGGGCTGCTTTGGCTGCTTTGATGCTGTTGTTATATTTCTCTCTCTCTCTTTCTCTCCCTCTTTCGGTAAAAAAACCCTTAAAGTATATGGCACAGATCAAATCGCTTTCTTTATAATTTATTTTAATTATCAAATTACTTTACATCAACGTCTACGTCAGCATCATATTCAGGTTTTTATCAATATTAGAATTAGTGAAATATCCATATGAATGTCAGCGTTTTTCCGTCCACCTATATCAATGGTATGGTTGACTGATGAAGCTTATTCATTCCTTCAACAACAACAAAAAAAAAGTTTTGAATTAACAAGTATTGTGTATTCTTAGACAAAAAGGAATTCCAAATACAATTACCAAACTTGCGGGTTCTTTAATGTCTTGCCCAAACGATTCGTGCATTTCTAAATTGCAATTATAGGGTTTTCTTTAATGCTTTTCGGTGGTTTATCGAGAAATAACGGTATATTATCACTTGATAATCTCACCGCAAAAGCAGTGAAATTATCAAAAACTAATATCCTGCTTTTGTGCATTTCATCCTATTTGACGTCATCTATGCGGGGCGAAATAAGTGACGTCACAATGAACGTTGCATAGCAATCACGTGCAAAATGACGCGCTTTACGAAAATGTGTCCTAGAAATTTCACATTTTGTCTCATTTTTGAATTAAAGAAATAGAATAATCGTTTGTTTTTCGTGTAAGATCGATTTATATTTTATTTCGTGATCAACAAAAGCTATATTTTCACTCGTGGCTCCCCAACTCGCGAAAATATAGCTTTTGTTGTTCACTCCATGAAATATAAATCGATCTTACACTGAGACAAACGATTATCTCTATGTAATTTCATGTGTCGATCTTGCATTTCAAGGTGGGATATATATATAATACGTACTTAGTGTTTTGTATGGAAAAAAATATCTAACGAGTTTGGGAGAATTGATAATTGTCGAGGCTCTGCCGAGACAATTTTCAATTCTCACAACCGAGTTAGATATTTTTTCATGCAATACACTTAGTGCGTATTATATTTATCTTATAACCTCAATATGTCTTGTTTTCGTCGGTGTTTCTAACCGAAATGCAAGTTTCTAAAAATAACCGCATGACAATATTGTTCTAAAAATAACTATGTGATATCATAAAAAATATCATACGGAATGTTATCACACGGATATTTGTATAGTTATAAGATAAAATATGCTAGAACATGATGTTTCGTGACCATTCTTAAGAAAAAAAACATAATACTGGTTTGCGTTCATTTCGATCAAATGAACGTAATTAGCGATATCGTATTACCTCCCTTTAAGAAAAATACCTTTATTTCTATGAATAGAATAAATGCATGCGTCTTCGCGCTTCCAAATCAAAACCGGTAAATAAAATAAAGAATGATTTAATCGATTTGAATTCAGTTGTCGAGTATTTTTTAGAAAGATTCCGGTGAGTTTTGAGCGTTTTTGAACGATTCTGGTGCCATGTAGGAATGCCGTGACGGGAGAACAGATCGAGCGATTTAGAATGATTTCAATCAGTGTGTGTGTCAATTTCACGATGTTGTTAACTATATGTGCGTGACCAATCATGCAGAAATGGACCGACCGGAAAGTCTGCAGAATAGATATTTGAAAAAAGAAAGAAAATAACAGCAGAGTCCTATTAGAGCTCACATTTTGATGCTAATTAAGCAGGAAGATAGAATCGCCATTCTTTATACAGTAAATTGTCTAAAAGCGAAAACTTTAAGCCCATGGCCAGCACACCAGTTTTCGGAATTAACAAAACAGTTCAATTTGGCCAGGCGGGTCACTAACTCTTATGTGAATATCATTTGATGTCCAACCATGCTCCTTTTTCCTACTTAAATGTTGCAGGCATCTAAATGTCTATTTTACCCGATTACTTAGTTTCAATATGGGAAACTGCAATATTTCTTTTAAGTATACAATTATGTAAATGAAGATACATTTTGAAATGAATGGTGAAAATTAACATTTGTATGATGACATCTAATTATTAGACTTTAAGATAAATATTTATGTATATTTATTAATGGAGGTAAGAATGTTTAAGCCTAATCACTCGACTCAAGTATTCATACCGTGTGCTTAGATTTTTAGTTTCATACCTTAATTAATCAAAACTCTATAGTATTTTATTCATTTCTTTTAATCAAAATCAAATGACTGTTCCTTTTTATCAATGAAGCAAAATATTCCCGAATCTTAATTCTAGTTTCTATAGTTTTTTGTTATACGACGCTTCGATGGCAAACTCTAAAAAGACCAGGAAGTATTTTAAATTATGAAGTACCCTGTATCGTGTTAACAAGTTCAACACGTCTTAAATTATTGACAGCGCTCGGAATTTTTATATTAGATCTACCATTAGAATGAACGAAATACAATGAAGATATATTTTTGGCTAACAACAGCAATTATAATCATAATTACGTTAAATATACCCCGTGTGGTGTCAATTCTATTCGTAGCAATCGAAAGAAAAATAGTTTCCGAAAATGCAAAAAATACTGATCCTGTTCATTTGCCTTCAACTATTTTGCCCTTATATCGCGAAAGGTGGTACACCTACCCATTGGTTCCTGGCGTTTCTCACACAAATGCTGCCACAAATTAAGCTGCATGGCTAAACTTTTTTCCCCAAATTTCCATTCAATTTTGTAAATCAGTTCTAAGTATTTTGAAACTATTCGTTAAAAACCTGTAAATCATTAAAATAATACCTACACTTATAATTTGACCTGCGTCTCGGGAGTGAAATAACCCTGTTGTATATTTTTTATATTACACGGAAGGAGTAACTATGCGAATGAGCTTAAAACGTAATCAACGTCATATTTTCGTTGGGAAAATGACGTCATAATGGATTTGCTGACGTCATTTCGCAAACGGTGTTGCATGTTTCGCGGAACAACATGAATTGATAAATATCGTAATTTCCTTGTTTAATACAAAAAATAAAGTAATATTATAAACAGAATATCAAATTCGTGCTCATAAAATACAAAAAAATATTCAACTCGTCATCTAAAACAGATAAAAACTCGACAAAGCCTCGTTTTTTATCTGTTTATAGATGACTTGTCTAATAAATTCGGTATTCAATGACCACTCATTCAATAACCTCTATTTATATGTATTCTATAGTTGTGGCATTTTGCTCTCCCGCAAACTTAATAGTCAGGAGCTTAAGGCAAACACTTCAATGTTTGTAAAATTCATATCGTCTCTGGCTGACTAAAATATCGCAACTACAGTTTAATCCATGCAGTAGATGCGATATTTGGGTCGCTCACTTACACAAATGAATAGAGAGTGACGCTCGCGGGCGTCTTGTCATACGATTATCGAACGAATTTACTTACGAAATTTTCGTTTTGTAAACCACTCAGCTTCATTATCAATGCGCTCGTCCTCAAAATCCCTGTTAGCTGCATGAAACAGTAGGCGTGGAATTTCTCCACGACCCCTCAGGTCAAAGTATATCAGTTTGTATTTCTGTGATTTTTCCTTCCTAGTTTCAGTCATTTTTATAACACTTTCCAAAGAATTTTGAATAAAAGTCTTTCAGGTAACCTTTTTCTGTTCCAATATAATAAAGTTTTAAGAAAATATCTCTTTTTCGAAAAAATAAACTAAATTTAAAACGCAGAAGTAACAATTCTATCGCTTGTGCAAATTTTGATGTTTAAACAACTTTCAAAGTATTTTGCTTATAACCATTTTATTGAAGCGGGATTGCTTTTAATTTCACAAATTCCATAAAATTGAATTTATCCAGATTCTGCATCACTTTTATTCCAATCTGCCTAAGCCCCGCCCCCTTTCAGAAATGCTCCAATGAGTTCTAATGTCCATATAACCTCGAAATGAATGCGCACTCGCCAAAGGTTACATTCCTACTAAATTCATTCGCGAGGTTACTAAGTAAAGTGCGATACAGTTGGGTGGCTCGCTAAATGTACTAGTTACTGCGATGATAGCCCTTAAGCGGCTTCATTATCCTTTTATCAAAATCTAAGTTGAATTTAGGTTAAGTGAACAGTATTGCGTTCCGAATACGAAGACGTTTGAGAACGTTTCAGAATTATACCCCGCTTTGCACGTAAGAATACGTGCAAAGCGGGGTACAATTTCTCAAACGCTTTACGAACTTTTTCACGTTGAACGTAGGGTTGATCTTATTTAAGATATGAAGATAGTATTTATTGATATTTATGGAGGTATTAAACACAAAATCCAATCACACTGTATGAATACTATATGGGTGTTATCAGATTTTTAATTTCGAACTTCCTTGAAATCAACAAATACTTTCTTCACAACTTTTTATTTAATTCTATGAAACAAAAATGCAAAGAGTTTCCATAATTCAACATTTTTCATAGGGAACTAACTAAATGGAGTAGTTCACGTACTTTGTTTGGGAGTTTACAAAATAGCTTCGTACTCTAATTTATTAATAAGAAAAAAAAAAATACTCTGTTACTTTCCCATTATGTAATATTATGGTGCAACAATGTAACGATTTCTAATTTTAAAGAAAGATTCTTTTTTCTTAGGATGTTTGTAATCTTGAGATATAGTTGAAAACTCAAAACTGTTTTCATTGGGGACTGTAACTGAATTTTCAGCCAATTGGAATGCACGAAACTCGTTTGACACCTCTCAAATTAAATTATTACTGACAGATAAATAAAATATAATAAAACAAATTTGGCCATGAAGCAAAGGGGGGTGGGGGATTAGATCTGTGAATTCCGTGGGACTATTTTGATAGAACGGGCAAAATCCTGATCTGGCAGAAATCAATCGGCGATCGAATTGAGCACATCAACAAAAAACAAGAAGAACGAAACCGAACAAGCAAGTGTTAAGATAGAAAGAACAATTTGCGAGATTCAGAAAATCTATCATATGCAAAATTGTTCGACCGTGACTTATCATTTGACAAAATTATCGATATTGCTCCCCTTTTAAGTTCACTTGGAATACGCTCATCCAATGCACTCAAATTCATTCTAAAATCATTTACTTTGCCAATCAACCGAAATTATATACAGTTAGTTACATCGTAAAATTGACATTCATCTCAATCAAAACCATTCTAAATCGCTCACTTAGCGCTCCATTCACTCATTCCAAACACTCACACAAACCATTCAAAACGTTCAAACCCATTGAAAAATATATATTCAACAACGTAATTCAAAATGAATTTTGATAGAGAAAAATCGCGATTTCACTGACATAATTCAAATTGTTAGCGTCTCATAGCTTCTTGAAGAAACTGGATGCAATTATATAGAACTTGTATGCATATTCTATTAAAGGGAGGTAATCAATATCGCTAATTTTGTTCATCCTGAACAAAATTTGCGATATAGGATTACCTACCATTAAATACACTTAAAGCTCGCTCCACACACTCATTCAATTTCATCCCAAAATCATTCCAAAATCATTCATCTTGTCAATTTCACGATATTTTTAACTGTATAGAAGAATTAAATCGATAGTATGCGTAAAAAATGAAATTTGTTTGACCTCCGCTATATTAAAACGCTTTTTTTCAAATATGTATTTGTATTGTGGGATTTAACTTCGGTTTCCTTTCCAATTTACGGGCCAGATAAAGGTATAATGTATTGAAGGACAACGAGATCAATCTTGCGCCTCTGGTATATTCGAATCATTTAATGGATCATTCGGAATATCCTTTGGACTTTTCCGTAAACTTGAAAGTACCTTGGACGTAAGTGGAGTAATTATGGGTCATTTTAAGGTATTTAGGCTACTTGTTGAACTTTAGTGAATGCGCTTAAAGAAAAAACAAATTTCTTTAATGCTTCCCGATCGCTTATAGAGATATTTGGGTTTTTAATAATTTGATAATAAAACGTATTTGACTTATTTCTATATAATTCCGCACAAACCGGGTACCATTTTCAAACGTTCGCAAGCGTTTTCGATCCTGATTGATTGACGGTTTTACGTTATTTTACCATTCCCAATATCCATTTTCATCTTTTATTTCTTGTTTCTGATACTTTGTCCTTTTTGTTTGTTTAAATTAAGTAAATAATTGCAATAAATCTAAGACCACACGTACTTTCTCTTTTTCTACATTCATTAGACCCACGCACGTCGGATATAAACCTCTTGTTTAAGAAATAATTATTGTCAAATATGTCTTACTTTACGATTTCAATTAGTAAATGCGGTTTCTTATCACATGGTGATTAATAAAATGATAAATTGATATGTGGTCGTCAAAAATTAGAGAATTCTAAAATGATACTTTAATCACAACTATTAATTTCTTGGTAAACCAAGATTTTACTATTAACTCTTTTCATGATGTTAACGGCGTATTCCAGTTGCAGATAAAACTTTGGCAGATAGTATAGACTAAGATCAGACTGCACAGACGTCAGTCTGATCCTAATAAACACCGCCTGTTTTCTACATAATCATTGTGGGGAAAAATGTTGCAGACTAATTGAATTGATCAAAAAGAAATCCAATGAAATGGAAACAAAATCTTAATTTAGCAAAGATAAGAGTTACCAAGACTTTTTCCAGTCACGATTTGGGTATCAGTTGAATGTCACATGGGTCACCTATCCAATAAATACTCCCACATGCCGTTAATAAGAAAGTTTTGCGATTAATGTTTTAATTATATCAATACAATAAAATACGAATTATTCACAAAAATTAACACAATCTCCATTAAAAGTCAAATTAATTGAGGATTGTCTTTTTTTTCTTTTTTAATGAAAAGATTCTCTCGAAAGTTCAATTGTCAGGCGTAGAAAAACGAGTCCGAAAGGCGATGTTAATGAAGTCTAAAAAGGCATTTAAATAATACATTTTTCATATAAAAGAAATCGTTTATTATTTATTTTATTATATATCCGACAGCTTAATTTTTTCTTCTTAAATAATGCATTTATTTAATCTCCCCTGACGCTAGTTTAATGTGCGCATAAATACCAATAAATTAATTTTATAGAGTTACAGTTAGTAACATCGTGAAATTTACATTCATCTCGATCAAAACTATTTTAAAACACTCAATTGGCGCTCCATTGATTCATTCCAAGCACTCACTCAAACCATTCAAAAACGACCCAAAATCACCAAAAATGATAAGATAAACAAAAACACATGAAATAGAAATCGGTGGGAAAAATCCAAGATTTCACTTACATAATCAAATTTTGTAAGCGAATTACCCATTCGTGAAGACATAGAAAGCTATTCATTGAGCATGTATACATATTGTATTACAAGGAGGTAATAAATATCGCTAATTTTGTTCAAGATGAACTTAATTAGCGACATTGAATTACCTCCTTTTCATTTTACTCAAAACTCGCTCCACACGCTCATTCAATTTCATCCCAAAATCATTCAAAATCATTTTTCTTGTCAATTTCACTGTGTCCATAACTGTACCATGATCGTTGGGATGTAAGATCAAGGTTGCAAATTGTCACAAGATACGCCGGTTACACTGCTCTATCTCCAAGTATAAATACAACAAAGGGAAATAACTAAAAAAAATAAGCTAGGTAGAGTTACGGTTCCTGTGCACTGCACTGAGCTATCACGAGAGGAACATAACTGCCTAGTTTCCAATCAATCGAGCCTTTTCGCATTTTTTTCTGGATCAAGAATAATCAATCTCCTTTCTTTCTGGATGAATTTTTGCATGTGACATATAGATTACCTCTAATAGAACCGATCTCTTTTCAAATATTTATCATACGGAGTTCCCTAGACTTGTAGGCGTCCCTTAAATAGAGGTGCATTATTGAAAATATGTGATATAAAGTCAAAGTCTAGTTCCTGAAAGCCTGTTTCTTTGAAGAGAACTTAATTTAAGTTCTGAATGGTTCAACTTGGTTATGTACCTTGTTACAAACTTATAAAAACAGCACCTGAATGCTAGACTAGGAGTTCCCAGATGATCTCTGTTCATATACGAATCATTCCCGAAAAATTAAGACTTTTCAGTCGTTATTTAAGAATCTAAAGATAATTATATAAGGATACGATGGTTTCACGCCACTGACTTAAAAGAGTAGCGTTGGCGACGTCGAATGTTTTCACTAAAAGTTTCGAGGGCTAACGCCATTTAAACTGACGTCATCGAGTTTTTGCAAGTTTTCCCGTAATTTCCAAAAATGAGTCCGTCTAAGTACATCCGATGTTGATCGTGAAATTGGCTGATTGGTGTTCCGAATGACACGGTACAATAAAATGCGTATTGAAATTAGACCTAAAAAGTCATTAATACGAAGTCAAAAATGAATTCGCTGTTCCAAAAAGTTTAACCAAAATCTAGCCAGCGTATATCAAGCAAATCGACCAAAATACCATGTGCAATGTATGGGTAATGATACCGACAAATTAGAAAAAAATCCATTCAGGACGTACTGCATTTATTCAGAAAATACAATAAAAGTTTACTTTAAACGCTTCCCGAATATCAAAGCACATAAAGGTTGGTAAAATTCTGTGAATTTATGAAAAGAACATAAAATTATGCTAAAAGATATTGGTTATTCGAAGAAGGCCAAACTTAATGCACCTTATAACCCAAACTAAATGAAAGACAATATCAATAAGTTTAACCATTTAATCTAATTGACCCCGCCACCTTTATGATGTTTATTTACACGTGCATTAAAGGTAAGGTCAGTTTCAGAAAATTGTTTGAAATTCCCAGAATTCTGAGATTAGTGAAAGGAAGGGGAAACAAGTGCATCGTTTTTCAAGTGCTCTCGGCGTAAAGAAACACGACCCTTACCCACAAGGCTACTTAACCCTTTCCTGTTTTACAAAATTTTGGACCTGTCCAAATTCAAAGGTTTTGCAGACGAAGATTAAAAGTGGATTTAATTTGAAAAATAACCATTCAGTAGGGTAGAAAATAGTGTGGAAAGAGAAGAAATTGCTTGTCAGAAGCAATTTCTTCTCTTTTCACGATGTTTTCTCAATCATAAAATCACAGGCACGTAAAAAGCAGGGATTAAACAGTAAAGGGTTAAAGGCTCAAGCGATGGACTTATGATGGCCGATCTTTCATTTTACTACCCGATCTTCCCTATGTTCAGGACACTAAAGCGTTATCGAACGTTTGAAAACGATATGTATATATACAAATCGGGGAACTATTTATTTTGTTTATGCTAATTCATTTTAGTTCAATTGCGACGAAAGCTGAAGCTTATAAAATCGCACTCGAACTCTCAATTCTGATGTTTTCACGTCCCTGAAAGAGAGGCAGGGGTTTAAACCCACTGCTACCCATTTTTACAGCTGGGTGAACTATGACTGGCTATCAAGTGTTTTGCCCACAAACACACCCCGGCGACAGTGGGGCTCAAACCACGGACCTTGAACACCAGGTCACGGGTCGAATGCATTTACCACTGGGCCACATTTATTTAACGTTTTGCCATCGTTTTCATCTTGAACACCGGGCAAAATTTCAGGAGTGACCTCAATGGAATTTACTTCCGGAGGTCGTTGTATAAAGTAAAAATAGATCGCAAAGGTAAAATTAAATCTAAAAGAAAAAAAGTTTATTATGAAAATGTCATTTTGAAGTGGAGAATAGTGATCCACGCGCATTTTTATTTGATGTTTTGCTCGACAAGGTAGCTCGAGCGCCTAAGAAGTCCTGCAATCAGGATGACAAAACGGTGCAAACTGTTTGCAAATTATACAGATTCCCAAATGCACGTGCAAAGCGGGGTTTGATTCGCAAACAGTTTGCACCTTTTTTCATCCTGAAAGCAGGACTGTTACATTGAACGTCTGGCATTTCTCACACCAGTCCTTCCACCCACTACTAACTTATCCCTAGCTCATCCCGCACAGAACTACGATTATCCAACAATTGATGGAATATATTATATGTCGGCAAGGATGTTTGCCCCGGTCGGGTATCGATACCCGGGACCACAATCAGACGCGAGAGTCAGGCGCGCTAAAACTCGGATTTTGGCGCAAAATGACGATTCAAATAGTACAATAGTAAGCGAAGTGGAGTAAATTTAGCTTGATTTGCGACAATCGTATCGTTCAACGACGATTAATTCCTGAATAGATGAATTGTATTTTCTTTTTCGGACCAAGTTCAAATTGCTCGGGTAATTTTACCAATCCGGTTTAAGTTCATCCCACAATAGATAAGAAGAGATGCAGTCAGTGCAGGCTGATCTTAGTCTACACTGTCCGACAAAGCCCTATATGCAACAAGAAAATGACGTAAACAACAGGAAAAGGTTTAAGGCTGAGCTGGTGAGCTTTTTGTCCACGGACGTTTATCAATGATTGACCTTTGTAAAGGGTATAAAAGCTGAGTATATTTTTTCTGAAATACGAATCCAATCTAGGATTCGAGTACGAAATGAACGTTGACATGTTTACCTTATGGCGAATGTTGAACTTAACTAGATCATGAAAGTTTAATGGGTAAATCAAACCTTTTATTTACTTAAAGTGGCATTTCTTATTACCTTCAGGTCTGACACGGGTCATCAAGGTCAAAATATTGGTAGCAACGTGGAAAATCGTTCCTTGCAGTATCAAATCGTAGCTATATCAATGTGTATGTGATCAGACTATAATGATGCTGGACTGTGATGCTAAACATAGGCGTATCTAGGACTTTGAAATTTATACGCAGTCTCAGAAGGCGACAACTAAAGAATATATACAGTTAATTACATCGTGAATTTGACATTGTGAATGATTTTGGAGTGATTAAGGAATGAAATTGAATGAGTGCGTGGAGCGAGTTTTGAGTGAAATTGAAGGGAGGTAATCCAATGTTGCTAATTTTGTTCAAGATTAAAAAAATTAGCGATATTAATTACCTCCCTTTAATGAAATATACGTTTTTTTCTGTTTGTAGGTCTTTGTGGACCAATCAGGCACTTCAAAGTCCACAACAGATAATAAATCGTAGAAGAAATAGATCTATTTGAATTTATTGTTGAAAGCCTTGAACGATTTTTAAATGTTTTCTAATGATTTTGGAGCGTTTATGCTCGATTTGAGTGAGTGTTTGGGATGAATGAGTGGAGCGCTGAGTGAATGAATTAGAATGATTTTGATCGGAATGAGTGTCAATTTCACTATGTTTTTAACTGTAGGATAAAGGCGATGTGAGGATTGTGACAAAAGATGGATGCCCTCCATCCGCTCCCTTGATATGCTTTGAGTATTGGTTAATGATCAAAACATTGTATCTACGAATGAGCTGTAGTTTCGATGTAATGATCATTCATCTACGATATTTTTTAACAGAGGATTCTTTTACGCTCTTGCGTAAATTGCGTAATGGGAGTTGCGCCCTTGCTTAAGTCACATAAAAATCGCTAACCGCGGCCGACACGTCGGCTATTCCTATTTTCATTTTGCCGATTAGTAAAACTATCAACGACCGGGCGACGGCGATGCCAGATCCAAAGGCGGATTTTGCAATCACATAAAACTGCCGAAGTGGCAATCTATGGTAAGGTATTTACACGTAGCAGAAATTGCATGGTTGATAAAATAAGCGTGCTGACGCTACGCCGACTAGATGTCGACTAGTAGACGATGCAACGGCGATGTACGGGCGATGCGTCGCCGTCCAGTCGCCGATGTCAAACGAAAGTGGAAAGGTTAGAAACAGACGGTCTGCAATGTGTATTAAATCGGCCGGGACACGGGCGATGATCGGGCGTAGACTGGCCGATTGCCGACGAATAGTTGTCGATACAATATCGATACCTTCAAATCTAGTAGAGGTCGCCGACAAATGGGCAAATTTCCATATGATGATAAAAATCACCGATGCGTCGCCGATCTCCAAACACCCGCTAATGAAACGGCCGATGCACCGATCACTCGCCTACTAGTCGTAGATTTTATCACCGATTCAACAAATAGTCGGCGACACTAGCTATGTGACACTAGCTTCAATCATGTGCGGCTTGCGGCTAATTATGCTAAGTTCCTATAAAAATCAGAGTCGCCTTCACGTCGCCTGTTCCTTTTATTTATCTACCAATTGTTGACAAATTAAAATCAAACCACCGAAGTGACGATGCCTTATTTCTTGACTAGTGATAATTCAGATATTGCACAGTCTCTTCATCATAGAGAGCTGACGATAAGCCGGCGAAGTGCCGTCGACTAGTAGGCTCCACACCCACGATTTACCGGCGATGCGCTAGTCGTCGATTCAAACGGAAGTGAAAGTGTCAGAAAAGACGTTTGCGATGAGAACAAAATCGGGAAAAGCCCGGCTGATGATCGGCCATAGCCCGGCCGATGATCGGCCGGAGCTTGGCCGATCGCCCGCGACTAGTCCTCGATACAATATTGCCTTTCTTAAATCCAAAAGACGTCACCGTCCATTCGGAAGGTTTTGACTTGGAAATAGAACTCACCGACGCTCGATATTGAAAACGGGTGCCATTACCCCCGGTAGAACTTGTGAAATTTCGGTTCGAGAATTTAGAAATAGACCGATTCAGGTAAAATCTGCGAAAGGCTTCCCCCCTTTTTCGACTGACTTCGACTTTCCCCGAACGACGTCTTAACAATCCGGGATCTCAAAATATTTCATTTTAAGGCATAAGCACGACGTTTTTTACGTCATTTCTTACCGCTGGTCGATTCCATTGGTTTCTGAAGGTTAAGATGTTATCCGAGTAATTCCGATGTCGTGTCGATTTCAAAACTGTTAATTTTTCTGCCACTACCTAATGCGTACCGTTAACGCGTTCTACAGATATAGCGTATCTACGTAATAACGTTTTGGTCCCCCCACAAAAGTTATATAAGAGAGATAGCAAATTTCAATTGAAACCTTTACGCGATGCGAATCCAGGGGAGGAGGGTGTCAGGGGGTTCTAACCAAATTACCAAATTAGCCAAATTACTTCATTGTAGTGGACAAATTCAATAAAAATGTATCAAAACAGGAAAATCTACCCATTTTTTGTAGTTTTCGAATCACAGGACTTTGAAATTCTACAAAAAAAGATATCTGATAAAAAGAATTAGAGCAATTAGTCCCCCCCCGCCGTATAGAAACCCTGGATCCGCCCATGCACTATTGCTTTAAATATTGTCAAATACACGAGTTAGTAGGTTCAAAGCAGTTTACTATACGATGATGTTTTAATGATATGAGGTGAAGTAAATTATACCCTATTTGTGTATTATTTTCGCCCCTGGGTAATGAACGCTTTCACGGGTTATTTGGGTTAGTTGGATATGATTACACCTCGAGAAGTGTTAAATTATGCCTTGTTTAAATTTGAAAATTGATTTTTGGGTTTACTTAGCGCAATTTCTTCTTACATTTTGGTGTCACTCGGTAAGCATTCTTAAGATATTGTCACGAACTTCTTGCGTTGGGTTTATTTGGTTCGGGGAATTGCGTATATTTACTTTCGGGTAATCTATGCAATAATATAACACATTTAGAGTACGTTTTGAGTGCACCGATTTAGATTATAAAAATATCCAATGCGCTTACTTCTAGAGAGTGGGGGTTTGTGGGAGGGGTTATTTTTTTTAATATGATCATTAATATTATTTTGCAATTTTAATTGCAAAACGAAATTCCAAGTGACCGTGCAAGAATAACTCAATTGCGACCTTGAGAAAGTTATTGTTAATAGCATCTAAATAGCCCTTGTGAAAGTTATTGTTAATAGCATCTAAATCGCCATTGTGAAAGTTATTGTTAATAGCATCTAATTCGTCCTTGTGAAAGTTATTGTTAATAGCATCTAAATCGCCCTTGTGAAAGTTATTGTTAATAGCATCTAAATCGCCCTTGTGAAAGTTATTGTTAATAGCATCTAAATCGCCCTTGTGAAAGTTATTGTTAATAGCATCTAAATCGCTATTGTGAAAGTTATTGTTAATAGCATCTAAATCGCCCTTGTGAAAGTTATTGTTAATAGCATCTAAATCGCCCTTGTGAAAGTTATTGTTAATAGCATCTAAATCGCCCTTGCGAAAGTTATTGTTAATAGCATCTAAATCGCCCTTGTGAACGTTATTGCTAATAGCATCTAAATCGCCATTGTGAAAGTTATTGATAATAGCATCTAAATCGCCCTTGTGAAAGTTATTGTTAATAGCATCTAAATCGCCCTTGTGAAAGTTATTGTTAATAGCATCTAAATCGCCCTTGCGAAAGTTATTGTTAATAGCATCTAAATCTCCCTTGTGAAAGTTATTGTTAATAGCATCTAAATCGCCCTTGTGAAAGTTATTGTTAATAGCATCTAAATCGCCCTTGCGAAAGTTATTGTTAATAGCATCTAAATCTCCCTTGTGAACGTTATTGCTAATAGCATCTAAATCGCCATTGTGAAAGTTATTGATAATAGCATCTAAATCTCCCTTGTGAAAGTTATTGTTAATAGCATCTAAATCGCCCTTGTGAAAGTTATTGTTAATAGCATCTAAATCGCCATTGTGAAAGTTATTGATAATAGCATCTAAATCTCCCTTGTGAAAGTTATTGTTAATAGCATCTAAATCTCCCTTGTGAAAGTTATTGTTAATAGCATCTAAATCGCCCTTGCGAAAGTTATTGTTAATAGCATCTAAATCGCCCTTGCGAAAGTTATTGTTAATAGCATCTAAATCGCCCTTGTGAAAGTTATTGTTAATAACATCTAAATCGCTCGTTCAGCGCTACATTAGCAGCATCCGTACTAATCAGTGTAATTGTTCAAATGTACAAAAAGGTTTTACGACTTGATTTACCGAGGTTGAAACTTTCTGATTTGTTCGCGTTGCTTAAAAAAATAAAATAATAATGATAATCAAAAAAACAGAAACAAAAACAAAAAAAAACAAAAAAAAAAAAAAAAAACACGTACATGTATATCATAACAAAAGGAGGTCATCTTTTTCCCCCATTCACTCGCCTGATGGTGCACATACAAAATGGAAGGCTAAAACATCTGAAAGCATAGAGCGAATTCGTATCGTTCCATTTCATCAGGACAGACAATAATTATGAAAAGAAAATATTTACGCGTTGATGTGTCCATGAATAAAGTCTGGTGGGGGGAAAGTTATATGCAAGAGGTAAAATCCGAGCGAAGATCTGTACAGTTAAAAACAACGTGAAATTGACACTCATTCCGATCATAGCCATTCTTAATCATTCACTCAACGCTCCATTCATTCATTCATTCATTCCAAACACTCACTCAAACCATTAAAAAACGTTCAAAATTACAATAAAAATGTGATAAACAACTACCTTCCAAAAGAATTAAGCAAGAACGAAATCGCTATTGCACTGACATAATTGAAATCTTAAGCGTCTGATTAATTCTTGAAGAAATAGCAAGTATTTATAGAACTTTTATGCATATTTGATTAAAGGGAGGTAATACATATCGCTAATTTTGTTCATCCTGAACAAAATTCGATTACCTCTCTTAAATTTCACTCAAAATCACTCCTCTCATTTATTCAAAATCATTCCGAAATCAATCCAAAATTGTTCACCTTGTCAATTTCACGATGTTCTTAACTGTAAGTGATATGATTCATGAACATGTGTGATACTCTTACATAGACCCAATTCATGTTAACTACTAAAATGGACACTATGACGTCACTAATTGATTAACGGATATTATAATATGACCTACGTCGCCGGGGTGAAATAATCCCGTTGAATACTTTTGATATTACACGGGTGTTATTACACCAGTGGAATAAGTATGCAAATGAGCTCAGAGCGAATAGCAACGCTATTTTATAACCGCGAAAATGACGTCATATTCTATGTTTTGTGACGTCATTTTTAAACGGCGTTTTAAGTTTCGCGGAAAATTGAAACGTTGAATTTCAAGAATTTTGACAATTTCTCGCTTAAATTCAGGTTATATTATAAACAGAATATAAAATTTGTGCTCATAAAATACAGAATTTATTAAACTCGTCATCTAAAAGAGATAAAAACTCGGCGCAGCCTCGTTTTTATCTCTTTATAGATGACTCGTTTAATAAATTCAGTATTCAATGACCACTCATTCAATATCATCTATTTATCCTATGGTTCCTCTGCTATTATTACAGACAATTTCTCATATAACAAAGTAATTATCACGATCACCAACATTAAACTTAGATTGTCATTATATGTATTAGTCGAGCGGTAAGTGCTTAAATCGTAATCGTAATTGTTTAACTAAATATCTTACGATCATTTTTTGTGTAAGAAAAAATGTTTTAGTTGCTAAAAGATTAATAAATTAATATAGAATTCTGCCTTGCATTAAAAGACGATTCCGATGAGACATTGCAAGGCAAAATCTAACAACGAACGAAAACACTAGGTACGATTTGCGATTTTGAATTACGATTAAATTTTTCGTAAGACGTTTCGTAAAACTTGCCCCGGATGATTGCTGTACCGACTCCCGCTTGAGGCGAGTCTGTCGTCGGACAGGACAGAACTACAGACATAGATCCAGCTGTAAACGTGGGCGGCAGTGGCTTAGTAGCATTGCGTCTTTCTCTCTTGTATGAATTAGTTGGATATAAGGGTGCGTCTCCTTATCGTCTTAACCTAGCACTATGACTATGTATATACGAGGGAGGATCAAAAAGTACGTGGACTTTTACTATAACTTTGAAATTCCCCAACGGAAATAAATGAAATTTTGTACACGTCTCAAACAATTTAATGTTGGCATAATACCAAATTTACAAGAGTCTGCTATGACTATGATGTAAAAAATCCAACATTTGATAGTCCTGGGTACGTGCCACCGGCGCAACCCATTTTGTAACGTTACTTACTAGTGTTACTACCCGTAATTGTCCCATCAATTTGGACCAAACCCTTCCAAACTTCGCCTATTTTCGCGTTGACGTTATCTGTAAGGATATTTAAAATGTGACAATAATCCATTCGGTATTTTCGAATTCAAAATCTGTAACCTAAGGGCACACGTCAATTATTTAACTTCGAAACGATGGCACCGGCGCAGCCATAAACAATCGGGAAATAATCAAGTTTTACTGGACCTATTGAAAAACTAATCGAGATGTTAATATCATAAAATATGCTAAAAGGTCTTCAAATGTAAGCAGATACCTTCTTTAAATGGTTTCAAAGGTTTGTTTTAAAATGGATAGCGTATCTGAAGGATTACACTTGAAGAATGGAGATTCGAACGTCTCCTCGACGTTTGATCTGTTATTGTCACAGATCAACATCAGTTCATTATCTTTAAGACACATTACACATTTCAGATTATCATTTTGAATCAGATGGATATGAAAATTGTACTTATCCAATGGATGGGCGATAAAGAAATTGTGCTTATTGTTGAGATGAGTATTTTTAAAAAGTGCTGACTTTCAACGGAATTTATCTATACCGTAGCGTCATATTTGCGTCGTTACCGTGCGCCGGTACCTAATGACTACATGTTTTAGAATGGTTGCTACAGGTGACCAACTTTTTGGATTTCATTCAAATTTACACGACAAAAAGAAAAAATGTTGCAATTTAATAACAGTGTAGTTTTCCTTTCAAAGTCTATGGAATCAAAATTTCTGTAACGCAAGTCTACGTAATTTTTGATTCACCCTCGTATATTATACTGATGTCAAAAAGAAAGTATGTACTTTTTCTTCTTTTTTTTTTCATTTTCATTGAAATATTAGTAAAATATACTTAACGCAAATAGTTTAGTCGCACTTTTTATAACATCACAGAGAAGACAACCAATATAGCTAAACGAAAGTTTCCATTTAAAATGTATTTGGCATCCTATTGGCTTTATTTTTGTCATGATTTTTTTATTTTTCTCGCATACATACATCTAAAGTGACGTTAATGTGGATTTTACGTACTTGGTCGATATCTGGGTGTAACAAAATGACTTAATTGCCTTTTTTGTCTTATTGGAATACTCTTATTCCGGGTAAACATTAAACACTTAAATGTATCCTTTGAAAAGGAGCGAGCTTTAGACATGACGTAAATCAAATGGATACCGCATGGATATATCGAATACAGTGTGCATATTTCGGAGATAATAAAATTGACATAAGATTCTGCGACTTATGTTTTTATTGTCATATGGTTCATTGTAAATAAATATTGACATGGTATGACCCGCCTTCCATTTACAGATCGTGTTAAACGACAATAAGGGGACAGCCGAACGTCATGACGTTACGTTAAAAAATTGAATGCTTTCATTATCAAAATTGGTTGCAATCGGTAAAAATACCACTGAGGATCATTTATGTCTTATTTTTCTATTTATGGAAGACAATTGAAAAGAATCTACCGGTAAACGTGTAAAATTAACGCCCCCGTTCCAGCGATAGAACGTAAGTGATCGCTTTATCAGAAAATCACAGTTACTCAATTTCCGAGGATAAAAACAAACAGGGAAACTTTTTTCCTTCCCGATTAAAAATATTCTAAAAAAAACTCTGGTCAAACAATTGTTGCATTTTTGTGAGTTGAGTCTTAAGATTATGCTGTAGAGACGCCTGAAGGATCACATACTCTAACCAACTTCTTTTTTACTGCAAAAAATACCCCATAATGATGTTGATCGCAAGAAACATTTAAATGTGATACAAATTGGAAGTAACGTCCCATTTTTAAACTGTGTGACTTTTCCATTCTACCGTTCTATTCAAAATCATGTCGGTACGGCTAACCAGTTTAGTCTAACATAACAAAATGATGGGATTCTGGAAGGAAAATGGACAGAAATATAATTAATGTCGACTTTTTTGTGAAAGGTGAATCACATCTTGAAATGTATCCCATCGAAGAGGAAACGACTAAACTTTTTGCGCCCAGTATATAAAACTAAGGACTAAAATTGTCTTTCTATGTATAAAACCTTATAAATATTAAACATCAATTCATAGTTCGATCAAGACTTGCATGCTGCAAACACGCAGTCAAATCATATGGTGTTTAGATGTTTCCTCTTTACAGTTTCGTCTCTTGTAAGAGCTATTTGTGTATTATGGCATTGCGCAAAGTTTGACGAGTAACTTAAAAAGTTCTTAACAAAAAACATACACTTATATGATCTCCGTTTGTAAAGATGCAAAGATTAACGAGTAATTAAATGGCATTGCCAAAAGACATATTTGATCTCTGTATGTACAGTTTAGAACATCCTGAAATTGACAAGGTGAATGATTTATGAATGATTTTGGAATAAAATTGAATGAGTGTGTGGAGCGAGTTTTGAGAGAAATTTAAGGGAGGTAAACCAATTTAGCTAATTTTGTCCCAGATGAACAAAATTAGCTATATTTATTACCTCCCTTTAATAAAATATATTTTAAATTTGTTTTTTGTGTCTTCATGAACCAATTAGACACTTTTAAATCCATACCAGTCAATAAAATCGTAGAATAATTCGATCGATTTCAATTAAATGTCAATCGTCTTGGCCCATTTCGAAATGTTTTTGGAGCGTTTTTGATCGATTTGAATGAGAGTTTGGAATGAATGAATTGAGCGCTGAGTGATCGATTCAGAGTGGTTTTGATCGGAATGAGTGTCAGTTTCACGATGTATTTAACTGTATAGATGCAACATTTTAAAGGTACTGTAGAAAACATTGAGATAAATGAGAGAAATTACTTGAAACACGCATATGCAGAGTCGTAGTCAACAGTCTTAACCAAGTCGAATATCAATGGAGCCTGTGCGTGACATTTCCAACAATTTGACATGTAAGTGAATAGACAACATTTGGCAGACTAGACGGCCACGTATAGTAATCAGAAGAATGCATGTCAGTCTAAGGACATATTGAGACCTTATCTACATAAAAAGCACAAATGTAAAACTCTGGTCAGCCTGTGCATATGCACAGTCTGGCCAGAGCCTTTACTTTGCACACTTTTGAAATTGTTGGAAATGTCACGCACAGGCCCAATGCGAAGCGCGTGAGAGTTTCTATTTAGAAAAGATCGTTCGCAAATACTCTTAATGTACGTCATACGAAATTTTGTGGCGGTAAATAATGAACTTTTCCTGATCTTCATAATTTAAAGTAAAATAATTATTTTGGAACTGATTTCATAATCAGAAACATTCTGTGAAAGTGTCAAGTTTTTCTTTATTTAAATGTAACGGGACTTAAGACATGAACAACCTAAACCTAAATAAACTAAAAAATTGACCATTTTCTTCACAGTCATATTAGAGTAACCCAGGAAACGTTCTTAGCTTTCTGAACCTTTGACTTGAGAAAAAAAATCATATGTCCTATATCTGCAAAGAAAGTCCATAAAATCCCACTATAGTATGATTTATGGTGACATAGCCACATATTCGTTAGGATGTGTTAACTACAACTTTGTGCAATGCTTGCCCTAGTCTGGACTGCTGTTTCGAGCATACACTCACGTTCATTTATTTTAAAGGTCTACACCGTACCCTCTACACCCCTGGTGGACGTAAACAAGTCGTTCGTGGTTCAAATCACTCGAAAACACGAGCACCAAATGTAATTTACGATACTTTGAGTTCAATGAAATATTGCACAAGATTCTTAGTTAACCTCTTATCATACCTACGGTAAGTTGAGTCCACTTTAATGATTTTTGATTAAAATAACTTGGGATTTTAATGCTGCTTTTTTATTAGATAGGAAACAGTACTTTTAGTGATGAAATATGAAACTTGTTTAAAAATTGCATTTAAACGAGCAAGCCAAATGGGACTTTTTATGTGCAACCAAATAAATAGTGAAACCCAATGATTAGAGAAAAAAAAATCAATATTATTTTTGGGAACTAATTGAAATTTGTGTCTGTTTGATTAAGTGATGGCAAAGAACGCTATTTAAAAAAAACTTGTTAACATCTTTCATTCAAAGAAGGTAATAAAAAGAGGATATCAAATGAGTGGTTCTTTGAATATCGAATTTAATAAACGAGTCATCTATAAACAGATAAAAAACGAGGTTGCGCCGAGTTTTTATCTGTTTTAGATGACGTGTTTAATAAATTCGGTATTTAATGAGCACAAATTTGATATTCTGTTTATGATATGATTTCTGGGATAAAACATAGAAATAACGATATTTATCGATTCAAGTTATTCCGCGAAATGACGTGAGCAAATTCATTATGACGTCGTATCCACATTCAAAATAAAACGTCGACACCCCTTCTTAGCCCATCTCCATAGTTATTCCACTAGTGTAATAACACCCGTGTAATATCAAATTGTTAATTGCCAAAAGCGCAGACTGTGCTGATTTGCTGAATAAATGATATGGAATTAAATGAATAAAAAAGTTTCAACGAGGTTATTTCACTCCCATGACGGAGGCCATATTACAATGGACGATC
This sequence comes from Fragum whitleyi, assembly GCA_948146395.1. Taxonomy (NCBI): domain Eukaryota; kingdom Metazoa; phylum Mollusca; class Bivalvia; order Cardiida; family Cardiidae; genus Fragum; species Fragum whitleyi. The sequence continues at coordinate 8,994,979 of OX411550.1, forward strand.
GGAAACCGGGAGGGGGCGCTTTAAATACGAATCGACTTCGGTGGCGTATTAAAACCTACTTTGCCTAGTCAAATCTTTTTTTTTTCCTTTTGTAATGGACGATTTAAATATAATTTCCCCTGGTGATTTTTTCCTTAAATTATGGATACTTTAATACATAAAGATGAGAAATTATAGAGTAAGCTTTAAATATAGCTAGGGCGTCATACCAACCGTTTACGTGTAATTTTACGGCGATTATTATAATATGAAGTATCATCGTAATTCAAAATTTTAACATGATAAGTGACATTCAATTTGCTTAATGATCAAGGGGCATTGAGTGCAAATATCTACGCTCAAGGTACGTCTTGATTCTGAAATTTCAATTTTTACGACAAAAACTATTTTCTGATCAGGGCTCGATCGGGGGTTATAGAGCTTTATCTCGTTCTTAAGGTAGTGGACTCGTAATAGTTCCGCAACGTTTCGGGAGTCATGAACTTAAACAGTGTTAACTGAGGTTTCCTAATGATTTCATTAGGAAACCTCGGTTAACATTGTGAAAGATCACAAGTTCCAATAATGTTGCGGATTTATTGCCTGTCCACTACCTTAACTGAGAATTTACGCATTTTTTCTTCTGATTCAAGCATAGACCGAATACCTCATTGTAAACATAAATTACGTCAATTGTAATATCATTTTGAATTATTTCGAGGCGTAGTTTGACGATTTGGGTGAATGCTTTGTTTTTTTAATAGGGTTTAACGCCGCTGTAAACAATTTTTCAATTATATCGCGGCGACAGGATAACCTAACAATGGATTCCTGGTATATCTCATACTAGTCCTTCAATTACATCCTGCAGATGCTATCCTACACAGGCGATTATCAACCCATTGGTGGGAGACAAATATTCGGAAAGAATGAATGCCGCCGTCGGGAATCGAGCCCGGGACCATTTGAATGATAGTCCGACGTCCTATCACTACGCTATGAGTGAATGGTTGGAATGCTATTAATGAAGCGCTGATAGAGCGATTTAGAGTGGTTTGGATCGGGGTAAGTGTCGTTGTTTTTGATGACAATTGTAGTCCACCCAACGTTCTGAAATCTGACCGTACCCGTTTCACCGAATAACACTTTACAAGCTCTAAAACACTCTACTCGTTTGAACCCGAAGGTCACCGAATACATAAATATTAATGTAAATTAGGTGATACCTCTATCTATCATTTGATGAAATCACAAGACGATGACTTGCAAATTCTGTTTCACATAAAGATATAGTCAACAAGTGTCATTTAAAGAACAAGTGTGTCTTTATATATTTTAGCAAGTTATAAGTAGAATTCGCTTTTCTGACTCGTCGATTGTATACAAATGCACTGTAATCACAAGTCGCAATACCGTATTCGAGTTATACGACGCAAAATAGATACATAATTATACCAGTAGTCTCATAATATCTCGTTCCTGTAAATTGCTGACGCGATCTCCATTGAGTACGTGCCCGCGTACAAAAATCTTGTATATTTCACATCGCGCGCTCGAGTGTATGCAGTAAAACATGAACATTGAAATCATCAGGACAATAGTAGACGAACTAGGACCTAGGGGGTATGCTCGATTTAGTCCAAAGTTACGCGAGACCACAAAAGTCCAAAAAAGGGGTCTAAATCCTATACGCCTGCTTGATTTATCCACTTTGCACGTGTTAATTTGCATAGCTCTTGTTATAGTGAACACAATTACTGCATATCGATGGATCAACACACATCTATTGTAAGTTCCTATAAACTTATAGGAAAACCATGCTATTCGAATGTTTTTAAACAGACATTCGACGAGTTAATATATGGGACCAACGAGTTTTTTTTACTGTAACGGTCTTTAACTATACTGGAAGATCACAGAAACACAAAACTACTGGCATATTAACCTTCCTTTGAATTACATCTATAAACGTCATGTGTCATAGTGTAAAAGTATCATTCTTTTTGTAACCGACTTCATCAAGATAAAACTAAAATTGATACGACAAAAAGCATTGAATATCGATATGAAGAAAAGAGAGTTTTCTTGTTGAGTTTCTTTACTCTATCAGTAAATAGGTGAATTTATCTGTAATTAAGTACCGTTATCTCACGGTTGTTAAATTTCTGTTCAGTCCACTCCTACTACTGGCTATACCACATTTCCCCGCGTTTTCGAATACCCCGATTGGACTATACTATAGTTTTGCGCTTAACCATCGATTTACAGACAGACAGGTTATTGCCTGAAAAATTGCCGCTTTAACCGTCTCAAAACCACGAGGAAGGTAAAATAACAGATGTGAATACTTGATATGAAGTTTCGGTGAGTTATTATTTGAAGTCGGTTCAAAAGTATAACTGAACAAACCTAATAAATCATTCATTTTTAAATAAGAGGGTAATTATCTATCTTATTAGACAATCACAATGCATACTTTACAAAGATATTATGGGTCTTAATGGACTAAATGGCTTTTTTTTTATTTTATGCACTATCGGGAATATGAAAGGTAAGAAATATGAATCAAAAACGTTATTTATCATGTTGACGTGATTTATCACGTTTGATGAGGCGCTTGAGAGCCCAATTTTAATTGATTGATTAATTGCATGGGGTTGAACGCCACTTTCATTTAAAAACTATTTAAAACACCCCGAAAGCATTCAAAAACGCTGAGAACCGAGGAAAACGATCCCCAGCTTCAATCAAATCGATCCAATAAGTCCACAAACTTCTTGGCTGATGTGTATTTGGAATTGGCCAGCAAAGACACACAACTTTTTTAATTGAACATTACTTAGATTACTTAACATTTGCCAAGGGCGTAGCTTCCATTACGCACATTACGCAATTGCGTAATACAAATAAATCATCTTTCGAAAAATGTCGTCGATGAATGATCAAAACATCGAAACTACAGCTTATTCAAGCTGTAGTTACGATGTTTGATTAATCACCAACGCTCAAACCCTCGGATGGAGAGCATTGGTCTTTAGTCACAGTCAATACATCGCCTTTATTCTTTATTCTTAAGTGGTCGCCTTCAAAATGCGTAAAAAATTCAGAATCCTAGCTACGCCTATGTTTGCACCAAAGAGAAGTCATACAATATCGACCATTTCGTTCCAGTGAGCGTAATTAGCGATATCATATTACCTGCCTTTAATTTAATTCAAAACTTACTCATTAGTCCCTCAATTTTATTTACCATTCCAAAATCATTCCAACAAAATCCCCAACCTTGTCAAATTCATGACGGTCTTATTTGTATATGGTCAGAGTATTCTTTTGTTCTCTGTAGATAGATAAGGTATTCATCCTTCTTCGGTCAGTCAGCAAAATATTCTTAATTTATAATATGACCTACGTCGCGGAAGTGAAATAACCCCGTTCAATATTTTTGATATTCCACGGGTGTTATTACACGCGTTAGAATTAGTATGCAAAAGATCCTGGAGAGAATAGCAACGCCATTTTGTAACCGAAAATGACGTCATAATGTATGTATTGTGACGTCAGTTTTATGCGCCGTTATAAGTTTCGCAGAAAATGTTGACTTTAAAGAATATTGACGATTTTTCTGCAAAAGATTCAGGTCATATTATAAATAGAATATAAAATTTGTGCTCATAAAAAAAGTATTTATTTAACTTATCACCTAAAACAGTTTAAAACTCGGCGCAGCCTCGTTTTTATCTGTTTATAGATAACTCGTTTAATGAATTTGGTATCCCATGACCACTTATTCAATATCATCTATGTTCTATATGGATGTCTAAGCAGATCAATTATTGTACAGTTAACAACATGGGAATGGCTTCAAGTTTGAAAATTTTGAAAAATAAGTGGACAAGAAAAAGGTCGAAACTATAGGTTCTTTCAAGGTTTTTGTAATGAAACTTTATCCACCCACTGACAAAATTAATATTATTGATTTGGATGATTTATTGAATGGAGTTTAACGCCGCTTTCAACATTTTTTTCAGTTATATCGCGGCGGCTGGAGCACCTAACAATGGATTCCTGGTATTTTTCTCACCAGTACAACCATCACATCCTTTCCTAGCCCCCAGCTACTATCTCACATAGGTCTACAATTATCAACCCTTTGGTGAGAGACAAATAGTCGGAAAGAATGAGTGCCGCCGTCGAGAATCGAACCCTGGACGACATATATTATACAACAAAAGAACGGTTTAATGAAATGAAGCTTGTATCAACCTGATACAACCTGCCTGATAGTGATACCATGCAATGATATCCGGTAGTCTATTTTTGGAAACAGTTTGCATAATCATGATCTCAACTAGATACGATAACGTATCCCTCCTTTGAAAATCTGATGTGGGATTATCAAAGGAGGGATACGTTATCGTATCTAGATCTTAACCAGAACCACTTTATACGCCATTTCTTTGATTTTTTTTTTAAAATTTTCATTAAACTGTAAGTCTTGAAAAATGAAAAGTTACCTGGTCTCGGTTTTGATTGACTCAACAAAGTCTGATCGGGATTAATTCTTCCAACTTCGACCAGATAATGCTTTACAACTAGTACCGTAAATATCAATGTTATCTAGCCTCGTCTGTGAGAAATTATCATGACGAGGCACTGTCTCGTCATGATTAATTTTTCCAACCTCGACCAGATAACAATGCTATTTAAAGACACAAACATGGTATTCGCAACTAATCCTTTGAATTTCTCCTTCTACGAAAAAATATTGATCAGCGCAAGTGTAATTTCAATTCATACAAATACATGTAATAATAAAAAGGATAACATATTATATATCAGGTTAAAAATATGCAGATTTTATCAATTATATACACTGCAAAGACCATAAATCATGTTTGATTTTGGGTGATAAGAAGATGAATTTAAAACTGTTTCTAAGTGTCATTTAAGAAATAAAGAACCCGTCAATTTTTTTGTAAATTATGGTGTTTTTATCAAAACATTCGCTAGGTATACAAACAGTTTGTAAAATCGTGAAAATTGACAATGCGAATGATTTTGGAGTGATTTCGGAATGAAATTAATTGAGAGTGTGGAGAATGTCATGAATGAAAAAGAATGGAGGTACCTAAATACTGCTAATTTCGTCCGAATTGGACGAAATAATCCATATTTTATTACATTCCTTGAAAAAAAAAAAAACAACGTTCTTTTCTATAAAAAAAAGAACATTTGTGTTATCTTCGCATGCGCTTTGAATTCAACACAAGCTAATAAAAGAGAGAAATAATTTGTTCGATTTGAATGATGTTGCAAAGCGCTGTGTACTATAGTTAGGAACATCGTAAAATTGACACAATTGGTTATTTTGGTATGATTTTTGAATGAAATTGCATGAGTATGTGAAGCGAGTTTTGAGTGAAATTTAAAAGAGATAATTCAAAATTGCTATTTTCGTTCAAGACGAAGAAGATTTCGGAGCGTTTTTGATCGATTTGAGTGAGTGTTTAGAATAAATGAATTGAGCCCTGAGTGAGTGATATTGAATTGTTTTGATTGCAGTGAGTGTTAATTTCACTATCTTTTTAAAGATTTTGGAGTGATTTTGAATGGATTGAGTGAGTGTTTGGAAATAATGAATGGAACATTGAGTGAGCGATTTGGAATCGATCCGAATGGGATAAATGTCAACTTTATAATTAAACTGATGTGCATTTCCGTGCAGAATTTCAATTAACCATTCTCCGGCTGTTCAAGGCATACAACTATTTACACTGTGAAATTAACATCCATTTCCGATCTTAATCGTTCTAAATCGTTCAATCAGCGCTCGATTCATCCATTCCAAACACCCACTCAAATCGATTAAAGACGCTTCAAAATCATTTGAAAACATTTCGAAATTGTTCAAGACAATCAGATTTTTATTTCAAATCGATTTAATTATTCTACGATTTTTTAAGCTGTCGTTGACCTAAAAGTGTCCGATTGATCCACAAAAACACACAAACAGAAAAGTACGTATAAATCTTATAAAATGGAGGTAATAGATGTCGCTAATTTTGCTCATCTTGAACAAAATTAGCCATACTTAATTACTTCCCTTAATTTTAATCAAAACGCGTTCTACATAGTCATTCAATTTCATTCCAAAATCATTCCAATTTCATTCACCTTGTCAATTTCACGATGTTCTAAACTGTAAACCATTTGTGAGCTTTGGCAGACAGTACAGACTAAGACAAGCCTGCATTTATATGCAGTCTGATTTAAGGATACACAGTCTGTCTTTAATTTGATTTTTGTGAGAAAAATCTTTAGGTACGTCAAAAAATAACATTTGTTTAAACAACATTCAAATTCGGCAGAGGAAGGGGTAAAATTGTGCAAATACTAGGAGAACAATAGCTTCTTTACCATGTTCGACCCCCCCCCCTTTACAGAATTCATGGATCCGCCGTTGACTTTTGTCAAAATGAAAGACACCCCTTTGAAATTTTAAAGCTTATGTAATGGTTGGCCTTTCTTTTATATTAGACCTTTTCTTCTAACAAACCTATAATTTGTCCACTTTTGAGGTATGTTACTTAATAAAAACCAAGCCATAATAATCTATTTCTAGCTGTGTTCATCTGACATTCTGATTAGTCGAGATATTGGTTTCATTATGTTTATGAGTACGTAGCTTTTTTTGAAAGATTTCGCGAAAAGTTTTCCATTAAATACTATTATACTTTACACAAATATTTACGAATTTTTTAAAGCTGATATTGAAAAAAAAGATATGAAGGCACTATTTATTAATTTCACGGAGATATGAAACTAAAACCCTCATCGCACCTATGTATGGATATGATTCTCAAATTCATACAGTGTGATTATGTTTCTAGTATCATACCTCTTTGCAATCAACAAATACTCCATTCATCTCTCAAATGAGGTTTTCATTAAGAAAAAATGGAACAGATATTGTGAAACGCCTTGAAATTATTATAAACGTTTAGCTGAGGCTGCGATTCTATTTTTTTTAGGTAGTAGACCCGTAATAGTTCTGCAACGTTTCCGGAGTAATGAACTTTAACAGTGTAAACCGAGGTTTCCTAGTGATTTTCATTAGGAAAACTCGGTTAACATTGTGAAAGAACGTATGGTCCGAAATGTTGCGGAACTATTACGGGTCCACTACCTTAATTTTGGCGACCTAGCTTTTGTATCCTGACAAAAATAGCATTATTTTAAGTATAAAATTCCGTATGCTGGTATTGCATTACGTTACGAAAACGGAAATGAGTATGATATTACATTATTAATTTAAATGAAATCTAAAACTTCTCATTGTGCTTCGTCATTGTTGTCATTTTAATCTTATGAAATAAAGTTAAAGTAAGAGAATCAGTAGATTAGCTTACAGAACTATGTTTCATACCGCTCCAAAAATGGTATTCCTTGTTATATACTCAACAAAAAAAGAAAGTATCCACATTCCATTTTCCAATATTTTGTTAACATGTATTGTCAACCAGAAAGTTATGTATCAACCTGTTTGCAGTGCCTTTCTTTACTCATAAACACTGAACTTTTGCGCAGACAACTTGTCAATTTATTACAATGCAAGAAAGACCAAAACGTTATTTTCTTAATCAACGTACGTTACGTTTACGACGTTGTGAGTCTTTTCAAATGGATGTGACATTTGATTCTTCGTTGATAAGAAAATCGAAGAATAGTTGTGTTCAGTACCACCAAGTAATGAAACGAGGCAGAACAAAAAGCGTATACTTGCTTTATCAAAACTCATCGAACGTTGAATAAATTTTACGGACTTCATTTCAAAGAGAAAGACAAATAAGACATTTATTGATGATTTTCGGTGCAGTAATGTTGTAAGCCCCACTTTTGTGTATTGCAGTATTGACGGGAAGCAGTAGAAAGTTCAAAGTTGTCCTACCAATCCAGGTTATTTTACCTGTTATTCTTGCATTTCACAGGCATTACATTTATCAGATAACCAACAGAAACTTTCACGGAGATGTCACAAACAAGCTTAAATGTGATTTGCAAACCTATAGGGGCATATTTCTGCAACGGAATGTGAGTTGTGCGTATCATAATAACTCAAAAGATACCACGCTAGAGCCTCCACAAGGCAATCTATCTAAGCATTCCCTCATCAGACACGCGTATTCACAGGCGTGCACGAACGCAACTACCACGCAATCACCCCTCATAACAAATATGGCATAAATGGAAATATCTTGCACAAAAACTATGCCAATTTCGAAATCAGCCCTTGTTCCTCCAGTATTGGGCCGCCACCATAGCGCAGTTGGTTAGGCATAAGATTTCCAATCTGGAAGTCGTGGGTTCGATCCCCGGTGGCGGCAAATATCCTTTCCGACATTTGTCTCTCACCAATGGGTAGATAATCGTAAACCTATGTGAGATAGCAGTCGGAGGCTAGGAAAGGGTGAAATGGTAGTACAGGTGAAAGAAATACCAGGAATCCATTGTTAGGTGCTCCGACCGCCGCGATATAACTGCGAAATTGTTGAAAGCGGCGTAAAACCCATTCAAACAAACAAATCCTCCAGTATTGGAACTGTTTCCACTTAGCATCTCAATATCAAAATGCTTCTTGTGGAGAACATGTACATCCTGATATTGACATTTATCTCAATCAAACCCATTCTAATTCGCTCACTTAGCGCTCTATTCATTAATGCCAAAAACTCACCAAACCATTCAAAAAGGCTCCAAAATGACTAAAAAGATAAGATCATCAACTACATTCAAAATGAATTTTGCAGTAAATAAATCGCGATCTCACTTTCATAATAGAAATTGCAAGTGTCTGATTGGTTCTTGGAGAAAAAGGAAGCTATTTATAGACCTTGTATGCACATTTTATTAAAGGGAGGTAATTAATATCGCTAATTTTGTTCATCCTGAACAAACTTTGCGGTATTGACTACCCCCCCCCCCCATTAAATTAATTCAAAACTCGCTCCACACACTCATTTAATTTCATTCCAAAATCATTCCAAACTCATGCATCGTTTCTATTTCACGATGTTGTTAACTGTGTATAACTTCTGGGCCCGAGATCATAAAATTTTCCCAAACTCAATGAAGGATTTACAAAAAGCTTAAAAGTTGAATTAATATTCTATTTCCAATCAAAGTTCACATTAGATATTTCAGGCAACAATCTACAACAATAATCTTTCATTTTTACCATGTGTAACAGTACATGTTTGCCTTCAGAAATAACCATTTCTCCATCCAACGTTGAATTTCCCCGTTTAGCTGATCTTTGACTCAGATCACTTAGATCAGTTCTCGAGGTTATAAAACTTATCTCATTTTCAACTGAGATTTTTCTCAAACTTCAACTCGATATTGCAGCTTTAATTCTGCTGAAATAGTATATAACATGTAAGGACATCTGTTATCTATATTCATAACAGCTTATTGAAATCATCTTTTCTGTTCGTACATTTATTTGGATTCTTAGGTTTAGAAGGTTTTCAGTTGAGAATGAAATACCTCGGGCCCTGAACCAGCCCTGCATTCAGGATGAGAACGTTAGCGAAGCGCTTTTGAAAAGATACCTCGCTTTGCACGTATGTGCACGTGCAAAGCGGGGTATCATCTCAAAACCCTCGCGAAACGTTTTTACATCCTGATCACAGGGCTGGACTTTAATGGTTAATTGGCTATACATGTGCATACCGGTAAAAATTCCAAGAAAATATCGACAATTAATTTTCAACAGGAAAGAAATTCGTCTTTTTTAATTGCAAGTAAAGCCGCTGTCACACCCTTGCGTTTCGACTGGCTCCCTATTGATATGAAGTTATAAAAAAATTTAGAAAACCTAGTAAAAGAAAGTGTAGTTTATTATTTGTTTATAAACCTCAGTGGCGCTGTTAGTTTTTGGGACTAGGGGGGGGGGGGTGTTAATTGAATATGATGATCTTGTAAAATATCAGTGTTGTACCTAATTCATTTTCAACCAAACATAAGCTGACAGCCTGGGAACAAGGCCACCTAACGTTCCGGCCATAAATTGGAGTAAAAGTAATCGAATATAGTCGTTGCAATAGCGCAAGAAGATTGTTGTGGCACGAAGCATGTAACGTTGATCATCGCCGACAATCGTTTGAGAACGCTGGCAACCGTTCTTCACGCGCTGGTGACACGGGGCTAAACTTTTTACATTGTCTGGGGTATCTAATCTCAATTTGTAATTGATACACGGCTCGTGCACGTTATTCAACGGAAAGATATATGTTTAACACGCTCACACCACAAGCTAGAGGTTCTAAAACGGCCAAAGGCTGCACGATTGAAACGCTTTAAGAACGCTGACAATGCTCCGAGATTATAAAAAAATTTCATTCTCAATTGAAGACTTGCTCTATTTTGACTTGACTTATAACATTGTATACGAAATGACCATAAATTATGATATAAATAATTTGTTATTACCTACAAAGTATCGATATTGTTTTTTATGTGTTCTTTCATTTATTTTAATCTTAGTTTGAGAAAATTCTCAGTTGAGAATGAAAAATGAAAAAACATCTAAGACCATGAATGTTTAAGTGTGACGTCGGCTTAAGTTACTGTTTTATTTATAGATCTGTGCGCTTGTATTGTAGCGTAATAGATTGTTAAATTCGTCCCCGAAAACTATCGTAATTACATCATCTGATGTTAAATTGAGCAGGAAATCTTTTGAAGTGAAAACAAAATGAAATATTATTGTTACCTATTTGGTTACACCTAGAGACCTTTTTGATCGTTGTGGGACCGAGAACAATTTACTACCGTGACGACCTTAACCTTCGTTTGATGAAACATACACAATTTATCGTGAAATTAGCAACGTGAATGATATCTAAATGAAATTAAATTAGAAAAAGGAACGAGTTTTTTTTGTGAAATTAAGGGGAGGTAATATAATATCGTTGATTCCGTCTAATTGGACGAAATAAACGATATTTCATTACCTTCCCTGAAAAACATCCACGTTGTGCCTTTTTCATTTGAAAATGAAATCGTGAAATAATTTTGAACCATTCGAATAAGATGTTGATCGTCATGACAAATTCGAAAGGTTTTGATCGATTTCGGAGCGTTTATGAGTGATTCGAATGAGTGTTTTGCGCTTATTGAATGGAGCGCTGAGCGAGCGATATGGTATTGTTTAAATCGACGTGAATGTCAATTTCATGGTGTAACTATCTGTGAGATATGTGCGGAGATTTTCGATCAGAAGAGCTGATCTTAACCGTGTCAAGAATAGTATTTCTAAGCAAGCCTTCTCGAGCTTACTGTCAAGGTAGGGTCAGCTTCTCTCAAAGACATTCTACGAATGTATAATTTATATAATGAATAATGCTAAAAAAGAAACTTGGGGCCAAAATATTAAGATTTTTCGGGCGCTTAGAAAACAGAAATATAACTTGGAATGTTAAATATGATTGACCGTGACCTCTCTATAAATAATTACGCGTTTTACTGATTCCGATATTTTCCGAAGTTTTCATTTTATTTCGCAAGTTGATCATATAGAGGATATTGAATGAGTGGTCATAGAATACCGAATTTATTAAACGAGTCATCTATAAACAGATAAAAACGAGGCTGAGCCGAGTTTTTATCTGTTTTAGATGACGAGTTTAATAAATTCGGTATTTCACGAGCAGAAATTTTATATTTTATTTATAATATGACCCGATTTTTTACGAAAAATCGTCTAAATTCTTGAAATTCAACATTTCAATTTTCCGCGAAACTTTTAACGCCGTTTAAAAATGACGTCGCAAAACATAGATTATGACGTCATTTTCGCGGTTGCAAAATAGTGTGGCTATTTGCTTTGAGCTCATTAGCATAGTTATTCCACTAGTGTAATAACACCCGTGTAATATCAAAAATATTCAACGGGGTTATTTATCTTCGGCAACGTAGATCATATTATAAAGCAATTTATTTGTTGGTTTAGCGCTACCTTAAGAAGAGCAGCCGCGGCAATAGCGCAGTTGGTAGCGGACTTCTAATCCAGGGGTCTGTATCGCACGGGTTCGATCTCCGGCCGCGGCACTTATCCTTTCCGACATTTGTCTTCCACCAATGGGTAGATAATCGTAAACCTATGTGGAATAGCAACTAGAGGCTAGGAAAGGGATGTGGTGGTAGTACTGTTGTGAGAAATACAAGGAATCCATCGTTAGGTGTTCCAGTCGTTGCGATATAACTGAGAGATTGTTGAAAGCGACGTTAAACCCCAATTCAAATCAAATCAAATTAAGAAGAGCACTGCTACGTACTTATGAAAGTCCACCGAAATACAGTTCACAAGACCCGTGGTTCAAGACCCGGTAAAGGTAGATTTTGCGCGGTGAACCGCGCAATCTACTTTTAACCGTTAGATTCCCGTGCCATGCTTTCGAATTAGATAAATAGGTTTAATTGATAACTTAAAAGAGTAATAGTTTACCTTTCAAATGAAAGTGTTGATTGTCTTAAATCTTAAGGTTTGCTAATACATGTAAATTGTAATAATAATAATTGAAGCCAAGAGATTAGGTTCAATTCCTAATAATATGCTTTTAAGATACACCCGATATACCTATTGTAATGGACTCGGCGCCTACGTCAGAGCTCAGTTCTAAAAATACACATATATATCTCCTTTTAATTTTTATAGACAATAACATATGTTTTGTCCATGAATTGTTTCAATTTCTTTCCTCTTTTTATGTCAGTCGTTTTTAATATTTCCCCTACATTTCAAATAAATCTACATCTTTAAAATGATTAGCAAGTCACTGTAAAAATTAATGACTTCAAACACGTTGCGGAGCTATTACGGGTCCAATCATAAATTTTTAAACATGTATCCAAGCACATATCAAATTAGTCTTCACATGTTCAGCTAAAAATATGAAAACACTATCATCGTTAAATGGTGACTAAAATGTCTTACAGTTAACAACATCGTGAAATTGACAAGGTGAATGATTATGGAATGATTTAGGAATGAAATTGAATGAATGTGTGGGGCGACTTTTGAGTGAATTTAATGGGAGGTAATCAAGTATAGCCAATTTTGTTCAGGATGAACAAAATTAGCAATATTGAAAACCTCCCTCTGATAAAATATGCATACAAGTTCTATAGATAGCTCCCTATTTCTTTAGGAACCTATCAGACGCTTACAATTTCAATTGAATAAGTGAAATCCCGATTTTTTTCCTAGCTATTTTTATTTTGAAAGAAGTTTTTGTTATATGTTTTTCAGTGAGTTATGAGCGTTTTTGAATGGTTTGAGTGAGTGTCTGTAATGAATGAATGGAGCGCTGAGTGAGCGATTTAGAATGGTTTTGATTGAGTTAGGTGTCAATTTCACAATGTAAATAACTGTATCTATAGTCCTAGTCAAGATGTACAGACAATTTCTTCGAGGTACGACTTTATGCTATCCAGGCTGCTTAGCTTCACATACAGGGGCTATTCCTCTAAATGTCTAGCATGAGCTGATTTAGAAATGCTTAACCCTTTGCTGTTTGATCCCTGCTTTTAACGTGCCTGTGATTTTATGATTGAGAAAACATTGTGAAAAAGAAGAAATTGCTTCTGACAAGCAATTTCTTCTTTTTTCACACTATGTTCTACCCTACTGAATGGTTATTTTTCAAATTAAATCCACTTTAAATTTTCGTCTGCAAAACCTTTGAATTCGGACAGGTCCAAAATTTTGTAAAACAGGAAAGTGTTAAACAATCGCTCTGACTCCTGAAGATTGCAGAACTTTAGTAAATCTCTAAACATTGTAGTACATTTAACCACATCGTTAAGATGACTGTCACCCCTGTCAAACACATTCTAGATCGCTCGCTCATCACTCCATTCATTTTTTTTCCAAACACTCACTCAAACCGTTCAGAAACGCTCTAAAATCGTTCAAAGCACTCCGAAATCGGTCCTAGCGATCATATTTTCTTTCATTCTGATGAAATCATGACATGAATTTTTGCAAGGTGTGGAAATCAAGGCGCCTTATTTGTCAGTGAAGACTAATAAATCAGAAAAGAACATAAATTTTATCAAACGGAGATAAAAAAAAGATATCGCTTATTTCGCCCAATTAGGACAAAATTGGCAATATTGTATTACCTCCCTTGAATTTCACTGAAAACTTACTCATCTCAACCATTCAAATTCATTGCAAAATCAGCACCCTAATCAATTCCATGATGTTCTTCACTGTATTATATTTATGTGGTGTTATATAAATGATTTAGTTTGCCAAGGGTTGAATACAATTAAAAACGAGCTGCGAGTACATCATTTTGATATGGGTCGATAATTATCACAGTGACACTTTACAATCGAGTCTGAATTATCGTTGACGGGTAACCAAAATCGATGGCTCTGCGTGAAACAGTTGTAACTGCCTATAGATATATAGGCAGTTACATCTTTTTCGCGCTGAGCCATCGAAATGTCGTTACTACAACTTAACCCAATTCAATCTTACGACATTGTATGTACACAAATGCTGATCGAGATTTTGTATGGGCTTGGGGCACTAGCGATTGTTTGAAAGCCCGATTTTTCGCGTGTGTTTGAGACGGGGTTCAAACAAAACCGACTCTTATATAAAACAGTGGCCCCATTGCAGCAAAAATTTGACGAAAAAAAAACCAAAAAACTGGCCTAACAGTATGCATACACCCCTTGCTATAAGATTTATAGAAGTCTGCAAAAATTGGTGTGTACAGTTAACAACATCGAGAAAGTGACAAGATGAATTATTTTGGAGTGATTTTTCAACGAAATTGAATGAGTGCGATGAGTGATTTTTGAGTGAAATTAATGGGAGGAAACACAACATCGCAAATTTCATGTGGGATGTTCAGAATGAAAAAAAATAGCGATATTAATAGACCTCGCTTTGATAAAAAATGCACACACGTTCTATGAATAGTTTTTTATTTCTTTAAGCACCTATCAGACGTTTACAATTCAAAATTATGTTAGTGAAATCGCGATTTTTTTCTAGCTTGGTTTATTTTGAATGACGTTGTTGATTCCATCTTTTTCAGTGAGTTTGAAGCGTTTTTGAATTGTTTGGGTGAGTGTTTGGAATGAATGAATGAATGAATGAATGAATGAATGAATGAATGAATGAATGAAGAATGAATGAATGAATGAATGAATGAAGCGCTGTGTGAACGATATAACATGGTTTTGATCGAGATAAATATCAATTTCATGATGTTGTTTACTGTATAAGCTTCAGTTTTAAGGATAAACAACGCCTATAAAAGGGCTTTTAAGAACCCGTTCAAAATATCTTCAATGTATTTCAAAAAATGCATTACCTTGGCTGTTAGCTGCAATAATGTAGCCCTCTCTCTCTGAAATTTTGATGACATCAGACTATCAAAAGGGTTGGGGTTACGTTATCGTAACTATTTGGCTGTTGTCTCGCTTTATTGAAGCTATAATTCAGAGGGTTTACAATTAAAATTACAATTCCTTGACTTTTGGTTATTCAG
Organism: Fragum whitleyi; assembly: GCA_948146395.1. Classification (NCBI taxonomy): domain Eukaryota; kingdom Metazoa; phylum Mollusca; class Bivalvia; order Cardiida; family Cardiidae; genus Fragum; species Fragum whitleyi. The sequence goes on from OX411550.1 coordinate 9,010,533, forward strand.
CAAATGAGTCTGATCCCTCGCCCCTCTGGGTCTAAGTTTTCCAGCATATATACAGTAAAAAAAACTTACTTGATTTCAATTGCAGCCATTCGGGGCTATGTCCTTTTGAATCCACTTTAAGTCGCACGTCTTCAAAAGGTATGCAGGCTGCATGAAAAAGAAGCCTCGGGATCTCCGCCCTGCCTCTGACGTCAAAATAAATCAGCTTATATGACGTCATTCTCTTTATTTAGTTAATAACTTGTCTCTAAATAAGTATACATCCAGTCTAAATGTTTATCCAGTGTAAATGGTTTCGGCCAAATTCGAGTCGCAAAAGTTCTATACACAATCACTGAAGATATTTTGAACTGTGACTCGATCTCGAAATTTGACCATCTGGGGTTTCTTTAAAAAAAAACTCAACTCGTTGTAGCAAACAAAATTCCTCGTAGTTACAGCTTAATCAAAAATAAATTCACGTCAAATTTTGAAAACCCGAAACGATTTGTCAACCTCTGTAGTTCATGCATCCTGGTCTGAGTCGACACAATTTGAAGATGGTCCCTTTTCGACAGTCTGCAAGGGCGTAGCTTCCATTACGCACATTACGCAATTGCGTAATACAAATAAATCATCTTTCGAAAAATGTCGTCGATGAATGATCAAAACATCGAAACTACAGCTTATTCAAGCTGTAGTTACGATGTTTGATTAATCACCAACGCTCAAACGCTCGGATGGAGAGCATTTGTCTTTAGTCACAGTCAATACATCGCCTTTATTCTTTATTCTTTAGTGGTCGCCTTCAAAATGCGTAAAAATTCAGAATCCTAGCTACGCCTATGGTCTGATCACAACTAACAAGTTCCATGCATAAGTTACACGTTAACACAAAATATTCAAACAATGGTATTTTATCGACTTTAACTCACCGACCCTCTCAATTTAGAATTTTAGGTTAAATCTCAGTATTACTACGTGTACATTGTATAGTATACCGGGCTAGCTTTATGTATGAAGCGTTTACTTAAACTCTTTCGTTGTTTGACTTGTATATTTTTTTCTCTGTGATCGGCTGTATTGTATGAAACAGCTTGAGATTTGTATACAGCTCGGGGCACGGCACGCAAGATGAACAATTTTAGGATCTGGGATAGGACGCAAAATTGATCATTTAATAATTTGGATTAATTGATTGTTTCAGTGTATGATCGATATAATTTTTCATTGAGTGATACATGTATACCACGAAATGAAAGATTGGTCGATCTTACACGGAAAACAAGCGATTTTTCTATTCTGCAATTCGAAAATGCGACGACATATCTAAAATTGACATAAGACAACTTTTACTTAAAGCGCGTCATTTTGCACTTGAAACTGCTATAGTTAACAACATCGTGAAATTGACAAGATGTATGATTTTGGAATGATTTTGGAAATAATTTTAATGAGTGCGACGATTGAGTTTTGAGTGAAATTCAGGGGAGGAAATCCAATGTCACTAATTTAGTTCATGATGAACAAAATTTGCGATGTTTATCACCTCCCTTTAATAAAAATCAAAATGCATAAAAATTCTACAAAAACCTTCATATTTCGCCAGGAAACTAACCAACCACTTACCATTGTAATTATGTCAGTGAATTTGCGATTTTTTCTAGCTTGATTCAAATTGAATGGCGTTGTTATTTTGTCGTTTTAGTGAGTTTGGGACGTTTTTTAATGGTTTGAATGAGTTTTTGGGAAGAATGATTGGAGCGATGAGCGGGTGATATTGAATGGTTTTGATTAAGATGAGTGTCAATTTCACGATGTTGTTAACGGTATGCAATGTCAAGGCGTCATTGGTTTATTTGGCTCGGCTTTGATTACGTTCAAAGAACGAAAGCAGGGAACTAGTATATAATTTGTAATTTCACTGCTTTGGCAAGGAGATTTGTTAAGGGATAATCTACCGTTTTTTCTCGGAAAGCTACTGGAAAGCATTTAAAAGTCTAAAATCATTTCACATTCTTTTTTAACAAGAGATCTTTAGTATTTTTCCATGAACATTTTTTCGCATCGGGGTACAAGAAGGTATGCTCCTTTTGAACCTGTTCCCGAAACAAATCTGGGGCCCGTTTTACTAAACGTCTTACGAACAAAATGATCGTAAGTCAAAATCTAAAATCGTACCTTGTGTTCTCATATATTGTTTGATTCTGCCTTGCATTTTCTCATTGGAATCGTTTTTAGAAGACGATTCCAATGAGATGATGTATGGCAGAATTCCATATTTAGTTACTAGTGTAGAAGAAACTTTATTTTTTTACTTACGCCAAAAACGCTCGTTTAGTTTAGTTAAATGGGCCCCTGCTGTATACAACGTCTTGTGAGATACTTTAGACTGAGATTAGCCTGCACAGGCGAGAGTCTGATCTTAGTATGTGTTCTTTCTAACTAATTATTGTTGAGAAAGGTTGGTTGCTTTTTCAATTGTGAACATTTTTTCTACTTACAAAACAAGGCACCCATTCTTTTAACATGAATGAAATAAGTCTCGCGTTTTAAAAATTGTACCTTGCATTTCTCGTGTGTTTGCGCGCAGAGCAAAGAATCTTATTCAAACGTTGGTGAACACTATGTGACTCTGAACGCAGGATTAGTTATCTGGACTTTAACTTTTCGACCTAATTCTATTTTTCATTCAATCCGGTAAGGATCTCGATAGCGTTATTTTGATATGATGAATTGACAGCTTTGTCATGATACACACCAAACAGGTGGTGCATTTGTTAATTAGCATAATGTCTCCTGAAAAACCGAAAATGATAACATCTTGCCATTTCGTGGAACAAATAATTGAAAAAGAGATTGGATCCAACAGATATTATTCATTCGGAACACCACTCGGCCAATCTCACGATCAGCCTCGGATGTACATAGACGGACTATTTTTGAAAATTACGGGAAACCCTTGGAAAACTTGATGACGTCAGTTTAAAGGGCGTTTGCCCTCGAAACTTTGAGTGAAAACATTCGACGTCGTCAACGCTACTCGTTTAAGTCACTGACGTGAAACCATCGTATCCTTATATTAATATGTTTAGATTCTTAAATAACGGCTGAAAAATCTACATTTTTGAGAATGATTCGTCATTCTCAAAAATTAAGATTTTCCAGTCGTTATTTACCTTAAAAGATATAAATCTACACTGCCATTTTTTCTTACACTGTTTCCGCCAAACAAATGCACGATTTTGTTTCATACCCATCCGCCTTACATACATCCGAGGTCTGTTGCAGTTTACGGAAATGGCCGAGTGATGTTCCGAATGAGATCGCCATCGTGAACGTTGCATAGCAATCACGTGCAAAATGACGCGCTTTAAGAAAATTTGTCTTAAATTTTTTACATTTTGTCTCTTTTTCGCATTAAAGAAATCGATCGATTCTTTGTTTTTCGAGTTAGATCGATTGATATTTCATTGACTGAACAACAAATGCTTCATTGTCTCTCGTGGCTCAGCCAATTGTGAAATAACACAGACGAAATAGAAGAGAGCGAAAAATGTAATAAGATAAAGTAAAAAATAAGGGAAAAGTCAGCGATGCGAGTATTTTGTGTCGGCAAATGTAAATAACCATATATTTGATGAAAATACCCCAATTTTGAATATTGTTACTCCTATAAAATATAGTTCTATATCAGATAAAAATCCCAACGCAAAAAGTATGATTTACTTTACAAGATAATGCAAGTTTTTGACAGATGGATTTTGTCAGCTGTAGTAATACTATGCACTACAAGTATATCTTTTTATCAAAACATATCGTCTTTAGGATTCCGAAACCTCCTTGGTTTCTTTGAATTAATGGGGAATAACCTGGCTTTGAACAACTCTTCAGTAAAATTGCGACGACTGGAGCACCTAACAATGATTTCGTTTGCATTCCTCACACCATTTGGATCCTTTCCTAGTCGCCAGCTGCTTTCCCATAAAGGTTTACATCTAGCAACCCATTGGTGGTAGGTGAATCCAAAAACCTCGTATTTACAGCTTTATTTAGTTGTGGTGACGAGGTGCATGTATGATGACGAATCTTACTTCGGATTAAGACCTAGATCAGTATGTTAGTCTGTAAAGTGTTATCCTTGTCATTGCAATGTGCGTTTCATACATGGTAACCTTTTAGTCTATTTGGAGAATTGAAATTTAACTCAAAGTGTCAGAGGGCCAACTTATTTCTGAGCCTTGGCGGGTACTGTTGCCCGCAACATCAGAGTATCTCTCAGAAAGCGGGCTACAAACTCTAGACTGGTCCACATATCGACTATCAGAATAGCCTAGGATAGGCTATTCTGATATTCGACAGTGAGACCAGTCTACACCCGACCCGAAAGAGGGCCAGAAATAAGTTGACACAGAAGTACTGATCTATCGTTCCTGAATGGTTAGACCGGTTTTAGAAATACGAACTTCATCTTTCGTGACCTTCAAACCTGAAAAGTAACAGTATGTACAAATGAATATATACTATACAAAACTCATAAAACGAAGCATGTGTGAAGGTACATATAGACAGCGTGGCACGGATCGAAAAGCATGAATCCTCATTTGAGCCTACTTTTGCATTATTTGGCGCATGTTGTCCCTAAAAAAGCTTTTTCTCGTGTTCTAATGCAAAGAATAAATAGTTTGCTGGTCAACCTAGATAATCTACTATGATTAAGAACATCTTGAAATTGACAAGATGTATGCTTTTGCAAAGATATTTGAATAAAGTTGTATAAGTGTGTGGAGTGATTTTTGAGTGAAATTAATGGGAGGTAATAAATATAGCTATTTTTTGTTCAAAATAAACAAAATTAGCGATTTTTATTACATCCCTTTAATAAAATATGCATACAGGTTCAATGAATATCTTTCTATGTCTTCACGAACGCGTAATACGCTTACAAAATTCAATTATGTCAGTGAAATCGTGGATTTATTTCACCGACTTTTATTTCGAATGTAGTTGTTGATCTTATCATTTTAACTGATTTTGGAGCGGTTTTGGATGGTTTGAGTGAGTGTTTGGAATGAATGAATGACACCGCTTGAGTGATTTAGAATGGTTTTACTCAATTTAACGATGTAACTAGCTGTATTCAATCCGGCAATGAATGTGCAGAAAATTTCGTTTTGACTCAATATTCGAAACAATCCATATGCAAAATTTAGAGTTTTCGCTACCCAAACAATTTCCATACACACAATTTACATAATAGTATGACTCCAGTTTGGCTAAAGGCAGATTGAGACCATTGGATAAGTCGAATTTCGAGATATAGATAGATAGAGAGTTGTTTTATTGAAGTAACGTAACCTATACAGTTTCTTGTTACACAGCAATGATGTACAATATATCAACAAGGTCAAACAAACATATATACAAACAAACAACTTGACAAATACATTTCAAACACTAAGGATAATATAAGACGCATGTATAGACCAAATATAGAGAATAGCATGTTATTATCTTAAAATATCAATGTTATCTGGTCGAGGTTGGGAGAATTTATCATGACGAGACTTCGCCAAGTCATGATAATTTCTCACTGCCGAGACCAGATCACATTGATATTTAAAGGCACTTACATGTTAGTTTACTTATCATGCAATCATTTTGAGCGCTTATTTATGATAAACCCTCAAAAATCAAAGAAATTCAGGTTAAAGTGTATACATCTTGTTTCTAGAAATAGACTGTCTGATATCATGTTATGTTATCAAACAGGTGATATCAGCTTCATTGCATGATAATATTATTAATCGGTCGAACAGTTAACTGACGAAAACTTTTTAATATTTCATTTTTCTTCTATTCAATGGAACGGATAATGGAAATACATTGTATGTAAAAAATCCTTAATTGTTATCTGCATTACCAGGAAGCTTAAAAAGCAAAATCTTTTGTTTAAGTCGTATCCTATTTTAGCAGTATTCAAAACTATAAATTTATTTATAGAAAAATTCTATAGGTTAAAAATGATGTTTTGAAAACACTTAAGGTTAAGACTATCAAACTCTTCTAAGAAATTTGTGACACATACATATGTATAAGTGTTTTCGTATCTTTCACGGTATAGATGTCATTTCTTTTCTATGACGGTATGTTGTGTGTTACAGTTAGATACATATTGAAATTGACATTCATCTCAATTAAAACCATTCTAAATCGCTCACTCAGCTCTTCATTTATTCATTCATTCCAACCACTCAATCAAACTATTCAAAAACGTTCAAAAAATACCAAAAAAAATGAGATCAACAACTACATTAAAAATGAAAAAAGCAGAAAGAAATCGCGATTGCACTGATATAATTGAAATTTTTAGTGTCTGATTAGTTCTTGAAGAAATCGGAAGGTATTTATAGAACTTTTTATGCATGTTTTATTAAAGGGAGGTAATACATATCGCTAATTTTGTTCATCCTGAACAAAATTAACGAAATAGAATTACCTCCCTAAAATTTTACTCTAAACTCACTTCTCTAACTCATTCAACATCATTCCGAAATCATTCCAAAATCGTTCTCTTTGTCAATTTCACGATGATATTAACTGTAGGTAGTTGAAGGGTAGACGGTATTTGAGGCATTATTTATTATGGTGGATCTTTATCAGTAGGACATGGGCCATTAAATTTGCCATTATTTGGTATTGTTATATGCTTTATTCTCATGTTTTGACCTTAGTGCATATAATTACCGAGACCCGACAACTTTTACAATTATGAAATGAAATACGTGAACTTAGATTGATCCCTTTTTGTTTCATGCATTCGTTTATAAAGTAAGTAAAATCGTGAATCTGTTATGGTGAATGATTTTGAAATGATTTCGGAATGAACTTGAATGAGTGTGATGATCCAGCCTTGAATGATTGTCAAATAAGGTTAAAGATAATCGATGATTCGCCCAACCGGACGAAATTAGGAATAATTCTCTACCTCCCTTTAATAAGGTATACCTATTTTTCTGACATTGTGTCTTCACGGATAAAACAGACGCTAAAAATCAACACCAGCCAGAAAAAACATGCAATTATTTGATCGATTTGGTTGAAACGTCGATCGTTTTGAGCGATTTCAAACTGCAGTTTTTTTGTGTGTTCATGTGCGCGCAAAAATAGGTCTAGTATACGTCATCAACTTTTGTGCGACAGGAAGTGCTTTGTGTGTTCAACGTAGTGCTTGCATACATGTATCACTACGCTGTGCTAAAACCAAAGTACTAATAGTACTGAAGGTGAGGGAACTGAATAGACGAAACAACACACGAGGTCAATTTTCTGGAATATAACCTTGATTATTCACTATGTTCTTATCATGTATACCAGATATTTTCTTACTTATCACTGCCAAATTCACTACGTACATATCTTTTATATTTGATATTGACGGATGACCTTGCTAATATGGAAAAGAAGAAAATGCTTCTAACTAACACTTTCTCCTTTCTCCCTAATATTATCTACCCTTCCTGCTACAAATTTTACTAATTTGCCCACATATTTTACGTAATCTGCAACCCTTTAAAATTTGGACCCGTCTAAACATTTGTTGTCTTGTAATGGATTAATCTAGATTAGAAAAAATCAAAAGCCTTGTCCCATCCTTAAACCCTTAAACAGACGACAAAATTTTAGACCGGGCCAACTTGAAACAGGTTGCAGACAATAAATCGACATGAGTGTAATTTGATATATATCTTGTGTAGAAATTTTAAAAAAATGGCGTATGAGTATAGGGTAGGCCATATTGTGGAAATTGACCCTATCAATTGCTTGTGTTCCCACAGTAAATACAACTTTTTTGTGGAATTCAATTCAATGTAAAAGAAAGAGCCGACGACCTTGTGCCCCAAGAAAAACACCATTACTACGATTGTTAGACGGAATGATCGAATGGAAAAAATGACTGACTAGTAGCAAACTAATCAACTCAACTGAAATTATAAAAAACGCGAATTGTGCCTGTCTGCAAGGCGGTATCGGGAGTAGTAATCTTTACCCTGGGAAATAATTGTTTTTGGCGGACTTAGTGCTATAGTGAGCATACAGTTCGACATTTTTCCTTAGAAGTAAGTTCGGAATGTGTCTTAGAATTCCTATAGGTAAATGGAACCCTGGTTTCCCTCGCCTAAAAAAGCCTTGCTAAAAAGATTTAAAAAAAAATGGAGTGTATGCCTTCAAATGTCACATTGCCTCTTTATAAACCAGGCCTTCGGCGCTTAAAGCGCTTTGATTTTTTCGGGGAGCATAAAAAAATTGAATTTGATAAAACTATCCACTCCACCGCTTACGACGATCCGGCGCTATTTCCTTAGGTAAAAGAGAAAATTTATGCCATCGTATCGAAAATGTGTTTGTTTAATTTGGGTATTGAACTTAAATCCTGATGTAACTTAATAAATTTTAGGATCAAATACAAGCCTTATTTCAAAGCTCTAAAACTATTGACCTAATTAAATCAACATTAAGTGCATGTTAGAAATCGGGCAAATGCTTTCCTTTTTATCACTTACTTCCCCAGGCATTACGAATTAAATTGACATTTCCGACTATAATGTAAAATTTGAACTCAATTTAGCAAGTTCATTAAAATTTACTGAACGTTAGAGGTCTTAATGTTTAGGACTTATTAATATTGTAGAAAATACAACAACTTTGATTCCGAGTACCTCTTATTATTTATATCGTAAAATTGACATTCGTCTCAATCAAAACCGTTCTAAATCGTCCACTCAGCGTTCCATTCATTCATTCATTCCAAACATTCACTCAAACCACTCGAAAACACCCCAAATAACTAAAGAATTAAAATCAACAGCAACTTTCAAAATGAATATAAATAGAAGAAAATCGCGATTTCAATGACACAATTGAAATTTTATGCGTTTGATTGGTTCTTGAAGAAACAAGAAGCTATTTATAGAACCTGTACACATACTTCATTAAAGAGAAGAATTAAATCCTGATCAAAATTAACGGTATTGCACTATCTCCCTTTAATTTCGATCAAAAATCGATCATTCATTCAATTTCGTTTAGAAATCTTTCCAAAATCATCCATATTGTCAATTTCACGATGGTGTTAACTGTAATGATTTCTCTAATTTACCATCATCAAGCTTGGTCTAAGTTTTTCACGTGATAGCTACAGTTAACAACATCGTGAAATTGACAAGATGAATGAGTTTGAATTGATTTTGGAATTAAATTGAATGAGTGTGTGGAGCGACTTTTGAGTGATTTTAATGGGAGGAAATCCAATATCGCAAATTTTGTTCAGGATGAACAAAATTAGAGATATTAATTACCTCCCTTTAATAAGATATGTATAAAAGTTATATAAAAGCCTATCTTTCTTCAAGAACCTGTCAGACGCTTAAAATGTCAATTATGTCTGTGCAATCGCGATTTTTTTCTAGTTTTATCAATTTTGAATGAATTGTTGATTCTATCCTTTTCAGTGAGTTTGGAGCGTTATTGAATGGTTTGAGTGAGTGTTTGGAATGAATGAATGGAGCGCAGAGCGAATGCTTTGGAGTGGTTTTGATCGAGATGAATGTCAATTTCACGATGTTGTTAACTGTACTAAAGTCTTCCATAAAGTTCAGCCATCTGGTACACCCCTGTCTTGTACATGTAAAAGTTTCCAGGCATTTTCAAGCGCTTATAATGTGGCATTCAGAGTGCCTGCAAGGTTTTTGTGTGTTTTTTCTAAAAATTGACTCCTTGACCTCTTTTTTTTAACCCAGTCGACACAATTTCGAGTGCACCCGAGATATCACGAGGACAGACATTCGGACTAAGGTTCCTGACAATTGAAATAAAAATGTGGCATCAAGAATTTTCATTTTCTCAACTTGACCCCGTGACCTCATTTTTATCCTACTTGGCCCAATTTCGAACTTGACAGAGATTTAATGTCGACAAACATTTTAAACAAGTTTCATGACATTTGAGCCAAAATGATCTCCTGCAGAGTGCAAACAAGCTTTTTCTGATATTTGACTCCTTGACCTCGTTTTTTGACCCCATTTTTTCTTAATTTCGAACCCGACCGAGATATCATGTAGTCAATCATTCAGGGCAAGACTTTTTAGCCAAAAATATGGCATCTGGAATGCTCACAATGTAAAAATTGACGACGGACGATTGACGACCTTTTATCACAAAAATACGGATCATTTTATAAATAGAATATCAAATTCGTTGTCATTAAATACCGAATATTTTCACCCGTCATCTAAAAACAGATAAAAACTCGGCGCAGCCTCGTTTTAATCTATTTTAAGATGACTCGTTTAATAAATTCGGGATTCAATGAAACTCATGTAATATCCTTTATTTATCACAATTTAAACTCTAAAACATGTAAATACGGTTTCAAAATTTTGTCGTATTTTCGTACTAACGAAGGATACGAAAATTAAAAGGTACATTTCGACATGGACCCGGTAGTAATAATATCAAGAAAGGTCATTTCGTTCACTTGTTACCGTAATTATTTAAACTCATTAACATGAAGGTAACGCCTTTCACCGCTACATAGATCGTGTATAGATCGCCGTTAACCATACGCGCTTTTCAGACTGTGTGTCCACTTAATATAAAGTTTGAAAAATGATATCAATGTCAGTGCTAATTATATGTGAATAAGGAATTACCTATGGTCTTCTATCAAAACAATATAAATGTCTCACCCCTATGCGGTAGAGAAAAATCTTATATGTTTTTCGTTGGAGTATCGCGAAATAACGGTAGATTATCATTAGATAAAATCACTACCTAACCAGTAAAATTGTCAAAAACGTATTCACCGCTTTCGTTCATTTCGGCCTATCTGACGTTATCTAAGCGGAGTCCAATAAATGAGGTCACCGTAAACATTGTATAGCAATCACGTGCAATATGACGCGCTGTAAGAACACGTGCCCTACAATCTTCACATTTTGTCTCATTTTTGCATTAAAGAAAAAAATCTAATCGTTTGATCTTCGAGTAAGTTCGATTAACTAGTAGCTCCACCATTCTTGGAAATATTACCTTTGTTGTTAACCCAATAACATATAAATTGATCTAACTCTGCAACAAACGATTATTTTCTATTTCATTTACAAAAAGTATAACTTCTAAGAAAACAGGATGCGTATTTAGGGTATTGGACTTCGAGTCCAATATCCCTTGCTTCAACTTTATGACAACTTTTCTGCGATTATTCCTGTGCAATTTAAGCTTGGGTGTTTTCGGAAAAACCTCGAGGTATTGCTATAGTTAGTAACATCAAGAAATTATTATTATCACAATCAAAACCATTTCTAAATCACCACTCGGCGCTCCATTTATTCATTTCAACCACTCACTCAAATCGATCGAAAACGCTCAAAAATCATAAGAAAAAATTTCAAAATCGTTTAAGGCAGTCAACATTTAATTCAAATCAATCAATTTATTCAATGGTTTTATTGGCTGAAGTGGATTTTAAAGTGTCTGATTGGTCCACGAAGACACGCAAACAGAAAAAAGTTATAGTATACGTATATTTTATTAAAGGTAGGTAATACGAGGGGTGATCCAGAAATTCGTATAATGGGCTTATAACTTTGGCATTTCTACTTTGTTCAGTGTATGATTTGTCGTGTGTGTAGTTTATTATCTTCAAAGAGTACACATGTTATCATTTTGCAAAATCATATAAAGCGGCCTAAGATTTCGTAACCATAGTAACATATGTATGCTAAGGCGGGAGAGCGTAAAAAAATAATTAAAGTCTGTAACATTAATCAAATTTTCTGGCACTTTTCGTAAACTCTATTTGAAATTTTTTGCTATAAGTAAATAAAGCCAAATAGAGAATCAACTGTCATACTTTAAACAATTTTGGAAGAGTTTTTACGGACACAAGATGATTTAAATGAGATTTAATATTCGAGTGAAACGTAACCTGACGACTACACCAAATTGTGAATTCCTTTTATTTTTCGAATTTTGTAATGATCATGAGATATTCACCAACCATCACCTTTCAGATATTTTAGAAAAATATTATAATGTCAAAAAAAGAAGTTTTTGTTGAGTTACCTCGTTTATTTTAAGAGCGCCAGGCTTTATTAGAGCATAAAGAATGTTATAATGGAGTTTAAAGAGAATGAAGTTGTCTTAATTGATTATCATTACTTTCCAAACTTGAAGGTCCTGCATCTGGGTCTCCACCTCACTAGGAATACTATTCCTATTAAATTGTACTCCAATTTGAATTCCAAATGGAATGTGGATACTTTTTGCAAGTTATTTTTTTTGGCACAGAAAGGCATGTAAGCAAATGGAGACTATATAGAAAAGAGTAAAAAATGACGTCGCATTTGACGTTCTTGCTCCCCCGCCTTAGTGCGGGGTCTATGTTTTAGATTAGTCACTTTACAGCCGCTATATAACTTACACATTCGAAAAATTCCACATTTATTACACAGATGTTGCATTAAACGAATGTATAATTTTTGTTTTGATAGTGAACTTTTCTAAAGTTTTAGAACCCCATTATACGAATTTCTGGATCAACCCTCGTAAATATCACTAATTTTGTTCAGCTTGAAATAGGTTTAACTTAAAAATGGCGCCAGTCAAGCGTCCTTTATAAGTTTTGCTGCGTGTTCCACATGTGTCAGAACTGTTTTCCATTAGATATGTAGATGGTCTTTTGTTATATTGATCTAATGTTTGTTGAAAAATTTCTGGACTATTTTGTCATGTATATATATCATACACCAACCTATATGCAAATTATTGGATCACGAAAAAAACAATTGCACATAATAATATCGATGGAACAGTGCCAAACAAAAATGTTGTAACCGTCTATAAAAATGTAGGCAGTTACAATTATTTAGCGCTGATCCATCGATATTGCAAATGACAAAATTCGGATTATGAAATAATCGCATTGGGCATTGAGGATAACGAAACTGGCTATACCAAATTTCACGAATGTAGACTAAGTCTTTTTCGGTAAACAGTTTAGCTATGAGACGAAGAATATAAATTTTCTTGTTATTTATGATAATTATATCAAGTTCGTACTTAAAAATCGATGATGCAGATTATGCATATTAATTTTCTAACGAAAATTCTTTATTTTTTATAGGATGTCAAAACCTTAAACATGCCGTAAATAATTTCTGGTGAGTTAAGTTTGCCAGTTGTACGGAAAATGTACACAAAGAGTATTTGCAACAATTAAATGTATGTAAATACGAAAGTACGTTCAATAAAGGCAGAATATGAACCCCGTCGAATATTTATATATAGAGTCCCATGCCTCTGATATTTTTTCCAGGACATTCTTAATATAAATTTTGATTAAAGTGGGCTAAAATGGATGTATAAAAAAATCGAAAATGGAAATAAAAAACTACTAAGGCCAGCCTAGTCTCGTATGAAATAATGATCAACCAATTTTGTCACAAATTCTAAATCTTTGGTAGAAGAGATCTCTCGATATTATAAAAGCAATTGCGATTGCAAAGATACACAATATCGTTACATATACATGGCTTGGTTTAAACCTTTATTTATTTTTTATTTTTTTACATCGATTTGGATAAATGCTCTTACAGCTTAGATAAAACACCCCCTTTTCTGCTTTCCTGACGCCGAACATGTGAGGCAAGGAATGGAATCAAGAGCGATAACAACTCCTAGGAATCGAACCCAGGGTCTTTTGATGAAGAAGCCGAGAATTTCATAATACAAATATGAGCCTGTATGTGACTTTTCAAATAATCTTATATGTGCGAAACGTTAAGATGCAGACCAGACTGTGCATTTGCACAGCCTGGTCGGATTCATCACTACGCCATTATTTCATAGCTAATGACATATAGTCTCTATCTACAACCCTATAATATTTTTCATACACTATGAAATAATCCAGGCTTCCATATTTGTCCATCAAGTTGAAATTGTTGGAAATGTCACGCACAAAATCGATTATGTTATTACTTCTGAAGTAACAATTTGTACACCATACAATTTTTGCACCAAATCACACTGTTCACCCTCCCATGATAGTAATATTAAAGTAGCTGCTAGATCTATATTTCTTCATGTTGATATATTATCGGCATCCAGTCACGATTACCTATAAATAACGTAATAAATAGCTCGGTTAGGTTAACACCGAGTACACTGGCTCATCAGCTTTTTTACTGGAGTTGAAATTTAAAAACATAACTCCTCAAATTTTCTGCTGAATGACAGGTCGCCGTGCAAACCCTCTGATCCACAGGCAACGGTTTCTTTAACTGATTTTACCAATGAAACTGTTTCCTATTTCTTCTTTTGTCCTTTAGTACCCAAGTCCATCGCCCAACCAAAATTTTTCAAAAATCCGAGAGACAACATATCCTATGGATCATTTCAGTGGTTCATTTCTGTTTGGTAGTTTCATAGAAAAAGATAATAAAAGGATCATGAATGTCCAATTTTTTTGTGTCTCGAACGCCCATAGAACCCATGTGTGTAGCCCAATCAGGTTCTAAACAAATAGATATATAAGCGAACATGTCCTATGTAAGGATAATTTGTGTGAATTTGAGTTTGTTTGTTTTTCTTTCTTTTTTTTACTTTTTCTTTTGTTGTTGTTATTCTTATCAGAAGTTTCAGAGAAGAAGATTCCTCACCGTATTTCACTGAGCAGGCCCATTTTTTGGTGACTCAACCGACCATAGCACACACATATGTAGCCCTATTCGGTTTCTAAAAAGGAAAAATGAGAGCATGTCCCAGGAACAATCCCTTTGAAGTTTGGTTGAATTCTGATCTGAAGATTCAAAAAAGATTTGTTTTGTTTTACCATGCCAGCCCATTTTCTGTTGCCTTGATCGCCCGTCCATGTAGTATTCATGCTTTCAACCCGGTCAGATTTTTGCGAAGAAATCTGAAAGAGCATGTCTCAGGAATTATTGGTTGAATTCTGGCCAGTAGTTTCAGAGTTTTTTTTATTTATTTTCCAATTTCACCATATGGGTCCACGTTTTGTGTTCCGCCAGTCCGTTGTACCCATCATTTAAACCTGAACATAATTCAACAAAGAATCTGAAGGAAAAGCTTGAGCCAAGGATCTTTCCATTGAATTATGGTTGAATTCTGTGCAGTAGTTTCACTGAAGAGGTTTCTTTTTATATTCCACCATGTATCCCCATTTTCTGGTCGCACGACAGCCGATGGTGCTAATATTATAAGCCGATTAGAATTTAACAAAGAAATCTGAAAGAACAGGTTCACAGCTTCTTTCCAGTGAAGTTTGGTTGAATTCTGACCAGTAGTTTCGGAGAAGATTCTTTTATAATATCATTTCACTTTGCAGGCCCATTTCTTGGTGACAATCCATAGCGCTCATATTAAGGAATCTACGAGAGCATGTCCAAAGGATAATTCGTGTGAAACTTGATGAAACTTTGCCTGGTAGTTTCAAGGAAGAAGATGATTAAATGAAAGTTTTAGCACCAACGCATGGACTAGCTGATGACCCGCAATTTCTTAAGCTTCGCTGGACTTGGTCCAGTGGAGCTAAAACACCACTTTCTGTTTTTGAATGAAATACCATAGGCATGTTGTCACCGTCATAGCGCAGTTGGTAGCGCGTCGGACTGTCAGTCTAGAGTTTGGTTTGATCCCCGACGGCGGCACTCATCCTTTCCGACTTTTTGTCTCCCACCAATGGGTTATTAATCGTAACCTATGTAGGATGGCAGCAGGAGGCTAAGAAAGGATTTGATAGTGGCACTCGTGTGAGAAATACCAGGAAACCATTGTTAGGTGTTCCAGCCGCCGGGATATAGCTGAGAAATCGTTGAAAATGGCGTAAACCCCCATTCAATCAAACAAATCATGCATATATGTTAAACTCCAAACAAAAAAGCAAACAAGCAAGGAAACAAGTTAGCAAGCAAGCAAACAAACAAACAAATACATTTTATGGCATGCTACTAAGGTCCGTGAAGTTGGCACCATAGCAGCCTAGCAGCCTATCCTTCATTAGAATTTCAGTGTTTACGGTTTGAAGTGACTTCTAGTGTATTATACTAGTGTCAGATATCAATAATTTTGATAAAAAGTTTTTTCAATCTGCTAGGCTGCTAGGCTGCCAACTTCACTGACCTAAGTAGCATGCCATAAAATGTATTTGTTTGTTTGTTTGCTTGCTTGCTAACTTGTTTCCTTGCTTGTTTGCTTGTTTGTTTGGAGTTTAACGCTTCTTTCAACCAAGTTCGCCTTTAAACATGAGAACATTTGAAACCAATTGTTTTAGGGTAAAATTAACTTGAGCACTAGGTTTAATTTTCAAAAAATTTAGTTGAAAAAAAAAACCTCTCGCGACACTCCGGGCAGGCCGCCAATACTCAATTGATAAACAGAATTGAAATAATAACTGTGATTACGTTTGCTAGTGTGTTTTTTGTTATATCAGCCCTGGGTTTATTATGAAAAGACGTTCAAACATTCGTATTCCACTTTGCATGTGCAAATCGAACACAAGCAAAGCGGATTACAATTTCTAAACGTTTGCAAACGTGTTTACATCCCGCACTCAGGGAAGTGTAAGAAATCAAAGGATATTCGGTGCACCACGATATTAAATTCGCACGGATTCAAACAGGTAAAGAAAAGCATTAAAAAATCGGCCGCTGTTTTATCTCTGTGAAAAGATATTATTTTCTGGGTGATTATTTCTCTATGAATAACAAATGTCAATTTTAGACTGATTTATCGTTTGATAGACAACGGGGTATCAAGCATCACGCTGTGAACCCTTCATAGTATCTATGGAGAACCAGTCGTACCACTCGCTTGAAGTTAGCAGACATGCATTCATGATGACAAAACATTTTAAACTGTTGGCAAATTTTACACCGCTTTGTACGTGCACCTGCGTGCAAAGCGGGGTATAATTTGCGAACAGTTTGCACGGTTTTATCATTCTGAAAAAGGGCTGAGTTGATTATCGGATAGATTGCTCCCGTGCATTAACCCTCTTCAGGACACACCAATCAGGTATCTAAATAAACGATAAAGCCTAGATTGCGTTTGGCTTACGGAGCCCATACGGCGCACGTAACTCGCCGTAACTCTAAAATCGCGCGGTGCCCGTGTGGCGGCTACGGTGTCCGTTCGATCATCGCACGGTTTTTCGGGGGGAGGGGGAAGGGGGAGGGGGCGTGCTTCCTTACGATTTTATTAACAAAATTAGCTATACAAGTTTTTAAAAATCGTTAGACCGCACGGAGACCTAACCTGTAGACTCTTCATAGAGGCATCGCACGATCGCCACACGGTCATCGCACGGCCACCGTGCGATTTTTAACCTATAAATCTTTACCGCATCATCCTATGGTCCCAGGGCGGGCATCATGCGATGTCCACACGGTGGCCGTACGGTTAAAAGAGTATCAAACTGACTAATCGCAAGGTCTTCGGGCGGGAATCGCACGATTACCTTTTTTGCCGCAAGGGCACCTGAATGAAAATTTTGACAGTTAAAAAAAACACACACAAACGTGCGAACACCGCACGATTTTGTGAAATTACGCCGTGGAAAATAAAATCGTACACTGCTAGAAATACATTATGAAATTGTAGGCTTCGATTGCGTACGGCGACCGTGGCAAATGTAAACTAGGCTTAACGGACATGAAACAAGCAGCAAATAGTCGGAGCGTGACAAGAAAAGGCGGAAAATGGTTAAGGTTCATGAAAAGTGTTTGAAGCCCAATTTTAAAAAACTTCATTTGCCATGAAAAAGCAGTATCTCCAGGTATATTATAAATGAAGCTATTCATGAGCATAAGAAGTAAAGCAACACAAGACTGCCGTAGCTATAGCAGTATAGCATAAACATTGTGGAAAAGGGTCATTTTGTACAGAACAAGCAATTGCGAGATTGTTGAATAAAATTGGCCCATATTTGAACAAAGTAGATCTACAGACAAAAGTACCACCCGGGTACTACTACAAACGTTGTAATAAAATAACTTCATTTTGATTTATAATATACCTGGACATACTGCTTTTTTTGGCTAATGAAGCGCCCTTATAACTGGGGCTCAAACACTTTACCCGAACCTTAAGGTGAGGAATTATCTTATTATAAAGGAGTGTTTTAATTGGTCAATCGATATTTTGATTGACATCAGCGATCTGTTAGGGTATTTGATGGCCAACCGTTATCGATCATTCTTTAATGCTTTTCGGTGGTTTATAGAGATATAACGGTAAATTATCACTTGATAATCTCACCACAAAGCAGTGAAATTATACAAAAACTTATACCCTGCTTTTGCGCATTTCATCCTATCTGACGTCATCTATGCGGGGCGAAATAAGTGACCTTACAATGAACGTTGCATAGCAATCACGCGCAAACTGACGCGCTTTTCGAAAATATGTCCTAGAAATTTCACATTTTGTCTCATTTTCGCCTAAAAGGAATAGAAAAATCGTTTGTTTTTCGAGTAAGATCGATTAATATTATAAGGATATAATTGCCTATGATTTTATCCAATATTTTCCGTCGATTGCGTATTTTTGTCGTCTATAAGCTGTATGATCATCTCTCTGATTTTAATGAAATCTACAGCTATTTCTAGCAAGACTTAAACAAGGGTCCAAACAGTTGAAAAGCACTTTGGATGATACGTCAAATATGATCTTATGATGGCTTATTAACCTTTCCGAGATTTATCTGAAAATGAAGGAAGATATAGAATAACTTCAAAGTACATTTGTCAACATTTATTATACGTAAATGAAATATAAGATATTCTACATAAAAATATCAAATAAAGAAATTTATATGTAAGTTATTGTTTAGAGAAACATACCATTATCTATTGGCAAATGTGTCGTTTTTACAGTAATATGATTTACATTTGTTTATGTACTTTTCGGGAAAAAATGAACTTCTGCTTTGACACATTTCAAAGAAAAAAGAACAATCTTGAAAGTGCCACAAATGTCAAACATGGGCATCCTTCGCGATCTGCGCAGTCTGACCAAGGTCATGACATTTCGCTAAGGAACGATTTTCTTAACCCGTTCCTGTTTTACAAAATTTTGGACCTGTCCAAATTCAAAGATTGCAGACGAAAATTTAAAGTGGATTTAATTTGAAAAATAACCATTCAGTAGGGAAGAAAATAGTGTGGAAAAAGAAGAAATTGCTTGTCAGAAGCAATTTATTCTTTTTTCACAAGGTTTTTCAATCATAAAATCACAGGCACGTAAAAAGCAGGCATTAAACAGCAAAGGGTTAAAGTAGAATGGTCACTTTACATATACATTCTAATATTTTTTTTTTTTTAAAAATTTCACCTGTGGTTGACCCCTGCTTATTACAATTGTTTTTTTATAATCATCATCTATTCCATGAATGGTTCCTATTCCCTTCACGGTTCCCATAAATAACGAAATCGACCTAAAATGTCTGAAAAGGTGTTAAAAAAATTGCCGTAAACAACATCGTGAAATTGACCAGATGAATGATTTTTGAGTGATTTTGGAATTGAATTGAATGAGAATGATGATTGAGTTTGAGTGAATATAAAAAGGAGGTAATCCAATACCGCTATTTTTTCTGGAACCAATCAGACGCTTAGAATTTAAATTATATCAATGAAATCGCGATTTTTCCTTTTTATATTCATTTTAAATGTAGCTGTTGTTTTTTTGTTTTTTACTCATTTTAAGAGTTTTTGAGTGGTTTGGGTGAGTGTTTGGAATGAATGGAACGCTGAGTGGGCGATTAAAAACGTTTTTGATTTAGATGAATGATAATTTCACGATGTAAATAAATGTACACAGGCGTATACATTGTGTGATGACGGACGATTTCGGTATTTTTGGCCCTTTATCGAAGACCTACAATGAACAAAAGCTGTGATAAATCAGTCAAAATAAGGATTTTATCTTTATGATACAGTTAGTAAGGTCAGCCCGATTAGCTCAGTTGTTAGAGCACCGGACTTCAAAACCATTGAAGTTCGACCGCGTGGGTTCGATTCCCGGGCTGGTACATTAACAATCTAATTGTCTTTCGGATGATAAGTTAAACCGAGGTCCCGTGAGACGGTGTTTTACACCGAGCACGTAAAAGAACCATGGCGGATCTCAGCAGTAGTTTCGTCATGTATCCTTGCACTATCCCCCGTAACAAGTAACCGTCTTCTAGGGGCGTCGCTGATATGGGCATGTGCTACAGTAGCGACGATAAATAAACGGAAATACACACCAGTTGATCATGTATTCTGCATAATAATTCAACTGGCAGGGCGTGGCTTAGCCGTGACGTCATTCGAAGAGTTTACTTTTTGATATTTTGGTCTTGTATAAATCGGCAATATCTGTCGGTCATTTTCGTAAACGCATGTTTTACATATGGTGTATAACTGTAACCTGTTGATTTACCCTTTACAGGATTGTAAATCAAAAAAAATAGTCTTAATCTTTAATATAAAAGTAAAACGACATGATTCCAATCAAGTTTGTCAATTCAATTTTTGTAGCCTATATCTGAATGGTCCAGCGAAAAATAATATTTTTGCGAAGGGATGGGAAAAGGGGCGGGGGGGGGGGGGCTTAACATTTTGATCAAGCCTTTGTTAATGTTTTTCATTTCCAATAATGTATGAAATATATCTACTTTTAACCTTGGCGAGTTTGTAAAACTCGTTTTTTAAAGGTAAAGCGTTGAAAGAGAAAACCGTGCACGAGCGTGGAATATTTCATTTTTGAAAGAACATATCGTCTTACATGTACACGGTAGCAATGGATCTACCATCAAAAGCTGGAGAAATTGTCGCGAACGTGATTAATTATTTTAGGGGAGAAGAAACCACAAAAACTGCATTCATATCTAAGACATTGGAAGCCACTGGAGTTAGTGAACGGACAGTATACAGAATTCAAAAGGAGCGCCGTAGTCAAAACCAAGTAGGCCTATGCAGCACAAAACGCACCGACTATAAGCCGATTGACGATTTTGATCGCGTAGCCATACGTAATAAGATTATTGAATTTGACACCGTCAGATAACTCCCGGCCCTGAGAAACTTACATGATAGGCCTACATTAAAGGAGGATATAAATTATCCGGGCAGTTCATACCACCTTCGTAAAGTTATTCGGGAGATAGGTTTTCGATGGAAGAAGACAAAGACGAATAGAAAGTTATTGATGGAAAGAGACTCTGTGGTCCAGCTCAGAATTCAGTTCTATCAGAGGAAGAAGAAATTACAGGATGCTGGTTATCATTTTGTATATTTAGACAAGACTTGGATAGATAGCTCCTATACATCCCCATATTGTTGGCAAGGACCGGGAATAGATAGAGTAAAGGCCCCGATCAGCAAGGGGCAAAGGCTCATGATCGTGCATGCTGGTTCGAATCGAGGGTTTGTCCAAGGCGCCCTGCTTATATATAAGGCAACAACGGCATCAGGAGACTATCACCATGAAATGAACGGAACAAACTTTTTGAGGTGGATCCAAGAAAGGCTGCTACCAAACCTTACGGATAAAAGCGCTATATATATATATACAGTAATGGATAGTGCTTCCTATCACTGTGTACAGTCAGACAAATGTCCTACTTCTAGCACTAAAAAGGCAGATATTCAGGCAAATAATCGTTATTTTTTTTTATTCAAGTGGATTAAATACTTATCAACCTATTATTAAATAATTAAACTGATTTATTATTTATTGTGAAGATGAAAATACATAGATCTGCAGGAAAAACGGGAAATTTATTTGCCCTTTTCTCCCTTTTTTCGATAATTTCATATAATATTTTGACAAAAAATGGCTACTAGGAAAGAACAATATACATGTATATAAATATATATATATGCCTACAAAATCATTGAATAGAATTTGTACAGTTCTTTATGTTCCTTTATGTTTATTTCAGAAATGGCTGGATGATCATGAAATCACCTACGAGAAGACGATGTTAAGGCCCCAACTACTCTCCCTGGCTAGAACGCACAAGAAAGAGCCAACATACATCCTGGATGGCCTAATTCGACAACACGGTCATGAAGTGTTGAGATTACCACCTTAACACCCTGACTTAAATCCTATTGAACTCATATGGAGCCAGTTGAAGAGAATAGTGGCCTCGAGGAACACAACACACAGATTGTCTGATAACAAGGGCTGCCTTCGACGAAATCGACACACAGAAGTGGGAAAACGCTTGTAGGCACGCAAATCAATGTGAAGAAAACCATAAAGCGAAAGATATAGTTGTGGACCTCGTTGTTGACAATTGTATTAATGATCTTGGAGCCGAAAGTGATGAAACAACGGACACTGCTAGCGAAGGCGAACTTCAATTGTTTATAGAATTTTTTAATGAAATGTCATCTAAATATTCATTGAAAATGTAAAAAAAGAAATATTGCCCAATCCATTAAAACAATTGTAATAATTTTTTTTAAAGAAAATACATAAATAAATAAAGAGAAAAAAAGCGTAACTCACGCTTAAAAAGATAAATAACTAATAATAATAAATTATTACATCCCTAACCAAATCCCAATCTGAAGGACCCAAATGATGGGTAACAATTATTTTGCACTTAGATACGAAAACAAAAGGAGTTTTAAAAAAAAGATTCGATCTCGAGTCCTCTTGATCAAAGGACATTTGTCGGCTGTACTCTACCAACTGCGCTATTTTACCTTTTCAATAATAGTATACACAATTTAAACTGTATCTTTAATACCGCTAATTTCATTGTCGGAAATGCTCGATGATATCCGAAAAACCTGTTCAACCTCGACCTTAAATGCAATGAACCGTTTATTAGGCTCCGCCCTGCCAGGGCATTAATAATGCATAATATTTGTTTTCTTTAATATGCCACAGTTCTGTCGCTAAAGTTAAAGTACAGACCTTGTATACCACGTGTTACAATAAGTCCTAAAGAATTCGTTCTATTTTTTCTAAATGGCAGAAATATTGGAACCAAGTCAATAGAATGTCATACAATTATCCTACCCAGCAAGAGTGCATTTTTACAAGTAGAAGTATGTAAAAACGCCAAAAGTACTCAAAACGAGAAAGATGGTCTAAAGTACAACAAGACTTAGAGATGCATGTTTTATATATTTGACCCGTAAGGCAAAAAGAGACCATCTGTGTGGTTCGGAAAGTGTAGAACCGAGTCAGACTGTGCGGACTACGCAGTCTGACCCGATTTTGACACTGTTCGCACTTGGCTATTTTTTCCGCATCTAATATATCTTTTATATCTTCCTCTATAATTACGTTCGAAATTTAACCTATTGCTGATTCATGCAGGAATCAATCTCTTTTTGCCATATCTATTTTACGATGTCACTAAAAGGTCCACATCTTCGTAACGATACAAAGCATCAACATTAGGTGGTAGAACGCTTGTCTTCTTTTCCGTCTGTCCATCTTTTCATCTGATATAATATTTTATAAGTTAACTTAGAATTGAAGGTGGGGACCAAAATATCGTAAGATATTCCGCGTTGCGGATGAAACGTCCGTTCAGCGCTTGACAAATGATATCCCGCTTTACATTGCACTCACGTTCAAAGCGGGAGACTTTTTACAAAATTACGACGTTTTTACATTCTGAGTGCTGGGCAGTCGGCAAGATGATAAAGGTTCGTCGTAAATGTCAGCGATTAAACATTATATATTGGTAGAATTTACACCCCCCCCCCCCCTCCGTTTACACTATGTTCCCGGCGGCCACGGCAGACACGTTTTAAGCCACCGTGGAAGACACGGAATGAACTGGTCGAAACGTAGGGATACGGAATCGACAAACGTGACTAGTCGTGATTGCCGGGGTAAATGTTTGAACTATTGAGTCCCCATTTTTTACGAGTGCTAAAGGGTAGCTGTACATTTATCCGGGTTTATTACGATTTCTCACGGATCTCACGGCGAGCTAAGGAGTATGTTAGCCGTTTCGACAATCACGGTACATCCGGGCGTGTTTCGGTTTAATTCATAATTTCAAAGTCCAATACGGTCTGGTACGGTGCATGTAAGCGTGATCACACAAAAAGCATAAAAGGCTCAATACGTCAGAATAGCTTCATGAGATTTTCAAACATTGAAATTTGAAGTTACACGACAATATATTATTTGTAGCGTCACCAATAAAGGTAACCCATTGGTGTTTGGAACTTAACAAAACGTGACAGATCCCATCAGAACGTGGCAGACCTGACTGGGACCTACAAACGTTCGTAACAGACCGTTGGTTTTAACGTAGTGCGCCGTCAGATCACCGGGGTTCAGCAGCTCGCTTTTACCCTCGGTCCTTTACGGATATATATAATACGTACTTAGTGTATTTTATGAAAAAAATATCTAACAAGGTTGGGAGAATTGAAAATTGTCGAGGCTCTGCCGAGACAATTATCAATTCTCACAACCGAGTTAGATTTTTTTTTCATACAATACACAAAGTACGTATTATATTTATCTTATAACCTCTATTTGTCTTCTTTTCGTCGATGTTTCTAACTGAAATGCAAGTTTCTAGAAATAACCGCATTATATTAATGTTCTAAAAATAACTTTGTGAAATCATAAAAAATATCATACGGGATGTTATCACATGGATATTTGTATAGTTATAAGATAAATCTTGATAGCCCATGCGAAATCGTGATACAACCTAACATAACTTGAATGCCACGTCAAAACTGTTTAATTTTCTACGGTGTTATTCGTTTTTTACTACCGTTGTTGCCGTGGTCTCAGTGAAAATAGTGTAAAAAGCAGGGTTAGATGGTTCAACAAACTCAAACTTCAATTCCTATAGACCAGCAATTTCAAGTGAGTGATCAAAGATCAGTTTTACGTTGAAAATGATAGGAGATAACGGTTTCTCGAACCTCACTCTTTCTTGCGAAACTATACATTTGAATATTATGAGTCATATGCATTACATGTACAGGAAAAAGATGTTGAAAACTTTTTCTTAAATGTTTTTTCATAAAAAAGCAGACAAGTCCATTGTCTTAAACGCTCTCCGAAAGCAAGTAGTTTTTTTAAAGGGAGGTAATAAATATAGCTAATTGCGTCCAAGTTGGACGAAATTAGCTTTATTTATTAACTCCCTCAAATTTACCTAGTAAACCCAAATTTCGATTGATCTTATCCTGTTATCTTCGACTTCTGGCTATCAAGCATCATCTCATAGTGGCTGAGTTGATCTATTATGGCATTTTGTCATAAATATTCGCGAACGTTTCGACATCCTGAACGAAGTACCGATTCCCGTTATTTTAACGGGAATCGGTACTTTGTTCAGGATGTCGAAACGTTCGGCAGCTCCAAACTCAAAAGCAATTAATTTTGGCGATATAAAGATTTTAAAATAAAACTCAAGTTCGTAGTAAATTACCCCACCCAATTTTAACACGAGGCACAGCAAGAATCAATAAGTTTGAGATGCAAATATTTTTTCAGATGACGCAGATCATATCATAGTATGTGTGGCAAAAGTTTTAATGAAATCCATTCTAGCCACGAGAAGGCCCTTACGGAGACCCGTCCTTTCACATTAGTGAAGTTATCATCGATGAAAAAGCCTTCAGAAAACTACTAAGATTTTGTATTCATATAAATACGAGTGCAGCTTGGTGGTGAAAAGATAATATAATAACACACGTAAAAAGCTGATGGTGGCTTATCGTAATGCTACACTACCAGTGATTTATTGGTTTATCTGTAGTATAAACAGTAGGCTCTAAAAAACATTCCATAAAATCTAAACTTTACTTCCTCTTCATTTGACCTCTCGCCCTCTCTGAATTCAATTTTGATTACGGGGCATAACATCCAATGTTTAAGGTATTTTTCTCCTTATGGAAAATGTTGAAAACGGCATGACACGTGCTGTCTCTGATGATGTATTTTTCCTTTAAAATTAATATCAGAAGAAAATGACGTCATAATTAAATCATTCCCTATGCCATTGTAGTAGATCTACTTAAATGCCGTAAGTTCCTACACCTTATATTGCCGTACAACTGAGACGATGACGTTAAAAACGGAAATGTTTGGTTTAAACGTAGTATAAAGATGTCTTCCGAGCCTATCCGACATTTACCCGATTGCAAAATTTCTAACTTTTTGTGAACGTTCTAGAACGGATATCCCTTTAAAATAGCAAATGCATGATCATTTTTGATAATTGAATTGAATCGATACATATGACCGAACGAAAGCAGGGCATTACATTTTATTATTGCATGAAATGTACTCTTACGAGTCGTTAACGGCATACGTTAACGGACAAAACCCTGGCTTTAACGGGGGAAAACGTGGATTAATGAGTAAATTCACGTGCCGTTAACGCCGGCTATTTTTCGCTTAAATATCCTCAGTCTGTGCCTATACACTTTATCAGTTTCTATGTCTAGCAATAATACACAGCATAAATAAAGACGTTGGTCTTATTCCCGCGATGACGTCATAAATTTACCAAGCAACGTCGATATAAACAAAAGTGACGGCGCAAAGCATAAAGCATTTTTCCGACACATTTTCGGTTTTGAAGCTAATTTTGAAGCGTTCCTATGATTTATTATGCAAATAATTTTTGAATAAATACTAAAGTCTTTCTTTTTATTGAATAATATCGTCAATTCACGTTTTAAGGCGTTAACATTTGCAAAGACCCCGAAAAATATTTTAACGTCTTCGTGCTTCGCACTCGGGCGTTAAACCATTTTTCGAGTCTCTGCAAATGTTAACGCCCTCAAAAACGTGTATTAACCGTAGCGTAATGTACTGTTTTGGAAGTGAGATATCCTTCATTTCTCGATTAACTACCCTTGAAAAATCAAATCTGTCTATTACATGTATACTCAAAATAGATATTAACGTGACGCCATATCCATATTTTTCTACTAATGGCTTTGACAACTTTTTAAAACATACATGCAGCCCTTATGAAAAGGACGACGAACACCTGTGAATCGAGTGAATAAATATTGGTTATTGATGTTCACAAAGAAAGGTCTCGAATGCATCAACGCACGTGTGCGAGGAAGTGAACTTTGCCGTCTCGATTGATAAAAAGTTAATCGTCTCTCTGATAAGGGTGACCATTTACGATGAAAGTAAAATGTCAATATTATTGAATCGCTATATTGATCAATCGTCAATATCACCCATACACGATCAATAACATTGACAATCAATGTGACTGAAAATAGTATTGATTATTATCCATGATTAATGCCCTGGCAGGGCGGAGCCTAAGTAACGGGTCGTTGCACTTAAGGTTACGGGAAATCAGCTTTTATCTAAAATAACCTACTTCCAAAGAGAGTCGACATAAAGAACTCGAGACCTTAAATCGTGGATTGGTAACCAAATCCTCGTAACTTCAGCTTAAATAAGCTGAAGTTATGAGGCATTGGTAACCAAACGATGAAATGTGTTCACTCTCTCAAAGCACTTGAATCCTTTAGGTTTTAGGATACTGTTTTTTGCACGCGTTAACGATGATTACCGACTAAAATTTGAAAGAACCCAAACTATTGAAAATTAAACTCGCCAAATTACGTCACAGTTAAGCCCCGCCATGCCATTTCATTAATTACGCAGAATATATACGGGCTATTTTGAAACGGGTGCCTTTATACGATAAAAATTATTGACAATCATGTTGAGCCACTACATTGATCAATATAGGGTTAATTCACGTTTTTGAGAGCGTTAACATTTGCAGAGGACGCACGAGGGCGTTAAATCATTTTGGGGATGTCTGCAAATGTTATAGCCCGAAAAAACGCGAATCGGTGCTATTTTTGTATAAAAAGAAAGACTAGAGTGTTAATTGAGCGGAGATTGCAAAATAGTTCATAGAAATGCTTCAAAAAGAGACACAAACATACAAAAAGGCCGACAAAATTGCGTCACGCATTGCACCGTCACTTTTATTTATACCGCCTTTACTTAATGAATTCATGACGTCACCAATTTGACGCGTGAATTAGGCCAACGTCTTTTGTTACGTTCTAATTTAACGTTTACAATAGATATGTTTGACGCATTGAAATCATTGATTAGTATGTTTACTCTTTTTATTTTTTTTTTGAAACCAACAAATGTTGCAGAAACAAGATAAGTATCATTGAAATTAATAAGCTGCAAAGGCCCCAGATCAATGATATTTAAGTAAATAAAGCCGGGCGTTTACAGCGCGTGAATTTGCTGATTAATCCACGTTCTCCGCCGTGAATGCCCGGTTTTTGTCCGTTAAAAATTTGCCCATAAAGACCCGAACACGCACATTTTATGCAATAATCGTGAATATCATCCATACTTGATCATTAATATTACCACTCAATGTGACTGACAATAGTATTGGACATGAACTATCATGCAGAATGACAGTGAATGCGGAATGATGTTGAATATTGATCTTAATTGATTCAGTATTATTGGTTTTAAATATTGATTGTGAATTGACAGTTAAAAACATTACTTTAACCAATTTGGCTTTAACACCCGGGGTAACCCGATGCATGGAAATAGGAGGATACCAGAAATTGGAGGTAAACAAAGAAAGACAGATGCAAAACAGGTCTGCATTTCTTTATTGATTATTCCATTTAAAGGCAAGATCGGATGTGTTTACTTCTTTAGGCGGTTGTCCTCTGTAGCTAAGTAACGGTATGTCATCACTTTATAGTCATTCTTAAGCAAATAAACAGTGTGTCATATCTTAAAAGTTGAAATTGCGTATTTCTAGCATGGCAATGTCATTTGCAGTCAAGTTTTGCCAATATTTAGAACATTTCTGATACACCGACAGATCAGTTATAAAATTTGGTCATTTTTCGTCATTATGCGCTGTCCTTTTTCACTTGTGTGTGAAAGTAAAACTTGTTTTTGTGTGAATAACGTCTCAATGCATGGTTTCTTTCGGATACTAAGAATTAAGAGTTACTTCAATACATGATGCGGAGAGTTAAGAGGATTGATACTGGGAACTCGAATATTGAGTAAACTTTAATTGCTGATTGGGTGGAGGAAGGTGTAGCTGACGATGTAATAAAGATTTGAAGAATCTTTAAACGTGTATTGGGTTAGAACTATTGTATTATTTCTATCACTTATAACAAATTAGGAGAAAGTTTTTTGAACAAATCCTGGCTTTGGGTAAATTAAGTAATATTTCTGTGCAATAGGTGCAATCAGATGGGATAAGTGGCCACTTTTTGACAAAAAGTATCGAAAGTGCAGCGTAAAACTAGAAGTTTGGTATTTTGGCCGAACAATGGTGTGCCGACTTATTTGAGCCTGTGCATAAGATGTCCACCTATTTCAAATATGCCCAAAGCAAAGACTCTGGCCAGCCTGTGCATCTGCACAGCCTAACCAGTCTTCACTAGTGCTTTGTAGATAGATAAGGTCTTCACGTATTTGTAGATCACGAGGTAACTTTAATTTAAGAGTTTGTGGCTGTCTATGCCTCTCTATGCTTGAACCTCACCAACATTTCAAATTGTTGGAAATGTCACGAACAGGCTCATTTCTCGTTGTGAAGGCAGATATGGTTGATATGGTTGAGTAAAGTCTCTATTGCTATACATGCACGCATTTTTAAAAATGTGTAAGACAGACCGTCTTTTATATGATATGAGCAATTGTAATAATAATACATAAATGATAACATTTATTAGCTAAATTTATTTAATCTTTATAACTGTTTTCGTATCCGGTGCGCCTCAGTCTATGGAAATTTAATCTTCTGCGTAACGACAGTAGGCTACAGCAGAAAAGGCTGTCTTCTTGCTACGCCTCAGCTAAAGGTCAATTGTTTTGAAGTTGTTTTGGTAAGAACCAACCAGAATGCACTTGTAGGTCGTAGAATTGTTTGTTTGAATGGGGGTTTACGCCGCTTTTAAACATATTTTCAGTTTTATCGCGGCGGCTGGAGCACCTAACAATGGATTCATGGTATTTTTAACGCCAGTACTACCACTACATCCTTTCCTAGTTTCCAGCAGCTATCTTGCATAGGTCTACGATTATCGACCCAATTGTGGGAGACAAAGAGTCGGAAGGAATGAGTGCTGCCGTCGGGAATCGAGCCCGGGACCTCTAGATTGACAGTCCGACACTCTTCCAACTGCGCTATGACGGCAGCCTGCAGTTCGTGGATGGAAAAGAATACAGGATTAAATCAGTTCTAGCGAGCACGTCAAATGATACATAAACGTTCAGTGAAATTGTATTTAATACATAGATTTATGTAGACTATTCTATTATTTTGTTTAGACTGTGCGAAGTTCACGAATGATGGAATGTTCTGTTCTTCATAGCCACCTTGTCTGGGTTTTTTTTTTTGTTTTTTTTTTGGCTGGACATCCAGTACCTTGCTGCGACGCGGAACATTGTTGAATGTTTTGTATTGTATCTCTTTCACTCCATCAGTGTGTACTTAGCATGCGTCGAATTCGGCAAAAAGATTATAGAAAAAGAGGTTGTTGAAATTTCTGGTACGGAAGAAGAGATCGAAGTATTTTGCAAAGTATGGAGAAGACCTACATTTAGTGACTTTAATCACTTTATACCTTTTTTGTTATGTTGCATTCGCCGTTCCTTATTATATTTAAGGCAGAGTAGCCAGGCCTACTTATATATGTGTTAAAGGTATGTTACATGTGATATAAATACTTTTATTTCACACCTGAACAATTTAGACCAATGACATCGCTTATTTTGCATCACGTGAGAGTGAAATATCTAGATCCATATTGTACAACCAGAACGAGGCTACTGTGCAATACGGATTTTATTCCAAAACGAGACAACCTATATTGTACGATGAAAGTGAGGCAAGCTATATTGTACGATGAAAGCGAGGCTGCAGTCCCGAATATAGATATCACCACTTTTCGCAGCCTTTTAAATGTATCAAACCTTCTGTTCGGAGGTATTGAAATAAGTTTGATCTTGAAAAGATTCTTGATATCTTTATTTGTTACATCGTTTAGAAGAAAAAGAAGAATTCAGAGACATAGACAAAATTGTTGTTGTTTCTTGATTTAAGAATATTATTTGTTCACATGAAAATGTACATTTCAAGCGACGACGGGTAGTCAACCTGTTTTATGTTAATTACATATTATAATCAGTAAGCACTTATCGACTTGAGACATGAAATAAACATTTCACGTGGAATTCTATTTTTAGAAAAATGTTTGTTTCAATATCAACATTTTCATTGCGACTTGCATTTGACGCCTTTACCCGGTTCATTTTGGATCTATTCCCTTTGTCTCTCTCAAATGCCGCAAATCGTTAATTGTGGAACTTTCAGTGTATGGTGTGAAATAAAGATGTCATTTAACATGATCGAGTACAATACTGAATTCATTGGATTCGTACCCTGCAGAAGCAGTCTATATTTTGACTCGGCTATCGCCTCGTCAAATATAGACTGGTTCTACAGGGTACTCATCCAATAGAATTAAGTATTGTAAAGGATCATAATAAATAACCTCTTAATATTACATTTCATTTTTTGTATCCATTGGATTACAGTAATAAAAGATATAAAATGCGCTGTGTTACACGTTTTAGTTATACTAAAGTGACGTGAAGTAAAAACGCCTCACTGTAAAATTTGCATGTCTTTTCTTGTAGGCATTTTACACCAAGGAATTATAGGCCAGCTTTAATAAAACTCTATTCACTCGTGTCAAAATGAAAATATTTCGATGACGTGAATTTCCAAAGCCTTAACATTATAAGGGATTACAAGGTTTCAGAACATTCCGTGCTTCTTCCACACATTATATTTACGAAACGAAATTACATATGTGACTTGAACATTTGATATGAAAGTGTTTCACGCAAGATGATTAAAAAAAACCCGACATGTTTTGTTTCAAAGTTTACATAAGGATTATTGTCATCGCCTCTTGAAATTGGATCAATCCCGGAAAAACGTTTTCTAACATGAAATTGGATTGTGCTCACACTTCTTAAATTATTGCATCTTAGACACGCTAGCAAGAGATAATCCGGTAGGTTAGGTCAATGTGGGCCGCTTGTGACGGCTGTACGTTACGGAAACTTCATCGGATAACGTCAATGACGTAATTGGTATGTGATAACAAGGTGTCTGGGAAAATTCTCACTGGGGAATATGGACAATCAGTTAGCCGGAATATTGTTAGAAATCGCATTGGAGATCTCAGGGTCTCGAGATTGGTCAAGCCTCGATGTCCATAGAAGGCATTTTGCCTCTTCTTTCTTGAAGATAAATCTCGACCGTTTATGTCCTTATCAACATCTTTTTCGTGCGTTTTTCGTAACCGTCTTTATAGGCCTTATAATGTTAATGAATGAGCAGTTGCCCTTCCGGAATAGAGGAGTAGTGTTCTATTTAACCGTATGTGCAATTTGCAATGTTCAATTAGCAATAGATAAGACGCTTCATGTTCCAGTCAATGTAGTCAAAACTGGTATTTTCTCTGAATGAAGGATAAAACATTTTGAAGCTGGATAAGTACTCTTTATCTTTAGTTTTAAAGGCAAATAGATCTTGCCTCTTCTGAAGTGCATTGGATTAGTTTTCAATATGATTGAATATTTTTAATGTGAAATTCGCCGATTGTAAATAATTGCCCTTTCTTTATGACTGAGGCGATTTTTTATTCACGTCAAAATAATTTCAGAGTGCAAAAATACTTCATGGTTAAATAATCAGGAACATACTGTGAAAGTTTCATTTAAATCCATCCAGAAAAATTAGACAGTTGCGTAAACTAAATCATTAATTGGCCAGTTTTTTTCATGACGCGGCATAATATTACAAGAGCGCGATAATGTGCACATGACCTTATGACATTCCGTTCAAGGTTTAACGCAAATCCATCCATAAATGTAGAAGGGGTTGAACAAACAAGTTTTTAACATTTATACCCCCATTTATCCTCACATGCCGAAAAACTGTGACAACATGCACCTAGCCAAACGATATGAAACATTATTTGACAGTTTTAACGTAAATCCATAAATAACTGACGAAGGGGATGTATTAAAAAAATCACACAAAGGTCTCTTTTCTCTGACGCCACATCATCAGAAACAGTCTGTGAAAGTTTCATGAAAATCCGTACATAAATGAAAGGGGATGTTTTAAAATGAATAGACGTACAGACGAACCGAGACAAAATGATGCTACTTGACTGTTACCTTTTGTCGCGGATAAAAATAATTATTTTAAGATGCCCCTAAATGATTAGTTTTATTTGGCAATACTATTGACAATAATTTTGAATAAGTTTTAAATAAAGTTTACTTACAATAATACTGTCGAATTGATAATACATTATTGATCATGTATTGACGGCATTAAACATTGATCAATATTTTGATTAAATTTTATTGTCAATTGCATTGTGGTGTATTTGTTGCTTTACACGGAGCGACCTTCTCTGGCAAAACAAAGTCCCCTTCCGGTCGAATAATACATTTCATAAGTCCTACATCCGTATCTTACTCAAAAATTAATGGGCTGCATCTAAACTGAAACTTGTTCTGTGACCCATTAAAATGCGAACACTTGTATCAAAAATATGCTTACCACATACAAACGATAAGGAAAAAAAGTAACTAAAATTGCCATACAAAATATCTGTTAACTAAGTCGTAAAGTTAGCAGCATCGTCAAATTGACAAGGTGAATAATTTTGGAATGAAATTGAATCAGTATGATGAATGGCTTTCCAGTGAAATATAAGGGGGTTAATCCTCCAATATCGCTAATTTTGTTCAGGATGACATGCATATAAGTTCTATAAATAGCTTCATATCTTCTTAAGAACCAGCGACGCATTTAATTTCAATTATGCTCGTGAAATAGCATTTTTACTCTAGCTTAATTTATTTTGAATAAAGATGTTGAACTTATCTGTTAATTGATTTTGGAGCGTTTTTGAATGCCTTCGAGTGAATGTTTGGAATGAATGAGTGGAGTGCTGTGTGAGCGATTCAGAATGGCTTTGATCGAAATGAATGTCAATTTCACCATGTAACTAGTTGTACAAGCTTAAAAGATGTACGATATTAAATGACTGCAACACGATTGTCGTCTAAGTTCACCACTATCATTAAATCGACTTACTCTTAACTTCCAACATCCTGCCTCATAGTACCCAGTATCATAAAATGTGACACTTCCCAATTTGATTTCCTCCAAGCATTGATATTTTTCTACATATTTTACAGTAAAAAAACATTTTCTTTGAGAATATACCGTATATTTTTTATGTAGTTTAAGTCTTTGAAATTTTTGCATGATTTGTCAATGATTCTGAGCATATTGTGTTGTTTGAATTAAATTTATCACGACTCTCTAAATTAAATTCAATCTTTTCATTAAAACATAAATGACATCTTTCATCTCTTATCATAATTACATCGTTTGATTACTTGACTCAATGTTTGAAACTTTGCAACATCCTGATTGTTTTGTTTTTTAATGAAAAATTGTTAAAAATACAGACTTGTGTTACATCTGTCTCCCTTTGTTTACCTCCAAATTCTGGTATCCTCCGATTTCCCTGCATCGGGTTACCCCGGGTGTTTAATGGGTATGGTTATTTTGCAATTTTGAAAATCGTTGTTATTATTCTTGAGTCTCGTAACTAAAGATTGATTAAAGCACGGTCGAAATGGTACTTCTAACTGGTCCCTCAAATTTATTTCTTCGAACCTGCTACTTTTCTCTATTCAGCCAACCCCATTATTACTTAAATAGTTTGACTGATTGATTGAATGGAGTTTTACGCCGCTTTCAACATTTTTTCAGTTATATCGCGGCGGCTGGAGCACCTAACAATGGTTTCCTGGTATTTCTCTCACCAGTACAACCACCACATCCTTTCCTAGCCTCCAGCTGTTATCTCACATAGGTCTACGATTATCAACCCAATGGTGAGAGACAAATAGTCGGAAATAATTAGTGCCTCCGTCGGGGATCGAACCCGTGAGCTCTGGATTGACAGTCGGACGCGCTACCAACTGCGCTATGACGGCGGCCTTTAAATAGTTTGAATATAGAAACTATAATGCAGAAAATCAAAGAAAAAAATCTTTCTAGAAATAGAGTTTATTATTGCTCTATCAGTTAATAAACAAGAGATAGGGCACCATACAAATCCAGTTTATGATGCACTTGTACTCAAGTACAAGTCTATAAAAACACATCGCGTAAAAGCAGTCCATCGTGAAATTGCAAAAATTGTCGACTTTAGTTAGACTGCGTTGGCTATTTTCACATCTACAATGACCAATGACTAACCTATATATGCGTCTCCTGTTCGGTCTTAGTCGGATTTAATCTTTTTTCCAATTATACCAGATATACAAGACAAATACAAAAAGATGCAGCTTATCTTTCTGGAAATAGAGTTTATAATTCCCCGTCAGTTAATTAACAAGTTTTAACTTGATAACGGTATTTTGACTTGTGATTACAATATGTA
This sequence comes from Fragum whitleyi, assembly GCA_948146395.1. Classification (NCBI taxonomy): domain Eukaryota; kingdom Metazoa; phylum Mollusca; class Bivalvia; order Cardiida; family Cardiidae; genus Fragum; species Fragum whitleyi. Next base: position 9,046,130 of record OX411550.1, read on the forward strand.
TGCAATCGACGAGCCTAATTAGCGAATTCTGCTTATAGCCAGGTAGCCAAACAAACCCGGATTATAATGCACTTAGGTATAAGTCTCGTGATAAAGACTCTAGTCAATCGCAAACAAGATACCATCTTGAAATTGTAAAAAATGCCGCTCCTTGTCAGACTGCGCGTTCTGTGCAGGCTGACAAGTATCGACCATTTTTGAAATTGTAGATTATTCACCTCCGCAGTGATCAATCTACCTTCCAAATTACTAACTTTAATATGCCATCCCTGATTAGTCTTTATCTGATTTAATCTCTATTTCAATATTACTACATATAGAAAAGACGCAATATCTTTCTAGAAATAGAGTTCGTTATTTCCCTGTCAGTAAATTGACAAGACCCAGGGAGCCATACTAAATCAGAATATAATGCACCTGTACTTAGGTACGAGTCTATAACATTTTTAAACGATCGTGAGTTATTGGGGTACAAAGTATTTCAATTTGAGCCAGTATATCCTTTCTTGATTAATGTAAGTGATCGGATGGCACGATAAACTCGTCACTTACCTTTCCTTCAATTTTTATTCTAAAATACCCCGACGTTTCTTAATTGTTACCGGTCAATAACAAAATAACGAACCGGAAACGTTATAAAGATAGTTGAAAAGGGTATTTATTCCAGGACAGGATTACTAGAAGTCGCATTTCAAAAACTATTTCACAGGAAGGTAGTATGTCTTTTCTAGATTCAGAAAATCAGCCACGTGAAAGTTTTCTGTGCTAGCTAGACTGCGCAATCATCGTAGTTTGACTAGAGCCGACAGTTTACGAACTACCCGTATGACCCCTCTTTATGCTATTTGAAACCATTGGCTATTTATTTATTTATGCATATTTTGATTGTCATTTTCATTTTCTATTGTTGTTTCTGTAGTCGTTTCAAGGATCAAGGTGGTCGAGGTTTGGAGAATTTATCATGACGAGGCTTTGCCGATATCTTTGATGGTTGGTTGTTATAGAAGGCAATGTGAGCTTTCTGTGGAAAAGAGTATTCGCTGACTGTCTGAAGCTTTGGGTTAAGACCTTTTCAGGCCCTGTTTTAGAAATTTTGTAACAAGTTTGAAAACCAAAACGAATCCTTCATAACCTAAACGGTTTTGATTACTCTTTAAAAAGCAGGCGTTGAGAAACTAGACATTGTCTTTATGCTTTGCATATCTAGACTAGTTAATAATTTGAAACTAGTATAGAAGGACAAGGGTTTACATTATATTTTATATTTTTCCATAACACTCAAGTTTCCAGTTTTATAGACTAGATCAGCAAGTATATCCCCATCTCTCAGCTAAGATCGACCATAAAACTTCTGTTACTGGTGATTTGTATACAAATTTAATAGGTTATTTATATATCCGTACACAGGTGCTAAGACCTTAACGCTTTTCTCTCAGAGCACTGAATTGACAAGGAAGTATTTTGGATCTGCCTTGGCTTATTTCGCCTGAGAATCTGTTTATTTTCCGTGAGTAAACTTGAAAAGTCATCGACGAATTCCGCCCAACAATTAGCATAAAGATTTAATTGTTTACTGGGGGAATGTATACCTCTCAGATCTGTGGTGTAGAGGTTAAGACATTCGACTCTGACACAAGAGAACCCAAGTTCATACCGGGTAGAATTTTCTGCCTCATCCTTTCTAATTTTTTTTTGTCTTACAATCACGTATGTTGGTTTTTAGCCGGGGTGCATCTGGTTTTATTCCCTTTCTTGTAATTTTGAAGACATATTTTTTTCATATATTGAGTTTCCTTTTGATATGTAAAATAAAAACAGGAAAGGTGGCTCTGCTTATACAGGGTGCCTTTGTGGTAACTTTGGCAACGGTGTTTTTCTCTTTTGGTAATAGGCTCGAAAAAGGCTTAATTGAAAAATTTTGCTGTTTTTCTGAAAATTGGGAAACATCGTTTCCTTTTGGTTTAAGACAAATAAACGCAGTGTTTATTTCACTATTATACAAAAATAAACGATTATTTGCATCTTAGATGTCGCAAAATGAATCAGCAGAAAGTGGTCGTTTAATAAATCAACAAAAATAGTATTCCCTCAATGTTAACTTGTAATAGGGACGAAGAACAGTATGAACAAGAAAAAAAAGACACTGGCAGACTTGAATCCCTGGATGTACGATTGAGAGCGATACACCTTAACCGACTGAGCTATTCTTTCTAGCTCTGATTCGCTGATTAAATTGCATAATTATAAGCGTATTATTAATGGATTATGGAATTAGAACTCGGAGATCTTTCGAAGATATACGTAATATGCACAGTCTCAAGCGAAATTAGTCAAATGATAATACAGATTGTGTAAATATTTTATTTATGGGAGGTTTGATACGTTAACCTTTTCACCCCGGCGAGATGTCGATTTGCCAATGAGTCGCAGACTAGCTGCTAGTCGTCGATTTTATCATCGATTCCTCAAAAAGACGTCGGCGGCACATCGCCGACGCGTCGGAGGGTTAATGTGACCTAAGTAGCATAGACAGATTATGACGGATTACATTGTTTACGTGCATTTCTTTGAACTTTCAAACATCTGCAAAGATGAACATATACAATGTCTACTGGTCTAATTTTGAAAATACGGAATCTACATATTAAAATAAAAAATAAGATCTTATCCCTATACGGCGTTTTAATTCGTCGTTGACGGACTAGTTTGAATAAGCGTCTGAGATAGAATTTGCAGTTTCGAACTAAAAATACATCGAGAAAAACAGTTTTTTATTCTCTTTTATTATTATTATTTCGGTTTTATTTTTCCTTCTTTATTTTTCTTTGGAGGCGGGTGGTAGTTGTTGTTTTTAGAAAAATAGCATTTCGGTGGAAGAACTTAATGACCTATTGTCATAATAAAGCTCCTTTCTTTAAACTGGTTTAGTACCGAGGTAAAGTAGGATATACCCGTCACGCGAAAGTGGACCGACTGGGACGTCCTTATTTTGTAATGAGATTGGTTCTAATGGAGGTCAAACACATGCCGCATTTCAAAATTTCTAACGCATGAAGGTAGATTTGATCATTAAATATTCGGAAATTCACCAAAGTGCGAAAATTGACGATCCTACTCTGACTGCGCAGTCCACACAGTCTGACTGGGTCGACATTTAAAGCATTATCCAGACGATACCTTTTCACGTGACGGGTAACATATTTATTGTTTCACTGTTGCTGTAGCAAGTTCCACTGAGAAAGTTTCTTTGACGACCAAAATGTCGTATCTACAGCATAATTCAAGTTGGTGATGCGTCATTTTGTCTCCTATCGATGATTTGAATGATACATGTTAATTCCAAAGTTAAACCATTTAACGCAGGACATACGAAAGTATCGATTGCGCGAACTAGAAAGAATTAAAAGAAATACCCGATCGGAGTTGCATTTTCGTCGTTGTTGTTTCTGTTTGTTTGCTTGTTTGCTTGTTCATTTTTTGTCTGCCTGTCTGTCTATCTGTTTGCTTGTTTGCTTCTTTGTGTGATAGTTTTTTTTATATTTCTTATACTGATCTTAACGAATGTATAAAACAGGACCTTCTCGTCTTTAAAAACTATTGCATGCAACATTAGCATACATACATCGATGTGACGTATAATTATATTGTGTTCAAAATGAAAACGTGCGAGAAACGTTTAAGAAGTGAACATCGTGAAATTGACAAGGTAATTGATTTTTGAATGAAATGGAATGAGGGTGTGGAGCGAGTTTTGAGTGAATTAAAAGAAGGCAATCCAAAATCGATAGATTTGTTGAATATGAGCAAAATTAGCTATATAAATTACCCCCTTTAATAAACAAGCATACAGGGTCAATGAATAGATTTCTATGTCTTCACGAACGCGTAATAGGCTAACAAAATTTAAATATAACAGTGGAATCGTGGATATTTTGTATTAATTTAAATGTAATTGTTGATCTTATCTTTTTTGTGATATTTAGCGTTTTTAATAGTTTTAGTGAGAATTTGGAATGAATAAATAGAGCCCCGATTTTGCGATTTAGAATGGTTTTGTTCGGAATGCGTGTCAATTTCACGATGTTTATATATATAAAGGATACAAGAACAGTTGAATGATTAAATAGATATGAGAAATAGTTTTGTTCTAACAGTATTTAAGTTATGGATTATCATTTGGTAACCCTAGCGCTTCGAAACTCAACGTGAACCCCTGATGAAGAAATATTGAGTTTCAAAAGCGATAGGGCTATAAAATGACAATCCATTACTTAAACACTGTTAGAACAAAACTATTTCTCATATTTATATATTTCTTTTTTTTTTCATTCATAGGTTCTCATATTTATATATTTCTTTTTTTTTCATTCATAGGTTGCACGTGTACTCATGTTAAAAGCAGGGGACTGTTTGTAAACGTTCGGGAAAATGTTTGCATCCTGAACGTCAACAGTGGTCTCCTGTCTTTTGGTGACAAGTCCTGCGTTCAGGATTACTGAACTTCACAAATTTTATTATTATATCCAACTTTGCACGTGCACTTGAGTTCGAAGCGGGAAATAGTTTGCAAACAGTTTGCAACGTTTTGTCATCCTGAAAGCAAAGCGGTTTTCTCAGATACTATCTGACGATGACTTGCAAAATGTTTAATAATATTCAAAAGAAAGAAGAACTACTACCCTTACACAGATATTCGTGAGTTTACATCGAAGTTGTCTCGCTTCTTCTTTTAATTCTCAAATTGTAAGAGAAATGATGTAATAAAGAAATAACTTATTTCGTTTTTGGTTTTGTTTTTATTATTATAAGACACTAATCAGATTTTTTTCTGCTTCTTAACATTAGACTGAAGGAAAATATGTTTCCTATTTTCGCCAGACCTTAAAAATGTTGCGGAAACTTTCTCTTTGTCTGTCCGTCGGTCTTTGCTTATACATTTGAATTTCTTATTGGATATTCTAATTTGGAAATATAACACATATACCGAGGACCACTAGATTTAAGTTTTGAATGAACAAATTGAACAAAGGATCGGTTTGTACCGTTTTTAAGATTGCCTTCCACAGCATTTGAATCAATTATATCGTGAAGATTGTCGCACCAAGGGTTCATGTCCTCTCTCGAACAAGTACAACCGCAACATATCATCCAAGTCACCAGCTGCACGTACTATACAGTTAGAGACAGCATGGATGTTACAATAAATTGTTTTATACTGATTTAATGTTAATTCATGGAAATCTTTACAAACATATATCGGGTGAAAAATATGGATAGGGTAGTTTTTTTCCATTGGATTTTCCTTTTCTTTCAATGTGTTTTTAACGCTTATCTCAACGTTCACCAAAAACAGAAGCTTAGAATATAACTTGCAAAACGGGTATGAGATTGTGTTTTATCTCATAACTATACAAATATCTGTGTGATAACAACCCACATGATATTTTTTTATGATATCACAGTTATTTTTAGAACAAAGATATAATGCGGTTATTTTTTAGAAACTTACATTTCAGTTACAAACATCGACGAAAACAAGACAAATAGAGGTTATAAGATAAATATAATACATACTTAGTGTATTGTATGAAAAAAAATCTAACTCGGTCGTAAGAATTGAACATTGTCTCGGCAGAGCCTCGACAATGATTAATTCTCCCAACCTCGTTAGATATTTTTTCTAATACAAAACACTAAGCATGTATTATATATTTCCCATAATTCATTCAAAAGAAAGAAGAACGAGTTTTCTAAAAACGATATATGAGCGTTAAAACCAAAGTTATCTCGCTTCTCCTTTCAATTTTAAAAGGTTAGAGAAATTTACGGTTCGTTTACATGTATAATGTTTTTAAAAATCATTACCGATCGCCCTATTTTTTCCGCCAATGAAAGGCCGCTATTTCGTTTGAAATTCAAAAAATATATCCCATAACCTGACGATCTGCTCGAATAAGTGAGCCACGTGACTATAGGTAATTATGGGCGTGGACTGCATTCAAAAACCAGACAGTGACGTCACATTCTTGTCTGATAAAGTTTCTCGAAAGACCCTTAGCTTGAATCAAGTACTTATAAAAAACGATTTTGTTCCAATGTTCTATTGAAGTAATACGTGTACAAAAATGTTCATTTTAACGAGGAGCAAATTCTTGAATAATTTGTCTGCATGTTTATCAAGATAAGATCAGGCAGACATATAACTGATTCTTATTATAAAATATTAATCTATATGTATACAGCAGTAAGAAATTACTTGAACCGAGCCTTTCTGTACTCCCTATCACATTTTCAAAAAAAAAAAAAAAAAAAAAAAAAAGAAAAAGAAAAGACGACAGGATTCAAACATCTTAAAACTCAATTCCTTTTTGAAATGAATATTTTGGATCTTTTTAACGACATTTCAATTTAGTAATTCTGCAAAGTTCCCGTTTTTAAGAAAAATATGCAATCAAATGTTCTATGGAGGATCGATGTTTAAGGTCCATTTTACGACAAGTCATGTGAAGGTTACCATCGAAGGAGAAATGGTGCGACTTTAAGAAAAGGATACGACTTTAGACAACTTTATTTAGATGTAAGCACTTTAAAAGGTAAATGTATACAAAATTATTGTAGAATTGTAATTCTAGGGATACAAATACTTGCAAAACCAAAGCGATTAGAAGCATATGTTAGACATTTGATAGTTGCCCAATATAGAAAGCTCGTATGATCTGTGTAACTTTAATGTAGTATCGATGGGGCACCAAAACTTGGTAACTATAGCTTTTTTAATGCATTATTTATGTTGCCTTATGCATACATTACATTTTTGACCACGAATTTACCTTGGTTCGTTTGTTTGTATGGGGCTGACGCCGCTTTTAACAATCTTTCATTTATATCACAGCGGCTGTAGCACCTAACTATGGATTCCAAGTATTTATAACACCATTACCACCAATACTCTTATTTCCGAGCCCCAGCTGCTAACCCACATATACGATTACCGACCCTTTGGTGGGAGAATAATAGTCGCAAAGGAAGAGTGCCGCCTCCGGGTTATCGAATCCAGGACCCCGACTGAAAGTCCGCCGCACTACCAACTGAGCTGCTGAATATTTCGAGATTGACATTTGCTTTTTTTTTCTAAAAATTAAAACCCCCTATAAATGAGAGGCATGATGTCCGCGAAAAAATACTAAATAGAATACAAAATCCATTAGTTGCAACCACGAGGTTTTGTCACCGAACGTTCTCAATTGATTTTGTCTCGCCAAATGACAAAAATGATTACAGAAACTAGACGGTGACTAAAGCCGCTCCTACCACTGTCAGTTAACCTCGATTTGATCGAAGAATGTATGACGCAACAAAAATGAATGACATCATTGATTGACAGGCAGCTCATTTGACCTAGCATCATTCGATGAAAAAATAAGTCGATCGGTAAAACAGTTATAGTTCATATTCTAACAATTTACACGTATAACCTTGCGCTCCGCTAACGCTCCGCTTAGGTTATATCGCGTAAATTGTCAGAAATGAACTATAACTATTACATGTAATTTCGCTTTCGTTTTTTCTTATTATCATAACATATATAGTTCAACCGCAACATCGCACCCATTTACAAGCTGCACATACAGTTAGAAGCAACATGAAAGCGACAATCATCCTTACCCGAAACCTTTCTAAATCGCTCACTCAACTCATCCGTTGCAATCACTTAAACTATTCAGAAACGCTCCAAAATCTCTCAAAAATGATCTACAATCCTTAACAGTGCTTCACAGCTTTTTTTGTAGTTTTTATTAGCTGGTGTTGATTTGGAGGCGTTCGCGAAGAGACTCAAATCTTTTTTACAGAAAATATGCAGATAATTTAATTCAATAAGTCGTTTCAAAATCATACACATTGTCAATTTAACGATTTTTTTAACTGTAAAAACGCAAAAATTTCATTCGTATTGCTACAGTTATTCCATGCTTTCATTTGATGGAGTTATTTTAATTTTATTTTAGGGTATACGATTGCTCCTCAAAGGGAGAAAAATTATGTCGTTTATCCGTTTAATTTAAAAGAAATAAATGACGCTTTATAACCTTCCCTTACAAACACTCAAAAAGTGCTCACAACACTGATCAAATAAAGTCTAGGGTGTATTTTTCATTGCGTTTATATGAGTATAAAGCGCAATTGCCTTAGCACATGGCAAATAACGCACTTTACTCTCCAATAATCGCAGTGAAAAATACGCTCGGACGTTTTAATTGTAAAAACAACATCACCAATTTATCCTATATGTTATACTTTTACTGTGAAATACGAAGTAGATGGGCAGAAATGCTTCAAACATCATTTATTGCGAGATCTTTAACAATAACATTATGCTCTTCGTAATGATTTATTTTCAATTATATCTGCCTTGCGTTCAGGAAAAGACAGCAATCGCAAAGGTTAGCAAAATTTTTATGTATTCCAGGGTAAACGATGTGCTTGCTAGGGACAGGACAAGTTTACTTGCACATAGAACATATGTAGAGAAAAACAGCTCTCATCAATAATGAGAAAAAATGTTTTTCTTTTCCATTTTGAAATATTCAGTTGGGATCAATAAAACACAAAAACGCGTGAACGGGTATTAAAGCTTATACACACGACTTCTAATATCAAATAAAACAACACAATTAGACGAATGCATACACATAGTATGTTAATCAACGTCGCAAAAGTTTTACCTATTTTAAATGAAAAGAAATGTGTCAAGAAACAGGGCTTAAAATCACAAAATTTCAATGAATGGAAATCGTCGGTTTTAATCTCTTCTACAAATGAGGGAGAAAAGTTTGTCGCTCAGCATTTCTTCAATTCGAAACTTTTGTTCACACAGATCTGAATTTGCTATTTTTAAAAAATGAAAAAAAAATGGGTCGTGGTGCTTATATTTTCCGCATACCTGCTGAACAAGAGCAACGCTGGGCGTGGCATTATACGCCCGGAGCTCAGAAATAATTGGGTGATGTGTTGAACCTTAGGGTGTATTTTCTAGCAAACACTATAGTATATTGTATTTATTATTAATACATTTATTCAAAGGCAAAATCGACATAAATATGTCTTTAGCCATTTACATACAGAAAAAGAAATATGGCTAAGACTTGGTTTTAACATGAACATAGTTTAAAGGACAGAGAAAATACAATAAAGTGAAGAGAATGTTATACATACAAAGCTATGTAATGAGTGTTTCTTTTAGACATAGCATCAGTATTGAACCGGTTGTCGGCTGAATAAATTGTCTCGACATTCGAAAGATTCAATTAAATACTTGCAAACATTTAACAAAACATTGCATTTGGAACTTGACATAAATTTATTGAATTTGAATATTTTAGGTCACTGGATTGTATCTAAGTATTTCTTTCTTAGGTCCATGTATCTAGGGCAGCAAAGAAGAAAATGATATTCATTTTCAATTACATTTGTTCTGCACACGTTACAAAATCGTTCACCTCTTCCAATGTTTAAATATCTACCTGCTTCAATTTGTAAATTATGACTACTAAGTCTAAATCTAGCGAATGTTTTACGATATTTTGGATTTTTTAAATTATCTAGATATGTTTCGAACTCAAAATTATTTTTGAAACCCCGGTATAATGAAAGTTTTGGGGAATTGCAGATATAAGCGTTCCATTCTTGAATAAATTGGTCACGTAATCTTATCTTAATAGCGTTGAAGTTAATCGGTCGATTTGTTGCATATCTAAGATCACCGAGTCCAAGATGGTCTAAAACAGAATTTACCCTTTTTGACCAACAGTTACCATTTATTGACTCACATTGATCTAAATAAGTATCGTACAGAATAGGGATATTTCTATCCATTATCTTAGTCCAAAATTTTAATGCCCTTTGCTTGCATAAAACAGATAAAGGTAATCGGCCAAATTCACCCAGAACTGCAAAATTTGATGTTTGCTGCTTTACGCCTAATATCCTTTTTAAAAATTTTATATGTAATCTATCTATATCTTTGTGACTATAAATTCCCCATACCTCGGCTCCATATAGCAATATTGGTACCACCATATAGTCAAATAGTGATAATGATGTCTTTACATCCAATTTAACTTTATCAAGCAATAAGAGTAACGAATTGTATGCTTTTAATGCTTGATCATTTAAGCATTTAATAGCAAGATGAAAGTTACCAGTGTAATTAAATTTGACACCTAGATATGTAAAGTTATCAACAATTTCAATTTGTTCCCCATTAATCTCAAAAACTTCATTGTGAAATGATTTTCTTTTTTCAAAAATACATATTTTCGTTTTATTGACATTAATATCTAGCCCCCATTTATTCGAGTATTGATAAATACAATCTATTTGAGCTTGTAAGCTGATGGGATCTGTAGTGAATAATACAATGTCATCTGCAAATAAAATGAGATACCTTGATAGTAATTCTAAATCACTGTCTGTTAAAGTGTCAAAGTTGAAATTATCAGCAATGTCGTTAATGAATAATATAAATAATATAGGGGACAGCGGCTCACCTTGCTTCAACCCAATGTTAACATCGAAAAAATTCGAAGTACTCGTTTCATTGGCCAATTTAACACATGCTTGTACTTTTTTGTATATGCTTTTAATCATATTACACATTTTACTACTAATTCCAACGTTGAGAAGTTTTGATATCAAGAAATCCCTATTGACGCTATCGAAAGCCTTTTTATAATCTATGAAGACACACCAAAGTTTTTTTATTTTTTGACAAACCTTTTGTATTATAGCATGAAGAACAAAGATTGCATCGGCGGTTGAGTGTCCGTCACGAAAACCAAACTGACTTTCCAGGAAAGTGTGCTCTCTTTCACAAAATATATTTATTCGATTTCTCAAAACCAGTGAAAATATTTTTGATGTAATATTAATAAGAGTAATACCCCGATAATTCTCAGGATTTCTTTTGTCACCTTTTTTGTAGATTGGTACTATTGCGCCTTTTGTCCAAGATTCAGGATAAATTCCGTTATCAAATATGTGATTGAAAATTTTGCACAGGAACGGCGAAATAAAACTACGACAATCAATGTAAAAATCTGCAACGTTTTTATCTAGATCACTGCTTTTATGCCTATTGAGAGACAAGATGACCTTTTCAATTTCTTCAGTTGTAATGGGCGTGTCTAATTCTTCAACTTCATTTGTCAAGATTTCCGTAGGAGGGGGGTCATTTGAGGACGAGTTGCTTGAGCACGGTTTGAGAAGTAACTTGAAAACTCACATAAAGGGATATCTGTTTCCACAGACCTAGTTTTTCTGAATTTATTGATATACTTCCAAAATGATCGAGGAGAATTTTTACTAAGTTGTACAAGTTTATCTCTTTCTGAATTTTGAAATTTAAGTCTGACAGAATTTTTAAATTGTTGTATTTCGATCTAGCTTGTAAAAATTGGGCCTTGTTGTCATCATTAGGGTACTTGGAAAATTCTCTTTTTTCGCGTGAAAAACCGCTTTAGCTCTCTTACATTCATTATTAAACCACGGAGCTGATTTTTTTGTATTTTTGTTATATGAATTACTAGGCGTTGAGACCGTCCGTCCACAAAACTTAAAAGAAATGTCGTAAACAAGTTCTTGAAAATAATTCGTACAAGTATCGATATCATACTCGTTACTAGACAGACGATCCGTTATGTCAGTGAAAAGTCTTCTATTTTCATCTAAATATTGTAAAAATGACGCCTTGTCTAAATTTTCCCATAATGTTTTATCGGTAGTTGAAAAATTTACATCTTTAAAATCAACAATATTTTGACAACTAATACAAAATGAAATCATGCTATGGTCAGAAAATTCTGTCAACTCAGAGATTTGAAAATTATTAATATTTGAGAAGTTATCAAGGGAGGTAATCAAATAATCTATCGTGCTATTTATCGGTCGATTTCGATAACTACCATGATAGGTGTAGTCTCCCTTTTCCAGTCTACCATTTACAATTGATAAGTTATTTTCTTTGCAAATAGAGAGAAGTCTCCGTCCGAACGTATTAATTGTTTTATCGCAGTTAATACGCATGGGCGGAGTCGACTCAGGCTCGCACGGAACATCAATGAAGCGACCTATATTTATCGTTGGTATGTAATCGACCTCTTGACCGGTTCGTGCGTTAAAATCACCTAATAGATAATAATTTCCTTTATTTCTAAAATATCTAGATTTTTCATTAAGAAATTCATAAAAATCAAATTCATAGAAAATTGAATTTGCATTCTTATAAAGCTTTGAATCCTCTGGGGGCACATAGCAAACACAAATATAGGCATCGTCGTCCAGGTTCAAGGAACATTTATCAATTTTAAAGCAAATCAAACCTTTAGAATCGATCTCTTCCAAATGTAAGAAGGGCCTAAGATGATTTTTATAATAAACAATCACGCCCCCGCTATCACGCCTATCACTACCATTATGATGGTAGTGTTTGTTTTGTTTTGTTTTCCTATTTGTCTTTGGGAAAATGTGTTCTTAGGCAATTAAAGAACTTTGGAATACTTATGGATATCATCACTATTCTTCAAGTAATTATATGTACCTGAGTACTACTAAAATATTCACAAATTCAATCAGATTGAGATAATGTAATCAAACACCCTAGCTATGAGTTCTAAAAACATGTGAAGTTTCAACATCACAGTCCTTGTATTTTGAAAGTTACGGACCGGACACGAATTTGCACACTGAATCAAACAAAGGGCAATAACTCTAAAATTGTAAATGGTAGAGTTATGGTAATTGCGCTCTGCACATCCTAGCTATGAGATCTATACACCTGTGCAGTTTCAAGACCATATGCCTTATAGTTTCAAAGTTATGGACCAGACACGAATTTGCACACTGGAACAAACAAAGGACATTAACTAAAAGATAATAAATGGTAGAGTTGTGGTTCTAGCGCTCTGCACACCCTAACTATGAGATCTATACACCTGTGAAGTTTCAAGACCGTAGGCCTTATAGTTTCAAAGATATGGAACGGACACGAATTTGCTAACTGAATCAAACAAAGGGCAATAACTCAAAAATTACCAATGGTAGAGTTATGGTTCTTGCGCTCTGAACACCCTAGCTATGAGATCTGTACACCTGTGAAGTTTCAAGACCATAGACCTTATAATTTGAAAGTTATGGACCGGACACGAATTTGCTAACGGACAGACAGACGGACAGACAGACAGACGATAACATATTACGACCATTCGGGCGTATAAAAAATGGGTACTATCAGACATGAGTGCTGTTGAAGTTACCTTCGAAATTCTTCAGAAAATACAACCCTTAAGTAAAATTATCAAAAATTTATATCTGAGCGCAAAAATTCCCTGTTTCGCATTTTGATTGGAAACGAACAAACCGTTGCATTGAAACAAACACAAAATATAATTATTGAAAAGAAAAATCTTTAATCTGTCTATATAATTTCTTTTCCTCGAGAATCAAGAGTTTCATATACCAGCCTCAGAGTACAATCGATAATTATCTACTGTTTTTACTTTTTACTCTCAATGTTGATACAGTCATTATGTGGAACTTTGAAGAAAATCGGATGAAAATTGTGATTTCTATTTTAAAATAAAAGAAAGTTAGCTGACGAAAGGACGGGAGAAAGCTAAAGTAGCTGATAAGCCCCATTAAAATAAATTAAACAAAACAAATGCATTCCATAAGAATCTGTATCCTTTATAAATGCGGTAGATACTAAGCCGTTACACACCCTTTATGTACCGTAACACATATCATTTTATGTTTTCTCGATTTTGATTTTCGAGTTATGATAATAGAATAGAAAATTAGTACCGATTTATTCAATTGCAATTATTGTTTAAGAATGAATACATTACAACGTCTTAAACTTTAAGCCTGTGAGGCTAAAAAGTATGTGTCTTGGACGCCATTCTTATATTTACTCAAATATTTCTTTATTCCAAGTATAAATGATTATGGTTAAAATCTTTAAAATGTCATAATTATCCTTCATTTTCTCTTACCTAAAATAAAACCAAGGACTCACGTGGTAGAAATTTGAATGGTAATTAATAACACCTAATTAACATTCTTTCATTCGTATCACGACAAGTTTTTCAAGAACGTGATATCAAAATATCACAACTTAATAAACAAGGCAAGTAGATAATCGAGCATTAATTCAAGCTAGGGTCCTTTATATTTTTCAGTGATTAAAACACTTTTCTTATACATCTCATGGAAATATACTACTCAAATTTTGCTAATGGGTCAAAATCGCAAATCTCTTCAATTATTTCTTATTTCAAGTTTAATTCAATTTATTGCCTGATGATCAGGTCAACTAATTGAAAACTAGGATTGTGGTTTCTTGTGTATAATTTTTTTTTAATAAAAAGCGTTTTTAAAGCATTTCAAAACTTTAGCGTAGCAATATAGTTATATGTTCGAGATGCATAATTTATGAAACTTACACATGCTAAAAAATGAATGCAGGATAAGCATTTATGATAAGTTCTTTATTCACTTTTTAAGGAAATGTGGATTTGCACAAAGTAAACAAAAGATTTTGAACCAGTTCAGATTTTTGCTACCAGTAAAGCATATAGTCCGTTTGACCATCCTTTTCATCAATTACATACAATTGCGTTTGAATGACGGATTTGTATGTGGTAAAATCTAAATTTCAGCTTAATACCATTAAAAAAGTATATTTATCTTTTAATATAAAATGGTTTCAGAATAATGATTTGGTCTAACTAGTTTATGCTAATATTTTCGCATTTTCCACTCTTAAAAACGAGGGGTAATGGAGGCCGTTTAGTAGTAATAAAATGAAATCATATAGTAAAAACATGTGGATTTATACTAAACATTTGACAGAAGAAATGCCCATTTATCCTTATTTTGAAATGCTAATATCGACGATTATGTCATTTTTAACTGAAATATCACGTGATTTGTACCATTATTACCCGCCTGCTTATTCAGTTTTCCTCTTGAAAATCCCAACATCTTTGTTAAATAATGCTTCTTAATTTGTCTAAATATGTGAATATAGGGTTCATCTCCTAGGGGATAAAAACAATTATCAATTATCAGGTCAAATGGTTTTGAACCAAAAAGAGAATACATTCAGATTTGATATCCTTAGGAAACAAATTTCTTCCACAAAATTTATTTCATAAATACTCACTTTTATACAGAAACGATTCACTATAAATCAAACACCTTTGACCTTGGCCCCTATGCAAATCAGAACTTCTTAAAAAAGTCCGCTGTCCCGTTTAATACACATACATGAAAACATATACAACCGAGACTTAACATGTAGACGGACGGAAAAATTCATTATTTGTACATGCAAAATTCTGAATAACAAAATTCTTCGTGGTTTAAGATTGAAAATATGATATGACAAGAAAAATTCGTTTCAGTAATTCGATTCTGAGATTTTCGGCAAAATGTTGGTCCATATATGAGGCAAACAGACTATACTATTATTCGTTTAAGTGTTTGAAGCCAAATAGTCATCCAAATCAAAATTAGTTTATTTGGTACTGTTTTAAAAAAATCAATTATTCCAATCAATTAGCAAACGGAACACTTTATTTCAAATTCAATCCAATATCGCTCTACAATTTAAGACGTTATTTGAGAATGTTTTTCGGAAGTTTTTTACTCCAATGAAACCAATTTCTCTGGCTCAGTCCTGCCTTTCTTCCATAAGACAAAATATGTTTTTCTCCTCTTTCAGCAAATATCCAGTCATGCCAGACATCACCATCTACACTGGTGGAGTACAAAAACTAATATCCAACCTGAAACCAGACAAAGCAGCAGGACCAGACAACATCAAGCCACTAGTACTAAAAACTTATGTTATCAAATTTCTCCTATTTTGCAAATTCTCTTTTAGAAATCTGGATACATGCACCCTCCCCCAGGTATGGACAAAGGCAAACGTGACCCCACTCTTTAAGAATGGAAACAAAGAAGACCCTGCAAATTACAGACCTATATCCTTAACATATATATTGTGTAAAGTTCTTGAACACATTGTAGCATCAAATCTAACCAAACATTTTGACAAAAATAATAATCTTTATGACTTATAGCATGGCTTCAGAGAACGACTCTCATGTGAAACCCAGCTACTGCAACTAATCGATCATCTTGCCAGAAACCTCACTGAAGGAAAACAAACTGATATAGTTTTGTTAGACTTCAGCAAGGCTTTTGATAAAGTTAGCCACCTAAAACTTTTGTATAAATTGCAGAAACATGGAGTAGACAATGCTACCCTTACGTGGATTAAATCTTTTCTGATAGGCAGAACACAAAGTAGTCTTAGAAGATGGATGCTCATCCGAAGTACAAGTCACGTCAGGAGTACCTCAGGGATCGGTGCTTGGCCCTCTTCTGTTTCTCTAATATATTAATGAGCTTCCTAAAACTATCACCTCCCAAGTCCGTTTGTTTGCAGATGACACTGCCGTTTACTTAGCTATAAATAACAAGCAGGACTGTCTTACCCTGCAAGAAGATCTAGACAAGTTAATGCAGTGGGAGAAAAAATGGGAAATGGAGTTAAACCCCAGCAAATGCGTTGTCCTAAATATTACTAAAAAGAAGTAAAAGATTTCCTTTGATTACAGGCTGCACGGACAAGTTCTAGAAACTGTGGACTATGTCAAATACCTTGGAGTTACTATATCTAGGTATCTTTCCTGGAATAAGCATATTGACAATATAACAACAAATGCAAATAAAACTTTAGGTTTTCTCCGCAGGAACATAGAGACCAAAAATAAGAAGATCAGAGAAACAGCGTACAAAACTATGGTCAGACCCCAGATAGAATACGCATCAACTGTTTGGAGCCCCTACACAACATCCTATACCAACAAAATAGAAAAAGTGCAACGTAGAGCAGCAAGATGGGTTCAAAATATTTTTCTTATTATGACAGTGTCACCTGCATGCTATATCTTCAATATAGACGAGACATCACAAGGGTCACCATGTTCTACAAAATTGTTGATAGTTTTGTTGCAGTATCCATACCAACTTATCTCGAAAGACCAGTTAGGATCACCAGACATATGCACACAGACTCTTTTAGACAGATCCACACAAATGCTTCTTACTTTAAATATTCTTTTTTTTCCTTACACAGTGATACTTTGGAACAGCCAACCAGAAACAATCATACAGCAACCTGACATTGCAGCGTTCAAGAAGATTCTCGATTCTTTTCAGATAGTGAGCCGTCTCTGAATGACAAAATTATTTTATCGGATCTTTTAATCTAACACTCACAATATTTTTAAATTTTGGCACCCTAACAAATGACCAACAGTTTTTATTCCAGCACAGACGCGCACCTGCCAGTAATACCCGAAAGGGGAGTAAGGCAGTATATATAGATAGAAAGTCGACAAATGAAAAACAAAATCTGTTTTCTAAGTCATTGATGTGAGACACCTCCATGTATTATTATAAAGGTAAATTTCAATTCAAACCTTCTAAACACATAATAAGAAGATTTCAAAAAATTAAACACATTTTTTTTTAATTCTTAGTTAGAATTGAGCTAACACTACGTTATATTTGCAAGAATCGGCACCAGTAAATTCCGCCGTGGTCACACCGCAGATGATGGTGCGCAGGATTCCAATTACAGGTCTTAAAGTTCGATCCTCGACGTTAGAAAACACCCTTTCTAACAAGTGTCTCCAACCCAAGGGTAGATAATTGTAAAAATAGTAAATAGAACTTGGATTATTTCATAAACAATATCGTGTCCAAACAGTTTAGACCTAAAGCTTCTGTAAATCGAATTAGGTATTGTGACTTATGATCATAATTAGCATTAGCTTTTTACCGAAAGGTCAAACAAGCGTTATCTTGTAATATGTTTTCACATAATACCAGCATTTATCTCTACCAAGCTATGTTTTGGTTTAAAGATTAAGAAAGAGTTAACTTTGAAAAATATAGTTTAAAAACAACTCTTACCCTACTACGTATATATATGAATGCTTTGCATGGTATTATGTGTAGCTACAATTCCACGCTAGAATTGGGCAAGACCGAATCCATGTTTCTTGGTCAGATACAACTTAGCCAATGAGCTATGTAATACTAAATCTCAGAGAGAATAATTTATTTTCAATTTCAATTAAATTCTGATGAACAGACGGGCAACCCATGAATTCTGACACTCTTATCGTTTCATCGAATATTTTAATGAACATATCATGCCAAGACCATATATAAAAGGAGCCTAAAGAGTTTTTAATCTACTTTGTCTTGAAAATGGAAAAGAATTTAAACTGTTAATATTGTTTCAGGCGGTTCCCTTGAAAATAATACCCTCTTTTTGCCAAACCGACCATTTTTTACTACTTTGCAATGTTAAAGTGGTAGGGTGGGGTAAGACGTTTAAGAATTTATCAGTAAATCAGACCAAATAACAAAGAAAGTATATTTTCATTTAGCAAATACCTTATTACAAGCCACTACATGGCTTTTGCTATATTAAAAGATTCTACTTTAGATTTGAGCATGATTTCAGTCAAATAATCTTTACAGGTTTAGTTGGGTAAAAGTCTTTGATGAAAAGCCTGAAAAAATCAAAATACGTATCTTCGGATTTTTTCCTACTTAATATACGATGAATGTTAAATGGACAAGTCTATGGATGCTAAAAAGCACAACATTGCTTTTGTTGCAATTTGTTTTGGGTCCTTCTATAATTTGACTGGACTGTATATGTTGTTTATATACATAACTTCAGGTGTCAGGATAAAAAAAATGCAAAATGCCTATACATCCGCCTTTTATACCGTTAACGTTTTTCATCTTGTATTCATATATACATGTAATATAAACATTTACGTGTAAATATTTATAAAAGCCGTCTCTTAGCAAGGTTCATAAGTTAAGCCTTTTTAATTTAATTCCCCTTTATTTTCTAGGTTTTGTGAGACTACTTAGATGAAAATGAAATACACATTGCTTATATACTCAACATCAAAAGTAACGGATCACTCAAATTGTTAGGTATAACTTTTTCAAAATCTGAAATTTACATTAATTATTCTACCGAATATAAATAAAGACCAATTATTATTTGTGCTATTGTGAAACATCATTGGATGTCGCTTATTATATATTGTAGAGTAACTTGAATGGTATTGGAACTAACTTCCCAATATAGATTATCAAGAGGGCCTGAATAACCCTTAACCGTTCATTTGAATTTTATTGGTCAGATGTATCTCACCCAAGTAATTATCCGGTAAAGATTCATTCCCATTTGCCTAGATGTACATGAGGAGATGTTGTGGCAAGAATTCAAAGTGAAACATGCTACCCATTGGTTACTGAGGAAAAGCTGTTTCAAGTTTTGAGAAGGGTTACCCAAAGAACACTTCTGCCAAGTTTGATTTTAATTTGTTCATTCGTTAATCAAGAGAGGACGTTTAAAGATTTTGGGTTCAAAATAAGCCCAACCCTGCCACGCCCTAATAAGGGGGTAGATCAAAATTCCACCAACAATTATTGAGAAGAATCATCCAAAAAGCATTTCTGCCAAGTTGGGTAACAATCCGCCCATTGGTTACTGAGGAGAGGATAGTTAAAGAATTTTGGCTCAAAGTTACCCTGCAAAGCCCTTATTCATAGGCCAATCAAAACTTTGAGAACAATTTTTGAAGATGAGCATCCAAGTAACATTATTGTAAAATTTTATACTATGCTAGTTTATACAATTAGTTTCATCGTCAAATTAACATTCACCTCAATCAAAACCATTCTATATCACTCACACAGCGCTTCATTAATTCATTAATTCATTAATTCATTAATTCATTTATTCATTCATAACACTCACTCTTATCGATAAAAAACCCTCCGAATTTAAAAAAATCTAAATCGTTCAAATCTATCAACATTTAAATCCAATCGATCAAATTATTCTACGATTTTATTGGTTAATGTGGATTTTAAAGTGTCCACGATGACATACAAATAGAAAAGATCCTATATTTGATTAAAGGGAGGTAATACGTACGGCTAATTTTGTTCATCTTGAACAGAATTAGCGATACTGGTTTACATTCCTTTAATTTCACACAAAACTCGCTCCGCAAAATCATTCAATTTTATTCCAATATCACTCCTAAATCATTAATCTTGTCAATTTCATGATGTTGTAAACTGTACGCCCCATGTCCGTTCTATGTGGTTGAACAGTTGTTGGTTAAGTTTCCATTCGTAATTTGACCTCGGCAGCCTGTCTGCGATCTGGTTGTCTCACCTTACCAAGTATCTGACCAGCGAATATTTTTATTGCCATATTTTCTGACTTTACTGAAATAGTAAAGAAACGCAAGTCATTGTGTGTATGTGTTTTTGTTGTTGTTTTTTCAATCGTCTATTGACCTTACACATGTATACGCAACGTGTTATCACAAAAAGTAACGTGCTTTCGAAACCGACTTGGCCATGAAGAATCTTAAACTGTTGTAATGGTAAAAACCAATCAACAGATAGTTTTCGTGACGACTGTTAATGAAAAGTACATTGCTCAATTTGGCTGAAATTAGCGATATTGAATTACCTTCCTTTAATTTCATTAAAAGCTCGCTCCACACACTCATTCAATTTCAAACGGAAATAATTCCAAAATCATTTTCATTGTCAATTTTACGATGTTGCTTATTGTTTCACTTAGTAATGCAGTTATTTCCTGTATTAAGGATTAAACCTTTTCACATGGGTGTTTGACGTTGTGTTCAAATATTTCAGGATTGTATTTTAAGTGGTTTATGTTATTGTGTGATTGAGCCCCTCCCTCAATAACTGTACTTTTACAATTGAGCCTTGCGTGACATTTCCAACATTTTCATGTGTGCGTGATGGAAAGACGTCGAGCAACCTGGACAATCACACAGTGCATTTAAATTAATTTTGGGTTGTGAATAGTGACTGTAGGTCTGTAGCCATCTATTGAGCGCATAGATGAGACCCAGATCAGACTGAGCGGCCGCACAGGCTGATCTGAGTCTCAACGTTGCGCGCACGTGAAATTGTTGAATATGTCAAGCACAGACCCACTTATGATCCGCATGGCAATAATCGGACGACCTATGTCAAAAATGCCTTGCTCATATAAAGCAAGTTTATTATTTAAGTGGACGGGGTTGCTAATTCAGTCATTTTACGACTTTGCCACTCTGAATTAGGAGACCAACACAGAGTAACTGCAGCTTATTTTAATTGAGTAGTAGTAAGTAAGAGGTCTATGTCGCTTGTATACGATAGTCGGTTTTGAAAAAGTAACACTGGGTGGGCATTATTTGGTTCGATCTAATTTTGAAATATATGTGTTCTAAAAAATGTTAAAAATGTGCACCTCCTCATAAAAGATCAAATTTGAATGTTTAAAAGGTTTGTTTATAGACTTTTTTCTACAAATTACGTGAAGTCATTTTCAGAATTAAGGGATACTGTAAAGGGAATATTTTTTCAAAGGGTTATTTATGGTTTTCTCTTTTTTTATATGTTATTTGTTATTTAACTAAGAACCACAACGATTTTAATTATATGCGAGAGTGTATTATCAAGAGTTTCTATGAAGATTTTAAATTCCATAAGACGGCTTACTGCACGTAAGGGTATGTTAAAAAACTAACGTGATTATTTCAGTTTTAAGAAATCCCTGAAAACTTCACTCCCTGAACACTAAATTGCATTTATACAGTAAAGAACATTTAAAAATTGACACGATGAATGATTTTGGACTGATGTTGGAAAGAAATTGAATGAGTGTGTGGAAATTAAGTGAAATTAAAGGCAGATAATCCAATATCGCTAATTTTATTCAAGATGAACAAAATTAGCGAAAATAATTACCTTCCTTAAAAACATATAGGTTTCATGTCTTCACGAACGCTTACATGTAATACACTTCCAAAGTTCAATTATGTCAGTAAAATCGTGGATTTTTTCTAACGATTTTTATTTTGAATGTAGTTGTTGATCTTATCTTTTTTATTGATTTTTTGAACGTTTTTGAGTGATTTGAATGAGTGATTGGAATGAGCTCATGAGGTGCTGAGTGAGTGATTTAGAATGGTTTTGATTGACATGAATGTCAATTTCACGATGTTACTAACTGTAGGTTCGCCGACATGAAAGCCTTGTACACGGCCTCTCTAAAGGCGTCTGACAGCTTTCCGACGACAACTTGCATAGGAAATCACATCATGAATTGATATTCATCTTGATCAAGACAATTCAAAATCACACGCTCATCGTTTCACCCATTCATTGCAAACACTCTTTCCGATCACTCAAAAATGCTTCGAAATAGTTCAGAATGATTATCATTTCAATCAAACTGATTTATTGATTTATTGTGACAACACTACTCTTGTGATGGTATTTTTAAAATTAAAAAGAAATGGAGTGCTAAGGATACGATTGTTTAATCTTAAGTTTCACATATCTATCTTGGGAAGGAAATAGGTGAATAATGGGTTTTCCCATAATTTGCATTTAGTTTGGCCGACATTCTTTAAATCGAAGGTTGGCAAGCAAACCCTCGTAACTTCAGCTTGGCTAAGCTGAAGTAAGGAGGACTTCGTAACCCAAAGATGAAATGTGTTCAATTTCGCTTAACTTATTATTCGTTTGGTTTAATACAAAGCTATTTACACGCGTCCACGCCAATTGTCCGCTAAATATTGAAAGGATCTAAACTATTGAAAAGTAAAACTACAGTTAATAACATCGTGAAATTGACAATGATTTATGAATGCTTTTGGAATGAAATTGAATGAGTGTGAGGAGCGAGTTTTGAGTGAGATTCAACGGAGGTAAACCAATTTAGCTAATTTTGTTCCAGATGAACAAAATTAGCTATATTTATTACCTCCCTTTAATAAAATATATGTTATTTTTTGTTTGTGTGTCTTCATGAACCAATCAGACACTGTTCTGTTAAATCAATACCAGTCAATAAAATTCGATCAATTTGAATTAAATGTCGGCTCATTTCGAAATGTTTTTGGAGCGTTTTGATCGATTTGAGTGAGAGTTTGGAATGAATGAATTGAGCAATGAGTGATCGATTCAGAGTGGTTTTGATCGGAATGAGTGTCAATTTCACGATGTATTTAACTGTAGCCAAGTTACGTCACGTCTTAGCAACGTCCTACCAGGGGAGCGATAATGCAGCATAACTCTAACGTGACCCGTCATGCAAAAAGGGCCATCTGGAATTTCTGTAATATTGACCTTGAACTTGAACTCTATCTCGTGTCTGCCCTCACCACCGGGCATGGGAAATGCACTCGATTAAACCTGAAAATGAAAGTGAAAATAAACTTTAAATAGAAAAATCGTGATCAATTACGATAAAACGACTTTTAATCATGATTTCAGTTCCTTCTTTCCATTTTGCTTTTCAATCGTTTACAATTTAGTCACAATCAAGTTTTGTTTGTCTTTATTTAATCTTAATGGTTAAAAGAGATATGTATTGAAAGGATCTCTTGATTTTAGCTTTCATATATTGAATCTTTTGTCCAAAGGGATTTGAGATAGCCATATGATAATTCTAAACTTTTTCAAATGAATCCAACGTTCTTTGAAATCTGATGCGAGGTAGCTTATGGTTTTAAGTTTAATCAATGAAGAAAATTTTCATAAAAAATCAGTTGGCAGATATGAGATACAGTTGAGAACATCGTGAAATTTACAAGATGAAAGATTTTGGAATGACTTCGGAATGAAATTGAATGCATGTGTGAAGCGTGTTTTGGGTGAGATTAAAGGGGGGATATCCAATATCGCTTATTTTGTTCAAGATGAACAAAATAAGCGAAATTGATTACCTCCCTTTAAGAAAAATTCGCATACAGGTTCATTGAATAGCTTTCCATGTCTTAACGAACGCATAATACGCTTACAAAATTCAATTATATCAGTGAAATCTCGATTTTTTTCTATCGATTTTAATTTTGAATGTAGTTGTTGTTATTTACGTTTTAGTGATCATATAGCGTTTTTGAAGGATTTCAGTGGGTGTTTGGAATGATGGAATGGGGCGAAATTGAGTGATTTAGAATGGTTTTAAGCTTTATTCTCGAAACAAATTTTCCCCAAAATCAGTTGACAGATGCTGAGATACAGTTATTTATATCATGAAAATGACAATTATTCCGATCAAAACCATTCAAAATCACCCACCCAGCGCTGCATTCATTCATTCCGAACACTCACTCAAATCATTCAAAAACGCTCCAAAATCACTTAAAATGATAAGATCAACAGTTACATTCAAAATAATTTTTTTTTATAAAAAATCAACGATTTCACTGACATATTTGAATTTTGTTAAGCGTATTACTCGTTCGTGAGGAATTCATTGAATCCGTATGCAAATTTTTTTACTATATTCATCATGAACAAAATAAAAGATATTGGATTACCTCCCTTTAATTTCACGCAAAACTCGCTCCACACATTAATTCAATTTTAATCCAAAATCATTCCAAAATCATTCACTTTGTCAATTTCACGATGTACTTAACTGTTGCTAGGTAATGATTTAAGCTTTATCATTGAAGCAACCCCCCCCCCAATCAGTTGGCAGATACGAGATATCTATGTTAGAGTTTAAGCTTAATTATTAAGGAAAATTTTCGCTTAAGTTGACAGATACAAGATAGCTATGTAATGGTTTCAGCTTTATCATTTCAGCACATTGTCCCCAAAATCAGTTGACAGACACGAGATAGCTATGTGGTGGTTTTAGCTTAAACACTGAAGCCTTGTTCCCAAAAATCAGTTGTCAGATACGAGTTTTCTATGTTTAAGCTTTATCATTGAAGTTAATTTTCCCAAATGAATCAGTTAACAGATACGGGATAGCTATGAAATGATTTAGGCTTTATCGTTGAAGCAATTTTCCCCAAAAACCAATTGACATATACGAGATATCTTTGTAATAGTACAAGCTTTAGCATTGAAGCAAATATTTTTAAAAATCAGTTGACAGAGACGAGATATTTATGTAATGGTTTCCGCTTTATCATTGAAGCAATTTTTCCCAAAAATTCGGCTTACAAATCCGATATATCTATGTAAAATTTTATCTTTGATCATTGAAGCAAATTTCCCCCGAAATAAGTTGAAAGATTCGAGATATCGAGATATCTATGTAAAAGTTTAAGCTTTATCACCAAAATAAATTATCCCAAAAATCAATTGACAGATACGAGATTGCTATGTAACAATTTAAGCTTTATCATTGGGGCATTTTTCCTAAAAACAATTGGAAGAAACGAGATAGCTATGTAGTAATTGACCATTGAAGCAAATGTTCTTAAGAAATAAGTTGACAGACACGAGATAGCTAATCTTTAATTTAATCATTTAAGTAAATTTCTAATAATTCGGCAGATACGAGATAGCTATTAAATGATTTTAACTGAATCACGGAAGAAACATTTCCTCAAACCTTTAATTGGCGAAAATTGATATAGTTATGCAATGTTTTTTGTTTTTCATTGAAGCAAACATTTTTAAAAGGTTCGATTGGCAGATATGAAATAGTTATATTATGTTTTTTAAGCTGCTCTTTCACAGACTGGGAAAAGGCATTTTTGATTATTTTTTTTTAAATTAATCGGAAATTATGACTTCATCGTGTAGAAAGCTCTACAATAATAAGACTCGATGTGGTAGGATATTGAAAAAAGACAGATGTTCCTGGATTTACCGGAATTCCATTCTGAAAAAATAATGCAACTTATAACGCCTTAAAGATTATTCTTATTTTTCAGCCAAATATTTACGCATGCAATTCCACATGTTTGCCCCACTCTATCAAAGGTCAAGGTCGATGTATTTGTCAGTTGGGAAACTACATATCGATGCATGCAAAAAATGAAACATTTTACATGAAAATAGCAATTTCGTAATTCCTCACTGACCTTGCCGCTTCGAACATTCAAGCTACAATTTCTTTGAAATGAGTTGTTGTTAGTGCCATACCCATGTGAGTTTCTTAAACATCGGAAAATGCACATATTTCCGAATCTAAGAACCAGTTTTGTATTTTTTCTATGAAGAAATGTGAAAGCGCAGCTTTAAACGTCGAAGCCAAACCTTCCTGAAAGCTCTGAACGACATTGCTATGTAATGGTTTAAACTAAATCATTGAAGCCAGCTTTTATCAAAAGAATATAAGTGCAAATACGAGAAAGCTATGTAATGGATTTTAACTTTAATATACGCCCGTCTAAAGACGGGACGTATTATGTGATCACCCGTGGCGTCCGACGCCCGAAGTCTAGTGTCCCGCGTCCATGAGGCGTCCACTTCTTTAACTTTAAACTTTATCATTGAGGCAAGCTTTCGTGAAACTCTTATTGGCACGTTTCTAGTTCAATGCAAATTTCTTATCTCATTCTAATCAACCAACAGTTGAAACAAGGATCTAACTTTTGATTTAGAGTTAGTAATTGAGAATTGTACCCGATCATGTTTAATGACATCTTTATTTCACACCCCTTTATTTCACACCCCTTGAACAACTGTTCTTAAAATAGTAATCCTCGTGAATTGTTAATTTCAAGTGCTAACTAATTATAATATTTAGAGGTTATTTAACATTAGCGGGTATAACACTGAATTCTATTGGATGAGTACCCTGCAGAATCGGTCTATATTTGACGAGGCGATAGCCGAGTCAAAATATAGACTGGTTGTGCAGAGCACGTACTCCATCGTGTTAATCGACATCTTTATTTCACACCATACACGGAAAGTTCTAAAATTAATGATTAACGACTTTTGAGAGAGACAAACGGAACAGATCCAAGAAGGATCCGGAAAAGGGCGTCAAATGCAAGTCACCATGAACATGGTGAAATTGAAACAGAAACAAACGTTTTTTGTTCTAAAAAGAAGAATCCACGTGAAAAGTTTATTTTAAGTGTCAAGTCGGTAAGCGGAATGATAAAAATTCATGTATGTAATGGACATTAAACAGATTGACTACCCGTCGTCGCTTGAAATGTATATTTTCATGAGACCAAATAATATTCTAAAATCAAAGAACAAGAACAATTGTGTGACCCTCTATGTTACTTACATTCTTCTTTTACTTGCTGAACAATGTAACAAATGAAAAAAATCAAGAATCTTCTCAAGATCAAACTTATCTCAATAACTCCGAACAGAGGGTTTGATACATTGAAAAGACTGCGAAAAGTGGTAATATCGATAATCGGGACTGCAGCCTTTTCATCGTACAATAAAGGTTGCATCGCTTTCATCGTACAATATAGGTTGCCTCGTTTTGAAAAAAAAATCCTAATTGCACAGTAGCCTCGTTCTGGTTGTACAATATGGATCTAGATAGTTCACTCTCACGTGATACAAAATAAGCGATGTCATTGGTCTTAATTGTTTAGGTGTGAAATAAATGTTTGTAATTAATATTAAAACAGAATGGCTACCCGCCGTCGCTTGAAATGTGCATTTTTATGAAAAGAGACGATATTCTAAATTCAAGAAACAACGAAACTTCTGTGTCTCTCAATGCCACTTGCATTTTTCTTTTACTTGCTAAACAATGTTAAAACCTCCGAAGAGAGGGTTTGATACATTGAAAAAGCTGCCGAAAGTGGTGATATCGATATTCGAAACTGCAGTCCCGCTTTCATCGTACAATATAGCTACTCTTGCTTTCATCGTCCAATAAAGTTACCTGGTTTTGGAAAAAAATCCTAATTGCACAGTAGCCTCGTTCTGGTTGTACAATACGGATCTAGATAATTCTCTCTCACGAGATGAAAAATAAGCGATGCCATTGGTCTAAATTGTTTAGGTGTGAAATAAAAGGGAATATTGATAATTAATTTTGAGACGAAGGCCGAATGAAGTGTGTGTGTGAAGGGGGGGGGGGGATAAATGCTGTTATTTCAAGTATTAGAAACATTTAATTGTGTTTTTACTCTGCACTTCAACCGCCGGTGTTTTCTGTGGTATTTGTTTGAACCCAAGTTTGACCCTATCTTTGAGTCAAGCTGGACCATGACGTGGCTGTAGGCAACATTTCAGTTTCATCTCAATTACTCTGGTTGTCAGTATAGTCGATAGGTATGTTCCCAAACACTTGAAACATGTTGCTTAGCAACGGAGAAAATTCAATTATCTGTAAAAAATTGGATTTATATCTCACATGAGTGCAAAACGGTAAAGGCGAGCTATTGTAACAGATGAATTTCCGTCGTCAGTCTGTCCGTCTGTCCGCCCGTTTGTCTTTCCGACCGTAAACAACTCTTAGAAACATCTCTGATTTTACTGGACAGAATTAATCAACATTTCACAAATATGATCATCGAGTCATACTATTTTCAAAGTACTCCAAAGATTTTGAACCGGGGTTATAATTAGTCAAAAGGTCAAATCTTGTTTTTGCAATTGAAGTCACAATTTTGGCCCAATCATTCTCAAACTTGCTCAGGATGCTTTTCTATACATACAAAAGATCCTTACAGATTTTTGTTGCAATATCAGGAAAAGATTTAGATGTCAAGGGAAAAGAAGCATCATAGACAACTTCTTGTTACCACTCTAAGGGTCTCAATATTTGCTCAATCTTTCTCAAACTTAACTAGAATGTTGTCTAGGCTTAAGAAAGACCCTTTTTGATTTAGATGACAAGAGGAACTATCTGGGTTGCGCGGAAAGTCTACCCGAACAGCGCAGGTTGACCAAGGTCGACACGTTTCGCTTAATGTTTAGTTTTCTTTATTTTATTCTCTCTTTGTTTAGAAATACAAAACGTGGACAATTCGTTTCTTTCAATTAAAGATTGATCACCGAGATAAAGTTACGTGACAACATTGAAAAAAACAACCTTGAGGAAGTATTTTCTAAAATGATCTGTAATGTAAAGAATTAGAATTACTTTCAAAGGGGAAAGATAAAAAGGGAATTATTACATATTTTTCTTCTTCTTTAAACAATATATGTCCTTATAGTTAACTTTCAGTTGTGTCCATCAAGAGTAGGACATTCATAATGGCTCAAAAGAAGTTTCATATCACAAGGAAAGCAATTTTTAGCATGCTGCTTTTTTCAAGCATGTGTTTTAAATAGTTCGCAAAGAACCCGCCAAGTAATGGTTAGATTTTAACTTTTTTAGCTTATTGGTATCAAGTTACAAGATATGTTCAAACAACTTTTTTGTTGAATTTATAAATCCCAATAACACTTACGTATGAATTCACACGCTATTGGGTACGTTTAGAATTTTGCGGTTTCAATACAACATTCACGTTTATATATTAGTTCATATGATATATCTCCAAAAGTGTTATTAATCAAAATGGTCGTATTTAAATTCTAAATAATCGAGCATCATTTTGAATTTCGAAATAATAACATTATTAAATTTTAAGCGTGAAAAAAATGAAACGTTCAGCTAAAATTTGCTTGTAAGATGTAACACATACTTCTTTTTCTCTATTTCAAATATATGGTAGTTACCTTTATTCCTGAAGACGCATTTCTTTGAAAATTACCTCATACGATGTCGGAAATGACTTTTATTAATGTATCAAAAGCAAATTGAAATTGCGTTAAAAACGAAACCAATGATCGATATAACAACTGGGCTATGTAAATGTAGATTTCGAAAATTACAGGCGACACTTCTTTTACTTAGATAATAAGTGATATGTTTATTTTTCAATACAACTTTAAAATATTTTATTATGTAGATAATATTTTGTTTAGTTTGCAATGAATGAATTGAATTCAGTAGTTTTTAGCTCCAATGGCCGAAGGCCAGCGAGCTATTGTCA
The DNA here is from genome assembly GCA_948146395.1 of Fragum whitleyi. NCBI lineage: Eukaryota > Metazoa > Mollusca > Bivalvia > Cardiida > Cardiidae > Fragum > Fragum whitleyi. The sequence goes on from OX411550.1 coordinate 9,076,051, forward strand.
TGGCGGAGTGTCCGTCGTGCGGCCGTGCGTGCGGCCGTCCGTGCGTAAACTTTTTCTTTAAACATCTTAATCTCCCAAACCAATGGGCGGATTTCAATGAAACTGTGTAAATATGATCCTTGAGTGACCCTCTTTGAAATCTTAAAGATCTTCTCCTCCATAACCATTGGGCCAATTTCAATGAAACTTGGTATTGGTGTTCCTTGGGTGACCATTTACTTAAATTGTTTAAAAAAAATTGATTGGTCCCAAAATATGGGCGTTGCAGGGCGTGGCATTTTGTTACGATAAAATCTTTGAAAATCTTCTCCTCCCATACTGTTCGGCCGATTTCAATGAAACTTGGCTTTGATGTTCCTTGGGTGACCATTTACTTAAATTGTTCAAGAAATTTTGTTTGCGCCAAAAAATGGGCGTGGCAGGGCGGGCATTTTTGCACGTTGAAATCCTTAAAAATCATCTTCTTCCTAACCATTGGGCCGATTTCAGTGAAACTTGGCTTTGATGTTCCTTGGGTGACCCTTTTTTTTAAATTGTTCAAGATTTTTTTATTGGCTCCAAACTATGGGCGTGGCAGGGCAAAAGTCTAGGGTTATTAAAGCCAGTGGAGCGATACAGGCCCTCTTGGGTCTCTTGTTATTTCATTTCCAGAAAACCGTGTGGAGGCAAAATGTAACGCTTTCAAAACTTTGCGTCATTTGTAGAGTTTGATTTTTTTGAAGGTCAAGAAAAAACAGAAAGGGAAACTCAATCACGAGATTATTACAAATATGAAATATTGTTTTCTAATAGAACTTGTAGATCAAGTTTGATCTCTTTCAGTACAATATTAAAAGCAAGGCGATTATTTTTGCGTGTGACTATTGAATGTCACGCTACTGATTTATAAATATATAATACGTCCTTAGTGTTTTGTATGAGAAAAAATATCTAACGAGGTTGGGAGAATTGATCATTGTTGAGGCTCTGCCAAGACAATTATCAATTTCCACAACCGAGTTAGATATTTTCATACAATACACTAAGTACGTATTATATTTATCTTATAACCTCTATTTGCCTTGTTTTCATAGATGTTTCTAACAGAAATGCAAGTTTCTAAAAATAACCGCATTATATCAGGGTTCTAAAAATATATATGTGATATCATAAAATATATCATACGGGATGTTAACACATGGATATTTGTATAGTTATAAGATAAACTTAAATTTAAAGAGGCTGGTAATTCGCATATGTTAGAGATTGTGATAGAATGTAAAAAAGCCTCTAGTATCGATAGATCTAGGGGCAGTAACCAAGTCTATAACTTTCGTTAATTATTGTCAGTTTCAAATTTATGAAATGTATATGAATTTTTCCGGCACCATTAAAAATATTAAATTACATATTAGTTTGTATTTGGAAGTCAACGCCTAGCACTTAAAACCCTGGCATTACTTGCTTGATTAATTTTGCAATATTACGACCATAAATCAGACAACGTGAAAACGATCGACATTTAACTTGTCAATCATTTTCTTGAAATCAATCATCACTAATTATCCTCGATTGATTATTGTACATGGTAGGCCCTCGTGGAAACGCGTCAATTCAACCATAAGAGCTACAGTTTTGATATTTCGGTGGTGACATAGAGCTAAAAATATCGTGAAATTAGCACACATTCCGATCAAAATAATTCTAAATATTTCACATGAAAGCGCTCCTTTCATTCATTTTATGCACTCACTCAAATCGACCGAAACGCTCCAAAATCGCTAAAAATCTTTCAAATCGTTAATGCCGATCAACATTTAATTCAAATCGATAGAATTATTCAATGATTTTATTGGATGGTATGGCCTTTAGAGTGTCTGATTGGTCAGCGGAGACACACAATAAGAAAAGAACGTATATCTAATTAAAGGGGGGGGGGTAATAAATATCGCTAATTTTGTTCATCTTGAACAAAATTAGTGATATTGGATTACCTCCCTTTAATTTCACACAAAGCTCGCTTCACAAACTTATGTAGCTTCGTTCTAAAATCGTTCCTAAATCATTCTTCTCGTCAATTTTGCGATTTTGTTATCTGTTTTTATCAGTCGAATTTAGTAATCTAATCGGTTTTATAGAATTTCCTTTGTTTTCATCTCCGTTGTAAACAATTGCCCCACCCATATGATATAACACTCGATTTTATTAACAATTAATCCCTTCCTTTAGATAAGTAATATCTAAAATTCCTTCTCGGCCTTCACGTACTTTTATAGCGACATACTAAGGATGACATTGATAGAGAACAATATGTTAGTGTCTTAAAATATCAATGTTATCTGGTCTAGGCTAGGAGAATTTATCATAACGAGACTTTATTGAGTCATGATACTTTCTCCTAGCCGAGACCATTGATTGATACCATTGATTATATTCAAGACAAGACATTTAAACGTCATTCTCTTTATCATGCAATCATTTTCAGCATTTAGTTATAACGAACCCGAAAAAATCAAAGAAATTTAGGTGAAAGTGTATGGAAATTGTTTCTAAAAATAGACTGCCTGATATCATGAAATATTATCCGACAGTTGATATCAGGTCAATACATGCTCCATTGCATGATAAAATTCGATTTATATTTCATCATTTGATATAATATGTTAACAATTAATGTATTGAAACAATTCTAAGATAGATGTCAAGTCCGGTTCAAATAAACCAAGCTTTACAATAATGACAGTACGGAAGTGCGACAATAAGTACATTATTGTACACGAGATAATACAGCCTTGCCTTGTCCAGGGAAATTCTGCTGAGGTCGAAGGCATTGTGAAAATATACAGATTCCTAGTTGGACCTATGAGTTTCGGGTCATGGTTTAATCAACCAGAGGAAATATACTAACAATCTGTTCTGGAATAAAGAAGAGATTCAGAATTGAATAGGCGTTTTGCATGTTGAAATCCTGAACAATTATTCTGAATAATATAGGGATGAGTGTCTTTTTCCGTAGGGCGTTATGATTAAGCCATGTGCTAAGGTCATTGCACTTTATACCCCAATAAACGCAGTGAAAAAGACACTAATCCCTTATAATTGCAATCATCTAGATAGAAGAAACTATTGAAATACTCAGCCAAACATTTAAGCTTCAAGTCTACTTTCTGCGCGTATAAATTACTGATCTATTTTTAGATCGTGTATTGTTTATCTCGCTATCGAAGTGAAATGTCATATAGTAAAACAAATGAAACACAAATAAAAGACAACATTGAAATTCGTAGAGGTACTTATGACAAGAAAGCTTGTTTCTGCCAAGTAAGTCTGTATTTTTAAACGAAAACGGTGTGGTCGGTCTTAGTTGAGATGGTTGCTTGAAGGTCTTCGTCGACTCGCTGTTTTCTAAGTTTAGGTCGGCTCAGAATCAGAATTGCATGCTTATTATCGTAAATTCTTTCGAAAATATATCAATTTATAACAGTTCGAATAGCAATGTTGCGTTGATGATCGGGATCTAGGTTAATTCGAGTTCCTACAACACAGGACTTGCAGATCGAATTTCGGGGGTTTCCCGAAAGACCTATTGCATTTTATACAGAAATAAAGTGCAATGGATTTCCCCACGTGATGCGATTTAAACCAATCAAATTTCTTTATTTTATTGGATTGCAATTATATTAATATGAAAACGAATGTAGGAGAAAACTATCAAACACGGCGCATTCAGGTCTAAAATACGATCACTTTGTGTACTGAACAAACCCGTATGTAATGCTCTGTCAATTATTTAAAGTGTTTCCAAAAGATCGAAGTACAGCAAACAAACTCATTTTAACCCTTCCTTTTTAGACCAATATAAATCACAATGTGACAACTGCACCAATAATCATCATGATTTATAACATGATTGCTATTGATCGCCTGTCAATCATAATTACTGGTAATCATATTTTTTCAGATAAGTATCAATTTTCAAAATGATCGTTTTGGCTTTTTCAGATGTAAGACTTGACAGTTTAAATATTCAAAGTAGACATATTTACTGAAAGGATGCTTACTGAAATACTTTTCGTGGTGACTTTTCTGCTTGCAGGTAAAATTTTCGATGATTAAAGTAGTAGTTCCGCAACGTTTCGGAAGTAATGAACTTTAACAGTGTTAACCGAGGTTTCCTAATGAGGAAATTTCACCAGGAAACCTCGGTTAACATTGTGAAAGTTCATGAGTTCTGAAACGTTGCGGAACTATTACGCTTCCATTACCTTAGATATCAGGGCAAGAGATTATATACCCTTTCTCATGCTCAACTTAGAGTTTTCTCATATTTCAAATTGAGATTAAATCTAAAAATCTTATGTTATTAAAAAATAAAATCACAAACAATAAAGATAATGATGAAAAGTTGTTACAAAGAACAAATTAAGATTTTTTTCTTTTATGTTTTTACATTCTTTAAATTTCTAAGTAAAAAAATGTAAATACATTCAATTTTAAAAATTCTCAGTCGAGCACTTAAAAAGGTTCTTGATACCAGGTCGAGAAAAATCCTTCCGTTTTTGTTTACCATAAATCACAAGTATTTGAATATAAAAGTGTCAAACAGCATTTACGAACAGTCAGTCAAAGTAACTTACAACATTGAGAAGGAAAAATCTCTTTCGTTATTTTGAAAGACAATAGTCAAACAGACATTAATGAAATATTTTTTTTATATATATTTAACACGTATAGACAACAGCTTTTCTTGAACTTTACGAAATGATCTGAAATGTACATCAATTGATGACAATCATCATATTTCACTTTAAATCGGTTAGATCGAAATCTACTAGTTCTTTTGGTTCCCAACCCAATCCAAGAAAAATCAAAACGACAGTTTTGGGCTGTTAGAAATAGCTGTCTCTAATTTCCGAAAAGAGAATCCGATTGCGTCTGCTCTATATTTGAATCATGTTAGAACTTCAAAAATTATCTTCCATATCCACTAACGGATTGATTCTGGATTCGTGCGAGGTTTGTTGTATGAAAGTTTCATACATGAGTAAGCTACATCTTAAAATACATCATCATGTGTCTTTTTTCAAGTAAGCTTTCGCTAGGCCTTAACCTAAACAAAGGGGAACAGTTAAAAACATCATGATATTAACATTTATCCTACTCGAAATAATTCTAAATCAAATAATTGAGTCTTTGCGTGATATTTCTAACAATTTCACATGGATGCAAAGCAAAGCTTCTGACCAGCCTGTGCAGTCGCACAGTCTGACCAGAGTCCCCACTATGCACTAAATAGATAGATAAGGTTTTAATCGCTACTCACGCATTCAGCTTATATTCTTATTCCATTATGTCGTTATCTAATCTGCTGCCTTGTCTACGTGTGAAAAATTGTTGGAAATGTCACGCACAGCTTCAATTCTAAATCTCTCACTCAACGCTGAATCCATTTATTTCAAACACTCACTCAAGTCGTCCAGAAACACTCCAATATCTTCTAAAGTGCACAAGAATCGTTCACAATACTTCACAATTTTAGTCTTATCGAACAATTCATTTCAAATTCACCTGAGCACGAAATGCTCAAGTTGAACTATTATGATCGCCCAATGTCCCTGAAACCAGAGGGCAGACGGCCTTTATATTCAGTTTGTAGCAACATATTGTAAAACTTTTTTCCAAATTTGTTCATATCATACCTCTGGGGTCAAATTTTGAGTCTGTCCAGGCACACCCAAATTTTCATGGAAACAAAGTGCAAAATATTCAAAAATGTATTTCTGTGAAACCAGAAGGCAGAAAAGTCTCACATCTTCCTTATTTTTTTTTTTTTTTTTTTTAATAGTATATAGTGGATTTCTACCAATGTTTACATGTCATTCCCCCGGGGTTATATTTTGGCTCTGAATGGATCCCCTATTTTACAAAGACACAAAGGAGGAAATCTTAAAAACTTGTCCTCTGAAACCAGAAGGCAGGGACTTTTCATGAATTTCATCAAGTTTGTTCATTACATGCCCCTGTGTTCATATAAGAACTGTGCCGATGCATATCATTTTTACTCTTTGCTGAAAACATTTCATGTTATTATATACTTTGATATTGTCTCTATGTATTTGAACGGGAGGAAAGTGTGCAATATTTTTTGATATTGCATACTTTGATATTGCACTAAGATTATTTTCACGTGCACAAATGGACTGGACTACTTTCTGGTTGCTACCTCGCCACAAGTCAACATAAAAGCACATTATCAACGCTTTCTGTTTACGTTCAATATTCCAGAAATAGTTTTGTCAGAGTAAAGAAATACGTTCTAGTTCTTTGAATGCCTAAAGGGTAATACACCAGTGTTTGTTTTCATCTATTTGCCACATTTTCCGAGAAATAAACCACTTCATCCCCTCCCCCTCTCCGTCGACTCAGATGCCCCCCCCCCCTTCCGTCTCAAATTTCTTCCAAATCAATGTATTTGTTTCTCCTTTATTCCTTTATCTATGTTATTTTATAACTCTTTCAAAACTAATTCATGCCCATCCCTTAATGTCTATCATGATATCATAATTCTAGTATCTATCTCTCTTCCTCCCTATCTTTCTCTTTATCTCGTCTTTCACTCCGTCCCGTCCTTTATGACTATCGCTAGTCTGCTCCGGTATCAAGTACGCCGATTTAGTCAGTTCTGGAACATGTAACTGGTAAGAATAACAAATGAACAAGTTTTTATAAATATATTTATTTCATTTTTATTCAAAGTAAGTCGAAATCAACGCGTATTTAAAGATCTAAAATGCGATTCGACACAAATGTCCGCCGTCTTTTGTGTTTACACTGTCAATTCGTAGCAACGGATGTATTAATCCGAACGTAAAAATATAACGGAAAGGATTTTGCGGGAAAAGGTCTATTGAGTAACTGTTATTAAAGAGCTATTAAGATTTTAACAAAAAATCGTTCTTGAAGTATAGGTGATGTACAAAATTAATAAATAAGAACTGAATATCGTCCAACAATATCAAAGTATACAATAAAAAGGTTATTGAATTTATATGGGAATATATTGTGTCGGACTCGTTCTTTTGGCGTAGTTGCCCGAGCTTGCTGCCAAAAGAACTCGTCCGACACAATACATTCCCATATAAATTCAATAACCTATAGTATTGATCTTATGTAGAAATTTTCCTTGTTGACATCTGCCTATTTAATTGATGTGATATCCTAGAGGTCAAAGAAATGCATGTGAGCGACCATCATGGACCTCGTGTTTTATTAGCTGGTATTGATATGGAAGCGTCTGCAAAGAGACACATATCTACCATTCGGAACACCACTCGGCCAATCTCACGATCAACCTCGGATGTACATAGACAGACTATTTTAAAGAAATACGGGAAAACCTTGGAAAATCTCGATGACGTCAGATAAAATGGCGTTAGCCCTCGAAACTTTGAGTGAAAACATTCGACGTCTTCAACGCTACTCGTTTAAGCCACTGACGTGAAACCATCGTATCCTTATATAAATATCTCTAGATTCTTATAAAACGGCTGAAAAATCTTAATTTTTGAGAATGATTCGTCATTCTCAAAAATTAAGACTTTTCAGCCGTTATTTACTGTAAAATATATAAATCTACAGTGATAATTTTTCTTACACTGTTCCGATTTTGTTACATACCCATCTGCCTTACATACATCCGAGGTATGTTGCAGTTTATGGAAATGGCCGAGTGATGTTCCTAATGACATATCTACGTGGAATTTCAGGGAGGTAATAAAACATCGATGATTTTATCCCATTTACACGATATAGGGGTTGTTGCATTAACTCCCTCCAATCTTATTTAAAACTCGGTCCACACACGCGTTCAATTTCATTTCGGAAACCGTCCAAAACCATTCATGTTGTCAATTTAACGATTTTAATATCTGCGCTACATGCACAATGTTAAATTACATTTTATTTCCGATTTCATAAGCCCGATATAGTATATGCCAATTAAACCTGTATGTCAGCTTAGCAAATGGGTTCATTAATTGCAAGCGTCACGTTGGCCCTCTTAAAATAAGTTCACGTAAAGCAATAAATGCACAATCAATATTATTCACAGGAAAATTTCGAAAAATTGATAAACTCTTAATAATTTTTAATAAATGGGATTGACATGAGCTTTTGAGATATCCCTTTTTGCAATTCTTGATGTATATTTTACAGTGATAGAGACTGTCGTTTGCTCAAATGGAGACGGATGTGATTTTGCCACAACAACCAAAGGTAATTTAATTAAACGCTTAGATCATATATAGGGCTACGATCTCCGCGTTCATTGAAATACGAAAGTTTGCGAAATGGTTGACCTTCAATGAAGAGGTCAGTGCGTTACAGCTAAAACAAATTCGCAATTATACTTATGAAATACTTATAAAACACTAACATATTTTTACGGTTACGATACGCATTACCGCAGATCAATTTTCGATCTAGAGTCCATAAGTAATGTTGAACATGTTTTCGGAACAGCATCTTTGTAAGCCAAGGGCCCTAACTCCACTATGTTCGTTGTGAACCCTTGGTCTACGAGGCTGCCGGTATAGCTGAAGACTTCTGGTCAAGTAAGGGTCGCACAGGTCCGAATTCAAAAATTCCTATACATAAAAGTAGATTGATTATTCTAGATTCAGAAAATCAGTAAAGTTGTTTTTTTTTACACTTTATTTATCAGAATCGTAACATACAACAACAAACATTACGGTACATAGTGATTTTAGCATTTGTCGATTCAAATTACATAATAAAGATTATGAGACTAATACAGTTATTTACATCGTGAAATTGACATTCACCTCAATCAAACCCATTGTAAATCGCTCACTCAGAGCTCCATTCATTTCAAACACTCACTCAAACCATTCAAAAACGCTCAATCCCCCATTGAAAACTATAGAATCAACAACGTCATTCTAAATTAATTTTGATAAAGAAAAATCGCGACGTCGCTGACATAATTCAAAATGTTAGCTTCTCATAGGTTCTTAAAGAAATAGGAAGCCATTTATAGAACTTGTATGCTTATTTTGTTAAAGGGGGGGTTATCAATATTGCCAATTTTGTTCATCCTGAACAAAATTTGCGACATAGGATTACCCTCCATTAGTTTCACTCAAGATTTGCTCCACACACTCATTTAATTTCATTCCTAAATCATTCCAAAAACATTCGCCTTGTCAATTTCACAATGTTGTTAACTGTATAATGTAACTCCACTTGTACTCAACTGAAAATTCATCCAAACTTAAAATTGGAATAAGAATATTTTATCTAATCTATAAACGTATTGCAAACGCGGCAATAACAAAAAAACTAATATTTTCTGCATTTATCATAGGATAGATTATCATGAGTAATACAGCTTTTGACTTTTAAGTTTAAGTAAACCTTCAATTGAGCACGTGAATAGCATACAAATGAAATTGATTCTTTTTATGGAAACCTGTATGATGTAAAGATATTTTAGGGACTTTCATTTCATATATAATTTGCGAACAAGAATTTCTTTATCTTTGTTCAATTTGTGAAATTAACATTTCATCGTTAGATCATATTTCTTTCTCAAGCAAAATACTATTTCTAAACACAAGGTTTATGGCAGACAAACAAAGACAAAGATCAGACTGCACAAATGTGCAGGCGGATCTCAGCTTATACAGTCTGCTTTTTACTGCATTTTTATTACAAAGAATTGAACTCGACTTATTGATTTGACCAAGATCACGTCAATCATTTAAACAAAAGTCAGGAAGAGAGAGAGAGAGAGAGAGAGAGAGAGAGAGAGAGAGAGAGAGAGAGAGAGAGAGAGAGAGAGAGAGAGAGAGAGAGAGAGAGAGGGCCAGAGAGAGAGAGAGAGAGAGAGAGAGAGAGAGAGAGAAAGAGAGAGACAGAGAGACAGAGAGACAGAGAGAGAGAGAGAGAGAGAGAGAGAGAGAGAGAGAGAGAGAGAGAGAGAGAGAGAGAGAGAAATATGATACTAGATTTGTTTTGATTAGTACAAATTCAGAGTTTACTATAGAGAGGTTTTATATATGATCTGATAAATGCATGAATGTATTACATAAAAATATAACAACCTTTGATAAACAAAGAGTAAATTTTTGAAAAAAAAATGAACAACACAACACAATAAACATGTTTTAAAGCAAAAGTGTGGGTGTAACCTAAAATCAGTAAAGGGTTTAAAGTGACGACCATAGTCAGACGCGCGCATTGCGCAGTCTGACTATGGTCGAGACTTTACGCGCTACCAAGATTATCAATTTTCGGGTTACGGGTCATTATTATGTTAAACTTTGTTCTACTTTTGACCTGTAATCTTAATAAAGATAACGTCTGAACTGCAAAATGTATCGTTCAAAGTAAAGACTTCGCAAACTGACCATAACCGAAACTTTTCGCTTTTGATAGATTTCATAATCTTAAATTATCATTTTACCGTACATTCCAATATCCAAAATGGTTTATATTCGCTGGATATATAAATCATAATTGACCCGTCACGCGAAAAGGGACCATTTGGGTAGTACGGAAGTGTCACCCCTAGTCCAACTGTGTGGATTGCACAGACTGATTAGGGTCGAAACCTTTCGCAATTTGCTTATTTTCTGAATCTAGAATGATCAATCTACCTTGATCTACCCGTGAAAGATTTTCTGAGATGCGACCTCTGGTTGACCTATACTGGACCATATCTCTGCCAAGTGATCCCTTTTTGCGTGACGGGTCAAATTTATATATTCAAATGGTAAGTTCAAACATGGCCCTTTTTCGCCTAATGAAGTACACCTGTCTGTTTCAGGTTACCTGTTACTAATAGCAGTTGCAGTAACAACCGTGTTTATGACGATCAGAAGAATTTGTAACTAACAGAGCAACAGCCAATAATGGTTCCATATCAGACCCATTTAAACTGCTGTTTTTGTTATTAATTTTTGTAATAAAAAAAAAACATCATGAAATTAATTCGTTTCCTTAATGATTTCTAGTTTATTATCGAGATTGTTCGGTAGATTATCGTTTTACTTATTTCAAAGCAAAATCAGTTATGGGAAAAACGCTCTTCTATGTGCGTAAAACTCATACTCCTGCATTTTCGTTCATATCGACTTACATTCTGACAAAGATACCACTTTTTTTCATATAAATAGTTTTTGTTATTATATTTTTTATATATGATTTTAAAAAAATGATGACTCGATTTAAAGTCTGCGAAACGCTTTCATTTTTCTAAAATATTCAAATTAAGACAGGATAAAATCAATGTTAAGGTGCATGAATGAATTTTGGATATGCATGTTTTATTTTTTCTTCCTTTATCTATTCGTAATAATCCATATATATCCGAGGAAATCCCTTAAAAGTGAAAAATAAAACGGGGAAGAAAACATTGGACCTCTTGCCCCAATTTTTGTTCCAGAAAGGTCAAGATGCTTTTGTTGTTGTTGTTGTTTTCTGTGCGGCATAAAACCAAACAATAATTTCGGATCGTTAATTCACGTTGGTCAAACGACTCTGATCGATAGAAAACGGAGTTCTATACAAAAAAATGTAAATCTCGTATAAACGTGTTACACAAAAAATACCATATTTTTATTATTATTTGAAAATATCGGACAATAAACAAATGTACACAAACTACACTTTTAAAAAAACAAGAGGTCTGGAATGGCCCTAAACCATCCACTTGGATGATTACCACTTATTGGTCTAGTGATTCTTATATATCAGTAACTTGCTAACAAATTTTCATTCACATTTGCCTAATTGTCGAAGAATTGTTAAATCAATGTGAAATTAGACGCTGTCCACCCATTCTTTACTGATATACTCAAACTAAGCCCCACCCTGCCACGCTAATATTTATGTCAAATGAACAATCGGCCTAGTGGTTCAAGAGGAGATGTCATGCAACGAATTCGGGCTTTAAAAAGCCCCGCTCTGCCACGCCAATATTTATGGACCAATCAAAATTTTGAGAACAATTTTTGAAAATGGTCACCCAAGGAACATTCTGGTAAAGTTTCATTGAAATCGACCCATTGGTTCAGGAGAAGATGTCGTTCAAAGATTTCGGTCTCAAAATAACCCCCTCCCTGCTACATTCATATAATGGACATGTTAAAATTTCGCGAACACTTTTTGAAATGGGTCACCTAAGGAACATCCTTGTAAAGTTTCATTGAAATCGGCCCACTGGTTCAGGAGGAGATGTCAAACAACAATTTCAGGTTGAAAAACAGGCCCGCCTTGCCACGCCCATAATTATGGGCCCATCAAAATTTTCGAACAGTTTTTAAAAAAGGTCACCCAATGAATATTCTGGTAAAAAATCATTGAAATCGACCCATTGGTTCAGGAGAAGATGTCGTTCAAAGATTTAGGGCTCAAAATATCCACCGTCCTGCCACATCCATAAAAGGGCATGTCAAAATTTCGCGAACACTTTATGAAATGGGTCACCCAAGGAACATTCTGGTAAAAAATCATTGAAAACGGCTCAGTGGTTCAGAGGGAGATGTCGTTTAATGATTTCGGGCGCAAAATAAGACCCGTCCTGCCACGCCCATATTAAATGACCAATCTTAATTCCGCATACAAGTTTTGAAAAGGGACACCAAAGGAATATTCTGAATGAGTTTCATTGAAATTGGCCCAGTGGTTCAGGAGGAGATGTCGTTCAAAGATTTCGGGCTCAAAATAAACCCCGCCCTGCCACATCTGTATGAATGGACCAATCATTCTCTCGAGAACAATTTTAGAACAGGGTCACCAAAGGAACATTGTGGAAAAAATTCATTGAAATTGTCCCTGTGGTTCAGAAGGAGTTGTCGTTAAAAAATCGGGCGTTAAATAAGCATGCCCTACCACCCCCGTATTTATCGGCCAATCAAATTGTCGCGAACAGTTTTGAAAAGGGTCAACAAAGGAACATTATGGTAAAGTTTCGTTGAATGCAGCCAAGTGATTCAGGAGGAGATATCGTTCAAAGAATTCGGGCATAAAATTTGCTCCGCCCTGCCACGCCCATATATATATGGGCTAATCAGAATTTCGCAAGCAATTTTTGAAAAAGGTCACCAAAGGCAGATTCTGCAAACCTTTCATTGAAATTGGCCCAGTTGTTCAGGCAGAGATGTCGTTCAAAGATTACGGGCGTAAAATAAGCCTACCCTACCACGCCAATATTTATGGGCCAATCAAAATTTCTGGAACAGATTTGAAAAAGGTTCAACAAAGGAACATTATGGTAAAGTTTCGTTGAATACAGCCAAGTGATTCAGGAGGAGATGTCGTTTAAAGAATTTGGGCTCTAAAATAGCCCCGCCCTACCATGCCAATATTTATGGGCTATCCAGAATTTTCGAAAAATTTTTTTGAAAAAGGTCATCAAAGGAAGATTCTGCTTAAATTTCATTGAAATCGGCCCAGTAGTTCAGGCTGAGATGTTTTTCAAAGATTTCGGGCGTAAAATAATCCTGCCCTTCTACGCCAAAATTTATGGGCCAATCAAAATTTCGGAAACAGATTTGAAAAGGGTCAACAAAAAAACATTTTGGTAAAGTTTTGTTGAATACAGCCTAGTGGTTCAGGGGGTGTAGCTCAAAGATTTCGGGCTCAAAGTAAGCTCCGCCCCCTGCCACATCCCTATTTATGCACCAATCATAATTTCGCAAACAAATTTTGAAAGGGTCACCAAAGAAAATTCTGGTAAAGTATCATTGAAATCGGCCCATTGGTTCAGGAGAAGATGTCGTTCAAAGATTTCGGGCCTAAAATAAGCCTGCCCTGCCACGCCCATAATTATGGGCTAATCAAAATTACGCAAACAGTTTTAAAAAGGGTAACAAAAGGAATATTCTGGTTAAGTTTCTTTGAAATCAGCTCTGTTGTTCAGGAGATGCCGTTTAATGATTTCGGGCTCAAAATAAGCCCGCCCTGCAACACCTATATTTATGGGCCAATCAAAATTTCGCGAACAATTTTTGAGGACGGTCAACTAGGGAACATTCTGGTAAAATTCGTTGACATCGGCCTAGTAGTTCAAGAGGAGATGTCGTTCAAAGATTTCGGGCGCATACTAAGCTCAGCCTTGCCACGCCCATATTCATTGGCTAATCAGAATTTCGCGAACAAATTTTTGGAATGGATCCATTGGTTCAGGAGAAGAAGAAGTTTTTTAGATTGTTGACGACGCACTACGCGCGACCTACGACGCACGACGGACTCAGGGTATCCTTAAAGCTCCCCTTGAGCACGTTTGCCCAGGTGAGATAAAAATACAACAAAAATATTGTCCCATGAACAATTTAACAAAAAACGAAAAGAAAATAATATTATGCACAAAAACATCTTACATAGCGATATTTCAGGGGTTGGCGTTTTGTCCCACATGAGCGTTTTGCCTCACTTTACTATAATGATTTTCTAGATTGTGCTTTGGCAAAAATTGCAAACGCATTGCCTGATTTTAAACGCGAGCATTGAAAATATCTTGCTTAAGTTTGTTAGGCTTGTACAAGAGTACCAATGCTAGAGATAAGTCAGATTTACAGATAGTGGGTGTATTTTGGATACGAGTACCCACATCATAGGGTGTCAATAAGAATAATTCATTTAAGACCGGTAGCCCCCTTATCTGTAAATCTAAAAAGGCACGAGTTTTTGAACGTGTGGTTATAACAACCACGAATTTAACCATCTCATCACGCCAAAGATCATTTCGGTACATCGCTCGGACTTTTTCGTAAGCTGGATATCGGACGTAAGTGTAGTAAATTATTGTATTTTTTTCAAATTCGGCTTTGATCTCAAAAGTGAATTGGAGTCCGAGATAATCGGACGTTAATAAAAAATGAGAAAAAAAAACTCTCTCGCTAAAATATAAACTTGAATTTGCCTAAACTTCTGTCAGTTTAGGCGCAAATTTAATCGGCGCTTTTTGCCTCAAATACATGATAAGACATAATTCAGGACAGTGTTTGTTTCACTTTTTTTTCTTCGGTTAAATGCAACTTATTGACAACCGAATGTCTTGAATAATAAAGACACAAATGACTCATCTGATTAAATCTTTGTAAGAAAGTCAAAGTCACCTTTGCCTCATTAGAATACTATTTAGCACATCACCCGACTTAATTAAGATTTTTTTTCTCTATTAGCGCATGTGGGCTATTTAGGAACACTTTTTTTTTACTTCAAATATTTTTTTTTTCAATTTTGGTGGAATGACAGGTCAGAAAATAAAACAGATCGTAACAAATACAGTCTAATTTTATATTTAGTTTTATTTTTGCCTAAATGAAAAGCACGAAGAAATTCAATCAATGCATGACATGACAAGGACAAAAATGCTGTGATAATGAATCCCGAGATAAAGAATCGAAAACAAAACGAAATTTTGGACGTGTTTGTAAAAATAAGGAAAATTATTCATTACATGCATTGAAACTTAAAATAAGGAATTATATAATAGCAACAAAATCATTCTATATCAATTTAAATTATTTTTCCTTGTCAGTTTTTATCTTTTTTTTTGACTGCCGGCTGTTCAAAATACGAACACTTGGCTAAAAGTTTAAAGCATAAGGCATATTTTTCTACCCATTGTTAAAAATCTTAGAAAAGTTCACAATATTCAGGCACAGGAGATGGTATTCGGATTTTCATGTGTAAGTCACGTGGAATCTGTGTCTTCGGCGTTCAAAAGGGGCGGGGAGCAATAAAAAGTTTGTACCGGAAGTTAAAAGTAGCCATGGACTGCAAGTTTTAATTTCGCACATGATTCTAAGAGTTTACCCGTAATGAATAAGTTTGAAAATGTCGATAATGATATTGTTTTATTTTTAAGTAAGTAAGTAAGTTTATTTTATTATAGTGACATGTATACAATCAAATTTGATACAATTACATAATCCATAAATAAATAACACCCGGCCCCATGGGCATATATGTCACTTTTTAACAAGAAATAGCTATCAAATACCTGAATGATACATATAATTTTTGACCGGTTAATTTGGATAACTTTTTTTTCTTCTTTTTTAAGAGAGATTTGATGTGTTTTTGTCTTAAACTTTACTTGCATCGTAGTTTACGCGAACACAATGCACAATTTTCTGTAAAAGTGTTGACTCGTTAAATGGTAACTTATCTAGTCTTCAATTAGATTGAAATTTCAATGTGGTCATGGAAGAATTGTTTCGATTTTCAACTCTCACACATTCAATTGGCAATTTTCTGAATACAATATGCTAAACTTTATGCACATAGTACATGTATAGTTAAAACAACTAGAAACAGTGCATATACATGTACTTTCATAATGCATAGATCAACGAAAAGAAACAAGATGACCATGATTGTCCTTTATAATATGGCCTACTTCGCGGGAGTGAAATAACCCCTTTGAATGCTTTTGATATTTCACGGGTGCTATAACACTTGTGGAATAACTATGCAAATTTGCTTAGAACGTATAGCTACGTAATATTTCCGTTGTGAAAAAGACGTCATGGTGTACTTACTGATTTCGCAAATGGCATTATATTTTTGGAGGAATAAATTGCATAGATGAATTTTTGGAATTTTCCCAAATATATCTCAAATGTTCAGTTCATATGATAAATAGAATATCAAATGTTTGCTCTTTAAATACCGAGTTCATTAAACTTTTAGTTGAATGGTAGCCGTGGTCTAGAGGTAGAGCGTCGACCTCTTGATCCAAAGGTCCTGAGCTCGATTACCGGGAGCGGCTTTCAATCTTGTTTCTTTCATTTGCCCACACAGTCGGCGCGAGTACTGGTGAATTTTCCAGGAAGCAGAATCGAGAGGGATTAATCTAAGTTGTAAAAACTTGTTTCCTAATCAACGTAAAATAAATAGGTTTAAGCCGAAAAAAGATAAAAGCTCGGAGCAGCCTCGTTTTTACCTGTTTAAAGATGACTCGTTTAATAAATTCGGTATTCAATGACCACTCATGCATTACCCTCTATATATTGCTCTCCGGAGTCTCCTTGACCACATGTACATCACGCAAATACCATTGGCACTAAGTCACTAGGAGTTAATTCATACCTAATATCAAATAATTTTTTTCAGACAGGATTATAGTTGAATATTTCATAATTTGTAACTATAAAAAATCAAATGCACATGAGCTGAAGTATATATTATCATAGAAGCATGATATGAAAAACTTCATTTAAGGTTCATGTAAAGTGTTTGAGACCGAATTTTAAGGGCACTTAATTTGCCAAGAAAAAGCAGTATGTCGAGGTATATTATATACCAAAATGAAGCTATTTAAAAGCACAAGCAGTTGAGCAACATAAGACTGTCATAGCTATAGCGGTATGGTCAAAACATTGTGGAAAATGGTCATTTTGTACAGAACAAGCAACTGCATGACGGTTGGATAAAATAGTCCCATATTTTAACAAAGAACAGTCTAAAGGACTATCCAGGTAGTACTACAACCGTTGGTATGAAATTCGGGCCCAAAACGTAGTTATGCAAGCAATTAATTTTGACTTATTTTTTAAACACATATGTCATATAAGTCAGTGTCTAATTTTGTAAAAGTGTAGTTCTCTGTAAGGTATGGTGTGTTATCACAACATAAATGGACATGAATAGTTTATATACCTGTAAGTTTTTTTTAGCAATATATCAATTTCTATTTCACAGAATGATGAATATATAGTTATTTATCACAGATCATTGAATTAAAAAACTATAATTTGAAATAAATCGCAGAAAATAATTCACAATATCATGATGTGATGTTGCACCATACCTAACATCTATTTTGAAAACAGACCAAACCGGTTTGACATGTATGTTGACATAATCATTAGAAATGGATTGTTCAAAACAGCCTTTTGAGACTGAGTTTTATATCAACGTTTGTAGTGCTACCTGGATAGTACTTTAGACTGTACTTTGTTAAAATATGGGGCAATTTTATCCAACCGTCATGCAGTTGCTTGTTCTGTACAAAATGACCCTTTTCCACAGTGTTTTGGCCATACCGCTATAGCTACGGTGGTCTTATGTTGCTTAACTGCTTTCGCTCATGAATACCTTCATTTTGATATATAATATACCTGGACATACTGCTTTTTCTCGGCTACTAAAGTGCCCTTAAAATATGGTCTCAAACACTGTACATGAACCTTAAGGTTACTGAATTAAGCTTCATACGAAACTTCTAAGCCATCTGTGCCATACGGTTTCAAAAAGGATATTTCAAAGATGCCTTTCTTCTTTTTGTCACGTAAATATGAATGCCCTGCATTGAGGCAAAACTTGCCCCAGGGACATGATATGAATAATTTGATAAATGTCAATATAAGCGGGATAGATCCGGACGATGCCAAAATTTGACATCAGAAGCATGTTAAGAACAGCCTAATGTAGGTGATGTTACATACAAAATAAGAAAGCTGCCAACCTTCCAGTTTCAAAGTAGAAAAACTCTAAAGATTTCACTCTTGTTTCTAATTAAAATGGGATATTCCCGGGCGGAATCCAAATTTGATCCAAAGGGCAACGAATTCGAACAAGGTCAACTGGATTCAAAACTGTTCGTTAACTTGCGATTATTATCACCGATATTCAAAAGATGTCAACAAGCAATTAAGTTTCAACTTTTACTATGATTTCTAGATTTTTAGCTTAACTGAATTTCATCCAGATGTCACAGTAATGATCCTTGGGTCAAAGTACTCGACAGCATTGAAGTCCTTCAAGAACTCAGCTTGCCATAAAAACGGAATCAAGTTCTAGCTGTTGATATTCCTCTTTTGTCAACAGATTTCATAGGAGTTTCTCAACACGTGCTTAGATTGATTGTACCTTTGAAATTTATTCCGAAGTGTCAAGTATTACGGAAATGTACGCCTAATGAAAAATTTATGAAATAAAATTGTTGTAAGTATTCAAGGATTTTTAGTAATGGTCTCCGTCCGTCATTCCGTCATTCCGTCGTTCCGTCATTCCTGGGTTCCGTCGCTAAATTGTCCGGAGTATATCTCTTAAAGTAGATTAAAGTTATTGCCCTTAGTTATTGTTAATACTAAGATTTTGTCCGGAGCATATCTCCTCAAGTATAATAGCTATCAACTTTAAACTTTATGGGTTGATAGATCTCATAAAGGAGATATGCATTGCACAAGAACTACAAGTCTAGCATGAATACGCATGGTGTAATTGCCATTTGTTACCTTAAATACTTAGATTTTGTCCGGAGCATATCTCCTGAGGTATAGAAGCTATCAACTTAAAACTTTATGGTTGAAATATCTCCCAAAGTAGATGTGCATTGTACAAGAACTACAACTCTTGCTTGCATAATTTTTGAGTTATTGTCCTTTGTTATTTTAAAAACATAGATTTTGTCCGGAGCATATCTCATAAAGTGAAATACCTATCACTAGAAACTTTATAGGTGGATATATCTCAAGAAGGAGAAGTGCAAAGCACAAGAACTACAGCTTAATAATTGCATTATTTTCGAGTTCTTGGCCTTTGTTTTTTTTAAATACTTAGATTTTGTCCAGAGCATATTGTTTTAAGTATAAAAGCTATCAAATTGAAACTTTATAGGTGGATAGATATCATTGAGGAGATGTGCAATGCACAAGAACTACAACTCTTGATTGCATATTTTTGGAGTTATTATTGTCCTCTGTTATATTTAATACTTAGATTTTGTCCAAAGCATATATTCTGAAGTATAAAATCTATCAACTTAAAACTTAGTAGGTTGATAGATCTCACGGAGGAGAAGTGCAGTTCACAAAAACTTTAACTTTTGCTTGCATAATTTTGGAGTTAAAACCCTTTGTTATTTTTATTTCTTACTCTTTTCGGGGGCATATCTCTTGAAGTATAATAGCTATCAACTTGCATCTGCACGGGTTGAAAAAGAACACAGAAGAATTCGTTGCCTATAAGGCCTGAGTTTACTATTCGTAATCTATTAGGCTTCAGTATACCATCAAGCTTTCGCGGCGGGGGATGGCCATGTCCGACATGGCTCTTTTTCGTGTAGAGACTTACTCAAATGATTATACCAAAATACAGACTAATATTTTTTTAATTTGTCTTTTTCTTCAAGTGCAATGAGAACAGCGTCCTAATGAGTTAATATTTAATAAGATTTCCTTGCTAGATTTAATACTCAAGAGGATACACTTTTCATTACAGTTTCTTTAAACTTACTCAAAATGTGCAAAAGTGCAATAATTGAAATAGTCCATTTCCAAATTGCGTCCGCTCTCTGAAATATTAAGAGAAAATCCCTGTCAATATTTTATAGAGGCCAAATTTTCAGGAGATTTTCTTCCAACTTGTTCAGAATGATTGCGCTGTAATGAGCTTAGTTCGTTTCAGAATGATGTCAGATCCAAAAAGTATTACAGGAAAAAAATTCTGACAAAAGTAAGTTATGATTTTTCCCCAAGAATGACTGCAACATCAAATTTGGGATCATTTCCTATGAAATTGGATCGGACAAGTTAAGAAACAGCAGAAGGGATATATATAATACACACTTAGTGTTTTGTATGAGAAAAAATATCTAACGAGGTTGGGAGAATTGATTATTGGCGAGGCTCTGCCGAGACAATTATCAATTCTCACAACCAAGTTAGATTTTTTTCATACAATACACTAAGTATGTATTATATTTCTCTTATAACCTATATTTGTCTTGTTTTCGTAGATTTTTTTAACTGAAATGCAAGTTTCTAAAAATAACCGCATTATATTATTGTTCTAAAAATATCTATGTGATATCATAAGAAATATCATATGGGATGTTATCACACGGATATTTGTATATTTATAAGAAAATTATGAAAATTCATTTAAACTACATGTACATCGTTAACACTCGAGAAGCCTCAGTTCTAATCCAGTTCTCTCCAAACAACCGTAAAATGATTATTCTAACATGTGGTGAGTTTCTTTCAGAATGTTGTCGGGCGCGCCACAGAGTAGTTGTACCATCTTAAGATTTGCTCATTTCGGACCGCACTCAGATTCCTTAATTATCCCTGTTAAAGTATATATATTTTAAAGTGGTTTAGTTGAAATTTTGTTTAAAAAAAAGATAAATTAATTCAAATTCATAGATTCACTTCCGAATTTAACGGACGGAATGATCATGTGGTCCATCATGCAAAATGATCCATCTAGGTAGTGTGTAAAATGTCGACCCTATTCAGACTGAACAGACTGCACAGATCGCGTAGGATCAATGCATGGAATCACGTGACCATCAATTGATGTTGATTGCGAGAAGATGTCGTCGCTGTTACAGCTTTATCTGCAAAGTTCAGACTTCAACGAGGTATGTAATCAATCTACGTTATTGTTTCAGGCAAGACACCTATCCTACCATATACGCAACTGCCCTATGTTTTAATAGAAACCCAATATTTCCCTTTTCGTTTAGGACAACAATTGAATAACGTTATCGAATTTACGAAAGTTTTGGTAATGTGTTAAGCACGTCGCGTCATATTTACTGTCTCCCTCTCTATAAAGAGAACTTTCTGTACATATGGCAAATATTTAGAACCTTTTCAATCGATAATATTTCGTTTAATATAGGGATGAGTGTTTTTTTCACTGCGTTCATTGGGGTTTAAAGTGCAATTGCCTTAGCACACGGCAAATAACACCCGTAGGGCGTTATGATTAAGCCATGTGCTAAGGCAATTACACTCTATACCCCAATAAACGCAGTGAAAAAAACACTCGTCCCTTATAATTGCAATCATCTAGATCGAGGAAACTATTTAAATACTCCGCGAAACATTAAAGCTTCAAGTCTACTTTCTGCGCGTATAAATTACACAATCTATTTTTAGATCGCGTATTGTTTATCTCGCTATCGAAGTGAAATGTCATATAGTTAAACAAATGATACACAAATAAAAGACAACATTAAAATTCGTAGAGGTACTTATGTTAAAAAAAAAGCTTGTTTCTGCCAAGTTCTGAGACGACCTAAACTTAGAAAACAGCGAGTCGACGAAGACCATCAAGCAGCCCTCTCAACTAAACCGACCACGCCGTTTTCGTTTAAAAATACAGACTAACATGGCAGAAACGGGTTTTTTGTCATACCTCTAAGAATTGTAATGTTGACGATTACTTGTGTATCATTTGTTATACTTTATGATATTGCACTTAGAAAGCGAGATTTAAAAAAAACGATCTAAAAATAGATTGTTTAATCTATACGCGCAGAAAGTAGACTTGAAGCTTTAATGTTTGGCCGAGTATTTAAAAGTTTCTTCGATCTAGATGATTGCAATTATAAGGGACGGGTGTCTTTTTCCCTGCGATTATTGGGGTATAAAGTGCAATTGCTTTACCACATGGCTTAAACATACCGCCCTACTAGCGTTATTTGCCAAGTGCTAAGGCTATTGCACTTTATACCCCAATAAAATCGGTGAAAAGGACACTCATCCCTATAATAAAAAGCCCGTGTTGTCTTGTTTAAGTGTACTCACGAAAAATATTATAAACATACAGGGTCCCAGACACATCAAAGTCTCGTGACGAATCTTAAAAAAAGTTATGAAAAATATAGTGAAAGTATGTCTGTGGTTTTGGTTTTTGAGACTTTTAACCAGAATAACATCTCGTCATTATCCAATGTTAATTTTCCCCCACCCATTGTGACATATACACTCTTTATGCACTTATCTTAATATTAATCAGAATATGTACCATGAAAAGTACCGCAGCATTTTGTTTTGGTGTCTTTAGAGTTCCAAATGCCTTCGAAATAAATTATTATGACGTTGAATCCGTTCCTTCTCTAATCCTGCGTAATTAGACTGATTTAAACAAACCTCGACAGGAAAGTTATTTGGTTGACCCTTCTCATAATGTTTTATACATTTTGATTTCGATAAATAAGGGCATTCATTTAGACTTGTCATTCCAATCCGCTGGAAAAAAATCCATGGTGGGACTTTTACATATTGATACCGAAGAAAACTGTTTACAGCTCTGCAAATCTAACTCTCAACAGATAAGAATCACTATTCCATTGCCATTCTAGGAATAAAGGACCTTTATTGTAACACGGCTGTTCTCAGGACATGAAGCTTAAGTATTCACTTGTCACCTATATAGAAGTTACTCTCAGGACTACAATAAAAATACAAAATTTAATTTTTCAGAGTTGTAAGAGTGGGTTAGATTTTAGATTGCACAGTGCATTGCAAATGCCAAAGATAAACTTTACAAGAATTGGCCAAGAACCAGCCAATTGTTCTAATTGGATTTTTTTAAATGGTTTTCATACTTTAAGGTTTAAATATGACAAATGTCGATTTACTTCGTTCATAGTTAGGCATTCCATGCTAAAATAGTTGTTCATACACTGAAGACCTCAAAACGTCACACCTTTGACAGTTCGTTTGTTATCTGCAATATATACCGGAAGAATTTTCACCTCTGCGTTTTTAAATGTACTAAGTATATTCTAATGCAATAATCATTATAGAAAATCGTTTCTAGATAACAGGCCTTTTCTATAGACTATATAAATAAACCGGAAAGGTCAAAGAGACACATTTAGCATAGTCTATTTGCTGGTACAGTTAAACACATCGTCAAATTGACACTCATTTCGATCAAAACCACTCTGAATCGATCACTCAGCACTCAATTCATTCATTCCAAACACTCACTCAAATCGATCAAAAACGCTCCAAAATCTTAAGAAAACGTTTCGAAATGGGCCAAGACGATCGACATTTAATTCAAATTGATCGAATTATTCTACGATTTTATTGACTGGTATTGATTTTAAAGTGTCTGATTGGTTCACGAAGACACAAAAACAAAAAATAACATATATTTTATTAAAGGGAGGTAATAAATATAGCTAATTTTGTTCATCTGGAACAAAATTAGCTAAATTGGTTTACCTCCCTTGAATTTCACTCAAACCTCGCTCCTCACACTCATTCAATTTCATTCCAAAATTATTCATAAGTCATTCTCCTTGTCAATTTCAGGATGTTCTTAAGTGTACTTGATGAATGATTGAAATATACTTAACTCCAACAGAAACATCCACAAATTAAAAATTAAAATAACTAAAAATATTTATGAGAATTTTAATCTTTCTATGCTACTTCAGGTAAATCAACCATATAGCCGCATGAGTAGTATGTAATAATGATACTACACGAGACCCTTGTTTAACAGATAGGCCTTGCGTGACAACACCATTAAAAAGTTAAAAATGAAATTGGGTCATTCCATAATGGATAAGACTACCAATTTCCTATGTGAGCTCTTTCGCAACGCCCTTGCAAAACGCTGTTCATTTTGTCTGAAAAATCTTTCGTAGCCGACTCAAATCGCGTGGTTGGGGAGTTGGTTGGAGCATTAATCCTGTGATAATGGTGAAAACCCAGCTGAAAGAGGATGAACTAGGAAATTAATGCGTCAGGACGATTGACGAGTTACAGTTGGTTTGGCAATTATCA
The DNA here is from genome assembly GCA_948146395.1 of Fragum whitleyi. Lineage (NCBI taxonomy): Eukaryota > Metazoa > Mollusca > Bivalvia > Cardiida > Cardiidae > Fragum > Fragum whitleyi. Next base: position 9,100,608 of record OX411550.1, read on the forward strand.
ATCGGGCTTTCATACCGTTATATTCCTTTTAAAAGTTTGGCTTATATAACACTTTTTTTAGCACTAGCCGGAGTCATGATTTCATCTAGATTTCTTGATCGTAACGGTAAGTGTGCTAATGAATGATAGATCGTCGGCTATATACAAACAACAATACGACTTAATGTCAGTATCTTGTCTTCGCAGTAACGAGCAAAAACTAAAACACATGGTTAGTTGCACCGAATGACAGATCGTCGGCTATATACAAACAACAATACGACTTAATGTCAGTATCTTGTCTTCGCAGTAACGAGCAAAAACTAAAACACATGGTTAGTTGCGCAAGTCTTTATGATTCATTTGGAAAACTGTTCTTAACTGTTAAAACCACCCTTCAATTTTCAGGAACAGTTTGAAGTTTGTATTGATAGCGCAATGCCTACCTAAAATGGCTTGCCCCCGTAGACCAAATTTTGGCTGATATCGTTCTCACGTAACATTTGACGTCATTAAAGTTTCAAAGATATTTAAACGGTTTATTACTAGGAGCAAAATTGTCTTTCAATGCACATATTTTCTTTTTCAATAAACCTTTGTTTGTCAGATCCAGAAAGCTTAGGGGTCAAGTTTACTAAAAAGGTGTTGCTACAGAAAGGAACATGAGTAGTAATGGACGATACCCTAGGGACGGGTCCCCAGGGTATCATCCAGATTTTGGGCAGGCTATTTGTGCATTTGGACTTAGTATTTTTCACAGAAATGCGAACTTAGGCTTGTGGGCATATGAGTGTGGACTTATTCTTTTGTACGAAACATGTGAACTTAGGTTTGTGGGTAATATGCGTGTGGACTTAGTCTTTTTAGGAGAAATGCGGGTTGGTTTGTGAGTAATGTGCATGTGGACTTAGTCCTTATCTTACCGTCCAAAGACGGAAAGATAGGGACTTGTTATAGGGATTTTGTCTTTGAAATAAGCGGTTGAATGTTTTGTAAAAGTGAGGAATGCAAAAGGACTTTGACAATTTGCGAAAGAAAATGAATTCTTTCTTGGTGTTGGGTGGTCCTGAAAAGGACCGTTTTTGTTGGTTGATAGTTATGATCTCTTTAGTAGTGGCTGCATCCAAATCGTGCATTGCAAATTGGACAATGTCTCCTCATTCTTTTCTTTATGACCAATGATTCTCCATTCCATACCACTCTTCTCCTAAATTGAGTACCCATGTAGATGACATCAGGTAGTCCTCTGTTTAGTTGTTCTGTTGTCCTACCCAAGATGGGTCTATCCAAGTAAATGACATCTTGCAGATTATTCGTTGGTGTCTGCTCAATGGCATTTTCTTGTGGAGAAATGATTTGAGTATCTCTAATCATTCCCTGCACGCGATACAGTCGCTCAGCAATGTTCAGCAATTCCTTTGCTATATCGGTGAGTTCTCTTCGAATCGGTTCCATGATCTAGAATGTTAAAGAGTGGAAAATCTGCTATGTATTTATATTGACGACGCGGACCTTGCTGGAAGCACCTCTACTTTGAGTTGAAGAAATGGATGCCGAGATGGAAATTTGTGTTTTCTCCAAGCATGAAAATATGAGATTACTCATTATTCTCTATCATGAAACCGATTCTCTTTACCTTTATCATGAACAATCATGAGAAGGATGGAATGTTAAACGACAACAAAACACAAATATTTACATTTTCTATATTTCATTGAACAATGAACTGTGAACTAAGAACAAAATGAACAATCATGAACATATTTACAATCAATTTTATATTACAAAATGTCTATACAATTCTGCTAAATGTCTGTATGAACCACGATGTGACTACTCTGTCATTTTTGTGTAAGTTCCTTGTGCTGAATGTCTTTCTTAGAAGTTTTTTTTAAGTTGTATCCTCTTGCTACCCCATCCAAGGTAAAAATACAATAGTGTCCACAAACTTTTCCAAGGATGCTTTGAATAGGTTGGTTATTATAAGTCCATGAACGTGAATTATTTTGGATAAAATGAGATATTTCCCTATGAAGTGGTGGAAGACCGTATGAGTCAAAGTACATTGCTTTACCATTTGGATAGAATATAACTGCTACCCAATGTTCTCCTGAGTTGTGTGAATCTGCTGTATTGATGATATAAGCCTTCACATGTGAAGGTTTTCGCTTTGGTAATAAATCCTTTACACACACTCTTCCATTGAGCTTTTAAATCCACACTCCACGATCCAAGATATGTTGAATTTCACTGGTGTACATTATTGATCCCAAGACTGCTTTACTTTCTCACTCCAACGTTCTAGCCATGTATCTGTGAATCCGCACAAAATGTTCTTTTTTATACTTCGCCATAGTCGATAGGCTTCTACTGATTCTTGTTCTTTTAGTTTTAATTCTTCAAGTTGTGGATACCATGCCTGCATTATTTTGTATGGATTTACTTTAAGCATTGCTTGCTCAATGAACAAGTCTGTATGTTCTTCTATACTCATGAATAAGCAAACAGGATGTTCTATCTGACTTGGATGATCTATTTGACACCCGTTACAATTGTTATGAACTTCTTCATTGATAAGTTCTTGCAGTTGATCCACCATACATTTTTGAAAACTGTTGTGAATGTCATTTTTACGAACTGATTCAATGTTTGATGAATATTTCACTTTCTCTGCTTCTTCTCTAAGTTTAATTGCGTACTGGTATCCAAGCATGATTTTTAGTAATCAGTGATAACTTCTCTAAGACTGTTGATTTCGATTTGATTATCGAATTCAGCGAAAACAATAACGTTGATGACTCTAGCAAGGTTAGATCCAAACTGTAGTTCTATTCTCAAGCCTCCAGTTTTTATAGGATGCAACTGCCCTTCTTCACTACCTTGATCTGCTGTGAGGTCAAAACCCCAAAGAGCGAAACCAGCATCATATTCCTCTTTTGTTATACCAAATGATTTGTCAGCATCAATGGATTTTGTGGCATTGAACAAAGACAGATATGATCTCAGTGTTAGTCCATTTGTGAAGTTAGGTTCAAATGGTTTACCATGAATACTGTGTCCATTGCATGAAGGCTCCATTTGTTACCATTCCAATAAAAACACGTTTTGGTAACTGGCCTTGGAACAAATGATTTTCCACTTTTGATAGAGTACCGTTAGTGATTGAAAATGTTTTGACTTCTACTCTACGAATAGGGATTTTCATATTATTCTGTGCGATGAGTTGGTTCAGATTATTTGCAACTACTGGTGACAATTCAACATTTCTAACATGGAAACTTACTGATTCAAACTGAATTTTAACTTTGGGTTCACCTGTATGTTGAATAATGCAAAATTCTGGACGTGACTTATCTAATCTTAGTCTGATTTCCACTCCATTGGGAAGATATTTTTCCTGGAGAAAAACATCTAGATGAAGACGTCCGAATAATTCCACTGTCTTACTTTCCGCAATAGCCGCTATTCGTTGTTTAACCCCTTCGTTATTTCCGTTGGTTTGAGCATCGTTCATATGTCCTACTGTGTCTTTAATCCAGAGTTCTCCTGCTCTCAAATGAGTTTTCTTACTTTCTGGACTATATGACAAAAGGTTTTCAATGTAGGCTCTGTATGGATAATTATTTGATCCACTGGTTATCAGTTTGTTATTCAGGTATAGATCTATGTTACTGAACATACTATGTAAGAAATTATTCACTGGTGCAATGTTAGCACCATATGCTAAAGCTGATTCATCTGCTGCTTGGATGATTTTAAATTTTACATACAGAAAGGACTGTGATAAATCCGTCCAAAACTCTGTTTGAGGTGGTTTCATAAATTCTATTGGTGAATCATTTGCAATTGATGCAACAGGAAAATGTTCAACCTACTGAGATTCCTGCATGCTTGTCATGGTAGGAGGTACTGATAATACATCTAACTCAGTTTTACTACACTCACATGATCCACTTTGCATCATCTTTTTTTTCTTTTTGGATTCAAACAATAATGTTAATCAAAAATGTCTAATGGTCTGGCTGACCTTTTGTTAGTTCGATGTTTCTTTGACGTGATCTTACCACGACGAGATCGAGAATGAGAATGATGTGCTTTGCTTGCTTTCTTTTCATTTATACTCGATAACAACTTGTTAGTCAAATGTTTCAAGGATTGTTTTCCCCGTGACATGAGAACTTTCTTTGGCTTTTTACGATGTACTAAAATGTCTTGTGCTAATCCTAATCCTTGTTTAATACCTTCATCTTTTATTGCATGTAGTCCTGATTTCACCATAGGTTTTATTAATGGTGTTACTGATCTTAATGCAGATTTAAACAAAGACCCTAAGCCAAAACCATATTGATGTTGAACACCTCTATAAACAGGCACCATGTTTTTTATTTTTGATTTTCTTTGCGCTTACGAAAATGCAACTTTACTATTGTCTTGCCAATGACAAACTGAATAGGATGACCAGAAACACCTGTTATATTAATGTGAATGGAATCAAAATCTGATTTTGAAACTGGGAAATAATGTGTAGCAATTATTTCATGATTGATATGTTGACTTCCATTATCATTTTCAATGGAATTAGATGTTTTAAATGGTACAACTCGAAGTATTGGAACTAATGTATCACCAACAATGGAATATTCAACAATGTCTGAATAAACAAATAAATGATTATATCCTGCATCAATGTTTGGTGAATATTTAAACATTTCAAAAACACTCTTTCGCTTGTAAATTGTTTTACCGTCAAAAATAGGATCACCACCAAGTTTTTGAAATAATGATTTATTGAATTTTATTCCAGTTTTATTAATATTTCTGAATTCAAACTTTGGACGTTTTGATGATTCAGAATATCCAACATGAATAGTTGCACTACTATCATGAAGCACTTTTCCAATTTCATCATCAATGCATTCATTGACTACATCTAACACATGAGATGGTGAATTGTAAGATCCAGGTGTGAAACGAAATTTGATTGCCCATTTTGCAGCATGGCCTGTTGAATTAGTTTTAAGGGCAGTGATTTCTAATGGAGAGGGTTTTCTCTTATTTTCTTCAAATATCTTTTTGTAGATACCAGCATCTGTCGTAATGATATCAAACCTAGCTTCTTCTTCACTGATATTTAGGAATTGACTTGGTGTTATCAATTGTGCAAGTCCAACTTCCCAATCTTCCTTATCAATATGAACAGTTTTAGGTAATTTCACTTTAAAACAACATTGTGTGTTTGTAGGAAAATAGTTCATAGAACTATCACTAGGTAAAGTTATGTAGAAGGAATTCATTTTTTACCATCAATGAAATCAAAAGCTGAATGTTTATTCTGTTTTGTGAATTTTAATCCGGGTGATGGTAGAATGTAGCCTAAATAACTACTGAGAAGAATTAACCACAATTCACGATTATCACTTTGAATACTAAGATGTACTATAGATGTAGCAATAACGGCATAAATGACTATTATTTGTGATACATAAGTGAACTGATTTTTAGGGACACGATTTCCAAAACATGTGAAAGGAGTTGACTGACTGACACTGTCACCTCCAGATTCCAACTGAGATTGCATGATAATTGCTTATGTTTTTATAAGTTTTTTCAAATCACGTTAAATATGATTCTGGTATCCAACTCTGAAATTTTTTAGGATAACCTTTCCAATTCACTTTAATTTCTTTGATTATTTTTTTAACTTCACGTCTTGTTCGCTTATCAAGAACTGAATCTATTTCATAAACTTCATCATCTTTTATAAGTTGTAATTCTTGTTCATAAAATGACCCAAGGATAGCTTCATTTGCTAGATCTTTAATTTTATATGTGATTGGAGATGTTTTTTGAATTAACATGAGTGATTTCAAATAATTCTTGTGTTCAATTTGGAAGATATCCTTTCTCAAATGTATGTTTTGTTTTATTGATACGAACACGATCACCTTTCTTTAATTTTGGTTTCTTTTTTATCTTCTTAATCACTTTTGTTTCACTTTTTGCATATAAGTTCTCTGAAATTTTTGCTTCATTAGAATGATTAACATCTGATGGATTTGCTTTTATGCTCCTGTGAAAAGTATTGTTATAATTATTCACAAAGTTTTGAAGAACATCAATGTATCTTCGTGTTTTTTCATGAGTGAAATATTTCCACATTCTAGTTTTCAACGTACGTTGAAATCTTTCCACAATACTTGCTTTTGTCTCTGGATTATCTGTAGTGAAATAATGGATCTTTTTCTTTTTCAAAAACGTTTGAAAGTCTTTGTTTTTGAACTCACTTCCTTTATCTGTTTGTAATGATAGAGGTTTTCGTGATTTAAGGATGGACTGAAATGCATTTATCAATGTTTTCCCATCTTATTCTTGATAGGTACTACCCATGCAAATTTTGAAAAGACATCAATAACACAAAGTAAATATCTTAACCCATTATTTTGATTTGAAAATTGTTGCATGTCTGCTAACTCAGCTTGCCATTGGTGATCGATTCCTGCAACAATTGTTTTACGTCTTTGAAATTTTCTTCGAATAGGTTTATGTAAGGTGTATGTTGATTCCCCTTGTAACCATTTTTTAACATCTTGATATGATATGGTTTTCAAAGTGGACTTCGCTGCTTTGTATAATTCTTTTATGCTTGAATATGCAACTTTATTTTTGTTTAATCTATAATATAATTTTCTTAACAGTGCTTCTTTGGACTTACGCTTCAGTATGCCTCCCATGACTGAAGACTTTTAAAAATCGAATCTTTTTTTATAGGACTTAAAAGTTGTTGAGTGTAAAGATCTTTTCTTTTTTCTTTTTCATGAGTCGTGGCATATGGTGACATTTAGAAAAGCTTTAGAGAATACTTCCCAGCCTCTAGGTTCAATTCCTTTTCTCTTACGTAATGAATCATTTATGAGATCAATGATATTTGAACCTGGGATAGGTTTTCCTTTATATGTTACCATACCTTGATTATCCCATGATATGTTATCATTATCTCTAAGAATATTTAACAGAAGCTTAGCTTTTCTCTGCATGGTTTTAGGTACACTTTCTAAGATACGATCATGTAATGAAACATTTATTGATTCTGTTCTTGAATCCGCTTCTTGATTTCTTGAAGATTGGGTTAATGTTGGATTTTTCACTTTTTCAAATGAATTTTGTAGTTTGAACAATGTTTCTCCATATGTTTGTGCTTTATTTGTTTCAGAGATATCAGTTCTTTCTAATGTATTTTTCATATCCTTATAAAGGTGGGAAACATTGGTTACTTGTGGATTTTGTGGTAGAATAGGTTTATGACTTTGTTCATCTCTCCATTGCTTCATATCATTCAGTACTTGGACAGGAACAATGACCATTTTTCTTACTGACATTTTTTTATCCTATGATTATAAAGCTTTAATTGCACCACCAATACCTCCTATGACAGCTTTACCTAATAATGGTATTAATGCAGACCCTAACAATGGGAGAAATCCACCCTATTGATTCAAAATGCGTTTCTTCTTTTTTACAGACACTGATTTTGAAGCAAGATTTCGAAGATGTTGACGGTTTGAATACAACTTCTTCTGAGTATCTGTTAGGTGTACATTGCCTTTTAAAACATTGTGACAACATTCTGATATACATCTTATCACTGGAGATGATAATTCTTTTACTATTTTTTTTTTCTTAGCTTCGGTGAAGATTTCATTAATGCCATGACCATATGACCATGTTTCCTAATTAAAGGAACTTTTCTTATTTTTTTCACCATGTTATCGCGTCTTCTGATTAATCATAAATGATAAAGAACATGTAATATCAAAAGTATTTATTAGGTAGAAAATTTTTCTCGTTATGCTGTAAGAGCTATACTAGCTGGAGAAGATACAGTTCTCATATCTAAAGTTGTTAAGGGTGAAAAGGGTGCAATTCTATATTTTCTGTTTCTAAGTTTCTGCTGACTTGATTTTGGTATACGTTGTGGTGTAATGAAATCACTGTCATAACTTGAATCAGAGGTTGAACTTGAGATTGGGGTTGAAAAACGGGCAGATGAATTCGGAGACATAGAACTTGATAAGAATGAAGGTGGAGACATATGCATCGGTGTTTTTGGTGAATGAATTGATGAAATGGGGGAAACATTTGGTGTAACATTTGTTGATGACATTTTAGAAAAAGGTCTATGTGATCTTCTCATTGTAATGAATCTTTCATCAATCGAGAATTTGTTTTTTGATTTCTTTGGAGAATTTTTCTTTTTTCTATTCACAACTTTTTTCTTTGGAGATTTTCTTTTCACAGATTTTTTCTTAGGAGATTTTCTTTTTACAACTTTTTTCTTAACAGAATTTTTCTTTGGAGATTTTCTTTTAACAGAATTTTTCTTCTTAGGAGATTTTCTTTTAACATATTTTTTATCATGACCAAATTTTCTTGCAGTTCTTTCTCCATCCCATCTAAGGAGACTTCTTATTATTACACCACCAAGAAAACCACCACCACCTGGTTTCAATATGATTTTACGTTTTACTTGTTCATTAATGTTTGGATCTGCAAGCTTAGCTACATCATCTCTATGTTTATTCATATATGTAACAGTTTGCTTTGGTAGCTTTATTCTATTTTCAATGATATTTTGTGCTGCCAAAGAAAACCATTTCAATATTTCCTTTAAACCAGCATTCAATAACGCTTCTCTTTCATATTTGTTTGTCTGTCGACTTAAGTTCTGTAAAGCATGAATCACTGATGTAGATGATCTCGGTAAGGCCATGTTCACTCAATGACATAGATCAAAAGACTGGACTTGAATGATCACAAGTTCACCCATTTATACAGGTGAATAAATAATTGGACCTTGATCTTCATTCTTTGTATACCATCTATGAAATATATCAGTTCTTAATCTCAATACTTTTTGAGTTCGAGAATGAAAATCAATGACCAAATAACCATGAGGCAAGGATGTTGCATCATTATACGCAGGAATCAAGTGTGGGGCTTGCATTTGATTTGCTAGAGTCTTTACTTGGTTATTATCACGTTCATTGCGAAAAAGTATCATGTATCTTGAATTCAAACTAATGGTTCTACTTGATTTTGACTGTGAAAACATGTTTTGTGTTATATAGATGACACTTGCATTACGATGATGACCTTTTCTAGTAAACCATAATTTGATTTTCTCTTCATCCTTTTCACCTAACATATCATCAAATATTACTAAATGTGGTATAGATGCATCACTTACAATTTCATTTTCATCTTCAGGTATTCCGTCAATGAAAGTAATGAAATCAATTTTTTCTTTCGTGATACTGTATGCATTTTGCCATTCTTTATAACACCAAGTAATTCTTTTTGGTGCAATGTCAAATAAGTCTTCACGATAATCAATCAGTTTGTGAACGAATTCTGTTTTACCACATCCACTTGGACCAGAAATGAAAATATAACAAGGATGGTTAAACAAGAGGGAGAGAATATCTACATCCATTTCTTATGTCCTTACCATTCAATGGATAGAAATAAAATGACAAAGATATATTCATTTTATAACTTTTATTCTTTAACACTTTTGAAACATCATAAAACATTTTTTACAACATTTTTTACAATAACATATTTACAATTTCATTTTTTATTTTAAAAAAACATTTTTTAAAAAATATTTTTTAGAATATTTTTTTAAAAAAATATTTTTTAAAATATTTTTTTAAAAATATTTTTCAAAATATTTTCAAAAAAAGTTTTTTTGAAAAATTCACAACTTACATTTTTTAAAAAAACAAAATCATCAACAAGTTTTTAACAGTTCGTTAGTCATGATTAAATCCACCTTTAAGTCCACTTATCCATGTCCAATAATGATTCAATATTGATTCGGATACTATAATACTTGTCTTTCCTACTTCACGATTTCCTAATTCAAATGGAAAATAAAATGTGTCATTATCCGGTTTGTAATCCACTTCATTGACAGGAAGCACTATACAGGATGAAACTGTGGAGGACACTATTTCTTTGCTAACATCTCTGTCAAATATGATGAAACCCTCTTTTGCTTCAACTTCTTCAACAGTAGTTGGAGTAGTTCGATAATTCACATGATCAATCCATGTCTTTCTATACATCATGTAAAAGTTAAATTGCTTAGCTTTTCTTTTAAGTTTCTCAACGAAATCACTACATGTTCTCCCATTCAGCATTGGTGTTTTAAATGTCCACTGATATGTATCTCTATCCCTCCAAAAGTAGAAGTTATTAAGTAAGACACTTGTCAACACTTTTATTTCACTATCGTCGAACTGTGTATCGTTTATCATCTCCTGTATATATTCTCTCATTTTAAACAATTATATTGCAGGCTGTCCTCTCGTGATTCCATTTTTCATCTTTCGAATCCACATTGATATACAAACAACTTTCATTCTTTCTTGTATATCTTTATCCATTGTATGATATCTGATGAATATCTTGTAGATCTTTTCACGTAACTCAATTGGCAGTGGAAGTTGATAAGGCAACATTTTGAAATTTAGCTTCCACAAGTAGTACATAATAGATGCCAGAAATGTTATCATCTTACAGTTCTTTAATCATTTTCTCATTGATAGAATTGTCTATAAGATGTAATAATCGTGAAATCTCTTTTTCTAGTTCATTCCTAATCAGTTTTTGTCTTACAAAATCATGTATTAAGTACAATACCAAATGAACTAAAACAATTATTGTTTTCAAAGAGACAGAATCAACATCTTAATGTACAGTGTTCAGCTTGTTCACAAAAAATGATACCCCTCTAAAAGTTTTTAATGTTTTTATACCCTAATACTTTCATGTCCAAATGGGACAGTATCTATATCATTGACCATTACTCTCTTTGTATATACTGATCTAAATGTTTTTGTTTGTGCTTCACTAGTGACTTTTCTATCTCTATGTCTCCTGATTCTACAGTCATAGGTTATCTTAATTTCAGTACTTCGATCCTGCATACATTTTGTGAATGCATCAAAATTGACCAACTTGCAAGTTTTGTAGTCTAAGGTTATACCCTTGACTTTACATTTACTTTCAATATCACCATCTTTGGTAACCAATTGATATGCATAGTTTTTTGGACCCAACCCTCTGAACTTAACAATTTTTGAGTTGGGTTCTTCATCGGTCCATTTCCCCAATCTACTATTGATAATAGGTGGATTCCATAACTGTGGGTCATGAATGTACATGCAACTATCAGTGTCAAAGTAAAACACTCTATCATTCAGTTTTTCTAGGATGCTGTACAATTCAAGTCTAGCATAGGCCGTAACATATGATCCGACAATGACATTGGCTGTTCCATGGGTCTCAACATGATCCAGCTTTGATTCATAGTTGACCAGAATGAATGGACATTCTTCATTGAATATTTCTACATGTTTAATAATGTAGTTAGGGTTGTTGACCAGTTCAAAGTATTTTGATGGTTTCGATATATATTCTGATTGGGTCAATACCTCTCTTTGGGCAAGTTTTCCCCATAGACAATTTAACATTATCTTTGCAAATGCCCTTCTTCCTTTGTTCTTTTTTATCATTGTAGGATCCAGACTGATTCCTTCATCTGATTCATATTCCCGAATAAATGTATCTTTGTCAGCTTGGGTTTTACACCATTCAGGATAACCACTGGCTTCTTGTTTGATTTTCAAAAAGTTGTCAACATACCCCCTAAAGAAATTATTGGAGAGAGGTTCAAAGTGCCAAACTTCAAAGACATGAAGTAATCTGTAGCCACAGTCCAAAGCCTTGAACAATTCAACTGTGAGCCATGTTCCTATCAACGCTCTCTCGTTTTCATTGTGAGAGCAAGTCTGTGAACTTTCTTCCGCACATGTTCTACATAGTGGAAACATCATTTTGTTATTACAATGTACGGGTAAAATAGGGTGAAGCAAATCATCAGGTGGCAACACCTTACATTTGACAAGACCTTCATACTGCCTAATGTTTTGAATGTCAATGCTTTCGCTTGTCAGGACTTTTGGGTGTCCAACAGGGTAGGATTTATACTTGCATACATAAGGATACAAAGAGCAAATGTCAATGTACTTAATTTCTTTTTCACTTGATTCGTCTATCTCATGAGCAATCTTGACTGCATTACAACGCCCGCCATACAGTCCGTCCCTTGGATCTATTGGGTCAGAGTATGGGAATAAACCATTGATTACTTCACGATAATCTTTGTCTTTTTTTACTCTTGCTTCAAACTCATGTTCCCAAATGTATTCAACTTTATAGCCTAACCTCTTTAGATATTGTAGACGGGCCATTGTATCGTTATACAAAGTTTGCATTGTAAAACCATTAATTGGGTTGGTTTGTAAACGGTTTGGGTAGCAGACTGGACAACCGTGCCATAGATCACCAAGAAATTCGTACACTGTGTTGCTTTCTGCATGAAATCCATCAACAGATAAAGACTTGATCTCAAATTCTCCCAAATTCCGGGCATGCTGGATAAAGATGCCCTTTTCATTTGCAATACTTTGGAGCCAACGAATGGCTTTCATAGAGAAACGACGCCTGGAGGAATCCTTACTTGAAATAATTGCAATTTGACCTTTAGGCAAATATCTACTTCTCCAGACCTTGTTACATGCATCAGCTATTGTTATAGCTTCCAGTAATGAATCAATACCTCCGTACTCAATAAACACTTTCCTGAAATGACCACACCCCCTTCTGAGGATATCAACATCTGAACGACAGTAGGACTCCATTTCTTTTTGAAAATTGAAAGTTTCTTTGTTTGTAACCTTTTCATTATACCATTTCATGAACTCTTTTCTTAATTCTGGGGACATAGAGTCACACATGTAATAGGAGGTATCAAGATATGGACCATCATAGTCCCAAAACTGATCAGTGTTGGCAAGATGAGGAAAGAACCCCTTTTTCATTTCTTCCAGACCAAACGTATCAGGGAATTTACCAAGACGAAAGTTCATGAAGTTATAGGAGTCGATCAAACGAACTCCATTCAACTCCAATTTCATGATACTGTTACCATTCATGATCAGAGATGGGGGTTGATTCCCAATTCTTATTATTTCATTCAAGATAAATTGGGCATCGTATCCTTTTGCATTGTGAGCTATAGCAGTCATACCCTTGTGCTGCTTAGAGAAAAGCCATTTACAAAAATCAGTAAGAGTGCTATCACCTTGAAATATAACCTCCCTTCCTTCGGCAAACTCACTGCATGTTGAACAGTGATAATCAAGTGACTTATCTATGCATTCATCACAAGCTCTCTGTGCTATGCAATAGTTTGGAATATGTAGACCAGTATCTTGCTTGCATTCAAAATCATAGAAAATAAACAATGGTTTATTCTTTATATCACCTACATCATCATCATCCACATCATCATCACTTTGATCATCCTTTCAAGACTTTTTTTCTTTTTTAAATTCTCTATCACCATTGTCGCCTTTCTGTATCTTACTTTCGTAAGGCTGAATATGACAACGATGATCAGAATTAGTAACCTTTTTGCAGTAACGACACCTTTTCATACCTTTGCAAACATGATTATTTGTTCTAACATTGTATTGTTGCTTGCATTTACTGCAAAGTTTTACCAGATAACATATGGATTTTTTCTTTTTACCTTTAATTCTTCTATGATTATCAAAGCATTCTTGACCAAAAAACTTTCTTTTCCAACCATGACAGTAAAATTCTATGTTGTAAATATCACAACGTGGGGATGTGAAACAAGCTGAACAAATGTACTCACAGTAATGCGACTCTCTATGATCATATCCAACATCACAAAATTCACAATAATAGCCACAGGATAGAAACCCTGTCATACTTGTGATAAAGTCATAATGTCCTTGATGGTAATACAAATGTATCACTTTGCTATCCTGGTACACTACTGGATGTTGAAATGTCATTTCCACTTTAGAATGTTGTTGATGGACTTTGATCACATAGTTCTGCTCGTACAAATAGGTCTGGACCAGCTTGTACTCATCAACTCCACATGGTTTGTTAGGAGAAATTCCTACTTCCATCAGTAAACGTTCAGCTTCATTTTTCTGCAACGTCTTGTTTGAACGTCTAATAAGGTCCAATTTTCTTTTCCATTCATCACTATCATCTCGGTTTACATGGTGTATTCCAACGACAACTGCCCTTGCAAAACACATACTGTCTTCTGCATTTTTAATTTCAACAATTGATTGTTTCTTCTTTGCAAATACTTTCGTATCAAGTTCAACTACCTTTCTTTTTTCTCCGCCACTTGGTAATCGTGTGTGTGTAACATCTAATTTCATTTCACCATCATCTACCTTGAATTCAGTATTTGACTGCATGACTTTTTCAATCTCACTTAAGAATATTTCACCATTTAAATCACGAACATCCATGAAAGGTATATGTATCCCCATATCTAAAGCGGGGTGGTTGATTGTAACTCTGATTTTGTCATCTGGTTCAGTAATAAGTGTCTCGCTCAGTTGGGTTGTAATATCATCAAACAAAGTTCCAAGTTGTTGAGGTGAAATTTCATCAAATTCTTTAAATGTCACTGACACAACATGTGAGTCAGTTCTAAATAACCTGGACTTCTTATTTATTACTTTGGACAGCTTGTATTTTTCTCTCATAGATCCAGGCGATTTTTCTTCTTCTTCATCATCCGATTCAATAGGTTTCACCTTTTTCTTTTTTGGTATCCAAAATTCATCATCAGATGAATCAGTATCATCTTGTATCGGAACATCTTTTTCTGACTCACTTGCTTTGTTTGACTCATTAGACTCTGAGTCACTGTAGTCCAAAAGTTTAATTCTTTTCCACTTACGTCTATGAAGCGGAATCCATTCATCATTATCATCTTCCCTTGTTCGTTTTGACATGATTTCTCTTTCGGGTGTTCACAAAGAACTGATATCGAAATGAAACAAATCACAGCTTTTATAGGGTATTCATGACTCACCAGTTCATAACTGTATAAATACCACGTAGCTTTCATGTTATTTCATCATTCACTCACAAATCTTTGTATAGAGAAGACATGTCTGAATTAGCTAAGAACATGAATTGTTATGACATTTTGTCAGAAGTTGTGAAAAAGATAAAGAACAGAAAACGTATGCAGGTGTATGTTAACCCCTACACCCATGAATACGAAATAACCAACATACCAGCAGACTACCAAATCCAACATATTGGACCATACGTTGGTATGTTCATGTCTTACCAGTTCAGCAATGATGAATATCGGATTACAAAACAGAATGTATTTGATACACTTACCATAGATGAGATATATGCTCCGGGGATGAAAAGACCTGAATTTTGTTTCATCTGTCACGAAAAGGGTCACTTTGCGAAAGATTGTCCTGAGAAGACGAGGAAGGAGTCTTACTATGCTTTCGTATATGTGAATCCAATAACCCACGGCATCATGATCTCAAGAAGAAACGATCGAACACCAGATCTGGACAATATGGAATACGTTGGCGCATTCCTATCACACTGTAATGAACACAACAGATACTGTTTAAGGGTTGATAGAAAAAACACTGTGCAAAATTTCGGACCAACAAATACACTAAAAAACAAATGTTCAGTGGAAACTCAAACTGATCATGTTCAACAGGACATTAATAACCATGAAGTAAATGACATCCAGAAAAATGACGGTCAGACAATTGACAATGTGAAAAACGAAACAGAGAGTCAGACTGAGAAAATCTGTTCTCAGGAAAAAGTGGGTAGTGAAGAGATATCAAACCTAAAAAATATCAAATCGGACACTATCATCATGAATGAGGAGAATCAAAACTGTTTCTTCTGTAAGACCAGCGATCACCCGGAGAAAGACATTTGTCCTACACTAGTGATTGACGAAACAAAGAAGTCAAGAAAGAGAAAGACAAAGACTGAATCTGGCATCCCAAAGAAGCAGAGGAAGCAAAACTAAGGAACTTAAACAAATAGACATTTTAAAGGCATTCTATAGAAGAGACATTTAAATGACATAGACATTTTTGTTCTTGAATTACATAATGATTGTTTGTCATATTACCATTTCATGTTTCATTCATGTTTCACTTGTTTTGTATTTGAATAAATTTTAAAAAAACATTGTCTCCTTTTTATTTTTCACCATCCACCCCAATTTGCAGAAAAGTTAAAAACTTTCAAGACAATTGGATGGTCCTTAAAAGGACCTTTTGATTTCTCCAAGTTCAACATCATTTCAATGAAAAGAAGTTAAACTTGGATATAATTGTACCATCCCCCTTTTCCATTCACTACATTCAGTAGGTGGGATGAACTCCGAAAGATCAGGGTACATATTCCTATCTTTCACATGAAAGGAAGGAATGGTTGGATACAACTGTAACATTTTCTCTTTCCACCCGGAATGTTCAGTTGGTGGTTTGAAGGTTGAAAGATCAGGATATAAATTTCCCGTCTTCACTAACTTCTTCTTCGTATAGAAATTATATCCACGCCGCAACATAAATTCATACAAAGCCTGGTTTCTTTGCTTCAGTTCATCATCGACTTTCTCTTTCTTCATTTTCTTAAAGATTCGTCGAAAGAAATCGAAGACAGAATTCATCTTTCAAGATGAAAAAATGTATGGAAAACTGTATTTAAATACTGTTTGAGATGACCTACTAACCTACTGACCCACTGACCTATATAGATAAAACGAACATAATAACCTTCAAATGACTTTGAGAGAATACAAGTGTTTCCTCCCGGGTACGCGCTCTCTTTAGGGTATAAAAAGACGTCAGTTCTCAAAAAGAAATTCATTCTCTGAAACTGAAACATGGACTCTGAAAACATCCGATCATTTGCCGTGATCTACATTAGGCACCCGCCACCATCGCAGGTTTTGCTTCTTGAGCAAATCCGGTACAAAGCAAGATGGGAGGCCGGGATTTGGACACCAAAGATGGCAGATGACTGGGTAGTGAACGAGTTCTTGGAACCCATCGGCCAGCCAAGGAGAGAAAGAGTTCACCCGAACATTCCCGGTATTTACAGGGAGGAAGAATACTGGGGTTAGAATCTCTTTCCTCTAGAATAAACGGCCCTTTTCAGGACCAACCATATTGCAAGAATGCATCCATTTCTCAAATTGTCACATTTAAAATACACCGAACATAACCCGTATAAAGTATTCAGAATGTAGTTACAAGATTTCATAGACCCAATATCGCATTTTCAAATAAATTCAACAATACGCTAAGTCAAGTAAAACAATGCTTCACTTGCGAGTTTAATCCACCCATCTACATTAAATATCGATTTTTATCTGACATGTACACCGATACCCGTTTCATATCGGACTTTTACATTTTAAAGCGATAGCGAACCGGTTTTAAATCAGCGTGTTTCAAAAAGTCGCGTTAAGAGTGAATAATGATAAGATTTCAACTCTTTTCAGTCGAAAATGATAAAAATGACAAGTAATACATCTCAGCTAATATTACCAGTCATCAAAATAAAAATAAAATCAGTTTCAAGTAGAAAACAAAGGAAAAAACATTGGATCTACAGCAGAAATTCACCGTCAATTTCAAAAGTTTTTGCGAATTTATTCCTCACGTTCAATAACTATGCGAAGAACTTAATGGAAATGATAAAAGAATAGGTTGACAAAACGTTTGAGATAGAAAATATTTACATTTTCTTCATCATGAAGAAGAAATTTGAGAAAAATCAACACTGAGAAAACACAAATTCCCATCTCGACGTCCATTTTACTTGTCAAAGTAAAGGTGCTTTCGCCAAGGTCCGCGCGCCCTACACTGTAGGCTAACAGTATAAAACTTCATCAGTCGTTCGTCAACCTCCGAAGCGAACACACGCAAAAATGAATTCAGATTTCAATTTACAAGAAATCATGTCTCAGGCAAATATCACACACGATGATTTGCTAGCATCAGCCATGGATTCAACATTTGGATCGCAGAGTTGCCAGATACTTGGACCTCAGGAGAATTCATCAACAATTCAACAGAATTTCCAACCAGTGAGTACAAATGATGTTGTTCTTCAAAACATCATCGCTGAATTGAAAACCATGAATTCGCGACAAGAAGCTATCATGATAAAAATTATTGCAGAGCTGAATACATTCAACAAATCTTTTTGGATTTCAAGTCACTGACGGAGAGAATACAGATTCTTAACCAAAATGTTCAAAAATTGTGTCAACAATCATCATCTCCAGTCACATTCAAACCAACACCGCTGAAGATTCCAGTTGAATTTGACTTTGAACAAACGAACTTTCACAAACTCGTAGATAGTATTATGACTGTGATGAAAAAGAAGCAATCGTCACACACTTCATCCACCAAGAGATCATCATCATCAACGGAAAATGTTCGTCCAAGTAAAAGACATTGTTCAGAAAAAGAGAGGGGATACAAAATTCCTACAATGTCAGGGATGGGTGCCTACGGCAAAAACATCGATAACTTCAAGAAATCAAAGACCAAAAAGAAGTGCTGACATGAATAGCAGAACTATCAACCAACAAAAAAGGTCCTTTTCAGGACCACCCAACACCAAGAAAGAATTCATTTTCTTTCGCAAATTGTCAAAGTCCTTTTGAAATCCTCACTTTCACAATACATTCAACCACTTATTTCAAAGACAAAATCCCTATAACAAGTCCCTATCTTTCCGTCTTTGGACGGTAAGATAAGGACTAAGTCCACATGCACATTACTCACAAACCAACCCGCATTTCTCCTAAAAAGACTAAGTCCACACTCATATGCCCCACAAACCTAAGTTCACATGTTTCGTACAAAAGACTAAGTCCACACTCATATGCCCCACAAGCCTAAGTTCGCATTTCTGTGAAAAAGACTAAGTCCAAATGCACAAATAGCCTGCCCAAAATCTGGACGATACCCTGGGGACCCGTCCCTAGGGTATCGTCCATTACTACTAACATGGAATCCAACAGACAAAAGGTCAATTTAGAAAAGAAAGTCGGCTTTGACATGTATTGATGTATGACAACGGTATAACTATAGGTCAAAAACGGGTAAATTCTGTATTTATGACGGCGTGGGTTCAAACCTAGGCCGGCACACTAACAAACTAATTGTCTTTCGGATGAGACGTTAAACCGAGGCCCCGTGAGACGGTGCTTTACACCGAGCACGATAAAGAACCATGGCGGATCTCAGCAGTAGTTTCGTCATGTATCCTTGAACTATCCCCCGTAACAACTAACCGTCTTCTGGGGGCGTCGCTCATATGGGCATGTGCTACGGTAGCAACGATAAAGATATTTAAACGGTTTATTACTAGGAGCAAAATTGTCTTTCAATGCACATATTTTCTTTTTCAATAAACCTTTGTTTGTCAGATCCAGAAAGCTTAGGGGTCAAGTTTACTAAAAAGGTGTTGCTACAGAAAGGAACATGAAATCCAACAGACAAAAGGTCAATTTAGAAAAGAAAGTCGGCTTTGACATGTATTGATGTATGACAACGGTATAACTATAGGTCAAAAACGGGTAAATTCTGTATTTATGACGGCTTGGGTTCAAACCCAGGCCGGCACACTAACAAACTAATTGTCTTTCGGATGAGACGTTAAACCGAGGCCCCGTGAGACGGTGCTCTACACCGAGCACGATAAAGAACCATGGCGGATCTCAGCAGTAGTTTCGTCATGTATCCTTGAACTATCCCCCGTAACAACTAACCGTCTTCTGGGGGCGTCGCTCATATGGGCATGTGCTACGGTAGCAACGATAAAGATATTTAAACGGTTTATTACTAGGAGCAAAATTGTCTTTCAATGCACATATTTTCTTTTTCAATAAACCTTTGTTTGTCAGATCCAGAAAGCTTAGGGGTCAAGTTTACTAAAAAGGTGTTGCTACAGAAAGGAACATGAAATCCAACAGACAAAAGGTCAATTTAGAAAAGAAAGTCGGCTTTGACATGTATTGATGTATGACAACGGTATAACTATAGGTCAAAAACGGGTAAATTCTGTATTTATGACGGCTTGGGTTCAAACCCAGGCCGGCACACTAACAAACTAATTGTCTTTCGGATGAGACGTTAAACCGAGGCCCCGTGAGACGGTGCTTTACACCGAGCACGATAAAGAACCATGGCGGATCTCAGCAGTAGTTTCGTCATGTATCCTTGAACTATCCCCCGTAACAACTAACCGTCTTCTGGGGGCGTCGCTCATATGGGCATGTGCTACGGTAGCAACGATAAATAAACGGAAATACACACACATTTTGAAAAAATTTCATCTCTGCGTTGATGTGCAATGAATAATGTCGGATAGGACGCTGAGAAGTGGTTGGAATGGAAATACCCATAGCTTGTCCTTAAATGTTTTCCCCTTAAATCCCTTATTTTGAGAATCATATGATGGAATTTCACATAGATGAAAGGCTGCTTACCATCCGTTCATTTTCTAAATGAAAAATAAAAATTCGTATTTTGAAAAATATATTGATAAAATTAAGGAGATACCTATTCTTAAATTACTTGGAAAAACAGTAGAATGTCCAACAACCCTCCCTGCCTGAATTGTCAACTTCGTTCTGGACAATAGGTTTTTTTTCCGGAGAAAATGCCATTTGAAACAGAAAAAAACATAGTATATTCTGTCAAAAAGACAAAAGGAATGAGATTAACGATTAAATTAAAACCAATTTTATGGTTTCAATAAATTCGAAAACATTGTTTGAAAAAGCTTTGATAACTCATAAGTATAAAGATCTCTTTGTCGGTCGAGGCAAAAAATGTCTAAGTTATGCTCGAGAGCTATTAACTTTAATCTTTTGTTTTAAACGTTTTTATTTTACATAGATTGGGAAACATGTTCTTACAACTAAGATTTGTCCCTCTCGAGTCTGCTTCCTGGAAAATTCACTCGTGCCGAACTTGTGGGTCAACGAAAGAACCAATACCGATAGTCGCTCCCGGGAATCGAACTAAGGACCTTTGGGTCAAGAGACCGAGGCTCTGCCTCTAGACCACAAACTCCACACACATTTACCACACTTTTAACTTTAATCATGTCTAATATCATGGCACAGAGATTTGGCGAGATCGGCAACGCGTGTGTTAAACAGCATTTTCGAAATAAGAGGGCCATAGTGGCCGTAAAAGCTTACCTGAGACAACTGACAAACATCAAATTTGACCAGTTTACAGGTTGATTTAGCCAAATATATGACATACAATGTGCCCGTGAGGTTTTTCTAATATTTGTCCTCTTGTCTTCATGTTTTGCCTCACAAGACCAAATTGTAGACTTGACAAGATTTTACGATCATTTGACTTATTTCCAGGTCGATTGAGCAAAAATATGGACTCTAGAGTGTCTTCAAGATTTTTCTAAAAGTTGATCTCGTAACCTTGTTTTGGGTCCAACTTGACCCAATTTCAATCTCATGCGAGATTTCATCAAGACAAACAATCTGACTTATTTTCGAGTTGATTAAGCAAAAAATATGGCCTTTAGAGTGTCTACAAGAGTTTTCTAAAATTCGGCCTTGTGACCTGTTTGGACAAAAACAATTGCCTGTAGATTGTCTACAAGGGAAATGTTAACGCCGCACGACGGGCGGCGTACATCATGCTACCACAAAAGTAACTTTGAGCACTTCGTGCTTGGGTGAGCCAAAAACACATACACATTGACAAGACATTATCTACCAATTGTATGCTTGAATGAAATATTATCGATAACAAGTATTTTAGAAATATAACATATGAACAGAAAGTTCTCTGTCGACGAAATAATACTGATACGATGTGCTTAAGTTCGAACCAAAAATTTCCTAAATTCAATAATATTCTGTTAGTGTTCTCCTAAATCAGTGAACGCACAGGGAAGAATTTTGTATCCATTTAAACCTTAGACAGTTTTGCATATGGTGGATAGGTGTCTCGACTAAAAAGATGTGTAAATTGATTACATACCCCGTTGAAGTCTGATATTTGCCGATGATGTGGTGGAAATGACGCCATTTTTGTCGCGTTCAACATCAATGGTCACGTGATTCCCCGCATTGAGGCTGACTACATGGTTGAATCTTTTCGCACTTGTCTGATTTCTTAAATCTAGAATAACCAATGGTGATTTCGATATGAACTGAGCCTGTGAGTGCAATTTTCATCGATTTGACACGTGCATGAATGGTAACTATTTAGAACCTGAGTCACCCTCACATTGCACTCATTAAGTTTCTTGGCTATCTTAGCATCTATTTACCTTAAATAGCCCTTTTCTATCTATAGATCTCATGGTGAAGACTCTGGTCAGATTGTATCGGGATACACTAGGATATTTTTGGGCACAAATTTGAATTATTGATAATGTTACGTTCAGGCTCAAATATTATTAGAGCTACCTCTATAATTGAAACAAAGATAAACTGGTAAAATATTTTGGTCAATACGCACAAAAGGAAAGATTGGGTAGAACGAGCCGCATAAATTTACTCATCGAGTTATAATCTTAAGAAAATATGGAGCGGTTTTGGATAATGTTATAATGTCAATCTATATATAGATTTAAAATTATAGCGATAATTATGAATGCGTAACCTGTTCAAGTGTCATGTTACACGTATGTACATGAACAGGAAGTTGATTCAACATTATTTTGAATACGGAGTTTTTTTCGGAGTAACAGAGTAGAAAAATCATGGATTTGAGAAATGTGATTTGAATAAAAGCCAGATTATAATGTACCACATTCAAAGCACGTATAAGCACGTATAAGCGTGTCCTTTACTTGTCATTTATATAAGACCGAAAACGAAAGTATAATCGAGCTGGGTTTTTCTTTGTTTTCAACGAGATAAAATCGAATTTGGTGAGTGGAATGTCTTTATCAGTGTTTTACGATTACTGTATATTATTATTATTATTATTATTATTATTCTATTTGAGATCATGGTGATATTGTGGTTCAAGTCAAGAATTATATTTTTTCATTTCAACTGACTTGGAACTCGCTATTTCCGTTGAAAATGCTGTAGGAATCACAGGGCATTTTGTGGTAGTAGGCATATTTTTTTCCTCAATTGTTCCATATGAAGGAATGTTACTTCCATATGCTCTGATCTATCTTGTAAAACATGAATTGCATTATAATAAGTAGTAGTAGTAGTCCGTGATAAGTAGCTATTGCAGATGTACCTACCGTTGGTTGAAATCAAATTTCGATAGAGATGATTATTCTTTCGTTGGTCAAAGGGAGAAAACCGCCGTATAAGCAATGTTTGATTAAGACAATTACAGTACTTTCCCTTTGTTTCGGAAAATATAAAGCGTTCTGGTGCGTGGTAAGAGCACAGGACATTTTTAGCGTTTTTTATGTCTTACATGTATATATAATATTATATATACATGTAAGACATAAAAAAACGCTAAAACTGCCCTGCGGGTGAGAGTGCGTCCCATAATTTCAAGACTCCAAGGGTACTGCTGAACGTGAGGTGTGGGCTCTTTATTTCAAACTGACTAGTGTAGGCTCGCCGAGATTGAAATCGCGGGCTAAATTTTGAGGAAATTGTGGTCCTCTTATGCTACCAGCAAGCTACGTTCAAGAAGGCAAACATTCTGCATACTGTTCAACTTCTTTTAATTATAATTGCTTTGCACGTAAGTGCACGTGCAAATTGGGGTATAAATTGCAAACAATTTGCCCGTCTTTGTCGTCCTGAACGCATGGCAGGTTATCTAACCGATAGTAGTAGTGAGCTCGATCGTGACGTCCACACTACGGACGTTATGCATAAATTGTCAACGTTAGATTTCCTAAACGTACACAGTATTGTCTATTTACACTGATGAGTGCTCAGAGAAACGCCCATGCCTAATCATGCACTATGAAATTGAAATCATATTACTTAGAGACATATAATATAATAATTATAACTTAAAATTTTTGACATGATTGAGTATGACATCTTTCTAAATAATAACACGCTTTTTATCAACTTGACAATATCGTTAGTTTTCGTTTTATCCTGGGAGTCGATCATTACACGCTTTTTACCACCTTTACATTATCGTTAGTTTTCGTATTATCTCGGGAGTCGATCATGATGATTTAGATGTTTATTTTACACCACCGTGGGTAGAGGGTTCTAGATATAATTGTAAGGTCGACGAACTTCAGAACATAAGATTCGTGGTTCGAGCCTCGATGAATGTTATTTTTATTTTTCAAAAACAATTATATATGTCTTACCCATTTCTTGTTTCAATTTATTTTATTTTAATTCCTTTTTTTTAAAATTATAATTTCTTTTACATCTCAAATATATCTATATGTATGTCTCAGACAATAACAATTAAGATCGTTGTATTCTTCGAAATTCAGAATCCGTATGGTCTCTCAAATATATATTAAAAAAGGGGGTTCTACAAGCTGTTTTTTTTTTTTTTTTTTTTTTTTTTTTTTTTTTTTTTTTTAAATGAAAATGTAGTCTGATTTACACTTCTCAATTTGCTCGTTCTAATTTCGACAAACTACGTGGGTCGTACAATAAAAAGTGAGACTAATGCTTTAATGCCTAATTAGTTAACATATATGAGATTATTGTTCCACTATTGTGAAGTGTAACACCTCCTTGAATGTTTGGCAGACACATACCTTCATACTTGATATGGAACCCTTGTTGCAACAGGAAGAGATACCATATGACCTGGTGGTGTTTTTGACCCAAATTACATTGATAAATGTTTTCTGGTATTATAACTAAGTGGTAGACGGTGGTTGTATAATTTTCGAAAGAAATCAGGTCAAATTTCATAACAAATACCTTCCTTTTATCTGACAACGTCGTTCTGAAAAATGGGAGGGTATCCAAATGAAATTCTACATTGATGTACGCTTAAGTTTTGAGTAAAGATTTTGGACTAAATCTCTTTATTAAAGGTATTAGATGGCATCTTTGATAACAAAAAAATCTTGATCAAATATTAAAATGCAAATTATTTTCTTCGAAAAATAATGTCGTTGAGATCAAAATCGTGCAAAAAGGAAGTTTTTTTGCTAAAAATCGAATTTTACCACTGATGAAAAAAATAATTAGTAGAAATAAGGTACAATGAGAAATTTCTTTATCCCTGCATAATATTCATTGCAAAACGGCGTTTCCATCTTCTTCATTTTTTTAATTAAACACTTAAAAGACGTAACATTTCTGGTTTTTGATATCCATCTAGCCATGGTTAACGTCATGACGTCATTCTTTGTATCGTCATCAACACGACGTCATGGCAACGTACCTGTTGATGTAATAACGAATGTAGGAGAAAATAATGCACATGCATGTAAAATTTCGTTTTAGTATCTTCATTAGTTTTCGAGATATAGAACCAGTCTCACTATTTTTTTTAATGACCCTCGTAGTAAATTGAAGACAATATCTTTGACAAAAATATAAAGTAAAGGTTTCTAATAAATATAATGTCGGAAAAGACGAAGCTTTCCGTAACCACCAATATTTCTCGATGGTAAAAGTATTCATCGGTTAATTTATTCGTTGCATAAAGGTCAAATTATATCAATCATTTCAGGTTATACTAAAATACCCGCAAAAATTTTCCTCGTGACATAAATCAATATCTTAGTACTCTATGTTCGTGAAGTTGGCAGAGTAGTAGACCAGCAGACTGGCAGAGTGAAGTTAGCAGAGTAGCAGACTGACAGAGTGAAGTTAGCTGACTAGCTGACAGAGTGAGAGAACGGACCATCATGACCATGAAATTGGAGTTCATTTTAAGCTAATTCGGTTTTGATTTCGTTGAAATTAATTTTTGGGTGAACGTGTGGCTCCGGATAATTCCTCACTTTTAACAATATTAATATATTTCCAAGAATTATTACCAATTATAATCCATTATGTCCGGCTAGCTCTAATCAAAAGCGTTGGATTTGAAATTGATTCCGTTTGTTTCAGTGGGATATCCTGCCAAGTTGTCGGTTGTTGTTGTTGTTCAATTTTGTCAGCAGATTTTATGCCTCGGTCTCTTTCAGCTGGTGTACTAAAATAACATCATGCACTTGCAAACTGGCAGTCTAGCAGACTGGCAGTCTTGCAGACTGCAAGAGCAGCCTGCTGACAGAGTGAAGTTAGCAGACTGGCACCCTGGCAGAGTAGCAGAGTAACAGAGTGAAGTTAGCAGAGTGGCAGTCTGGCAGACCGGCAGAGTGAGAGAACGGACCTTTATTAACATGAAATTGGAATTCATTATAATACTAATTGGGCTTTGAAGTCGTTGAAAATAGTGTTTAGGTGAACGTGTGATTCCGGAAAGTTTCTCACTTTTTACAATACTAATATATTTCCAAGAATTATAACCAATTATAATCCTTTATGTCGGTCAAGCTCATATCAAAAGCGTTGGATTTGAAATTGTTTCCGTTTGTTTCAGTGGGGTATCCTGCCAAGTTTTCGGTTGTTGTTGTTGTTCAATTTTGTCAGCTTTTCAAATGCCGCGGTCTCTTTATGCTGGTGTCCTGATAATAACATCATGCACTAGCACACTGCAAGACCAGTCGGCTGGCAGATTGAAGTTAGCAGACTGGCAGAGTAGCAGACTAGCAGAGTGAAGTTAGCAGAGTGGCAGTCTGGCAGACCAGCAGAATGAGAGAACGGACCTTCATTAATATGAAAATAGAATTCCTTTTTATGTTAATTGGACTATAAAATAGTTGAAATTATTGTTCGAGTTAAAGTGGGGCTCCGGATAATTTCTTACTTTTCATAATAGTAACACATTTCCAGAACTAAAGCCCTCGATGGCGAACAAACTTATATCAAAAACGTTTGATTTGAAATTGTTTCCGGCTGTTTCAGTAAGATATCCTATCAGTTAATCGGCTGTTGTTGATTATTTTCGTCGACTGATAAAGTGCCGCGGTCTTAGTCAGCTGGTCTACTTAAATACCAACATGCACTAGCACAATGGCAGTCTGACAGACTGCCAGTCTTGCAGACTGCAAGAGCAGCATAGACTGACAGAGTGAAGTTAGCAGACTGGCACTCTGGCAGAGTAGCAGAGTGAAGTTAGCAGACTGGCACTCTGGCAGACCGGCAGAGTGATAGAACAGACTTTCATTAACATGAAATTGGAGTTCATTTTAATACTAATTGGGCTTTGAAGTCGTTGAAAATAGTGTTTAGGTGAACGTGTGATTCCGGATAATTTCTCACTTTACAATACTAATATATATTCCAAAGAATTATAACCAATTATAATCCTTTTTAGTCGGTCAAGCTCTTCTCAAAAGCGTTGGATTTGAAATTGTTTCCGTTTGTTTCAGTGGGTATCCTGCCAAGTTGTCGGTTGTTGTTTATGTTCAATTCTGTCAGCTGTTCAGATGCCGCGGTCTCTGTCAGCTGGTGTACTGATAACATCATGCACTAGCAGACTGCAAGATAGTCTGCTGGCAGAGTGAAGTTAGCAGACTGGCAGTCTGGCAGAGTAGCAGACTATCAGAGTGAAATTAGCAGACTGGCAGTCTGGCAGACCAGCAGAGTGAGTGAACAGACCTTCATTTATATGAAAAT
Organism: Fragum whitleyi; assembly: GCA_948146395.1. NCBI lineage: Eukaryota > Metazoa > Mollusca > Bivalvia > Cardiida > Cardiidae > Fragum > Fragum whitleyi. Next base: position 9,128,212 of record OX411550.1, read on the forward strand.
GGAATTACTTTTATTGGTAATTGGGCTTTAAAATCGTTGTAATTATTGTTTGAGTTAAAATATGGTTCCGGATAATTTCAAACTTTTTATAATAGTAACATATTTCCAGAACTAAAGCCCTTAATGGCCATCAAACTATTATCAAAAACGTTTGATTTGAAATTGTTTCCGGCTGTTTCAGTTAGATATCCTACCAGTTAATCGGCTGTTGTTGTTTATTTTTGTCGACTGATAAAGTGCCGCGGTCTCAGTCAGCTGGTCTACTTAAATATTAAGATGCACTAGCACTCAGGCAGTCTGCTAACTTCACTCTGCCAGTCTGATACTCTGTCACTCTGTCATACTGCCAGTGTCCTAGTGCATGTTGTTATTTTCAGTTGACCAGCTGACTGAGACCGCGGCATATTAACAGTTGTCAAAAGTTAACAACAACAACAACATTTGACAAACTGGAAGTTATCCGTTTTAACAGCGGACAACAATTTCAAATTAAATGCTTTTGATATAGCTTGATCGACATTAAGGGTTATAATTCTAGGAAATATACTACTATTGAAAAACGTTAGAAATTATCCGAAGCCTCACGTTCACCCAAAAACTATTTTCAACGAATTCAAAACCCAATTAGATTAAAAATGAACTCCAATTTTCATGTTAATGACGATCTGTTCTCTCACTCTGCCAGTCTGTCAGACTGCCAGTCTGCTAACCACACTCTGCTACTCTGCCAGTCTGCTACTCTGCTAACTTCACTCGGCCAGTCTGCCAATCTGCTACTCTGCTTACTTCACTCTGCTAGTCTGCTACTCTGCCAACTTCACGAACATTAGTACTCTGTGTAATTCATGTGACAGGGCTTGGTTTAGCCGTTTAGGGAGCTTTATTTTCAACATGTTGTATCGTTGTTTTTTTCAAAAGCGAATTGGCAATTTTCGTTAAGTAGAGTCAAATGGTTTAGTAACGTGCTGAGTAAAAGTGACCACATTTTATCGTTGGGTTACTAAATCTTTGTAACTCAGCTTGGTCAACTAGGCCTAACCGTAATTTAGGCTCCGCCCTGCCAGGGCAAGTATAATAGATTATAACATTGCTTAATATATTACCACTATTCAATATCGTCCACATATGATCAAAAATAGTGTAGATCCCGTAGATTTACCATCGCTGCGTTCAGGAAGACAAAACGGTGCAAACTTTTCAAATTATACCCAGCTTTGCATGTGCATAAATTTGCGTTCAAAGCGGTGTAAAATTGGCAAACAGTTTTTCGTTTAGTCATCCTGTAAGCAGGGCAGGTTTATGGCTGTTTGTTGACAATATTAAAACGTCTATTCATTTTCATCCTCAATAACATTCATCGTATTTTGCACAAAAGCTTAAAAAATGAACACTTTTTAATCATGAATACTGTTAACATGATGCGTGCAGTTTTATTGTATGGAATTGTTAATTATGATAACTGTGAGTTGTTAATACGATAATTGAGATTAGAGTAAAAGTTTTTGATTACAGAAGATATTTTTTTATCTTTTAGGATAGCAGTTGAAAGTAGTAACACTGGGAGCATGTGAGGTGAGTGTATGAAAAATTCTACAATTACGTCACAACAAGAAACGCATAGGAAGTAAAATGGCCGATTGAATAAGATATTTATCTCAGTTTACTAAAATCAGTTAGGGTCTTTGTACCTAGATGTAAAATTCAGGGTAGATCCCAAAGAATTTAACTTCCAGTTAAGAATTCCATTACCACTATTGTAAAGAGAAGAAAAAAAGTTTGTTGATTCTTACAGTGAGTAGCATCAGAAAATCGACATTCAATTCGATCAAAACCAATTTTAACCGCTCACTCAATGCTCTGCTCATTAATTTCAAACACTCACTCAAAAACGCTCAAAAATCGTTTTAGAAACGCTTCGAAATCGCCAATAATGTTCAACTTTGCAATCAAATCGTTATAGAAACTGTGGATGTTTTTATTGGCTGCGTTGATTTTTAAGCTTCCGATTTGTCCGTGAAGATACAAATAAACAAAAGTGCGTTGATTTTATCAAAGGGAGGGGCTAAAAAATATCGCTAATAAGAACAATTTTGTCCAATTAGACGAAATTGTCGATCATGTTTTACCTCCCTTGAAAATCATTCAAAACTCACTCTCCACATTTATTCAATTTTCTTCGATAATCATTCCAAAACCATTTAATTTGTCAATTTCACGATGTTCCTTGCTTTGGCTCCGTCGACCTAAGGATCACCGGACACTCAATGTCAATAAGAGAAATAACTTGGTACATGTAATTTTCTAGTAGTCAGCATTTCTTTTATTCCATAAAATAATTGCTTATACGGTTTATTCACATTTTTGAGGGCTTTAACATTTGCAGAGACCCGGAAAGCGAATGTAATCTAGTGGTCCCTGTACACAGATATTAAGATATATAATCTATATCTATTTAAGAGAATTATGCAACTTTAAGATAACTACAGGAGTGCTTTCGTTAGAGATTCTTAAGATTCTTATTACGATTTTTAAGATGAAGCGTTCGAAAGAGCGAGATTTTTAAGACGATTAATATGATCTTCAGATATCTCAATGAGGAAACGAAGATGGTTTTGTATTGGCTTAAAACGAGTAGTCATGACGACGTCGATTTTTTTCACTAAAATTATCGAAATTTGTTCATTATGTCGCTTTTAAAATTTATTAAGTGGGATTTTTCATCTTGCTCTGACGAACGCACCTCAGGTATACAGGGACTATAGGACAAAATTGGTCAAATATATTAAGAAAATCATTGTATGGTTACAGTCTAATGTCTCTGTAATGTAAATAAGATTATGGCATCTACATCGTATGATCTCTTTAAAGCCTTGCAACATACAAAACGTGCTTCTATTTAGCATCAAACTTAGGCCTTTATAGCAAATTGTCTATTACTACACGTAAAAGTGTTGATAATTCAATGGACACTGTAAGCTGCCACATAGACACCACCTGGCTTTGTGGATATGGTGAGATGACAGGCACCCTTAACAGAAAATACAGACAAAACTAGGCCTACTGGCTGGAGAGCGATTCTCAGTGCATACCATTTCTGAAACAGTTTAATTTGCAAGAAATGGTATGCTGCATGAATTGGTCACCAGTCAGTAAATGTCTCATAACACATGTTTTTTTCTTTCACCCGTTTTCTAGGCTTTGCCTAATTTCATATTTTTGGAAGAATACGCAGAAAATCCAGTGGTGGACGGCTTCTAGGCCGGAGCTCAGATCATCCAAATTTTGAAGAGTTCATACCTCAAGGAGGATTGAGCGGTGTCTGAAAATGTGACCCAAAAGTAGCGCGTTATCCCGGTCCTACATAACGTGTGTAAAACATTTAAACAATCAAAATCAAAACGAAACACATATACCATCAAAGTTTAATTTAGCATCGTAATGGCGGCCTCCATGGAGGATGATGATCTCGCGAAATTTCGCCATTTTGTTTTATTGTTTATTTTAATTTACCTACTGATTTCTTCGATTTTATTCCTGTCGATCATTATCAGAATTTAGATTGTAGTGAACGTAAAATTAGGATAAGAATCGGCCTAACATGTAAAAAGTTGCACATTTTTTCTTAGAATCTCGTCTGGATGACGTTTTCTTTTTACCCTCCGGAAATAACTTCATTCTACACTTTGGGGAAATAAGACGCTACTTTTTCCCGCTAGAACAGAACAGAACAGAACAGAACAGAACATATTTTATTTCCATAATGGGCCCATATAGAGCATGAGAACAAATATTACACAACATATCAATTAAATACAATTTACAAAACATAGAAATTAAATATAATAATAATGATGAAAAAAAGAAAATATGACTTTTTATCCTCACCTTGATATAATGTTGATGAAGTGAATGAGTGATGGTGAGATGGTGATGATGACAGTACATTTATTTAACTAATGTTGATGATGGATTTGTTGAAAAAGATGACTATGATGTTGGTGATTATATAGATGATGATGAGGATAGCAACAATAGTACACATCTCTTTTAACACTTGGTTTGTGACATCAATTGGTACTGGAGGATAAATAATTTTGTCTGATATCAAAGCAGTCATGAATATACTGAGAATATTTCTCAATAATATCAATGTCCTCATTCGTCATTAACCAGATGAATTCATTATCAAGTGATAGATCGACAAAATTTACGCTTGATTTTTGCACAACATTAAAAAGATTAGATCTTTGATCAGTATAAAGTGGGCATTTCATAGCAAAGTGTATCTCATCTTCTACTTCGTTAAGCTCACAAAATTTGCATAACCTTTCTTTTTCTCTAATGTTTTTATATCTTCCCCTTTCTATAGCGAGTTGGTGAGCACTAACTCGAAATTGTGTGAAACGAGCTCTAACATGTTTTTTTTTTATTACATCTAAATAAATTTCTCTCTTGAAAAATGATTTATATTTATAGTATGTACGGAGTTTACCATTCTTAATTAATGCATTTTCCTTTAACTGTTGCTCCCAAAATTCTTTTGACCTGTTTATCAGTTCTGATTTAACTTTATCAAATGGCATTTGTACATTGAGGTTAAGTTGATCTAGAATAAAAACCAGCTCAGAGTACCAAGATTTCCCACCATTGGTACAGATCTCTTTACTTGTTTGTAATGCCTGTGCCAAAAGACAATCTTTCTTTAGAGATTCTATTCATGTAAAATATTTTAATATTCCGCAAACAATGTCTATAAACAATGGTGTTCTGCCTAAATCCCCATAAATAGCTATATTTGTCGCCTTTTTGTGAACTCCTAGTATATATTTGTAAAATTTAGTAGATAATTTTTCACATTCGAAATTTGCATATGCTTGTTCTAGCTTAAACCGGGGCTCATTTCTAAATGATGCATTTTTAAAAATCGAGGTTCCCCAAATCTCCGACCCATAAAGTAGTATAGGTTTAATAGTGTGATCAAAAATGTGTAAACTTGTCTTGATATTGGGACCCAAGTCACTAAATATACTTTTAAGTTTGAAAAAAACCTTTCAATCCTCTATTATATAAGTCAACCTTGGCATTAGAAAATGACCCAGAAGCAGAAAAAATGACTCCTAAGTATTTGTAAGAACTAACATTTTCAATGGCTTCATTATTTAAAGTAAAGGAATGAGACAATAATTTTCCAGTCTTGTTAAATACAAGAGATTTTGTCTTTTCTGTATAAATGTCTAAGCACCATTTATGACAATACTTCTCCAATTTTTTCAGACAGTTTTCTAGACCTCTTTCACTGTTTGATATGAGAATAACATCATCTGCATACATTAGACAATTAATTCTAAAACTCCCCAAAGTAACATAATCACAACTTTCATCGAAAATATCTGCCATATCATTGATGAATATTTTAAACAGATTTGGGCTTAAGGTATTACCTTGCCTAACTCCTACATTAGAAACAAATTCATCTGTTAGACCATTGCGCATTTTAACACTCAAAATGTTATTTGAATACATATTTTGTATGACATTATTGAATTGCCCACCAATTCCATTTTTTTCAATTTTAAGAAGAGGGCTTGATGTATAACCGAGTCGAATGCCTTTTTAAAGTCAATGAAACAAGTGAATAGCCTGGATTTAGGTGCTTTGGTATATTTTTCAATTAAAGTTCTTAAAACAAACATGTGATCCAAAGTTCTCGCATTTCTCTGGAAACCAATTTGTGTATCACTTATCACTTTATTTTCCACTAAATAACTGTCTAATCTAGTATTCAAAACAGAATTAAGTACCTTTCCTAGACAACTCATTATAGTTATGCCTCTATAGTTTGATGGTTACATTTGTCCCCTGTTTTGTAAAGGGGATTTATATAACCTGTTTTCCATTCAGTTGGATATACACCTGTGTCTAATATTCCTTTGAAAATTTTAAGTAAACAAGGCATCAGCAATTCTTCACCACATTTCAGCATCTCATTACTAATACCATCCAAACCTGATGATTTACCTTGCTTCAGAGCATGTATACATTTAGATACTTCATCGCTAGTTATTAAATAATCAAGTTTGCCAGACGAATGAGCTTCATCAAGGTATTTTAATTGACATTCTATTTCCTCTGCTCTCTCCTTAAATTTGTTTTTTAGGGTATTTAATTCTGAGAAATGTCTTTGCATTTCATCTGGTGATACATCAGTTTCATGTTGATTTTTATTTTCTTTTAGCTCATTCAAAAGAGACCAATATGCTTTAGGGTCATTTTCAAACAGACAATTCAATTTATCAATTAATTCAGCTTTATATTTTCTACGTTTGCTCTTACACAGTTTATTATAAGATTTTCTATATTTAAAGAAATTTCCCCTAATTTGTGAATCATATGGATATTTAACTACCAGCTTTCCTTTCTCATCTAAGGTTTTATGCATCCTATATAGGTCATAATCATACCATTTCTTATTTCTTCTTTTCGTTTGTCTTTTGCATGTTTTTTCTTCAAGGATAGATCTGCAGCAGCAATCAAAGTCTTTTTTAAATAATTTACCATGATGTTTACATCTTTTCCATTACTTTCTTTGATAAAATAAAGTTCATTTTTCATCTTGGGACTTCTTAGTGCCTCTTTAAATAACTGAGGAGACACGTCTTGCTTTAAATAACTGAGGAGACACATCTTGCCATTTAAATTGATCAGGAAAAATATTTGGACATTCTTTTGGTCTGTTCGTGCAATAATTAGCCATAACCCTCACAGATATTCTTGAATGATCAGAAAGTCTTAAAATGGGATCTTCGACATGGAAAAATAAAATATTTTTCATTTTTTCCTCCGATATCAAACAATAGTCAATTACACTGCAGCCATTGTATTGATATGAGGTAAACTTACCAGTTTGATCCCCAAATGTTCTTCCGTTTAGAATTCTAATTCTACTAGATATGCAAAGGTCTAATAATTCTTTACCTCTTGTGCATGTTTTATTATCATGGCTTTTTCTATGCAACAAGGAACTGTCTATATCATAATTATCATTTAGCGGTATATAGTCATCATCATCATCAGAAATAAAATCTAATTCATTGCCAGTGCGTGCATTAAAGTCACCTAGTAACATATTTCCTTTAATTTTATAATTTATAATGTCTCTTTCTATCAGATCTAAATAGTCTGTAATTTGTTTAATATTAAATGAGGAATACTGTGGAGGAATATAAGTAAAACATACATATAAATCTTTATCCCAACCGAAAAAATTCTTTTCTAGTATAAGCCATTGAAATTCTGAACATTTGTAAGGAATATATTTAACTCCTTTTCGGATACGTTTCTTTACTAATATAGCTAAACCACCGTAATTTTGTTTTACCATTGCAGATTTTCCTTTCAACATAATGAGTCTGGAACTCATCAAAATGAATCAGACCACCATAGATTGAATGAATAAATTGTCTCTTGATTTATCTACTTGCTTTGAGATTAATTTATTTACATTCCAGTAACCAAGACTTAATGAAGATTTAGAGTTTTGCATCTAACTTGAACGATTCTTTTGAAAATTATAACTCCATCCGTTTCCCCTACGACTGCTTTTCCAGTGTCTTTGATTGTTAATTGAGCCTCTTCTTTTATCTACATTGAATATACCTAGAGCCTCATTTAGAGACCCTTTTATATTCCAACCTAATTTTCTAGTACCTAGCCTTGTCAAATGTTTTCTGTCACCAGCAAGTACACCATTTGATGGCTTACCACGGTAATAAAGGTTACCATTATCACATAATAATACATTTTTAATGCTTGTAATTCTCTCTTTCAACAGTACATTTAGTTTACCAATTTTCTGATTAATATCATCATCACTACGTGGAAGACCAAGTGATATAATAACTTTTGCATTTGGAAATTTACTTGTAATGGCATTTGATAGTTCTAGAAGTTTTTCAGAACATTCATCAGGAGTTTGATTAGGTATGTCATTTTCAATTAAATGAAGAAAAACTACATCCATGTTTCTATCACTGTCTATAGATTTGACAAATTCCTTTCCTTCCTCAATGGTATATTTGATTATTTTCTCAACACCTAAATTACTGTTAGATAAAAACTTGGAATTGATGTACTTGGTATTTGAATTTCCAATAATAAGAGCCTTCTTCTTATCCTGAATCTTCTCTGCATCATTGTTCCTGGTTTGGTTGGTATCTTTCTGGTTTCCTTGTATTTGGGTTACATTAGTCTGTTCCTTTCTAGGTGATTTATTTTTAGCTTTATTGTCAACATTTTGCTTCTTCACCTTGCTTTCATTATCCTGGGCTTTAGTGGTGGACTTCTCTCCTGGCCGTGTCTGGTGTTCTGAACAATTATCACCTATGGACTCTGCTTTGTTAGGTATTTTCTGTAAAAGTGCGTCGTCTACCCTAGAATCGTGGATTATCCAGGCAAGAATTTCAACTTGCATTTTAATCATCTCTGTCCTTTGCGTAGACAACTTTTCTTCCAAATCTATTAGGGCACTATCCTTAATTTCTAGTCTTTTTTCCAAACTTTCAATTTCTTTCTGTAGTATAGCCATTTGAGTATTTAAGGAGTTGTTCTTCTTACTCAGTACTGATAGTTCACCCTGCAGTTTGGCTGATTCAAGTTCTTTTTCGAGGTTAAGATCAGAATATTTTCTTCTAAGGGTTTCCATTTGCTTTGAGTATTCATCCACTTTTGCTTGTAAGATTAAACAGCTACATATCTTAGATTCATTCTTCTTGATTTCTCCCATATTTTGTTTTCCTATCTTGTCTATTTCTGCTTTTAGTTGATCTCTTTCTATCGTAACTTTGTTCAGTTCAGATTTTAGTCCAGATGTATGGTCATATAATTTTGCAAGATTATCGATTGCACTTACAAATGTATTTTCCAGCCTTGTAATGGTAACATCTTGGAATTCCTTTAGTGTATTGTCTATAGAATTAAAGGTCTCTGTTGTCATGGTTTCTTTGTCTACTGTAATTTCTTCTTTCTTTGTTATTTTAGTAGATTTGTCTTTCTTTAAGGATGATTGTGTGGAAGGTTTCATTTGGAAATCAACCGTCTGGCAACTTTGTTCAACAGTGTGCTGTTTCTTCTTTATGGACAGTTCTTTTGCGTGACTTAAGTAAGGTTTACATACTTCTTCATATTTTTGTAAAAAGTCATTATCTACTTTGGAACAATTTTCACAGGAGAATCTTCTACTGGATACCTCATAAATGTATAGTTGGTATGCTGGTAATTTAGTGCAGCCATAATGTAACCAAGATTTACAATCAGTACATTGAATTCCTATTTTTGATACTGGTAATTTACAGATGATATAATTGTTTTTGTCAAGTTTGTCTGTAGTTGAATTATGTTAAGTATTGTATTGCTTATATCTATCTCTTTATTCACTTCAAAACTGCTATTATTTTGCCAGTAATCATATTTGGAAGAAATGCCCACTTTAGCTAGTTCATCAGCCTTTATATTTCCGTGTATTTCTGCATGGCCTTCAATCCATTCCCATTTGACAGACATTTCTGTGCACAGCTTATCTATAATTATCCAGAGATCCTTATTGATCACATCTCCCTTTTGTTTAGTTTTCCACATATTGGCTTTCCATACATTTATCCTTTTTGTTATTCCTTCCTTTAGATATCTACTATCTGTACATATTCTTATTGCATTAATTTGCAACTGACGGGCTTGTGCCAGTGCGATTATAGCGGATGCCATCTCAGCACGATTGTTCGTTTGCTTATTTCATTGTTTTTGCGTTTTAACGTCGGGGTAAAAAAGCGGAATAAGACTTGAAAGAGATGAAATCTATAACAAAATTCGCAGATTTTTTTAAAAAAAAAATGTTTATACAGCTATTTTATCTAAAGCTATGCCGCCAAACATCTTGTCGGAATCGCATCCTTTAGGATTTAGACCTGACGCAGTTTCTATAATACGTGCGCCCATATTCAAAGTACCCCCTTACCTTTTTTTAGGAAGAAAAAACAATAAGAATTGTATTAAGTATCTTTCACTCATATTATGTTAATTTCTTCCGATGTTAGCTTTTATCTAAATGACTGTGACTGTGGAAATCTATTTAGAAAAAAATGAGAAAAAGTAAGTGGCCATCGATTTGATAAAAAGTCTGTTTTGGTCTTCTGTAAATTAGTTATCATGTGTATGTTTTGTACAGCACCTGGGGGAGTTTATTTCACATTTTAACTGCACTTATTTTTTCCAGTGACAATATCTTCGGAGTAGAAAAAGGTCAACAAAGGATTCTACTTTAATGTTTTGTTCGCATATGACTTTAAAATGACAAAAAGCGACCTTAAACCCCATTCAAGCGAAAAACAGAAAGAGCGGTCGGAACAGACAGACACATAATATTGAATTTGATACACTATTCATACGTGTCGATACAGCAAAAGGTTGGGGTGAAAGAGCTTTATTATCAAATTCGGTAGCTTAAATTGAGTAAATTAGAATATCAAGAACGTTTCTCTCTTCAAATTACTTTTTCCGTCTATAGGTTTAACCTTTTATTATATCACGGGAAAAGTAACGAAAAGCGCCCGGATGGCCCTGTCGGTTTTTCCCGCTTCTAGATAACGCGTGTAAAAACATTTAAATAATCAAAATCAAAATTAAATACATATACCATCAAAGTTTGAATTCGTGTCGTAATGGCAGCCTGGATGGAGATAAACTGGTATCCCGCTGTCTGATAGGTCTAGGGGTAGTTACCCAGTCCACAACATGGAGAATGATCATTCGGAACAACACTCGGCCAATCTCACGATCAACCTCGGATGAACATAGACGGACTAGTTTTAAAAAGTACGTGAAATCCTTGAAAAACTCGATGACGTCAGTTAAAATGGCGTTAGCCCTCGAAACTTTGAGTGAAAACATTCAACGTCGCCAACTCTACTCATTTAAGTCACTGACGTGAAATCATCATATCCTTATATAAATATCTTTAGATTCTAAAATAACGGCTGCAAATCATTCTAAAAAATTAAGATTTTTTCAGTCGTTATCTACTGCAAAATATATTATTCTAAAGATAGCCCCGATTTTTTCCGCTTTAGTTTTTCTTACGCTATTTCGGCATAACAAAATGCGCAATTTTATTGTGTGTGTATTTCCGTTTATTTATCGTCGCTACCGTAGCACATGCCCATATGAGCGACGCCCCCAGAAGACGGTTAGTTGTTGCGGGGGATAGTGCAAGGATACATGACGAAACTACTGCTGAGATGCGCCATGGTTCTTTAACATGCTCGGTGTAAAGCACCGTCTCACGGGGCGTCGGTTTAACGTCTCGTCCTTAAGACAATTAGTTTTTATTGGTACCAGCCCGGGAATCGAACCCACGCCGTCGAACTTCAATGGTTCTGAAGCCTGGTGCTCTACCAACTGAACTAATCGGGCTGGTCACAATTTTATTACATACCCATCCGCCTTATATACATCCGAGGTCTGTTGCAGTTTATGTAAATGGCCAAGTGATGTTCCGAATGGAAGAATGAATATCTCGCGAGATTTCGCCGTTTTGTTTTATTATTCATTTTTATCTATCTTTACCTTTTTCTTGATTTTATTTTTGTCGATCATTATCAAAAGTTAGATTGTAGTGAACGTAAAAAAACGACAAGAATCAGCTTTACATATTAAATTGCACAATTTTGCCTAGAATTTCGCCTGGATGAAGTTCTCTTTTTACCCTCTGTAAAATTCGTCACTTTACGCTTTTGGGAAATAAGACGATACTTTTTCCCACTAAAACAAGACTTGAAAGAGATGAAATCTATAGCAATATTCGCAGTTTTATTTCGAAAAAATGTAAATACAGCTATTTTAGCCCAAGCTATGTCGGCTAACATATTTGTAATCGCATCATTTACTATTTAGATCTGACCACGGATCCATGTACATTTAGAGTCTCTGACCTGACACAATAGCTATAATACATCTATCTATATATCTATCTATATATACTGCCTAACTCCCCTTTCGGGCATTACTGGCAGATGCGCGTCTGTGCTGAACTAAAAACTTAGTCATTGGTTAGGGTGCCAAATTTTGAAAGTGTTGTGAGTGTTAGATTAAAAGATCTTGTAAAACAATTTTGGTTATTCAGGGATGGCTCACTTTCTGAAAAGAATCAAGACTCTTCTTGATCGCGACAATACCAGGTTGCTGTACGATTGTTTCTGGTAGGCTGTTCCAAAGTATCACTGTATAAGGGAAAAAAGGAATATTTAAAATAGAAAGCATTTGTGTGGATCTGTCTAAAAGATTTTGTGTGCATATGTCGGGTGATCCTAACTGGTCTTTCATGATAAGTTGGTATAGGTACTGCAACAAAACAATTCAAAATTTTATAAAACATGGTGACTCTGGTGATGCCTCGTCTACTCGAAGAGTTTGCCAGCCAAGATCCTTCTGCATGCAGGTGACACTGTCATAATGAGAAAAATTATTTTGAACCCATCTTGCTGCTCTACGTTGTACCTTTTTCTACTTTGTTGATATAAGATGTTGTTTATGGGCTCCAAACAGTTGATGCGTATTCTACCTGGGGTCTAACCAGTGTTTTGTATGCTGTTTCTCTGATCTTCTTATTTTTGGCCTGGATGTTTCTGCGGAGAAAGTCTAAAGTTTTATTTGCATTAGATGTTATATTGTCAATATGCTTGTTCCGGGAAAGATCTTCAGATATAGTAACTCCTAGGTATTTGGCATTGTCCACAGTCTCTAGCACATGCGCCCATATTTATAGACTCCCCTCACATTTTTATATTAAGAAAAAAATTAAAACTTCAGTTTATTAAAATGATAAAATAATAACAACAAAAATGATGATAATAATAATTATAATAATAATAATAATAATAATAGAAAAATAATAAACTATAAGAATTGTATGAACATCTTTCATTCAAATTAGATTAACTTCTTCTTACCAGTTGTTAAATGGATGTGACTGAGGAAACAATTCTTAAATAAATGAAAAAAGAAAATAGCCATCCGGACTTTGATTGATAGCCTCTTTTTCTCTTCTGAAAATAAGTTATAACTGAAGTCAAATTACTTTTCGCGTCTATAGTTTAAACCTATTATGATATTACTTATGCAATCACTTAAAGTAAGCTGTAAGCTAACCAGTGTTTTGTATGCTGTTTCTCTGATCTTCTTATTTTTGGCCTGGATGTTTCTGCGGAGAAAGTCTAAAGTTTTATTTGCATTAGATGTTATATTGTCAATATGCTTGTTCCGGGAAAGATCTTCAGATATAGTAACTCCTAGGTATTTGGCATTGTCCACAGTCTCTAGCACATGCGCCCATATTTATAGACTCCCCTCACATTTTTATATTAAGAAAAAAATTAAAACTTCAGTTTATTAAAATGATAAAATAATAACAACAAAAATGATAATAATAATAATTATAATAATTATAATAATAATATAAAAATAATAAACTATAAGAATTGTATGAACATCTTTCATTCAAATTAGATTAACTTCTTCTTACCAGTTGTTAAATGGATGTGACTGAGGAAACAATTCTTAAATAAATGAAAAAGAAAAAAACCATCCGGACTTTGATTGATAGTCTCTTTTTCTCTTCTGAAAATAAGTTATAACTGAAGTCAAATTACTTTTCGCGTCTATAGTTTAAACCTATTATGATATTACTTATGCAATCACTTAAAGTAAGCTGTAAGCTAACCAGTGTTTTGTATGCTGTTTCTCTGATCTTCTTATTTTTGGCCTGGATGTTTCTGCGGAGAAAGTCTAAAGTTTTATTTGCATTAGATGTTATATTGTCAATATGCTTGTTCCGGGAAAGATCTTCAGATATAGTAACTCCTAGGTATTTGGCATTGTCCACAGTCTCTAGCACATGCGCCCATATTTATAGACTCCCCTCACATTTTTATATTAAGAAAAAAATTAAAACTTCAGTTTATTAAAATGATAAAATAATAACAACAAAAATGATAATAATAATAATTATAATAATAATAATAATAATATAAAAATAATAAACTATAAGAATTGTATGAACATCTTTCATTCAAATTAGATTAACTTCTTCTTACCAGTTGTTAAATGGATGTGACTGAGGAAACAATTCTTAAATAAATGAAAAAAGAAAATAGCCATCCGGACTTTGATTGATAGCCTCTTTTTCTCTTCTGAAAATAAGTTATAACTGAAGTCAAATTACTTTTCGCGTCTATAGTTTAAACCTATTATGATATTACTTATGCAATCACTTAAAGTAAGCTGTAAGCTAACCAGTGTTTTGTATGCTGTTTCTCTGATCTTCTTAATTTTGGCCTGGATGTTTCTGCGGAGAAAGTCTAAAGTTTTATTTGCATTAGATGTTATATTGTCAATATGCTTGTTCCGGGAAAGATCTTCAGATATAGTAACTCCTAGGTATTTGGCATTGTCCACAGTCTCTAGCACATGCGCCCATATTTATAGACTCCCCTCACATTTTTATATTAAGAAAAAAATTAAAACTTCAGTTTATTAAAATGATAAAATAATAACAACAAAAATGATAATAATAATAATTATAATAATAATAATAATAATATAAAAATAATAAACTATAAGAATTGTATGAACATCTTTCATTCAAATTAGATTAACTTCTTCTTACCAGTTGTTAAATGGATGTGACTGAGGAAACAATTCTTAAATAAATGAAAAAAGAAAATAGCCATCCGGACTTTGATTGATAGCCTCTTTTTCTCTTCTGAAAATAAGTTATAACTGAAGTCAAATTACTTTTCGCGTCTATAGTTTAAACCTATTATGATATTACTTATGCAATCACTTAAAGTAAGCTGTAAGCTAACCAGTGTTTTGTATGCTGTTTCTCTGATCTTCTTATTTTTGGCCTGGATGTTTCTGCGGAGAAAGTCTAAAGTTTTATTTGCATTAGATGTTATATTGTCAATATGCTTGTTCCGGGAAAGATCTTCAGATATAGTAACTCCTAGGTATTTGGCATTGTCCACAGTCTCTAGCACATGCGCCCATATTTATAGACTCCCCTCACATTTTTATATTAAGAAAAAAATTAAAACTTCAGTTTATTAAAATGATAAAATAATAACAACAAAAATGATAATAATAATAATTATAAAAATAATAATAATAATATAAAAATAATAAACTATAAGAATTGTATGAACATCTTTCATTCAAATTAGATTAACTTCTTCTTACCAGTTGTTAAATGGATGTGACTGAGGAAACAATTCTTAAATAAATGAAAAAAGAAAATAGCCATCCGGACTTTGATTGATAGCCTCTTTTTCTCTTCTGAAAATAAGTTATAACTGAAGTCAAATTACTTTTCGCGTCTATAGTTTAAACCTATTATGATATTACTTATGCAATCACTTAAAGTAAGCTGTAAGCTAACCAGTGTTTTGTATGCTGTTTCTCTGATCTTCTTATTTTTGGCCTGGATGTTTCTGCGGAGAAAGTCTAAAGTTTTATTTGCATTAGATGTTATATTGTCAATATGCTTGTTCCGGGAAAGATCTTCAGATATAGTAACTCCTAGGTATTTGGCATTGTCCACAGTCTCTAGCACATGCGCCCATATTTATAGACTCCCCTCACATTTTTATATTAAGAAAAAAATTAAAACTTCAGTTTATTAAAGTACTAGTTCAGTCCAAAAAAATATTTTTTGTTTAATACGAATTCACGTTAAAATGTGTTTACACAACACAATGCGCCTATCTGCATAGTCAAATTATTTTCCACTTGGGAGTAATCCGGCTGTAAAAATCGATATTTTACCTGTCAAGATACTCGCTTCCGTTATCGTAGCCTGTTAATACACTTTGACCCCGTGACGTCACGACCCGGAGTCTCGATAGAATATCGAATAGAAATGGAGAGTAAATGGAATAGTCTAGACGACATTTTCGATCTTTTTTCGCCGTGTTCATCCTCGGATGGTTCCAATGATTAAGGAAGACAAAAGTACATAGACGAGGACATCTAGTCGAATCAATTAGAGCCGTATTTATAGGACCGCAAACAAGAACATTTCGGGAAGAAACTGGTGGCGAAAGGAGGCTGCTGAGAAATTAATTTTATTTGAATGAATTAGTATTTTGAGAAAAAGAAATCATCCAAAAAATCACAAAGTTATTGATGTATATTATAGACTACAACATCAGTTGTATTTACGGTGATTTTACAGTGTTCACGCCGATCTTTTTTATTGAAAGTTAACTATTTTTTTACTTAAAGAAATACACAAATGCCGTGATCTTTATGACCGAGATAAAATGACTATTTTATTCAAAACACACAATAAAGCATTTATTTAGTAAACTTGTAAGAAGTCGATGCAGAATTCCGTGAAATGCCTTTGTTATGAATTTGAGTTTTCAAACTAAAGCCAACTTTTGCAAAGCGGACTAATTTTCTAAACTAGAGAGTAATGAACACTCCTAAAACTTTGATTTTCTGCCGCGGCTCCGGCCCAAAAGCCCTGTCCCCGTTTTTTTTTGCGTAAAAATTCAAGGTTGGGTACGAAACACGCACAATTCTTCCACGTCGCCTATAGGAACTACATATCAACACGCAAAAATCGACAAGAAAAAATATGCGTAGATTCTAATATACGTAAAAGCAGAAAACCAAGAAAGGGTTCTTGAACATTTCTGCGCATCCGTTAACGAGAAAACCCTTCGTATGTGTTTTTGCGTAAACACTAAGAGGATACATAGAGATTTTACGCAGAAAATTCCGAGGGTGGGGCTTTTGCGCTCGAGCACTGAAAATCCAAATCGGGAA
Organism: Fragum whitleyi; assembly: GCA_948146395.1. Taxonomy (NCBI): domain Eukaryota; kingdom Metazoa; phylum Mollusca; class Bivalvia; order Cardiida; family Cardiidae; genus Fragum; species Fragum whitleyi. Next base: position 9,145,090 of record OX411550.1, read on the forward strand.
CAGTTCATTCCTGAACTAGCGCTAACTACAACTGCAGTGGTATGTCCAGATGGGGTTCGGGTCTAAAGAAACTCGATAGCATAATTATTTTATTTTCATGCAAAAATTCAACCGAAATTGTGTTACACAAGGTAAACGAACCTACGTTCAAACTTAAAATCAATTGTGCAGGTCACACTATACGCAGCTACGGGCAATTTTTCAACAAAATTATCTTTTACGAGACGCAGCAGTGAACATGTATCAAAATATCGTTGCGATATGCGCATGATCACTCGATAGGAAACATTCTGTGAACGTTTTATGCAAATCCGTAATTGATTTGTTTGTTTCAATGGGATTTTACGCTGCTTTCAACAATCTATCAGTTACATCAGGACGGCTGGAGTATGTAACAATGGATTTTTGGTAATTCTCACACCAGGTATACCATTACATCCTTTCAAAGACTCCAGCTGCATATCATACATTTGTCTACAATTATCGACCCATTTATGGAAGACAAATAGTCGGAAAAGATGAATGCCGCTGTCGGGTATCAACTTGTGACCCGGGACCATATAAATGATTGTCCGAAAAGCGAAAAACTGCGCTATGACAGCGGTCTGTCCGTAGTTAAAGGAGTTGTGTTAATAAGAATTAGTTGTCCGGATGAACGGACGGAGATGATGCCGATGTACGACAACATTCGATGGTGTACAAAAATGAAATCTCACTTTGCATGTGACAAGCGTGTCGTATTCTTAAGACTGTTTCACGAACGATTTAATCCTGAACGAAGGGCCGGTGTACTAGTAAATAATGTCGGGAAGTAGAAACAAAAGGAATATGTTTTGAATTTTTTAAGTACGTTGGTGATCTTCGAAATTCTTTCGTGACCTTGATTTTTATTCTGCATGAAAGCAATATATCCATTCTACTTTGTAGCTGGGGTATAAAGGCAGATTTAAAACGTCTTTCGAATCAAAGATAGTATTTTTTCAGGTGTAATTGTTTTAATTACAAAGTAAAGTCATCTGTAAGGGAATTCATATCGAGGGTTCAGCGCAAGACTGTACTAAGTGTAAATACAATGGATATACACCTAGTACAGTCTTGCACTAAGCGTCGATACATAATGAAATCGACAGGGACACCAAATAGAAGAATTAGATGTGTCGTAAAGCGGACTAATACCCCCACCCCCTCCCACACACACTCCATAGCGCCAGTTCCATAAGCCGTTTTTCGGACAAAGTTCAATTGCGATCTTGACCTTTGACCTTCGTGACCCGAAACAAGAGTGCCGTTGACACAAGATACGCCGCCAAAAGGATTATCATTAAAACGAAAGGCCCATTTACTGTAATTGATTGAATGAAGTTTAACGCCCCTTTCAACATTTTTCCAGTTATATCGCGGCGGCTGGAGCACCTTACAATGGTTTCCTGGTATTTCTCTCACCAGTAGAACCATCACATCCTTTCCTAGCCTCCAGCTACTATCTCACATAAGTCTATGATTATCAACCCATTGGTGAGAGACAAATAGTCGGAAAGAATAAATGCCGCCGTCGGGAATCGAACCCGGGACCTCTAGATTGTCAGTCCGACGCGCTACAAACTGCGCTATGACGGCGGCCCCCTTACTGTGATGGTACATCATAAGATTGAAAGGTGAGATTATGCACATGTTCATTAGATGAAGAATAACCTTTGAAAGTATCAACCAAATGAAAATTGATCAAAAATTGACTGTGACTTTGACCTTTGACCTATATGACCCAAAAAACAATAGGGCACTTCCTTAAATCATAAGCAACATTTGCATAAAGTTTCATGCTTGTAGGTCACTTGGTTCTCAAGTTAGAGTCCGGAAAAGAAAATTTAACAAAAATTTACTGTGACCTTGACCTTTGACCTATGTAACCCAAAAACAATAGGGCACTTCCTTGGGTCATAAGGAACATTTGTATAAAGTTTCATGCTTGAAGGCCACTTGGTTCTTGAGTTACAGTCCGGAAACGAATATTGAACAAAAGCTGACTGTGACCTTGACCTTTGACCTACATGACCCAAAAACAATAGGGCACTTCCTTGGGTCATAAGGAACATTTGTATAAAGTTTCATGATTGTAGGCCACTTGGTTCTTGAGTTACAGTCTGGAAACGAATATTGAACAAAAGCTGACTGTGACCTTGACCTTTAACCTACATGACCCAAAAACAATAGGGCACTTCCTTGCGTCATAAGGAACATTTGTGTAAAGTTTCATGATTGTAGGTCATTTGGTTCTTGAGTTAGAGTCCGGAAACGAAAAGGTCTACGGATGGAAGGACGGACGGATGGACGGACGGACGGATGGACGGACGGACAGACAGACAGACATGGTGAAACCAATATACCCCCCTCTACTTCGTAGGTGGGGGGTATAAAAAGGGGGCATGATTTTTATCTCCGCTGGCCTTCTTGTCATGCTGGTGTGTCTGTAATGTGTCCATCTGTCTGTTGGCGTGTAGTTTTTTTCTTTGACAAAGGGCAGATTTTAAATAAAACGGTGTCAAAATGTTTCTTTGATCACCCTTTGCCTAAATTGTTAAAGAAAATTTAATTGACCCCCCCCCCCCCTAAAAAAAGGGGTGTGACAGGATGGGGCATTTTTTCACTTTGAAACCTTTGTCCTCCCAAACCATCAAGCCTTTTTCTTTGAAACTTAGCCTGGATATTTCTCTAGTAACCCTTTATTTAAATTGTAAAAGAAATTTTGATTGATTCCCAAATAATGCCAGGACAGGGCTTATTTTTCCAATAAAATCTTTATTAATATTTTCAGTCCAAACAATTTGGTAGATTTCAATGTAACTTTGCATGGATGTTCCTTAGGTGCACCTTTACTTAAATTGGTTATGAAATTTTGATAGGCCCAATGGTCCATAAATGTGGGTGTGGCAGGGCAGGGCAAATTTTCACTCTGAAATCTCAAAAAATCTTCTCCTCCCAATCAATTGGACTAATATCATTGAATTTGGAATAAATGCTCCATCAAAGACCATTTACTCTTATTTTCCCAAAAATGTTTTAGAATGTTCTACTTATTTCAATCACCTTTATGTGACTTAAAAGATGGGTAAAGGGTATGCAGGTTAATTATGAGTATTGTGAAGCAATGTGGGCCAGACCCAGTACATCAATACAAAATGGTTCTAAAGAAACTTCAAAGTGTTGTATTCAGTCAAAGTAAGCATTGTTTAATGAAAGCCTTGGGATTTTAAAGCCAGTGGACCTCTTGTTACAAAAATGCCTCAAGATTTATCCTTCATAGTTTGGTTAGCTCTTGTGCTGGTGTACACATTATGTCAAGTTTCAAGAGGATATCTTCAACATCAGAGATAGGACCAATATTGAAGTTAGTCTCAAACACCATCATTGACACCAAGATTATGGCATTAGACTCACTTTTTATTTAAAACAGTTGAGCTAAAATTTCTTATATCCTTTGAACCTATATTTGAGTTTACCTTGCTTGTGCAAGCAATTTTTTGAAACTTGATTCATGTGGCAATGTGGTGCATTTCAAAAAACAAAGACATAGATATTAACACAAAACAATATTAAAGTTTTATTTCAGTTTCTATTTAACAGTAGTTCATGGTGTATTAAAAACTCACATTGCACCTATAGTGCTCTAATGAAACCTTTAGATTCATCATTTTATATCAATTTTATTTTGAGAAACTATAATTCTTTTGATTGATAAGCACAAAACTGTTGGTAAGTAATTTAAAACAATTCCAGAAATGCATTTTATACCGAAAGGTTGAATAATCATTTCAGATCCAGATAATTAACCTTAATCCGCCTGCACAATATGCACAGTCAGACTGGGGTTGACACTTGATGTCCTACGCAGAAAGTCTTTTTATGCTATTGTTCACATTTATTTATTTAATTTTTTCATAGGCAGCAGCATAAATTTGTACAGTTTCCCTATAAAGAATTCTCAATTTCACTTCCTTTAAAATAAATTTGAAAGATATCAAAATCACTGATCATCAGCATTTGGTAAAATTCAAGAACATCTTGAATTTAAACTTACTAAGAATACATACCTACTCAACATACCATGATAGGAAAACCTGATCATCTTCAGGGCAAAGTGGTTGATAACTGAATGGTATCCCTCAAAAGGTGACATTTTAAGATGAGAAGACAACTTTGTAGTATCTTTCCTCATGTGTCTACTGTCAACAATACAATCAAGTGTTACCATTGTCTCTGAAACAGAAAATTTAATTAAGAGATGAATATAATATTTTTTCATGTCATAGAGGTATGAAACTAAACCTCATCATACTGTATGAATACATGAAGCAGATTCATACATGAGTGTGGTGAGATTTTTAGGTTCATAACTAACTAAATATAATCTATTTATCTTATGTTTGATGCCAAAAATATAAAAAGAAAGTTACAATTTTTACAAAATAGCTACTTATTCAAAATTGTTTTCATGGGGTTATGGAACCAATTTTTCAACCAATCAGGATATACAAATCTCAACTGAATTAAACCATTATTAAATGCAAGTTTTAGAACTCTTTTCTTCAAAACCATTTACCTTCAAAAATCAAAATGTGTTTTTTTTTAAAGGTGAAACAAGAGGCCCTGAGACACCAAACTGGCTACTGAGTTTTTCCTCAAATCATTCTGTATTGTATAAGTGAAAATGAACATGCGGATCAATCCCCTTCAATATGTAGCAGTAATTCATCGGACGTTTCTCTGGTTCATTGAATTTACAGACAAAACCTCCCTAACAGTTAAAAACAGGTACCTTATAATTCAGATGAACAGCTTTCGGAATAATCCTATTAATGGCTCTTTATCGAAGAAATTCTTAAAAGGAAACCAGTCTCTAGTAAAATGATCGTAACATTACACAGAAAACTCGGTCGGTCAAGTCCCTTCTCGTTACACATGAATTCACAAAATCAGTCCACCCATTTCTCCGTGCTGAATCTTTCGGGAAAATGCATGAAAACTCCGTCTACATGCCGGTTACAACAAATTTCGGCTACACGTCGCTTAGCGCCAGAGCTGCTGTTGTCCTTTTTGCTTCCCCCTTTTCACAGTCGTAAATTTTGAACTTCGTTTTTCCTCTTTTATTTCGAGAAATCCCTCAAATTACTTTTCGCGTCTATAGTTTAAACCTATTATGATATTACTTATGCAATCACTTAAAGTAAGCGCCTTTTTGCCCAACTTTGGCACATTGTAGCATTCTTTGCACCCTTTTCATCTTTAACCATCTTTTGCACCTTTTCCTATTTTTTGGACCACCTCCCAAACCTCAAGGACTTCCGGTCGACATATGTAGGTAATGACACAAAAAATGTCTAAGAAATGCGCAGTTATACTTATATTCGTCTTAACAACTAAATTCACGTTACGAGGAAGAATATCAGCCGTAAATATAACAAATACTGGGTAAAATATGATGATTGGTCAACTCGGCCGATTTTAAACTCGGCCCCTTGGCAGCTCGACCCGTATGTAGGAGGAAAGAGCATTTATATCCTCGAGACATCCATAAGCATATAACCATCTTTATCTTAGATAAAGACATTTTAATTAGTTAAACGAAATATATTCATACTCCTCAGTGAAGAGTTGAATCAGGTAAATCCGACTTTAAATCACTGAAAAAATATAGGTTTTGCCTGTTCTTCTTTTGAAAAATTGGAACTATCAATACGGATCCCTTTTGGGTAAAGCTTGACAGAGTTATATTTTGATGTCCTCGATAAAACACCTCTATAAGAAGAAATGAATTTTTATTATGAATGTTATAGAAAGCTGAAATTACTTTTTTTTTTTTTTTTGCTAATTTCACTTTATATAGACTAAATTTCATTTCTAAAGTATAACATGATATTCTTCTTATATTGCCAATCATCTTATTGGTGGGGGTAAAATAAGTTACTTCTCTTACATGATATATCCTCAGGTGACCCAAATCCGACCACCTACGCTAGTTTCAACGTTTCGAAGTAAGGATTTTTTTAAATACAAGATACAAGAAACTTTATTTAACGTCGGACAGGGTTAAACAATAAACATTAGCTTTAAGCTATTTGCCGACAGTAACATAGAATATTTCTAACAATTGTAAAGCAGCTGTAAAATATTTTGGTTAATTGAGGCATGGATACATACAACGTTAGGTTAAGTAATATTAACAAGCTAGGACATAAATGGATACATACATTTAGCTTAACAGATAAGCATACACAGACAAGATTGCATTATTAAGAGATTATCAATATAGGATATTTAATTAAGGAAGCTATTAAGATTTTAGGTAAAAAGTCATAAATAAATACATTTTCAGATAAGAATTATAACCTACAGATATAGAATTTACAATATATAAAGCTAAGTCCCTTCCCCATTCCTGGGTAATATCAAATACTATTACCAGCCAGAATGAACCCTTGATGAAGTAAGGTACCTTCATCAAAAGGGGCCCGATCCCATGCGTTTTCCCTTCCCCCACCCCATTCCTTGATACTATAAAGTATTATTATCAGCTAGAATAATCCCTCAACGAAGTACAATATCTTTGTTAAAAGGGGTCCTGCTAATTCTTTGCTTGTAAATAATACTTGATTAAAAGAATTTTGCAAATTTAAAACAAGGTAAACAAAATTAAAGCAGTGAAAAAAAAATGAAATAAATTAAGACAAGTGCAATAACCAAAGAATAAAGCACAGATTTAAAGCAAAAAGACATAGCAGTTAAATAGGTATGAACTAAAGATAAAGATAAGGGTTGCACACAAATTAAAATATAAGACAATACAAACATGTACTAACTATGACACATAGCACATCTGCACTCGGGGCCTGTCCAGGTGCGGATCAGCCTTTTGAAATCTTTGAACTCATCAACTTTCCGCATTTCCTCAGGTAGGCTGTTCCACACCTGTGTGGCCTCGAATCTAAACGTGTTCTTGCCATACCTTGTTGTTCTAACCTGCGGAACCTCCAATGTATTTGTATACCTGAAATTGTAATTAGAATTAGAGCTGTTGTTTTTCAATGTCACAAGATTTCGAAGATATTCTGGGGAAAGCCCTAGTCTCAAGGGAAAGCCCATGAATACATTTAAAGGTTTCTACAACAATTATTCTCAGTCTGGTGAGATGAAGAGTAGTCACATAATCTTTAATCATAAGGCTCTCGTAGGATGAGGTGAAGTCGTTGAAAACAATACGAAGAGCCCTTTATTGAATCTTTTCGAGTTTTTCTGTGTTTTTTGAGTTACAAAAGTGCCAAATTAGTGGACAAAAATTAAAGTTGGATCGAATGAAGGTTTTGAAAATTATTATTCTGCTGTTTTCATTAAGAAATTTGCATAATCACATTAAAAGAGAAATTCTAAAGTATGTGTGTTTTATTTTAGCTTTATCCTTCATAATAAATTTATAATTAACCTATTGACTTACATTGAATTTTGGTGATTTTCATGAATCTAAAGAAAGTAACCTCAGAGCAAGTTGGCCATTTTGAACTGTCCTAGCTCCACCAATCTAGTATTGTTATACTTCATCTAACACTACAGCAAATTTTAAATGCTATTCTTGAAAAAAGTTGGCTGAACAGTCAAAAAATAACACCTTAATTTTATTCTTGATTACGTTTTGTGACTAAAATTAATGATTTGTTGCTCAGGAAATATTAGAAATGAGAAAAATGAGTAAAAAAGGTACCATTGGAATAAAATTTTCTAATACTACCTTAAACCTTATTTGATTCAGTTTTCTTGCTCTGGGTATATTTGTATTAAGATTGTAAACAAATTCTCATGGTTAACCGGATGCTCAAATCAAATTTTGCGAATTCATTGCAAAAACAAAAAAACATGACAGAAATAGGACATAGCCGGATCTAGGGCACCCTAAGGTAATCTTTAACCCCCCTCCCCCCTCTCTCTCAGTCTTCTTAATAAGTGAATGAAAAAATAAAGCTGTCCCTTTTTAAACTGCCAAGATATATTTATTACAATTGCAAAAGATGTTTTGAACAGAAATTTATTAAGTTTAAAGTACATTGGTTTATGAAACAAATTATTCGTTGGAATATCAAGGGGTAAGTGCAATACTATTGTAAGTGCCTATGAATATATTGGCACTTACAATTGTATTGCACTGATGCCTCAATATGCAGTTTATCTATTTTTGGGAAATACTCTAATTTTAGTTGATGTTCATATAATCATGCCGCCGTCATAGTGCAATTGGTAGCGCTTTGGGCTGTCAAACTAGAGGTCCCGGGTTCGATCCCCGACAGCGGCACTCATTCTTTCCGACAATTTGTCTCTCACCAATGGGTTGATAATCGTAGACCTATGTGAGATAGTAGCTGGAGGCTAGGAAAGGATGTGATGGTTGTACTGGTGAGAGAAATACCTGGAATCCATTGTTAGGTGCTCCAGCCGCCGCGAAATAAATGAAATAATGTTGAAAGCGGCGTTAAACTCCATTCAATCAATCAATTAATCATATAATCATAAATTATAGATCTACATAAATGAAGAATTTGATAAAGTTACTGAAATTTTGCACTAATACTGTATTTATTCTAATAATCGCCTGGGTGTTTTTTAGAATAGTCATGTCCGACGCAGTTGGGGGTGGGGGATATTAGGAGGTATTCTGTTGGGCAATAACTTAAACTTCCTATGTGTGGACCTACAATGTCCCTTAACAGTGACAATGTGATACGTATCTGGTAAATACAAAATAAATTTCCATGAAGACGCATAATAATGACACTACTCAGACCTCGCAGCTTGTTTATTGTCACCGTTTTCAATAAACAGAGCGATACGCTGCTTTACATAACATCGCTATGAAACCAAGGGATTCTCGTGAATGTATTCACATTCTACTATAGAACAATGGAATAAATTGAAAGTTATTTGATCATTAAATTGCAAAAGAATTCCCTTTCTTTTACGGTGCCCGAAAAAATTTAGAGACCAAGTAATAAAGCCGAGGACCTTGCCATTCTGTTCTATTCAATTGAGCAAAAAACTGATGCCAGGCAATCGAAAGAGACTGAAATAACTTGATACTGCTTTAAGGGATTCTCTTGTTTCAGAAAATAATATTATTCATTTTTGTAGATAAGAATATACAGCATATCTCTGTCATGATTCCAAAGGATTGTAACTACATCCGGTCATACTTATTGCACACACTTATTTAAATACACACTTCTCACTTCAAATATAACCTATTGTTTGCTTCTCGTTTATTTTTTGCAAAATTACAAGAAATGAATTGAAAAGCCGTAATATGAAATTGTCATATTGCCTACCTGTTGCGAAAATAAAATTAAGTATCCCGTTTTCCTCAATTTTACAATCTGCAACAAAGTCACAAAGAGACGGTTAAATAATATTCTTAAAAAGGCTTGACATCTACTGAGACAAGCGTTGGGCTTGTGCAAGTTCAAGCAACACTTCCAAAAATAGCTGTCGGCGTCTTTGATCATCTGTTCAACCTCTGTGTGAAATAAACTGTTCCGTGTCCTTTACCTCGTTACGAGACAAAAATATTTATTTAATTTGCCTTTATTGGCCAGTTTGCTGCTCTGATTTAATTTCGGATAATTGAAACAAAAATCATTGGATATTGGTAAATCCTTTTTATTCAATCTTTTCTTAAGAATATCTTATTTTTGGATAAAAAGATAGTAACCATGTTTTGGACAAAGAATATTCATTTTTCCGTCAGTGGGAGCTGAAAACGTCATAGCTACATCTGACTTGAAATATGCAAGCATTCTTTCTTTGACATCGAATTTAGAAAATATTTGTGATAATTAGTGTGTTAGATAAAACACAGAAGTTATTCAAATCAGAGTTAATTATACAGTCACGACCATCACAATCATAAAGATGACAAGCATTTCCCGATCTTCAGTAAATCTCGTAAACGAATCATGTATCATCATTTTTTTTTCTGTATTTGTTGAAGGTGTTGCATGAATGTTATAGTATTTGTTGGAATAAATGGGAAATTTACATTCAAGGATTTTTTATTAGATTATGGGCGATTATTAGAATAAATATGGTAATTGTTGATAGAATGTTTTGTATTTGATTTTTTTTGTCAATACTTTGTGTGATTCACCCCCCCCCCCCCCCCCATTTATCAGTGAAGAAATAACTCCAAAATACAGTACTAGGGGTTGTAATGCTCCTATACGTGGAAAAAGAAATTCTCTGATTATAGAGTGATTGCAGAATGGTGAAAAAGAGGACCAGTGTCTGTCTGTTTGTCTACAAAGCTTAACTAAAAAACTTAACATTGCCAATATTTTCAAGCCTCTTAAAGATACAAGCCACATATTTGACATTATGATAGATCTCTAAAGATACACATCTGCTGATCAAGGTCTTCTGTCAAGGTCAAATAACTCAAAAACTTAACCAAAAAAAAAAAATAACATTTCCAATATTTTCAAGCCTTTTCATCTGCATCTGCTGATATCAAAGTCAAAGTCATGTGGCAATGTCAAGGTCAACCATCAAGGTCAAGCTTCTCAAAAACTTAACCAAAAAATTTAACTTTGCCAATAGGTTCAGTAGCCTTATATCTGGCATAAAAAAAGATCTGATTCAAATGCATCTATACCAAGGTCAAGGCCATATGAAAAGGTCAAGGTCATCTGTCAAGGTCAAACTTCTTAAAAACTTAACTAAAAACTTAAAATTGCCAATATCTTAAAGTGTATTCAATGTCCAAACCCCATAATTGCCATTTGGCATGATGAAAGATCATAGTGATGTTCATCTATAAGTTTCAAGGTGAAGGTCATCTGTCAAGGTCAACATTTTGAAAATTTGCAGGTACAGGGGCATTTGTGTTTCATTAACACATTTTGTTATACTTCAAAGATAATATTCTAGCATTTTCTATGGCTCCTCCAGTATAACTTCTAATATTTCCCTAAGGCACCTTACCAGGAACAGAGAAAAAAATCGAACTGGTAATGGCAGCCATGATTCCCTCGCTTCATTGATAACAAGGCCAGAGTATACACAGTTTGCTACAGTACACAGCTCATGCCAGTAATCAATCCTTTTAAATTGGAAACTTTCTTGCAGAATCAGCCAAGAATTGCTCTTTTATCACAACATGTAGTGGCGGAGGTCCAGTCTCCTATGGCCCCTAGACTTTTGGCTGGGTCTGTAGATTTTTGGAGAAAATACCCATAATCCTAATGTGAAATATTGAATTATGTCAGTCTAAGCCCCTGAGTCAAAATTGTAAGTCTTTTTACCTGGGCATGGTGTCACCAGGGTTTGACTCTAATGAGGTTTTGGAGTCTGAACCTCATTGTTCACCAGTTGAGATTCCTTTCATTTGCAAAGGAGTCCAATGGACTCAAAGGGTCATATCAATGGCTCAGCGAGAAAAAGTTGTAAATGCATATATGTTTATAGGCAGTTACAACTGTTTCACTCTGAGCCATCAACATTATGAGAATATTTTGAAAAGCAAATGCACAGAGCAGTGTCCTTTCTAACATTTGCCAAAAATGTAGATCTTTTTACTACAAAAGTTGTTGAAGAAAAACATTTGCTTACATCAGGTAGTGTTTTTGAGAAAAAAAACCTTTCTTTGAAAGAACATTGTGGAAAAGAAGAAATTGCTTATAAAAAGCAAATTCTTCTTTTCCACAATGTTCTCCTATTATGAAAATTTCGACTCCTTTCTTTTAGCTTGGACTCCTTGATTTTATGTGATTGGAGTTCAATTGACTCCTTAATCTTAGAAGTTAGTGCAACCCCTGGTCACAACTACCTATGTCGTCATAGATGTTTGCTGTTCATTTTGAGCACATTTGGGGAAATTGTTAATTTCAAAGAATTCAGTGCATACCATGGCCAAAGACAATGGACAGAAATTTATTTGCAAACTTTTATTCGATAAATTTGAAAAACACTTTCTTGCTGTGGTAAATGACAATTTATTCCTGGCTAGAAAAAAATGGTGTCAACCCTTGTCTACGGCTTTGTTGACATCGTTTTCTGCAGCTGGGAATGAATTGTCATATACCTTGGCAAGGAACTGTACTGCTAATAATGTTCTTGGACAACACACATCCTCTGTCCACTGGGTGATAAATGAGCCTGTGCCTGACATTTCCAACAATTTGAAATGTTAGTGAGGTGCAAACGTTGGGTAGCATAGACAGCCACATTCTGTAAATATATATAAAGTTACCTGATGGTCTACAGATATTTTGAGACCATATCTATTTTTAAAACCCATAGTGAAGACTGGTCAGACTGTGTGAATGCACAGGCTGTTCAGAGTCTTAGTTTTGCACATAATTGATATTGTTGAAAATTTCAAGAACAGGCTCAAATTGGAGTGGGTTATGATTCCTTGTCTTGTGAAAACTTTGACATTTTGTGATGTCTCTAGTTCTACTGAAGGCCTTCACTTGAAACTTGATACACATGTTCACAATCAAAAGGGCAACCTAAAGTATCAAGGGGGGTAAATCTAGATGCATTTTTTGAAAATTAAGCCCCTTTTTAGACTTGGATTTTCAACTACCATCCAGCACTCAAAAGCAAAGTGTAGGCACTGGTCGATGTTTTACTTGTTCTGTTTAATATTATACTAATTTTGTTTTTGATAATGACCATGAAATAGTTTTATATCAAAAAACATTGCAATACATGAATTGTTAATTTATTTCTTATTCTTTTGTTGAACTTGCATTTCATGTTGTTTCCCGGCGGTTCTGAAAAGTGGCAGCGCATGCTTAAATTTTCCCAGGATGCTAAGGCCTCTCCCAAAATGTTAGAAAACAAGCCCAGGATTAAAATTTGCAAGTAAATTGAACTAGTGATTGAGCCTTTAAGACGACTACAAACTCACGGACCCATAAAATGCAACTGAATTCAAAGCTATAAGAATGGAATTAGGTGAAAAACTGAGACCTAAGTTACCTTAGCTTCTAAGTTAAAAATTCAATAAAGATCTTTAAGATTTCTTATGTGGATGAATCAGAAGACCTGTAAATAGCCTGGATATACAGATAGCATCAATCTATGTACCTACCAGCGTTTGACACTAACTAGATACTACTTTTTGCCAAGAGCCAAAGGGACCTGTTAGCCTTAAATCTTACAGGTCCTTCATAATGAAAACAGGTCCCCAAAGAAAACTATGGATATCATGTAGCAAATTGTAAGAAAAACATTGTGGGAAAAGAAGAAATTGCTTTTGATAAGCAATTTCTTCTTTTCCCACAATGATTTCCAAATGATAATGAAAATATTATTAATGAAAAAGCAACATAATAGAAAAAAGATCTAGATAGATAAGAAATGAGATGGTCATGAAGGACTTGCAGCATGGTAACAATACCAGTCCTACCCAGAATCCATAGGCCTTGGGCCGGAGGACTGGTGTAAGTTTTTTTGACCCCTGCTGACTACATGTGAAAAGCTCCATTCACAACCAACAATTGATCTTGAAACCTGGAACAGAGTCTTAGGCTAGGGCATTGGAATTCAGAATATTTAGCTCTATTTGCTAATGGTCACTTTAGGGTTCTTGTTATTGCTTTTGTGAATCTTCTTTCATAGAATTTAATTTGATAAAAATCATTTAAGACTGGATTATTTTCCATTTGTTTTTTCAGGATCAAGGCAATGTAGTTTAAGGGATGATTTGACTGCTACCCAGATGTCAGTGTTGAGGGGCTCTTTTAATTTCCTCTGGGATTTAAATAAGCCTCTTGGACAAGGGGCCACAAGTATGGTCTATAGGGGAAGGAACAAGGTAAGCTTTTGTTGAGCTCACCTGAGCAAGATGTGTTCAAGATGAGCTTTTTTACTGTGTGATGTATGTGGTCCATCCTCATCAATTAGCTTGGGGGTGGCGTTTTTCACACAATAAACTTGAGCTACCGTCAAAGCACAGCTGGTAGCACAATCTAAAGGTCCCATGGTAGATTTCCAAAGGCAGCACTCATCCTTTCCGACTATTTTATCTTATCAATGGGTTGATAATCATATGTGGGAAAGCAGCTGGAGGCTTGGAAAGGGTGTTATTGTAATACTGGTGTGAGAAATACCACATATTTATTGGTCCAGCTGCAATATGACCGAAAGATAGTTCATAGAAATGTAAAATACCATTCAAACAAACGCACACAATAAACCTGTAGAAATGTCATAATAAAATTTTAGATACTTTTGAAGTTGGGTCACCGAGTGCCGAGTGGCCTAGGTTAGCCACATTTTTAGCCAAATCAACTTGAAAATTGATCAGAAAATATTGTCAGAAAAATTGTCATAATCAAATTTTAATGAAATAAGATCATCTAGGGTCAAAATAAGATTACTGGTTCATGTCTCTGAACAACCTTAATCAAATTACCAAAAGAACAAACCCTGCTTTCATCCATTTAACCATATTTTACATCATCAAAGCAGGGTTCTTTATTTTAGACATAAAATCAAGGCAATCACTTGTAAAATGATGTGCTTTGAGAGAATTTATTCTGAAAAATTCTCATTCCACTCAATTTTGCATTCAAGAAATCGAAAATCATTTATTTTTGGTGTAAGATCGATATGTTTTCCATTTGGTGAACAATAAAAAAAAGCTTTGTTTTCAGTTATATATCTACCACTCATTAAAAATCTAGCATTCGTTGCTCGCTCAATGAAAGAAGAATCAATCTCACTCTGAAATAAACAGTTTGATAGCTCAGCTCAAAATATTTGTAACTGCCTATAAACATATAGGTAGTTACAACTCTTTTGCACGGACCCATCTAATTATCCTCTATTTATTTCACTTCCCAACCTTCAGAGTACTGGGGAAGAAGTAGCAGTCAAAGTTTTCACACCAGCTGGTAACATGCGACCCAAAGATGTACAGATGAGAGAATACGCTGTGATGGCAAAACTTCAACATAAAAATATTGTCTCACTGTTAGCCATTGAAGAAGAGGTATGATCCAGATTTTATTTGATAGGCTACATTTGGGATCTGTCTTGGGACTTTCATTGAGACATATTGGATCTGTCATGAGATTTTATTTGAGTCATATGTAATACATACTTAGTGTACAATATGAAAAAAACTATCAAACAAGGTTGGGAGAATTGAAAATTGTCGAGGCTCTGCCGAGACAATTATCAATTCTCACAACCTAGTTTGATATTTTTTCATACAATGGTCTAAAAATAACTATGTGATATCATAAAAAAAATATAATGAATGTTACCACACATATATTTGTATAGTTATAAGATAAAAGCTGATCTTAACTTATTCTGAAATTGAAATGTTTCAAAGTTTGTGAGCCTTTGTGAGCTTAAAAACGCTTCAATTATAAATGAGACTGAGATCAGCTGGTCTCAAATAAAATGGTGTTACAAATTCTTTTTCTCACATTAACAACATTTTATATATTAAAACACTCTTATGGAACTCCCATATGATAAAAATACTGCTATTACATGCGTTAGACCTCATTTGTAATGTTACCCTACACATGTGTAAGACAAGGATATCTCTGATGGCTGTTCTTTATAAGAGACAAGGATGATGATGTGAGAAAAAATTATCTTGATTGAATCTAGGATATTAACCCTTGTCATGCTGAATAAAAACATGGCAAAATTGCATTAAAGTCAAAGTACAGATATCTCTGAAAGCCTAATCCTTTTGAAATTACAAATTTTAAACTATTGATGGCTTAAAAAGGAAAACAGTTGGTATAGACAAAGATCAGACTGCACATAATGTGCTGCCTGATCTTTGCCCATATTTTCTGCCAAAGCAGGAATATTCCGGGTTCAGCATGACAGGGGTTAAAAACTAAGCTCTCTTAGCATAGGATTTTATCATTAGCTCACCTTAGCACAAAGTGCTCAAGGTGAGCTATTGTGATCGTACAATGTCCATCGTCAGTCTTCCTTCATGCGTCGTCAGTCGTGCGTCGTCCACAATTTCTTTAAACATCTTCTCCTAAACCAGTGGGCCAATCTTGATGAAACTTGGCAGGGATGTTCCTCTGGGTCAAGCTCTACCAAAGTTCTTAAAATAAATAAAATCAACCCTTAACTTTCCCTTTACCCTTAACAAAAAGAGTGAAAATGTGAAAATATTTAAAAATCTTCTCTGAAACCAGAAGGCAGACAGCTTTCATATTTGGTCTGTAGCATTATCTAGTGGACCTCTACCAAGTTTGTTCATATCAAGACCCTGGGGTCATATTTTGGCTCCATCCAGGTGCAACCCTTTTTACGAAGAATCAAAGAGCGAAAATCTTTATAAATCTACTTCTCTGAAACCAGATGGCAGACAGCTTTCATAGTTGGTATATAGCATCACCTTGTGGGCCTCTACCAAGTTTGCTCATATTAAACCCTGGGGTCATATTTGGGCTTTGCCCTGGGGAATCCCTTTTAGCTCATCTGAGCACAAAGGGTAAAAAAATGAAAATCTTCAAAAATCTTCTTCTCTGAAACCAGAAGGCAGACAGCTTTCATATTTGGTATGTATCATCATCTAGTGGACCTCTAACAGGTTTGTTCCTATCAAGGCCCTAGGATTAAATTTGGGCTCCACCTAGGCGCAACCCTTTTTACATAGAATCAATGAGTGAAATTGTTTTAAAATCTTCTTTTCAGAAACGAGAAGGCAGACAGCTTAAACATTTGTGCTGTAGCATCATCTAGTGGGCCCCTACTAAGTTTGTTCATATCAAGATCCTGGGGTCATATTTGGGCTCCCCCTGGGAATAACCCTTTTAGCTCATCTGAGCACAATGGGTGAAAATGGGTAAACCTTAAAAAATCTTTTCTGAAACCAGACGGCAGACAGCTTTCATTTTTAGTTTGTAGCATCATCAAATGGACCTCTACCAAGTTTGTTCATATTAAGACCCTGGGGTCTAATTTGGACTCCCGGGTGCCTTCTGTTGTACATAGAATCAAAGAGTGAAATGGCATATCTGTCTTGCTCTTGGCTGAAAACCTTCCATGGTATTGATCTTATGTAGAAATAATCTCCTTGTTGACATCAGCCTATTTAATTAAATGTGATGTCCCAGGGGTCAAAGAGAGGCAGGTGAGCGATCTAGAACCATCATGGTCCTCTTGTTATAACTCTTCAGAGTAGATATAGCAAAGACTCTAATCAGACACTGTGAATGCACAGACTGATAGTAAGGCTTACCTTTGGAACATGCTAGATTGTCAAAATGTCATGAACAGTCTCATAATTTCCTACATTTGTCTCCAACCATTGGTTAGATAATCTTAAACCTACGTGGCAGGGTGCTGTGGTAGTACTTGTGAGGAAAAAAAACCCCACAGGAATTGATTATTAGGTACTCCAGCCTCTGTGAAAAGACCGAAAAACTGTTAAAAGCTGTGTTAATCTCCATTCAAATAAACAGACATGCACAAATTTTTAATTCTGGCAAATACTTTTCAGCAAGGAACACGCAGTAAAGTCATCGTTATGGAACTTACAGACCATGGAAGTCTCTTCAATCAATTAGAAGATCCTAAAAACGCCTATGGGCTGCCTGAAGAGGAGTTCTTAATTGTATTTGAACATGTCTGTAAGTAACTTCTGTATTTTCTCTAATAATAGCGCCCTCCCTAATAGTAACACCCCTACATTTTTTTTACTAAGAAAACCCACTTTGAATGCCTAAATTTTAGGAACTTTTTGAGATTTCATCCTTGATTTGAGATTAATTTCCTCTAAACAATCATCAAGGGGGGGGGGGGGGGGGGGTTGAAGTGATTGATTTCTCAGAGATTCTCATGAATAGATAAAAATGGCATGTATTGACTTTTATGCATTCAAAGAACTTGATAATTTTTTATTTAGTCTGCCAATACTATTTCTTGTATATTAAACGAAAAAAGAATGGGGTGATAATGTGATTTTATGTTGACCCATGGTGAGGTAGCAACATGAAAGTAGTTGGGTCCATTTGTGCACTTGAAAATAATCTTAGTGCAATATCAAAGTATACAATATCAAAAAATATTGCACACTTTCGTCCCAATTACAAATACATAGAGAAAATATCAAAGTATATAATAATTGCTAGTATTGTATAATAGCCTGATGAACTGATGCAACACAGAACTAATTGGTTTTATTTTCCCCTATAGCTGCAGGTATGAAGTGTATTAAAGATAATGGTATTGTCCATCGTGATATCAAACCTGGAAATATCTTACGATATATTGGTGAGGACGGGAAGTAAGTCATTTCATGATTTGTAGTGATTTTTTTCCCAACAATCTTAGAATATCTCCCCCATGACAAAATTGGAGACTATTCAAAATTATATCTTCAATATTGTTAAGACCTTAAGGATCATTTTTGGCTTGTAGTTAGCCATGGATAATTAGTTCATGTATAGGTAGTTACAACTGTTTCTAGCTTAGCGTTTAAATTGCTATTTAGTAGTCATATTGTTATGACCAAGGTCAAAGTTTTAACACTAATTCCTATAGCTTAGAATGAAAACTGAATCCCTGAACTCTATATTTTCCTTTAACTTTAATACTATTACCCTTGTCATGCTGAACCCAGAATATTGCTGCTTTAGTGGGGTTAAAGACAAAGATGGGCATATGCATATGTGCTATCAAATCTTGGACAATACCACCCTTATTTTCTTTTTAAACCAGAAAGTTGAAAAAATTAGTTTTAAACTAAATACCGACTAAAAATAAGTGCATTCAGTGCTTTCAGCTCTGTGATTTCAAAGCAATTTGGCCAAATTTTTATTCAGCAAGACAAGGATTAAAACCTACAAGCTCTTTATTTTATATACAGGTAGTATTTATCAATGTCCTTCTAAAAAGGGTCATAAAGTTAAGGCCAGCATCAAATTTTAAACTCTTTCCCCAAAACAGAAATTTGGAGAATGTTGGCTCTGAACATTCTCACATACTTTTATCAGTATTATACTTAAAAATAGTGATACTTTGCGTGATGGTACCCCTCCTCACTTCTTGTATGATAAAAGGTCAAGGTCATCTGACAAGGTGATAATCAACTATCAAGGTCCAGCTTAAACAGGAAATCCTGGTATACATTATTTATATATGATGATAAATGTTTAGCTCACCTGAGCACATCGTGCTCAAGGTGATGATATTGATTATTGAATGTCCGTCATGCGTCATCTGTGGTGTGTTGTCAGATGTCAACAATTTAAGAGTTCACACTCTGGAGGCCACAAATATGGACCAATCATCATGAAACTTGGTTAGAATGTTTGTCAGGTCACAAGGATGAACCCTATTGAAAATGGGAAAGATTCATATGATATTACAGGAAATTGGGCCTAAGTGACGATTTTCTTATTTACACTCTCAAGGCCTCAAATCAAAAGGATACAATTATGACTTTTTGCTGGAAAATTTGATAATTATTGATAAAGACAAAGAGTA
Organism: Fragum whitleyi; assembly: GCA_948146395.1. Taxonomy (NCBI): domain Eukaryota; kingdom Metazoa; phylum Mollusca; class Bivalvia; order Cardiida; family Cardiidae; genus Fragum; species Fragum whitleyi. The sequence goes on from OX411550.1 coordinate 9,164,608, forward strand.
GAAATTGAGCGATATAGGACTATCATGGTCTTCTTGTATCATTACTCATCTGCTGATACCAAGATCCATGCTATTTTATCAGCCGCCATTATCCCTGAAGGCGGCGCTCATTCTCTTCGACTATTTGTCTCTCACTAATGGGTTGATAATTGTAGACCTATGTGAGATAGTTAGCTGGAAGCTAGGATAGGATGTGATGGTTGTATTGGTGAGAGAAATACCAGGAATCCATTGTAAGGTGCTCCAGCTGCTGCGATATAACTGAGAAAATGTTGAAAGTGGCGTTAAACTCCATTTAATCAATCAATCAATGCTTTTTATCAAGGATGGAAGTCATCTACCAAAGTCAAAATAAGTCAAGCTTAACAATAAAATCTTAAAACCTTTTAATTACCTTAAGCCTTTTCATGATGAAATGCCTAAATTTTGTATTTCCTTGGATATGGTAGTTACAAATCTTCAGATACTAAGGTCAAGGTCATATTTCTACCGAAACTTAACTAGAAATTTTCTAATTACTCCAAGCCCTTAGAAGGTACTTTGTTCATACTTTGAACTATACTCAGAACAAGAAGGTAAGCGCCACCAGTTTTTAGACAGAAGATTTTTAAAGGCAGGGAGCTTGCATTAATTCAAAATAACAGAGATGTAAATATTGAGTTCCAATGTTGAAAATGGTATGTTGACTTAACAATTTCACAACAATACATGGGTGGTGATAAATTTTATTGACTTTGTACCTTGAAATGTAAATGACGTATTTTCACCTTTTTTTAAAACATGAAAAACTATTGTCAAAGCCGACTTACGGTGTTGTCTATGACATGAAACTTGGTTTTAGAAGTCAGATAACACGAATGCAATTAATTCCAGTCACATCTTAGTCAGTAGCGTGTGTAAGATCCGTGAGCATTGATCACTGCGCGCACCCTCCTCGGCATGCCACGAAACAGCCTCTGGATGATGTGTTGGGGGATTGGTACAGTGCTGCTTCTAACTCAACCACATTTTGTACAGGAGGCTCTCTCTGACAAATACAGCGCCCTAAAATGTCCCACAGGTACTTGATGGAGTTAAGATCGGGACTACAAGCCGGCCATGGAATGGTGGTAATGGCTTCACGTTGCATAACGTCCGCCACAACTCTTGCTCTGTGGGGTCTGGCGTTATCATCCATGTACACTGGTCTTGTTTGAAGAGGGTGATTGTCAAAATGTGGAATTACCACAGGAAAAAGGATGTTATCGCAATATTTATCGCCAGTCAATGTTCCTGGAACTGTCACTAGGTCCAGTTTACAGCTGTAGGAGACACAACCCCATATTATAACGGAGCCACCGCCACCCTGATTGGTTGGATGTACTTTGGTGCAAATCGGATGTTAGGTTGTCTCCAAACACGAATTTGGCCATTGGTGACATGCAACAACATCCTGCACTCATCTGACCAATGGATCCGATGCCATGATGCCAAGTTCCAACGTGCGCTCGCTCTACACCATATTAGACGTTCAATGATGTGTCTCTGTTGTAACTTTTGATGTTTCAGGGGTCTTCATGCCTTATACCCAGCCATCCAAAGTCAATTTCGCACTGTTGAAATAGAGACCCGTCTATGAGTATTCCAGTTGTCCCTTGGTGAAGGGCAGACGTCTGACGTGAAGCAAAAGTGCTCTATCCTCTCGTATAGACGTTACTCTAGGGCGTCCAGATCTGACAAGGTCCTTAACATCATTTGTCTGTGCGTGTTTTTGTACCAAACGTGTTATGACACTGTGGTGATACCCCAGATACCCCAGCTGTCTGGCAATGGCTCTACAAGACATTCCAGAATCTCGCATTCCAATTATTCGCCATCTTTCATTTGTAGACAATCTACGCCTTGCCATGACTGAGTTTCAAATCAAAATGTAAACAATTGCACGAGCTACACGACGTAAGTTTCTCTGACAGAAAAGCTGATTTTCCACTTTGCACGAGCCCTGGCTTTACAGTCGTTGCACGAGACTTGCTGAATATGGACTTGCATCCGAAACATTTTTAATCAATAGCTACGAGGTTGTTCTAACCGTTTGACAACATAGATACGTTATTAAATTTTTCTATAGAAATTTTATTAACTTAAAACTTAGTGGTGCTTAACTTTAAGTTCTGAGTATATTTTAGATTTCATGGATATACATTTAGATACCAAGGCAAAGGTTATTTTCAAGATCTATCAAGACCAAACTTCTGAAAAATGTCTGTTTTGGGGTCTCGAGTGTTTCATAAACACATCTTCTTTCCAAAGTAACTGGTTTTAAGTACATTAGTCATCACACAAAAAGGGACCCTCTGGGACTACCTTTTCTCGTTTCCAATATTTTTTAAGCTTTTTCAATGGCATGTCACGTTTTTATTTTGTGTTGAATGTATGAATTAAATATATAGTGAATAATAAACAAGGAAAGGATTTAATGTTAATCTCTAATAATTGATTTTTGTTTCTGTTTTGGTTTTAGGCTTTTATCTTCCCACATTTGGGAAGTAAATTCATATGATAAAGTAATTCTTTTTCTTCATGGAAATAAGGCCCATATAGTAATTTCAAAAGCAAATATTGAATAAGATGTGGAAACCAGCACTATTCAACAAGTGTTTGTTTAAATTGATCCACATATAGTAGGGTAGAATGATTATTTGTTAAAAAAAATGTGAAAGAATCAATTTCTAGTCAGTCTGCATACCATAGTTCATTCAGTCTGACTAGGGATTGATGCATTTTGCATTACACAGATTGATCCTTTTTATGTGATGGCTAACAATCAAATATAAGATATATATGTGACCTGTCTTGCAAAAAGTGATCAACTGGGAATATTTGAAAAAGAGATTTGGTCCGGCATAGGTCAACCAGAGGTCCCATTTCAAAAATTCTTTCATTGGATGGTAGATTATTCATTCTAGATTCAGAAAATTATCAAAGTGCGAAAAGTACCGACCCTAGTCTGTCTGAGGAATCCTCGCAGTCTGATAAGGGTCGACGCTTTACACACTTCCCAGATGGCCCCTTTTTGCATGACGCGTCACATATATATAATCAGTGTGTGGTCTATAGATAGCAATAGCGCAGTTGGTAGCGCGCCGGACTTCTAAACCAGGGGTCCAAATTCGCACGGGTTCGATCCCCGGCCGCGGCAATTATCCTTTCCGACATTTGTCTTTCACCAATGGGTAGATAATCGTAAACCTATGTGGAATAGCAACTGGAGGCTAGGAAAGGGATGTGGTGGTAGTACTGGTGTGAGAAATACCAGGAATCCATCGTTAGGTGCTCCAGTCGTCGCGATATAACTAAGAGATTGTTGAAAGCGACGTAAAACTCCAATTCAAATCAAATCATATAGATATGATTCATTAGTCATGTAATGTGATTAAACAGGATAAACATGAGACTTCCTTATGATATAAGGCACCATTGAATTATGGGGTATTTCCTTGCTGTGATAATACATCATTTTTATAAGTCTGACCAGCCTTTCTCATCAAACTATCAAGAGGGCTTTGTTATCACTGACGGCTATTTCCTAGTAGATAATTTTGAAAGATTATCATTTTCTAAATAGCTAAGATGTTTGAAGCGTATATTTGTTTAGAATTATCAAGGGGTTTTGCAAAGCTATAATGCGCTATTGTAAGTGCCTGCCCTTATTATATATTCTAGGCACTTACAATAGTTATTCAATAAGAAAAGAGGGGTTTAAAGTCTAAAATCTTTATTTTCTCAAAGAAATCTTATGTTGTTTATGCACATTTTAATTTGCTTGATAATTCAAATAAACACCCACGCTAAGGGGTTTATGTAAATATTCTTGAAATATTTCAATTTAACCCTTGTCATGCAGAACCATGAATATTCCTGCTCTGGCAGATTGTATAGACAAAGATCAGCCTATACTTATTTTCGCAGTCTGATCTTAGTCTATACCACAAGATTTTTCTATAAAAGACCAAGAAAGATCCAAACATTGTTTTTTTCAAAATAAATACTGACTCACAATTCATGCATTTCAGCGTCAGTATGTCGTGGCATCCAGCAGGCGGGCAATGTCCAGTTCTTTGTCCAGGGCATAACTCTGTCACCTTATGTCCGAACTTGGAAGTTATGTTCCTCTCATGATTATGGAGTGTAGTGTGCAAGAACAATAACTCTACCTAGCTTAATTTTTGAGTTATCTCCCTTTATTTTTTCATACCTGGACATCCAGTAGTGTAATGGACGTATCTTGTGACAATTTGCCACCTTGTTTCAGCATGATAGGGGTTAACAGGGACCTAATTAATGGTTTTTGAAGAATTATAGGGCTGCATACCAGAGAAAATAATTTCATACATTTTACATTTTACCTACAGATCAATCTACCGGCTGACAGATTTTGGTGCAGCTAAACAATTAGAAACGGAAGAAGAACAATTCATGTCCTTGTATGGTACAGAGGAGTATCTTGTAAGTGTTTCTTTCAGACATGAACCTATAGTTAACCGACAGCTTGCCTTAAGGTAGTGGACCTGTAACTAATAGTTTGGCAACATTTCGGGAGTAATGAATTTTTACAGTGTTAACTGAGGCCATTGGGGCTATTGTCATGGCGCTGTGTCCGTCGTGCCTCCATCCGTGTGTCAGTGCGTCCGGTTGTAAACTTTTTCTTTAAAAACCTTCTCAGAAACTACTAGAAGAATTTTTAACCAAACTTCACAGGAATGATCCTTGTTATTAGGAAACCTCGGTCGACATTGTGTTAAAGTTCATGAGGCGCTGAAACACTGCAGAACTATTACAGGTCCACTACCTTCATCCTTGACCTCTGACATGGCCTCAGACATGAAAAGCCATTAATTTTGTCCGCATAATGTATGGTCATGGACATCACAAGGCATATAAACGTTTGGTTTAGACCTAAGGGAAATTTATGTAGACATTGAAGTGACCTATTATAGAAATTCTTTAACATTCAATTACAAAAATATCAGAGGTCTGCATTTCACATTTATTATGAATAAAAGATTTGATTGGCAAGCATGCTAATTACTGTTTTAATTTTGATGGCTCAGTGTTACACAGACATAACTGCCTATATGTTTGCACTGAGCCCTCCATTTGATTATCATAATACAATAAATCTGTTAAGTTGACGGTGTCTAGGAATCCTATTCGTAAATTACTGAGACACTTAACATTGCCATTTACCTCTAGACTTTTCAAAAATCAAAGCTTATATTTGGCATGATGATTGGAATCGGTGATATGAATCTTCTTTTACTAAGGTCTAGGTCATCGTCAAGGTCATGGTTATTATCAGGTCTTACTTAAAAAAATGTTGTTTCTGGGGCACTCATGTTTCACAGGCCGCCACCATAGCGCAGTTGGTTAGGCATAAGACTTCCAATCTGGAAGTCGTGGGTTCGATCCCCGGTGGCGGCAAATATCCTTTCCGACGTTTGTCTCTCACCAATGGGTAGATAATCGTAAACCTATGTGAGATAGCAGTAGGAGGCTAGGAAAGGGTGTATTTTATTATGGTAGTACAGGTGAAAGAAATACAAGGAATCCATTGTTAGGTGCTCCGGCCGCCGCGATATAACTGAAATAATGTTGAAAGCGGCGTTAAACTCCATTCAATCAATTAATCAAACTCATGTTTCACAATCTTCATAATTTTATGGTGATTAAAATGTGAATTATTAGTAGGGTTGAAATACCATGAAGAATAAATTAATACCGTTTGTATACCGATTATGAAATCAGTCTTATAGAAGTTTATTGTTTAAGTGTTGTGAGTCTGTTTGAAGTTATCCGTTGTCTTTAAAAAGCCAAACATAATAAGGAGATAACATAGAAAACAAAATATACAAAGGGGTTCCAAGTATTTCCCTAATTTATTCACAGATTTACTTAACAAAACATCCACCTTACTTGATTGATTATTGATGATCTATTTGTCTAATAATGATACAGGATTTATTCATGTTTTTGAAGGCGTAAACATTTGCAGAGACCTGAAATATGTTTAGATACTGTTGTGTAAAGCATTAGGACATTAAAGCATTTTGAGGGTCTCTGCAAATGTTAACGCCCAAAAAAGTGATTTGATGCTTTTATTGCATAAAAGGGAAGTTTACAGAATTTATGAAAATAGAGATGGCGAAATTTTTAGTAGAAACATGTTAAAACTAGCTACATACCTATAAACGTGTAATGCATCAGGGCTTGTTTTTGATCCCTAGACAAGGGTTTTCAAAATCAAACCTCTATAATATGTTAAATAAATTTTATTGATTTTTGTTTGATGAAGACAGAATATTGTTGTGAATCCTTTAAATTTCATAAAATTGTAATGACTAGGACTTTCCTGTTAATGCCCAGATTTTGTCTGTAAACATGTGTCTATATGATGGAACTTAAGACAAACAATGTTGACATTTTTAAGTTTTATTAAAACCGTTATTCTAAAGTTGGTTCTCTCATGGTTTAAGATTGATCTCTCCTTTTGCCTAGCTGCTTACATTCTATTAGCAATTTACTTGTATTGCTTAAGTTGTCTATTACATTATAGTTAATCTCCAACTCAAGAAGAATATCACCCAACTTTCCATTCACAAATGATGTTATTGTGTGTCATTTAAACTTTTGTACACTTCAGCATTATCATTTTGAATTAACTAGGCTATGTACCCATATAGTATATTGACAATGCATTGAAAAACGTCCAGTTTCAAGGGATCAGCTTTCTCTGTTACAATCTACATTGTCAACAATCATCTAATCACTCTGAAAACCCCACATCCTGTGACAAGCTCTAGTTGAAATTTGCATTATGAATAAAATGTTTTAATTTAAACAAAATGTACTCATTTATAATTGTTTGTTGTTATTTAAATATAATGATGTAAACAAAACTGTCTTCTTTAAAAGAAATGTTATTCTTTGGGGTTTTTTTTACGTTCAATAATGTAATAAGCCAATACCCTGGCAAGATGAACGTTTTTGAGGGTATACTTAAATCAGCCTGTCTCTCTCTGTCTGTCTTTGGTCATTATACTACTAATTTCGTGCCACATTTTCCTCTTTCAGTTTATTCAAAAGTAATGAAACTTCATACAAACAATGATCTTATGTTGAAGTTTTGCAAGACACAATTTTGGACTCTCAACTCCCTCTGGTTCAAGAATTATCTTCTCTATGATCTTAGACGTCATTTTCCCCTTTGTTCATATATACCTGTCATTTTGTGTTGCAAGCTTCTCCTTTAGTTATCTTCTAAAACTTCATACAAACATTTAGCACATGTTGAAGTTCAGCAAGACACAGTTTTTGACTTTCAATTCTCCCTGGTTTAAGAATTATTTCCCTTTGAATTTAGACTTTTATTCCTCTTTGTGCACATTTATAAGATTTTGTTTTTGTCACAAACTCATTCAGCTTTCATTCAACGTGAATGAAACTTGATACAAACAATAACCACACATTCATTTTTTACAAGACATAATTTTGATGTAACAGTTTTCCCTGGCTTTAGGATGATCTCCCCTTGAAATTAGACATTATTTTCATTGTTTGAACAAATATAGCAGTAATTTTATGTCACCTACTCCTCTTTCAGTTTTCCTTCATTGATTATGCATTTGAAATGCACAGTTCCACTTGATTGGGTATTTCTTATTGAGGAAACAAAATGTCTTAAAATTTCCATGATCAACAAATATATCATTACAATGAAAGCCCTTGAAGGGGTATTAGATCACATCCTGTGACAAGCTCTAGCTAGCAAAGTGACATGCTGGGCTCTAAATTCTGGGGCTTAAGTTTAATCCCCAGCTGATCCAATATTCAACTGACAAAAGTCTATATCGTTGGTTCGGTGCAAGACTGTAGTAAGTGTATATACATTGTATATACACTTACTACAGTCTTGCACCAAACGCTCGATATTATGACATGTGACATTTGTCCCCCACCAATGGGTGTATGAAAGGTAGAATACATTTGTGGGATGATGGGCAGCAGGTGTCTCAATACTTAAGCTTGACTAGTGTTAAGCTTTGGGTTATCATTCAGTCCCTGCTTGACCTTGCTTGTCTGGTGTTTCAGAGAATGTTCATCTTGGCACAGATCATTTGTTTCTCACTGACGAACAATGTGCAAAGTGAGGGGACAGCTGGTGGCTGAGATGTTGTGATTATACTGGTGTAACAGTGTAAGAAACAACAGGAAACTATGTGTAGGTGCAACAGAAACCACAATATGATTAAATTACTATTAAAATGGTGTTAAACCCAATACCAGCAAACAATCCTGATTTCACCATTCATTTCAGCATCCAGATATATATGAAAGAGCTGTACTAAGGAGTCCCATGAGACGGCAATTCACATCCACTGTAGATCTTTGGAGTCTTGGAGTAACATTCTTTCATGTAGCAACAGGCCAGCTGCCTTTCAAACCATATGGAGGCAGAAAAAATAGAGCTAAGATGTAAGAACCACCATATGATTGGTTATATTTGTGGTTTTCTTTTGACTTGGGGTCATAAATTGTAAATTTTAGCTCTCAATCAAGAATATACATCAATGACTTAGGACAAATTATGTGTATCTACATGTACCTTTAAAAGAAATAGGCTGTTTTGTGCTGATTCATCAAAATGAATAAATTTATCTTTAACAAAGACCTCCAATGAAAGCATTCATGTATATTGGAATATACATGTATGATTTATTATGACACAATCACAATGAAAATAGAAATTAAAGTTAGACTGCAGAGTATTGCAATTGTCTTTTACAACAGATATTTATCATACTAATTGTGGAATATGCACTAGGCATCCATTTAACAGTGCATATCTAGCTGTTTACTCGTAAATTAGCTTACAGTCAAATGTAGATGCTGGGGCATTGAAACTGATATTTGTCCCACAAAAATAAGAATAATACTAAAAGTACTGCAAAAATAGCCAATCATGTGGTGCATTCCCTTTACATTCTAATGTGCACTGAGTGGTAGGTGCTTTGAATATTCTAGGAATTAAAATCAATCTCAGGGAGCCTTACAGTAAATGAATAAACTGAAACTATAGATAAGAGCTTCATTAAAAAGTTTGTCAGAACACAAGCCAAAAACGTATGTTTATTTGCTATACCTTTTCACTGACTTGGACATTCCCAAGTTCCTGGAAACCCTGGAGTAGTTGTGGAATCTAGGATGGCTCTTTTGATAGCCACAGATCTAATGGCAACTTGAAACTTACTTTGACAATTATTTTTCCTAAAAACTTTAATATCAATCCCTATTTCAACATCTGTTCTACTTGTGCTTTTTCCCTCAGGAAGCTCTCATTTGAGAATGAAATCTAAACTTAATGGTGATCAAATGGCTGAAACAGTGGAGGAAACACCTGTCAAATGATTGTCAGAAAACACCTGTCAAAGGACTGTTAGAAAACCCTTTGGATTTCTATAGTTATCTTATTAAAAGCCTGTTCTTAAATACAAGACTTGTGTAATTTATTGCCACATTGAACTTTGTGTAGTATAGAAATTGTTTCTGAAACAACCCTGAAGGTGGTTGGTCATATGTTGATATCATCTGCGTCTGTCTGTCTGTCTGTTCATTTCTCTATATGTCTGTTGAAGTCTTATAAACATAACTATAGGCCTACTCATACAATTATGGACAAATTATGGTTATAACATGCATAGACTCATTCGGAACATCGCTCGGACTTTTCCGTAACTTGAAAAGTACCTCGGACGTAAGTGTAGTAAATTTGGGTCATTTTTAGGTAATTCGGCTCCTGGTGGTACTTCGGTTAATACGCTTGCAGAAAATCACATTTTGTTAATTCTTTCCGATCGTTTTCGATATCTTTTATGCATATTATAACTTGATGACAAAACGCAGTGAGACACTGCGTTTTGTCATCAAATTATATTATGCCCATTTTTATTCTTTTGTTGATTTTGTTTTATACAACGTCATCCTTGGTGGGATTGTTTATGTTTGTGACGTCATATAAACCCATGTGCGAAATGACGCCCTTTCATGGCTGCGCTATATTATTCCCGAGGTCTATTCTGTAGAATCGCGGAGGGTTCCCGATTGGCATAGACTTTATCTCAAAGCAAGCAGACCGGAAGCTTACCAAGTTGAGGATAACGTCTAAAAACTTGATATTGTAAACCAAGAAGTCGAGCAACTTACCACAAATGGTTACAACATTCAAAGACTTGTTATCTTAAACCAAGAAGTCAAGCAACTTACCACAAATGGAAAAAAGATCAGAATTGTTATGACAAAGCAAGAAGTCAAGCAACTTACCACAAATGGTTACAACATTCAAAGAATTGATATCTCTAACCAAGAAGTCAAGCAACTTACCACAAATGGAAAAAAGATCAGACTTGTTATGACAAAGCAAGAAGTCAAGCAACTTACCACAAATGGTAATAAGATTAAAGGTCAATAACTTGTCATCTCAAAGCAAAAAGTCAAGCAACTAACCACAAATGGTTATAACATGATTAAACATCCAAAGACTTGTTATCACAAAGCAAGAAGTACAAGAACTTGCCACAAATGGTAATAAGATCCAAAGACTTGTCATCTTAAAGCAAAAAGTCAAGCAACTTACCTTAATGGTAATAAGATCCAAAGACTTGTCATCTCTCATCTCACAGCAAAGAAGTCAAGCAACTTACCTACATGGTATTATATTCAAAGACTTGTCATCTCAAAGCAAGAAGTCAAGCAACTTACCTTAAATGGTAATATGATTCAAAGGCTTGTCATTTGAAGAAAAAAGTCTAGCAACTTACCTTAGATGGTAATAAGATTCAAGGACTTGTCTTCTCAAAGTAAGAAGTCAAGCAACTTACCCCAAATGGTTGTAAAATCTCAAGACTAATAATCTCAAAGCAAGTATTCAGACAACTTTCCACAAATGATCATACCTCCAAAGACTTATCTAAACCAGGGGGTCAAGGAACTTACCAAAAATTTTTATGACACCAAAAGATCTGTTATTTCAAAGCAAGAAGACAGACAAGCTACTTACCACAATTGATTATAACATCCAAAGACTTTTCATCACAAACCAAGACGTCAAGCAACTTACCATATATCCTAATGGATTCAAAGACTTGTCATCTCAAAGCAAGAAGTCAAGCAACTTAACACAAGTGGTTATAACATCCATGGACTTGTTATCTTGTTATGGACATGTAAAAAAAGCAAAGCAAATTATCTTTAATTGTTATAGCATCATAAATTTAAAAGACTTGTTTTCTCAAAGCAAGAAGTCAAGCAGCTTACAACAAATGGTTATAATGGCCCTGTCACACCTCAACGTTTTAGCCAGCATGTGCCTAATGCGTTTGAGAAAACGACTAAGTCCGCAAAATGTCGGCATACACTGACCTACATTTTCTTTTGTCAATTCACGACGCGCTTGTAGCGTGTTCATAGCGAGTTTGAACGTGTGAGTAAAGCGTGAGCAACGTGTCCAGAGCGTGTTGATAGCATATGTCAGCGTATACCAACGTTCTTGAGCGTGTGTCCAACGTTCTCGTAACGTCCTCAGAACGTGCTTAGCGTGTTTGTAACGCGCTGCTAGCGTGTTATAACGTGTTCGCAGCGTGTTTTGGGTGTAAATATAAATTCTGCAAGAAATTACCACTTTTAATTCGTTCTTTAATATATAAACAGGCCACCGGCCACTACACATATTCAAATTCAAAGTTTTTTGGTTCAGGTAAAAGAAAAATAGGAAAAGACGAAAAAAAATATACACTGGCACCTGCTACATATGAAAACATGCATATAACAAACTTATAAGATTACAGGCTGATTAAAGCTTCTGGTTCTTTTCACTCGAAAATTATTGCAAAAGGATAAAGAACTACTTGTCATAATGCACTCCTTTCTTCCTCCATATGCTCTACCATGTAGGATGACTTTCTACAACCTCTCAAAATCTTAAATAGCTAGTCTTATATTAAGGGGGAAAAGGTGTACCAAATATCAAACTTGTAGTACATATAACAGAATCAAATATTCTGAACAGAACAGAATAGAGTAAAACACGTCTTGTATTGTGTCCACTTGGTACAACGATGTACTTCTATTTGGTTTATTGATAATAATCAAATGAGACGAACGAATGTGTGTATTTTCACGAAAGTATTGTTATTCTGACCAAAGAGCAGACACACTTGTAAAGCTATAAACGCAATGTTTAATACGCATTTAGGCTACATTCTCCACCTCGACAATCTAAGGAATTAAGAAAATCTGTAAAGGACTTATATGGAAGAAAAGACAAGCAGCTTATAACATAGCATAACATAAGTTTTATTTATATGACTTGAACAAAATCGTTCATTGTCAAATATAGAGAATACTACTTTTAATCGAGTTTTCAAGTCATTCTTAGACTGGTCATGAGGAAACATGCAGATATGAACATGTCAAAAGGGTCATACTCACATACATGCACGAATTTATTTATTTACAATAACCTGGTGTTAGAAATTCAAGACAAATATGCAGCAAAACTTTTATATTTTCATTGAAAACTGAAACACTGTCATACGCCTGAAACACGCTGTGAACTCGCTTGCAACGCGCTAGACACACGTTCAGTACGCTGAAGACACGCCATGCACACGTTCCAAGTACGCTGGAGACACGCTAGAAACACGTTAAACTTTGGGCGAACGTGTTTCTAGCGTGTCCGTAGCGTAAGTGAACGACCTCTAAGCGTGTCTCTAGCGTGCTGAGCGTGTTCTGAACGTGTGCGGAACGTTTACGGAGCGTGTTCCAACACGTTCGGCACACGCTGCGAAATTTTGTGCATGTTCAAAATTTTATAAGATACTCAGCGTATCGCAACGTGTTACAGCTTGCCGATAGCATGTGCGGAACGTGTCCATAGCGTATCCGACGTTTTCGCAGCGTGTTATAAAAAATCCAACACGTTCCGCACACGCTGGCTAAAACGTTAAGGTGTGACAGCCCTATAACATTCAAAGGTGGGTTTTCTGAAAGCAAATAGTGAAGCAACTTACCACAAATGGTTATTATACCCCCCACCTACGAAGTAGAGGGGGGTATATTGGTTTCACCATGTCTGTCTGTCTGTCCATCCGTCCATCCGTCCGTCCATACGTCCGTCCGTCCGTCCGTAGACCTTTTCGTTTCCGGACTCTAACTCAAGAACCAAATGACCTACAATCATGAAACTTTATACAAATGTTCCTTATGACCCAAGGAAGTGCCCTATTGTTTTTTGGGTTACATAGGTCAAAGGTCAAGGTCACAGTCAGCCTTTGTTCAATTTTCGTTTCCGGACTCTAACTCAAGAACCAAATGACCTACAATCATGAAACTTTATACAAATGTTCCTTATGACCCAAGGAAGTGCCCTATTGTTTTTGGGTCACATAGGTCAAAGGTCAAGGTCACAGTCAGCCTTTGTTCAATTTTCGTTTCCGGACTCTAACTTGAGAACCAAGTGACCTACAAGCATGAAACTTTATGGAAATGTTGCTTATGATCCAAGGAAGTGCCCTATTGATTTTGGGTCATATATTTCAAAGGTCAAGGTCACAGTCAATTTTTGTTTAATTTTGGTTTCCGGACTCTAACTCAAAAACCAAGCGACCTAGAATCATGAAACTTCAGGCAAACAGTGCATATGACCTCAATATTTGTTACAAACACATCCTGCACTAATAGCACTTGCATTCTGACAAAGTGCTGGTGGGGGGTATTAGTCCGCTCTGCGACAGTTCTAGTTACATTCAAAGACTTGTTATCTCAAAGCAAGAAGTCAATCAGCTTACCACTATTGGTTTAATAACAACAAAAGACTTGTTTTGAAGCTGCATTCCTAGACAAACACCTTAATACAAATTATTTTTGGAAAATTGCCCTGATACTTTTAGCCACATGATTATCTTCAATAGTCTTGTCATCAAAGTAACTGTGATACTCAGTATTTTGATTTTGCCTACCTAGACTAGAAATTATCCATTAGACTTAAAAATGGAACTTTTGTTACAATATTTATGATCATTTTCAAGTTACTGCCTTGGAACCCTTTTCAAAGAACATGGAAGAAAATAAAAGCCATGTTAGATGAAGTCTGTTGTACGTTTTTTAGCTCACCTGAGCACAAGGTGTTCAAGGTGAGCTTTTGTGGGTAGGTGGATGTCCGTCGTGCGTAATCCATCGTCCGTCGTCCGTCCATCAACATTTACCTTGTATGCACTCTAGAGGCCACATTTTTTACCAGATCAACCTGAAACTTGGTCAGAATCATTGTCTTGATAAAATCTAGGACGAGTTCGAAATTGGGTCAACTGGGGTCAAAAACTAGGTCACGGGGTCAAATCTTAGAAAAACCTTGTATGCACTCTAGAGGCCACATTTTTTGCTCGATCAACCTCAAATTTGGTCAGAATGTTTGTCTTGATGAAATCTTGGACAAGTTTGAATTGGGGTCAACAAGGGTAAAAAACTAGGTCACAGGGTCAAATTTAAGAAAAACCTTGTATGCACTCTAGAGGCCGCATTTTTGGCCCAATTGACCTGAAATTTGGTCAGAGTGATTGTCTTGATAAAACCACGGACAAGTTCGAAATTGAGTCAACTGGAGTCAAAAACTAGGTCACGGGGTCAAATCTTAGAAAAACCTTGTATGCACTTTAGAGGCCACATTTTTTGCCCAATCAACCTGAAATTTGGTCAGAATGATTGTCTTGATGAAAACTTGGACAAGTTCTTATTTGGGTCAACCGGGGTCAAAAACTAGGTCATGGGGTAAAAACTAAGAAAAATCTTGTATGCACTCTAGAGGCCACATTTTTTGCCCAATCAACCTGAAATTTGGTCAGAATGATTGTCTTGATATACCTCAGACATGTTGGAAATTGGGTCAACTGGGGTCAAAAACAAGGTCACGGGGTCAAATCTTAGAAAAACCTCGTATGCACTCAAGAGACAACATTTTTTGCCTGATCAACCTGAAATTTGGTCAGAATCAATTTCTTGATAAAATCTCGGACAAGTTTGAATTTGGGTCAACTGGGGTCAAAAACTAGGTCACAGGGTGAAATCATAGAGAAACCTTGTATGCACTCTAGAGCCCACATTTTTTGCCCAATTTAGGAATTGGGTCAAGTGGGGTCAATAACTAGGTAACAGGGTCAAATCTTAGAAAAACCTTGTAAGCACTCTAGAGGCCACATTTTTTACCCAATCAACCACTATGGACCTCTTGTAATAATAGACTAATCATCTACATTCAATATTATCAATTCCTAACCATTGTGGTATCAGCCACCTTTTGTACATCATTTATGACATGTATTGAATTTGCCCACATTTAAAGTTTCAACACTCAGAGGTTGTTGCCAATGGCTTTCTGTTCTGAAGTTTAAGTATGCACCTTATAGATGTAAAAGCTAGTTTTTAGCTCCAATTTGTACAGCGGAGCTAATGTTGAGGCAGGTCTTCCATAATTAGTCAGTGTTTCAGTGCATCTGTGCCTTAACTTTTCATTTAAATGTCTTCTCCTCTGAAACTCCTGGGCATTATGTTACCAAATTTCATAGGATTGATCCTTTGGTCATGCTCCCTCAGATTCCTTCAAGAAATTCTGATGTGGTTGATAACTTGGACACTACAGGCTGTCAAGTCATAAAAAAGGGGCCCTGATGGTGAAAATAAAAAAATCTTCTCTGAATCTACCAATCAGAATTCAACCAAACTTTACTAAATTGATTCCCAGGACATGCTCTATTAGATTACTTTGTTAAATTCAGATTGGGTTGATACTTTGGGAGCTACAGGCTGACTTATCACCAAAAAAGGGCCCTAAAATTGTGGAAAAAAACCGTCTTCTCAGTAACTACTGGTCAAATTTTGATGGGGTTGATAACATGGGCTCTACAGGCTGATTTGACACAAAAAAATGGGCCCCAAAGGGTAAAATTTAAAAGAACTCCTCTTCTCTGAAAACACTGGTCAGAATTCAAGGAAACGTTAGACCAATGATCATCAGGAGATGCCTTTTCAGATTCCTTTGTTAAATTATGATTGTGTTGATAACGTGGGCAATAGGGCTTTTCATGCCACCAGTGTTTAAATATTTAAAAATCTTCTTCTTTTTAATTTATTTTATTCTTCTCTTTGATTTATTCTACAGAATTCAACCTCACTTTACCAAAACGTTCTTGGGGACAAGCTCTTTCAGTTTTCTGCATTAAATTTGGAACAAGTAAATATCATGAGTGCGTCATCAAAAAATTGCCCCTTACGGTGAAATTTTAAATAAATCTTCTTCACTGGAACTACCCATCATAATTCGACCTTATTTCTCAGGAATTATTCTTGGGATATGCTCTTTCAGATTTCTTCATTGAATTCTGATTGGGTAAATATTATGGGTGCTTTGGGCAGATTCATCATCAAAAAATGGGCCATCTGTTTCTTTTATGATCTTTTTCACAGAAATTACTTATCAGAATTCAACAAAACTTCACCGAATTGATCCTTAGTATATGCTTTGTATCTTTTCTTTGTTAAATTCTTGTTGGGCTATAAACTGGGTACTTGAGGCTTTCATGTCAGCAAAAAAGGGACCAAAAGGGAAAAATCAAAATAGCTTACTCTCTAAAACTAGACAAAGGATCTGATTTTGTGTAGGACTGTATTAAGTCAATAAGTATGGTTGGTAGCATCTTGTCGAACCAAGGGTTACGAACGTTTTACTTATCTTACCCTTGGCTGATTGAATGGGTAATTTCTGTACGCGTGACGTCACAGGACGGAAAACGAGGCGGACCAATCAGTAAACTTCTTACAAAAAGGTCCGACAGCCGGAGGTATGTTAGATCAATATACCCCACGGCTACCTTCCAGATGTGATATTAACCCTTAGAATTGCGCTTAACCCCTTCAGTTTTAGGTAATTGTGACACTTAGCATGACTGAAATACACAATCACAAAAACTGATCGAAATTCCTATATCTGTTCAAATGACAACATGTCTTTTTAATAATTTGATGGTACATTGAAAGGTTCTCAAATTCTTCTTTTTTCTACCCTCGATGACAATGTATTACGATTTTTCAATGTTTATTTGAATTTACAAGTTATTTAATCAATCAATACCTGTTTAAGTTTTCAATGTTTTAGACCTTATCCATGGCATACTCCAATATAGTAGAATGCATCTATATTGAAGAACGCGAAATTTAAAATTTTGAATAAATTCAATAATTAAGCCGTCTTATAAATAGAAATAATTTAGAAATGATAATTTACTTGAATTTTCATATGAATTCTTTTATTCGGGAGTTTTTCTCCTTCTTTTCCAGCAGACTTTTCTTTAAACACATTAAATGACAAGAGAAATAAAGAGAATAAAATATGAAAAATAAATAAATAAAGAAAGAAAATAATAGAACATTTTTTAGTAAAAATCCTCTATCTGTGTAAAATGAATCTTGTGTGAGAATATTGTGGGAGCCGAAGAATTAATCAATTTATTTGTTTATTGTTATAATTTGTCTTCGTTATTTATTTATTTATTTGTTTATTCATTTGAATTAATTTCATTTTGATAAGTACCCATATTGCAGGTTGTCACAGTGTTACGATAAATTTAGATAAAACTTAGATTTGCTATGAAACAACTTATTCACGACTTGTAAAACAAAGCAATCACGCGCAATGTCCAATCCAAATCGAATTACACATGTGTTTGTAATTAAAAAGGGATTATTTGATTTTTATCTCTAATATATATGGTATATACGTGTTTTAATGTGGGATAGTCCAAAATCTCATGGCTACAGCTTATTCAAGTTATAAGTTTTGCCGACCATTGACTATATTCTATATAAATATATTTGCTTTCAATAAAAAAAAAAACAAAAAAAACCCTGGCCATTAATTTTATTTATTTTCATTTCGTACAATTATTTTTTTTGGGGGGGGGGGGGGGGGGGGGGAAAGAGAGAAGGCTATCCAATCTATGGAACAATATGGGGGATAGATTAACTCAAAATCATTTCATGTCATTTTTGTTAGTCGGCAAAAATACAAAACGTGTGAAAGATAATGTCTGAATTCCCAACTCACATTTTTGATGTAATTTAAGGGGGGAGAGGTTCGGAAACATTCACGGTGGACAATGAGGAAACTTTCGGCTTACTATTGCTATCATTCTGATAAAAAAGGAACTGATTTATATTTTGTTGATTTTATAAATCTATCTGTCACCGAATAAAAACGTACTCAAAAGTTAGCGTCTTCGATGCGACGCATTTTCTTTATCCAAGAATGAAGGGTTATCTACACAGTCGTCGGAATACAACAGGTTGCCATGGGGATTAAAAGGTACTAATGTCGTTTGTAAGAAGCTCTCTGATTGGCAGTCACAGAAATCGCGTTTGACCTTTTGATTGGCCGGTTAAAAATAAATCGTACAAAAAATACCTTTTCATTCAGTCAAGGGGTATTCGAGAAGATCTTATCGATTCGATACCCCTTGACTCGTGAAGATGGGTTGGTAGATGATTGTCTTTGATTCTGGGATCATGATGAACCCTTGACCTCAACTGTGACCTTTGACCTACTTTCATAAAACTTGAATTATTAGATCTAGGACTGTATAAAGTCAATATATATGGCTGGTAGATGATTTTCCTTGATTCTGGCGTCATGTTGAACCCTTGGCCCAGGTCAATGCATTTGACCTACTTTCATTAAAATTGAATTATTAGATCTAAGACTGTATTAAGTCAATATATATGGTTAGTAGATGATTGTCTTTGATTCTGGGATTATGATGAACCCTTGACCTTGACTGTTACCTTTGACATACTTTCTTAATTATTGAATTTTAGGACTAGGATTTTTTATGTCAATACTTAATAATATTGTAAATGATTGTCTTTCATTCTAGCATCATATTTAACCCTTGAACAGTTCTTGATCTTCGACCTACTTATTTTTAAATGTTGAACGATTAGTTCTTGGACTGTGTAAGTCAACATTAATGGTAGTAAAATGATTATCCTTGATTCATTGTGAGAATCCCTTGACCTTGACCACAACCTATCACCTATTTTCTTAGATATTGAATTTTTGGCTTTGACTTAGTTAAGTGAATATTAAAGGTTTGATGATGATTCTCTTTTATTCTCACATCCTATAGAACCCTTGACCCAAACTATGTTCTCTGACCTTCTTTCTTAAATATTATATTTTAGGACTAGGACTTTTTTAAGTAAATACTGAAAATAGTGAATGATTGGCTTCGATTTTAGCATCATATTTAACCCTTGACCAGTTCTTGATCTTCGACCTACTTATTTTTATATGTTGAACGGTTAGTTCTTGGACTGTGTAAAGTCAACATGAATGGTTGGAAGATGATTATCCTTGATTCAACTTGATGAACCCTAGACCTTGACAGCAATCTATCACCTACTTTCTTAAATATTAAATTATTAGGGCTATGACTTTGTTAAGTGAATATTAAAGATTGGATAATGATTGCCTTTTATTCTCGCATCCTTTAGAACCCTTGACCCTGACAATGATCTTTGACCTACTTTCTTAAATTCAGAATAATAGGGTTGAGGTCTGTATTAAATCAATACTAAGATGTACATTTTCACAGACCTTGACCTTCCTCTAAAATCATCATTTATAAAATTTCATTCAAGCAAATTAATGTTTCTTCTGGTTTCCTTGGGGCAATTCCAGTGGAGCTATACTTGACCCTCTTTGGTATTTCTTGTAATGGAAAGATTTGTGCTATTTACTACTTCATCTTATTTCCTGTCTCATGAAAACTGTATTTGGTTCATACCTTCCTGTAAAGTACATGTATATTTTGTTACCAAGTTGACTAGCTCATTGTATATATTTTGTTGACCCTTGGAAAAGCCTTTTGGTTTTGGCATAGTGTTTCATTCATCATCAACTATATAATATTATGTATGTTGAGATGCCCTCATTGAAGACTGGGTTTACCCAAACATGGGTCAATATTTGAAAATGTACATGTTCACAATACTATTTTGCAACTTTTATGTATAAAAGGATAATTCTTCACCTTTAAAGGAAGTTTTTAGATTACAATAATACTCAGTCTGTGTCAGTTTCTTGGCAAGATTGGACATGTACATTATCCCAAAAGAATCGAACAGGGTCTTTGGTATGAGATGTATAATTTGTTATTTGTAAAACAAAATAATGTACTTGTTGTCTTGAACAGAATACATTTTTGCACTTTTATTAGACATTTCTGTTCAGAAATTAAAGAAAAATTATCCATGGAAGTTTCACAAATAATTAATTAGGCCCAACTATTTCAGGTTTGAGATAACAAGACATAAAGACAGTGGAGTCATAATGGGTATCCAACATACAGAAAATGGCCCTATAGAATGGAGTAGAGACCTTCCTCTCACTTGTAGGCTTTCATTGTAAGTATTTGATTTTGTGATTTATTACTCACTTTACATTGCTCAATGATATATACGATTTGTCACAAAAAGGTTTTTTTTGAGACAAACTGATCTTATCGGAGTCTAGAATAGAAATGTAATAACATTTTTTATTCAAGACGAGGTAATGATGAGCTTGTCTCAAATAAAATTTAGTAATTGATTCTTTTCTCTTATTAACAACATTTTGTATGTTAAAAAATAATTTTTGAAACACCCTGTTGATAGGAAAAATGTGTGTTTGATGAAGTTGTGATGACGTCTTGAAGAATGTGATTGTGCACATGTGTAAGACAAAGATATGAGCTTGTGCCCGACATTTCCAACAATTTTAAATGTGCTCCAAGCAAAGACTCTTGCCAGCCTGTGCATCTGCACAGTCTGACCAGAGTCTTAACTATGTACTTGTAGATAGATAAGTTCCCAAAGTTTCTTTTGACAATCAGAGCATCTTCTACTTGCACATTTTGGCTGTCTTTGCAGCTCAATGTTTGAATTTCAGGCACACATCAAATTGTTGGAAATGTCACACACAACGGCTCATGTCTCTGTTATATCAGACTAGGAGAGTGTGTGTGTCTGATAATATGTATATCTACATAATGAAGCTGGTCCTATAGAATAGAGAAGAGCCCTTCCTTTTACTTTTAAGCTTGATCTATCATTTTAAGGTAGTGGACCTGTAATAGTTCCACAACATTTTGACACTCATGAACTTTCACAATGTTGACCGAAGTTTCCTAATGAAAATCATTAGGAAACCTTGGTTAACACTGCTAAAGTTCATTACTTCTGAAATGTTGTGGAACTATTACGGTACCGCTACCTTAAGTATTTAAATTTTGCATTGTCTGTCATCAGACGTCAACAATTTAAGTGTTTACACTCTAGAGGCCACAAATATTGTCCAATCTTCATGAAACTTGGTCAGAATGTTCTACAGGTCACAAGGATGAACCCTATTGGATATGGGAAGGGTCCGTGCCACATCATGGGAAAAGGGGCCTAAATGACAATTTTATTGTTTACACTCTAAAGGCCACAAAAATTGGCTAATCTTCATGAAACTTGGTCAGAATGTTTGTGAGGTCACAAGGACAAACCCTATCGAAAATGGGAAGGATCTGTGCCATATCATGGGAAAAGGGGCCTAATTGACAATTTTCTTGTTTACACTCTAGGGGCCACAAATATGGTCCAATCTTCATGAAAATTAGTCAGAATATTTGTCAGTCACAAGGATGAACTCCTTTGAAAATGGGAAGGATCTGTGTCATATCACAGGAAAAGGGGCCTTAATGACAATTTTCTTGTTTATGCTCTAGGGGCCACAAATATGGTCCAATCTTTATGAAAATTAGTCAGAATGTTTGTCAGGTCACAAGGATGTACCTAATCGAAAATAGGAATGATTTGTGTATTATCACGGGAAAAGGGGTCTTAATGACAATTTTCTTGTTTAATCTCCAGAGGCCATAAATATGGTTCAATCTTCACGAAACTTGGACAGAATGTTTGTCAGGTCACAAGGATGAACCTTATTGAAAATGTGAAGGATCCATACCATAGCATTGAAATAGGGGTCTTAATGACAATTTTCTTGTTTACAGTCTTAGAGGCCTCAAATTGTAAAAGTACAATTTTGTTCGAGAATTTTATTTATTAAATGAGACAAAGAGATGAAGGTGAGCGATATAGGACCATCATGGTCCTCTTGTCACGATTATAAGAGAAATCCAAATTATCAAAAAAGGAAAGTGAAAGAATTATTCATTTTTCCATTATGATTTTTTTACCTTTCCAGCACCTACTGCTGAACATAGTACTGGTTGCAGAACAACATTTGTGCCTTTTAGTCAGTTTACATTGCTATTCAATTAGAGTCATTGCATTATATTCTTTGTAGTCATTTTTTTTTGTTATTACAATATAACTGTTTGATACAATTTGAACAATTAGAAATGGTACTTCTACTGTTAAAAAAATTCTATTGTTAGTTAAGTGGACAAATGAATTATGTTTTGTAACTTTTTCTCTAGGGGACTGAAGTTGCAACTGACTCCAATATTTGCAAAACTCTTGGAATCCAACCCAGCTTATGTGTGGAACTTTGATGATTTCTTCCAAAGTGTTGATAAGATTGTTCATAAGAAGGTTGTGCATGTGTTTAACCCTCATTCCTGGAGTAATCTACGTATTTACATCAGTGGTGAAAGCAAGTAAGTTGGTTATTGGCTGCTAAAAAATTGAAATACTTTTAACCCTTTGCTGTACAGTCCCAGGATTTTAGCTATAACTGTGATTTTACATCCTACTTTTTTTTATCTGTGTGAAAATAATGTTGGAAAATAAGAAATTGCTTGAGACAAGCAATTTCTTCTTGTTAATAATATTTCCTACCATAAAGGGTGGTCTCATTTTGAATTGGATCCATTGTTAAATTTCATCTTCAACTTCTTTGTTATTAATTTACATTCCAAAACACAGCTCAATTGACAGTATTGTTGCACTTTGATGGAAAAGGATTTTCATTATTGACAAGCACTCATATGGGGGTATTATTCCACTCTACTACAGTATAGAAGTCCATGTTTTGTAAAGCTGCTGTGGGCTTTTATGAAAAGAAAAGTAGTTCTTTACAAGCAGTGTACGTTTTGATTGTTTTGCAGACTGTCTGAATTACAGGAACACATTGCAGCTCAAACAGATATTGTAGCGTCCAATCAAATTTTGTTGTTTGACGGTCAACCCTTCAAGGAATGTGTCCAGCCCCTTATGCCCGTTTTCAGCTATCCTAAAGGAATCAAAGAAAGCAAACCAATCTTCTGCTTCTCAAGATCAGCGGATGACACTTGCAGATTTCCTCATTCTGTGATAAGTAAGTTTACAGCTATGTATATTCATGATAATAAGTATACTGCAGAACTAAATTTAAGGGCTAGGAGATGATCACTTGTCATTCCTTGAAAATACACTGCAACAATTTTATTTTTTGCAAGAGCCGATTTCAATATTTTGACTTTGAACTGCCAACAAAGCATCTTTAAATGTAGACAAATCGCTGAAATAGCCAACCCCCGTTTTGTAAAGTTGAAAGAGAAAACCTGTTGATTTTCGTTTATTCAGGGTTGGGTGTGTATCTTCTGAAAAACTTTTACTGTTCAAAGGAAACATTGAGTTAGCCGGGTTCTGTGGTACCTGTTTTTAGTGGCTATTTAACCTTTGGAAGAAATGGATTGACACCAGCTGGAGCAAGTTCTATTTCCCCCATCTGACACCAAAGAATTTTCAAGAGGTCAATCTTTAGCAACAAGTCAGTTGATTGTTCATAACAGTTCATCTGTACCTTTATTGTCCTTATGTTCAGAAAAAATGTTGAGAAATCAAGTGTAATATGGACTAAACTGGTTGATGTGATTTTTAATAACACTCGACGCTAGATGCAGGCCAACCTATTGCAGGAAGCAGGACTGTCTCGCAACCTATGGTGATGATGTGCTTCTGTAAATCTAGACCACCAGACAAGGATTGCTTATCAGGTGTACCAGTAGTTCAAAAATGTTCATATTTCCCCTGAATGACAGATTGTCTTAATGTAAGTTGCCTGGACAGTTTTCTGTCTAAACAAACATGTTGAAGCCATCTCAGAGCCTACTTTGCATCCCATGTTCTCAGTTCAATCATTTGAAGCATGTCGAACAGAAGCCCCATTCTGCGCCACAAAGCCCCCCAAGTTTACCATCTGGTAGAAATGTGTTAACTTTAATCTTCTGTTGCTTGTGCAAAATGCTAAGAACCTCCATCAGTACTGAGTCTATTACTAAATTCGAAAAACTTTCATTGGATATTTTCTGGTTATGCCATCTTTTAAATGGCCCTAAGAGCACTGAAGCTGGACTCCAGTGTTTGCAAAACACTGTTAGTCTATTGCAGCATATAGTAAAGCATCAGAAAAACACAATTTGCCGTATTCATTTTCTGTTAAGACTGCCGACTAAAGATATGAAAATTCTGAGAGTGGCCCTTAACTTTAGTTTAGTAGTATATAATTTTCTTAAAGGTTCCCCCACCTTTAAGTAATATATACTTATTTTCAAGTATTAAAGCTATCAATTTGAAACTTTATGGGAGGATAGATCTCAAGGAAGAGAAGTGCAGTGCACAAGAACTATAATTTTGGCTTGTATAATTTTGGAGTTATTGCCCTTTGTTTTTTTTTAAAACTAAGATTTTGTCCGCAGCATATCTCCTAAAGTATTAAAGCTATCAATTTGAAACTTTATGGGAGGATAGATATCAAGGAAGAGAAGTGCAGTGCACAAGAACTATAATTTTGGCTTGTATAATTTTGGAGTTATTGCCCTTTGTTATTTTTAAGACTTAGATTTTGTCCGGAGCATATCTCCTAAAGTATTTTAGCTATCAACTTGAAACTTTATGGCTGGATAGATCTCATGGAAGAGGAGTGCAGTGCACAAGAACTATAACTCTGGCTGGCATAATTTTGGAGTTATTGCCCTTTTTTATTTTAAAGACTTAGATTTTGTCGGGGCTTTATTTCTTTAAGTAGAACCCTTAATCTATTAGGCTTCAGTTTATTATCAAGCTTTCTCGGCGGGGCATGGCCATGTCCGACATGGCTCTTGTACTGATTGATATATTCTCTCAATACCAAATGTATTTGTCAAAAATCTTGAACAATGCTGTTCCAGGGGGTTTACTGCTTCCATAAATGTAAATCAATGAAAATTGTGCAAATGCATTATTTCTATCTTTTGCTATTGCAGGTAAATATATAATACTTACTTAGTGTTTTGTTTAAAAAAAATCTAACGAGGGTGAGGGAATAGATGATTGTTTAGGCTCTTCCGAGGCAATTATCAATTCCAACAACTGAGTTAGATATTTTTTTCATACAATACACTAACTGCGTATAATATTTATTTTATAACTTCTATTTGCCTTGTTTTTGTTGATGTTTCGAACAGAAATACAATTTTCTTTAAAAAAAAACCACATTTTGTTGTTGTTCTTATAATATCCATATGATATCATGAAAATGTCATATGGGATGATATCAAATGGTTATTTGTTTAGTTATTAGATAAAGTGATTTATTGGATGGCTTGCATGTAATGCATTTTTTCATGATATTCCTTTTAGAAGTAATTATAAACTTATGTGGGATAGTACCTTGAGGCTAGGAAAGGATGAAATGGTAATACTGGTGTGAGATATATCAGGAACCCATTGTTAGGTATTTCAGCCGATATGATATAACTGAAAGATTGTTAAAAGCGTTGTAAAACCTCATTCAATCAGTCTATCAATTGATGTATATGAGAGAAAAAGAACCTCAATTTTACTCAATGTTATTATACCCCCCACCTACAAAGTAGAGGGGGGTATATTGGTTTCACCATGTCTGTCTGTCTGTCCATCCGTCCGTCCGTCCATCCGTCCGTCCGTCCTTAGACCTTTTCGTTTCCGGACTCTAACTCAAGAACCAAAGGACCTACAATCATGAAACTTTATACAAATGTTCCTTATGACCCAAGGAAGTGCCCTATTGTTTTTGGGTCATATAGGTCAAAGGTCAAGGTCACAGTCAGCCTTCGTTCAATTTTCGTTTCCGGACTCTAACTCAAGAACCAAGTGGCCTACAATCATGAAACTTTATACAAATGTTCCTTATGACCCAAGGAAGTGCCCTTTGTTTTTGGGTCATATAGGTCAAAGGTCAAGGTCACAGCTAATTTTTGTTCAATTTTTGTTTCCGGACTCTAACTCAAGAACCAAGTGGCCTACAATCATGAAACTTTATACAAATGTTGCTTATGACCCAAGGAAGTGCCCTATTGTTTTTGGGTTACATAGGTCAAAGGTCAAGGTCACTGTAAATTATCGTTCAATTTTAGTTTCCGGACTCTAACTCTAGAACCAAGTGACCTACATGCATGAAACTTAATGCAAATGTTGCTTATGATCCAAGGAAGTGCCCTATCATTTTTGGGTCATATAGGTCAAAGGTCAAGGTCACAGTCAATTTTTGTTCAATTTTCATTTCTCGACTCACTCAAAAACCAAGTGACCTAGAATCATAAAACTTCATGCAAATGCTGCATATGACCTCAATATTAGTTACAAAAACATCCTGCACTAATAGCACTTACATTCTGACAAAGCACTTGTGGGGGGTATTAGTCCGCTCTGCGACAGTTCTAGTTCAATTTTGCTTGAGACAAGCTGATGTTAACATTGTTTAGAATAGAAATATTATTAAGTGAGCCTTGGTGAGCTTAATAATATGTCTTTTTCCAGATAAGGTTAAGATCTGCTTTTAACAAATAAAACTGGGTAACAGGTCCTATGTATTCTTGCTTGGAGACCAAACACTTTTACCTTCAATAGGGGTGCAATGTTTTGACCATCCACTGCCAATGTCTTTTATGTTTCAGAGGAATTTCCCAAGTTTTCTGCCAGTGTAACGGCTGAGGACTACCCTATAGCTAAAATGTGTGCAGCAATCACTTGTTACATATTTGAGGAAGTAAGAATATACAGTGCAAAGCAGGACTTAATGAGAGCTTCTGTACATGCTTGTGTGTGAGTAGTTATGTTTGTTTGAACCAATCCAAATGTAGTGGTTATGTTTGTTTAACCCTTGTCATGTTGAACGCAGAATATTCCTGCTCCAACAGCAGGTGTAGGCAAAGATCAGCCTGCACATATGTGCAGCCTGATTTTAGTGCACACTGCCTGACTTTCTTTTTCTAAACCAGAAATGTTTTAAAATCATTTTTTTTAAATAAATACTGATTCACAATATGAACATTCAGTGCTTTCAGTACTTTGATTTCATGTAACTTTCATTCAGAATAACAAAGGTTAACAGCACAAGGTCCAAAAGGACCAAAAGAGAGCTCTCTAAATGAAATTATGATTACCAGCTTCTTCTGATCTCAAACTGTACAGTTATAAGTTTAACCCCTTTCAGTAGTTAAATTCTTGATTAATCATATCAAAAGATGTTGCTGTGGGGTAGAAAACAGAAACCTTCATTTTCCACAGTATTTTCTGTAGGTTTTCAATGAGGACCATAAATAAAGTGTGCATGTGCAGAAATGAGTAAGAATTGTATTGCAGTTGTATAACATATTTGTGTTCCATCATGCGAAAAGGGACCATCTGGGCAGTGCGTAAAGTGTCAATCCTAGTCAGACTGACTAGGGTCGAAACTTTTTTGCACTGTGCTTATTTTCTGAATCTAGAATGTTCAATCTACCTTCCAGTGAAAGAATTTTTGAAATGCGACTTCTGGTAGACCTATGCTGCATCATATCTCTTTTCAATAATTCATTTTACTGAATTCCCGGATGGTCCCTAACAACTTATTTGTATCATCATTGATGTTTGTACATTTATTTGAATTTTAAGTTTGAGAAAATTCTTAGTTGAGCACAGAAAAAGTTTTATAACCTCTGATAATTTGTGTTATTTCAGACAAGACCTGTATCATGAATGTGGACATCTGGTGGATTATGAAATATTCCTGGATAGAAACTGTGAGAGTACTCTAAAGTGGAAAAGTGATTTTATTAGAACAATTGACAGGGAGTTCTCTGTCATAACAATTCTTTATAATCAGTTAGATCAGGGCACTGAACCTTTGTTGGAACTGAAAACTTTTCAGGATAATTGTGTTTATAAACTGGAAAATATTACAGCAACGGTTAGTATATTATATTCTGAGCATAATGTTTCTTACAGGAAAGTATTACATCAACAGCTAGTTTTTTCTACTCTGAGCATAATATTTCTTACAGAAAATTCAATAAAGGATTACCCCTTTTGAATAATTTCAACATGGCATACCATGTTTCCTCTGAAATAGGGTGTTCTATTTTGTAGTATGCCCCTTGAGCCCTGTAGTAATACCCCTTTTTCGACTTAGATTTTTTGCATAATCCAGCTTGTGCAGCCAAGCGTTGCACCCATAGGCGGTGCTCTTGTTTGAAATTGGGCCTGTCTTAAATTGTGTCATCCAGTAATGGGTTAAGAAAAAAAAATATTGTTCTGTTCCCAGCTAAACACCTTATTCGGGCCTGAGATATACAATTAACTGTTTTGGTAATCACTGTTTTGGTAATTACTGGAGAATTTACTCTTACTTCCAAGTTCAATTTAATTTTTCATCTTTACTTTAAAATTGCATTACATGTAAATAGTACATATAACATTAAACTAATATAGTCTTTTATTTTCATGTGTTTATCTTAGTATTGCAGCATAATTACAGCTTTAAACATGAAGTGCTAGTAAATTCTATGTTGATTACAAAAAGTTTCTATAATTGCAAGGCAAGATTTCATAGAAAAGGTTATAATTGACTTTATAACTTGTAGTTATGTCAGTTAAGAAATAAAATCAAAATAATTTTTTGATAACTTGTAGGTATGTCAGTTACGAGATAAAATCAAAGTACAATTACCTCTACTGAAAGACCAACAGTTACAGAAAAAACATCTGCGTAACTCATGGAGTGATGATTTAGGATGTACATCGGAAGATAGATGGTGAGATTTATGTATATTTCAATAAATTTATTTATCACAATATCTTTTTGCTTTGCCTTTCTGGAGGATATTGTAAAAATATGTAAATTATCACTTAGTAACTTCACCTTCAATGGCTCAGTGCAAAACAGTTATAACTGCCTATGAACATATAGGCAGTTACAACTTTTCCAAGCTGAGCCATCGATATGGCAATATCTTTATGCTTTCAAAATGAATTATTGAGAATTATCAAGTAGATTATGACTTGGTAATTTCACCACTAATCAAGTGAAGTTACCAAGAAATTATGCCATGTTTTTGTTCATTTCTACATTTCCAGTGTTATCTAAGAAAACACCAGTAAACAAATGATGTCCTGACGTTGCCCAACAATCACTAGGCTAATTGGCATGCTTTAAGAGATGATTTATAAAAATGTTCATATTTTATGTCATTTATGCAAGAAGAAAAATAGAATTAGTGTTTGTTTTGTGTGTATCGTTCATATATCTTTCTTTTCTTGATCAACAAAAGCCGCATTTTCTCTCTTGGCTCTCTTTGTTCTCTATTTTTATTAGCTTGGCTATTTAGAGACAAGATGATCCTAACCAAGTCTAGAATAGAAATGTCATTAAGCAAGCCTTGGTAAGCTTAATAACTTTTTCTATTCTAGACAAACTTAAGATCAGCTTGTCTCAAATAATCGAGTAACAGATTCTTTTTTATCATATCAACAACATTTTGTACGTTGAATACAAATTTTTGAAAAGCTCTGATAACAGAAATACTGCAAAAATGTATGTTATTTGACATGTTTTAGAATGTGATCTTACACATGTGTAAGACAAGGCTATCTCTGATGGCTGCTCGTTATAGAAGACAACAATGACTATTTGAGAAAATTCAATTTATGGACTGAAAAGCGTTTCTCAAGACAGAATACTAGTGATGGGCAGATAAATCGATTATAATCAACAATCAGTTAGTTTTGACTTCCGATTGTGATAATCAATTAAGAAATTACGTAATTGATTAATCGGGTCCTAACATACAAATGAGAGCCGTTATATCTTGTTTACAGAACTGACATCAAATGGATGGCTCAGCATGAAACAGTTGTAACTGCCTGTATGTTTATAGGCAGTTACAACTGTTTTATACTGAGCCATGGAGTTGGTAAAAAATCTGCAGGATACGTCTTTAGGTCATGTGTTTTAACTAAACTTTCATATTCAATTTTTCCTAGGAATGATACTGGGGGTGCTGTAATAATTTCTAAGAAAACAATTGTACAATCGATCATTAGTACATTTACTCTTCCACTAAAAACCGATTATGAATAGTAATTTGAAACCGATTGCCCTACACTACAGAATACATGTACTTATACTTGTTCAATTTCAGCATACCTAAAGTCAATGTGGTTGTTGACAATATTTTGAAGATAAAAACCCAATTCCATGAGGATCGTAAAAAGCCTAGCTTGAGTTTTAATGAAGAGCAGATTCATAAATATGAAAAGTAAGTTTTGACTTTCTTATTTCTTTCATTCATAGCATACAGATGACGGCTAATTTGAAAAAAAAGGAAAAACTTATATGCATAAAATACAATGATACTTGTAGTTACTGGAATTTATTCTTCATTGTGACTTCAAATACTGTATGAAGAAGGTATACAATATGGTGCCAATACATGCCCCATGTTTGATCCTTTTACAAAATGATTTTTTACCTCTTGATATTTTTTGTCAAAGCTTTAATGACTTCTGAGTTTTTAATGCTAGCTAGTCTGCTATTAAATAAGCCACAACATGGGATTATTGTGGTAAAATTCAATTGATTGACTGAATAAGATTAATCATATTTCTTATGGACTCCGCAGCACCTAACCATGGATTCCTGGTATTTCTCTCACAAGTACTACCTCAAACTATTCATGTCACATAGGTTTATGATTATCCCCCATTAGAAGGAGACAAATGACAGAATGAATATTTACAGTGACCTATGATCAAACTGGACCTGTCATGATTGAGATTCTGACACGATGCTAACTGCTCTATGGCTGTGCCTTTAAACCTTTGTCATGCTGAAGCAGGAATATTCTTTTTCAGACAGGAGGAATAAACAAAGATCAGCCTGCACATATGTGCAGTCTGATCATAGTCTATACCAACTGATTCTCCTGTTTAAACAAGAAAAGTTCAAAAATTGTATTTTCAAAAATGATACTGACCCAGGAAAAATGCATCCAGTGCTTTGAGAACTTTGATTTTAACCCTTGTCATGCTGAATGAAAATCCTTGGCAAAATTATATTATAATCAAAGTGCTGAAAGCTCAGTATTTCCTAATTGTGAGTCAATATTTGATTTAAAAAAAAAAAAACAATTTTGAAACTTCTGGTCTTAAAAGGAAAAACAGGTGGTATGGACCAAGATCAGACTGCACATATGTGCAGACTGATCTTTGTCCATACCTCCTGCCAAAACTGGATCAGCATGACAAGGGTTAATGCAGTTTTTGCCAAGTTTTTTATTCAGCATGACCAGGATTGAACATGAAACAACTTCAACTTCCAAGATTTGTGTACTAAGAAATAAAAGATTTTAATTTCTATTTCAGAAACAAGCTGAGTGAGAATTGCATCAAAGTTAAATCTCTGTTTTATGATCACTGTGTGAAAGGGGCTTCGGATCAGTTCATGAAGTTTGGTAGTTGGTATAGGTATGTTGATTTCTTTGGTGTTGACTATTCTTTTCCCTTTTCTCTTGCTGCTCATGAGATTTTACGTTAAAGCTTTGCTGTTTTTGGAAAAAAATCCTAAGGTATTGCTATAGCATTGGTGCCATGGTCATTGTTGTTGTTGTGCATTTTGTGATATCTATGGCATTACTGAAAGCATTCACTTGGAACTTGGCACACATGATCACTATCAAAGGAGCAATCCATACTTTCAAGGGGGAAAACTCTAGATGCATTACATGTTAATTATGCTCTTGTTTAACTTTTTTTTAGATTTTTTTTTATCCACCATCCAGCCCCCAACAGCTTAGCATCTGTGAGTCATGCTCTTGTTAAATCAAAGGGATGAATTCACTGGATGCACTTATTGTGAGTCAGTGTTTATTTTTTAAAAATACAAATTTGAAACTGTTTCTTGTTCAAGAAAGAAAATCAGGTGGCAAAGACTAAGATCAGACTGCATGTATGGGTAGGAGACTAAGATCAGACTGCATGCATGGGTAGGAGACTAAGATCAGACTGCATGTATGGGTAGGAGACTAAGATCAGACTGCATGCATGGGTAGGCTACTGTTTGTCCATACTTCCTGCCAAATCAAAAATATTCCATGTTCAGCATGGCAAGTGTTAACCCTTCCACTATTTACAAATTTCCCTGCTGAACACAAAGCTTTGACAGACAGTATAGACTAAGATCATTCTGCACAGAAGTGCAGTCTGATCTTAGCCTTTACAGTCTGCTTTATACTTCCTGATTATGAGGAAAAGTTAACCCAATGTGGATGAAATATCCTCAAAATTGACATTTGAATTTAAATTAAGAAGGATCATAGAAAAACTATGAATTCTCTGTTGTTTCAACTCTTGATTTTTACAGGGATGCCTGTCAGGTCAGACATCAATATGAAGCTGTAGAAGACCTGTTGACACGCTTGGCTAATTCACTGAAAAATTTTGTATCTAGTTTGTCTGAGGTATGTTACTGTTTTAATTACCCCACCATGAAATGGCAACAGGCATATAGAGTTACCTCTGTCCATGCATGTGTGAGTGCATACAGTTAAGAACATCTTGAAATTGAATGTGTTTTGAATGGAATTGAAGAGAGGTTAACCAATATATGTTCAAGATGATCAAAATTAGCGATATTTATTACCTCCCTTTAATAAGATATACCTACTTTTCTGTTTGTGTGTCTTCATGGACCAATCATACACTTTAAAATCCATACAAGCCAATAAAATCATAGAATAATTTGATTGATTTGAATGCATTACATATCGTCTTGACTGATTTGGAAATATTTTCTTAAGATTTTGGAGTGTTTTTTATCAATTTAAGGGAGTGTTTCGAAGGAAAGAATAGAGTACTGAGTGAGCAATTAAGAATGGTTTTGATTTGAATGAGTGTCAATTTTCACGATGTACATGTGTGTAGGATAGGGATGAGTGTGTGAGAGCCCCATTTCTGTCCAAGGCATAACTTCTACATTTCTGGATGACTTTCAAAACAACTTGGCACTGTTGTACCCTTGGTGAGTACTAGTGTCATGTGAAGAGTTTGTCTGGATACGCTGAAGGTCAAGGTCATAGCTGAAGGTCAAATGGGTCATGTGAAAAAATCAAAGTATTTATAAGGGCATCCATGCCTGTCAAACATATGCCTCTTTTTATCAACCAATATCTGTGTACTGTGTCAATGTAAATAAGGAACATATGATATGTAGAAAACAATCCCCTGCATTTATAAGATCTGGGGCATATTGTTTAACCATTGTAGGTTTCCCTATTCTTTTGTCTGTCAGCCCATCTGTCTCTAACTGTCTGCAAAACTTAAGAAAAAAGACAAATTTTGCAAATTACTTGGAGCCCATTTAAGGTACAATGCTTATATTTGGCATGATGATAGATCTCATGCATACACATCTGCAGATACTAAAGTCAAGGTCATGTTGCAAGGGCAAAGTCAAAGTTAAGAAAATTTGCCATTTTTTGTGGGGTATTGAGTTCCACAAACACATCTTATTTGTTGTTGGAATTTGAAGAATTTTGTTGATTTGGGTCATATTAAAGTTAAATTAGATTATAGATTATGTGTTAGTAGAATGCCACATATTAAGTAATATGTCCTCTTAAAACAGAACAAAGCCTAGTTTTTGTCAAGCCCACTTGCAGTGAGCAAATTATTGTTTTCACAATGATAGCTCCACTTGGCACATAAAATTAGCTTCAAGCCCACTGGTCAAGATCAAACTTCTTGGCTTGACCAAGGACAAACATCTAGTCATCTGTTGATAGATGATTAGTTTAATAAGTTTGGTATTTCTAAACTACTACTTCAATGTGCTCTCTATCTCGGCAGGGAATTAAGTTACACAAATTTGCCGATAATTTTCTATAATTTTGGAAATACTTATCTGATTTCAAAAGGGTTTGAAGCAGGGAAGATGAAAAAATGCCGGGGATTTGCTGGAGGTGTAAGATATTTAAAAAAAATTACAGATTAAAAAAAGGTATTGACAACCAAGTTAATTTTTACTTGGTCATCAAGATCATTTTTATCAGCAGATCTTTTAAAGTTCTATCACATGAGAAAATTCCTGACACTTACTTATCTTCAATTCTTGAAACACAGTCAACCCTTGTCATGCTGAACCTGGAATATTCCTGCTTTGGCAGAAGGTATAGACAAAGATGACCGTAGTCTATATCAGCTGATTTTTCTATTTCAACCAGAAAAGATTTTAAATTATTTTCCAAGACAAATACTGACTAATAAATAGAGAACCCAGTGCTTTCATCACTTTAAATTTAAAGAAATTTCATGATGGGTTTTATTCAGCTTTACAAAGGTTAAAATTGTTCATGTGTTAACAAAATTATTGACAATTTTCTGAAATAGCCGTGTCACTGATTCTCTGCTGTGTTTATCTAGCCCCTACACTTCTTTCTACAGCTGTGTTACCAGTATCACGATACCGTGTCTAGATTAGTGAGGAACATCGAAGATAAAATCAAAGATTCTGTCAGTGAAAAGGAGTTTATTTCTCTCCGACGAGACGCCTCACATTCATCCCGTTCAGAGTTACAGTCCAGGAGTCAGTCAAGATCATCAGTTAGTCCAGGTTCTCAGAGCAGGGATTCAAAACGACAGATGTTGAAATATGTCTTAGAAGGGTTAGTATTGGTTTGCTTGAAAATCTTCTAAGTCTTATTGAAATTGATAATTTGTGACATCAGAGCAAGAACTTTTGTAAGAACCTTATATATACTGGAACTTACATGAGTTTTGCACTAGACTTTTGAACTGATCTATTGATACTGGTTTAGCTATGCACTAGAAAACTATGTTTTGAGGGTTTATAGGAGTAAGCTTGTAAATTGGTCGATCTGTCAGTCTGTATGTGTTTATTTTGTGTCTGCTCTATTTCTTGGAAATTAATCAATAATATTTCATACAAACTTGGGAGATAGGATCAGTATCAAGCAGAGAAGCGCATGTCTGAATTTGGTTTTGATCCTTTGACTTCCACAGAGTTATGGCCATTTAGAAAAAAATGTCTGTTGTTCTAGTGTTTCTGACAATTGCTAGAATGTCAAAAGGTCAGTGAAAAAACAATATGATAACATATTTTGATTCCCCAGCACAAAAAGTTGTGACTGCCTATAAATATGCAGCAGTTACAACTGTCTTGTGCAGAGCCATCAAATTTTTTCAGACTGTGAAAATTTGAAAAGGAAATTTGAGTTAATGATCTACAATAAAAACAGTAGTATCATCTAGAATATAAAAAATTGTTGAGATACAGAAGAAGTTTGTTGTATTCCCTTTTACCAGAATGGTTTACTTTACTGTGCTTTAGAATGTTTTTTTAGCTCCACTGGCTGAAAGCCACTGGGGCTATTGTCATGGCGTTGTGTCCGTTGTGCGTCCGTCCGTGCGTCCAGTCGTAAACTTTTTCTTTAAAAATCTTCTCCTCAGAAACTACTGGATGGATTTCAACCAAACTTCACAGGAATGATCCTTGGGTGACCCTCTTTCAAAGTTGTTCAAGAAATTTTGATCCAATGAAAAACATGGATTTAATGGGCGTGGCTAATTTCCAAATATGGTAAAAAGTGACTTTTCTCAGGTTCTAATTGATGGATATCAATTTAATTTTACATGATTGATCCTTGGGTGACCCTTTATCAGTCTACCTAAAATTATTTTGATCAGATGAAAAATATGCATTTTATGGGCGGAGGTCATTTCTCTATATGTTATATAGTGGAAACTTTGAAAATCATTTTCTCAGAAATTAACAGATAGATATCAACCAAATTTTACATGAATGATCCTTGGGTGACCCTCTCACAGTCTACAAAAAAATATTGTGATCAGATGATAAATATGTCTTTTATGGGCGGAGGTCATTTCTCTATATGTTATATAGTGGAATCTTTCAAAAACATTTTCTCAAAAACTAACTGATATGATATCAACCAAATTTTACAAGAATGATCCTTGGGTGACCCTTTATCAGTCTACAAAAAGTTAGTGTGATCAAATGAAAAATGTGTATTTTATGGGCGGAGGTCATTTCTCTATTTGTTATAAAGTGGAAACTTTGAAAATCATTTTCTCAGAATGTAAGTGATGGATATCAACCGAATTTCACAGGAATAATCCTTGAGTGATTCTTTATCAGTCTATCAAAAATTATTGTGCTAGGATGAAAAATATGTATTTTATGGGCAGAGGTCATTCCTCTATGTTATATAGTGGAAACTTTGAAAATCATTTTCTCAGAATATAATTGATGGATATCAATCAAACTTCATTAGTATGATCCTTGGGTGTTCCATTATCATGCAGCCAAAAATTATTGTCATTGGATGAAAAATATGTCTTTTATGGGCGGAGGTCATTTCTCTATATGTTATAATAGTGGAAACTTTGAAAATCATTTCAACCCAATATATCTAAAAATTGTAGTCAAACCTTAGAAAACAAGAATTTCAAGCCTGTGGAGCGACTCAAGCCATTCATGGCTTTCTAGTTCTTCAAAAGTGTTAATCAATTTACTAATCTTTTTATTAACACTAGTTTATTTTGTGACAGATCTTGTTGATAATACTTATCCTTTTAATATTATTTTAGTTTAGAGGGACAAAAACAATCTATTGATTTAATAAAGAAAGATGTAGAGGAGAATTCAAAACTGTTGAACAGGTATGTCAGTCATATTCATCATTTTTTACATTTTGAAGCTTTCTTATTTTGATTTTTGAATACAAACTTTTACAAGTGTTTGAAAAATGAACTCTGTAGGGAATAGAAATAGAATGTAGATTCTCTTAGTGAATTTATAACTTTAGTAAGATATTCATTTGTCTCTTCCAACTTAAAATGAAGAAAAAACGTACTTGCCTTTGGGTTGGCTTTGGAAACCTTTAATAAATGGAATTACTTGTGTCATTTAGATAATCAGGTGGGCCATATTTGTTGCAATTGAAATATATAACCACTCTTGATTATCGGAATATATATTTGAGACTGTGGGTGACATTTCCAACAATTTCACGTGTGCACAAAGCAAAGTTTCTGGCCTGCCTGTGCATCCGCACAGTCTGACCAGAATCTTCACTGTGTGCTCCGTAGATAAGTAAGGTCTTGTTCTCATTTTGGGTTGTCAGTGAAAATTCTTCTTGCATGATGTGGATGTCCAGACTGTACAGTGGTTTCACCTCGAGCACGTGAAATTGTCGTAAATGTAACACACAAGCCCTTTTCCTAGTTGTGAGACTGGTCATGTTAGTACATCACCAGGTGGCACTTGTCCTTTGTTCCACCAATGGATTGATTATCCTAGACCTATGTGGGATAGCAGCTGGAGGCTAGGAAAGGATGTACAGTCAATCTTGTCTTAAATGACCACTCAAGGGACATCA
Source organism: Fragum whitleyi (assembly GCA_948146395.1). NCBI lineage: Eukaryota > Metazoa > Mollusca > Bivalvia > Cardiida > Cardiidae > Fragum > Fragum whitleyi. The sequence goes on from OX411550.1 coordinate 9,202,410, forward strand.
TAAAAATGGTCGCTAAAAAAATGGTTACTGAATACTAAACATTGAAATACAAATCTTCTCTCGGAACTCGGGCACCCCCCCCCCCCCCCCTTCAATTTCCCAAGAAAATATATCAAGAGTTTTGTTGCTGAGAGAAAGTGATATTACTCATACAATCATTAACAAAGTGTTACTTATTGCACAGCTAGGCCATTTATTTCTTTTACATCACATACAAAAGATCGAACAAAAAAAATTGACAACTGTTAAAGAATCATTTGTAATTACATTTTAATCACTTTGGATGTGTTTTTAACACACTTGCAGCTGTTTTAATGTCGTAGAGATTCAAAAGAAAAATTAAATGATATAAATTTCAAAATTGCCGATTTTTCATCAACCTGTAGTACTTTCAAGCTTTCAATCAAGTTTTTCTATTGACAGTTTCATTTTATCTTCCAGCAAGAAGGTGTGATAAATAGAGGATTATCAAAAATTAATTAGTTTGTATTGTCATGCTAGTATTTTTCAATGATTTTCACAGGTTTATGACAGGTTATGAATTGAGATCTTATCAAATGGTCGCTTAATAAACTGTCAAATGGACCAATAATGTCAGCGACCAGTCACGTTAGACAAAAGTCGCTTCATATAGCAATAGATTAGAGTAAAAGCCTACAGGAGGACCTCAAAGTGGTCGCTAAACAGAAAAGGTCGCTGAATACACATGGTCACTCAAGAAATTTAGACTGCAATGGGAGTAATGGTGTAAGAAATACCAGGAAGCCATTGTAAGGTGCTCCAGCTGCCTGGATATAACTGAAAAATTGTTGAAAGTAATGTAAAACCACATTAAAACAAACAAGCAAAAAACTATTAACACCCAAACATTCATACCTCTATCAATCTCCTGCCCCTGTACAGATTAATGTGTGTTGAACTAGCAGGGGTTGAAAAATCTTAAAAACCCAACTAGTCCTGTAGGACTAGTAACCATAAATTTCAACTCGCCCTTAAACCAAATGAGCTCGCCCTTCAAAATTAATAAAATGTAAGTTAGTCTTATAACAAGAACACAAGTCATTTGAATTGGTTGAAATTTTCATCCCGGTATATATTTAACCCATTGTGACAGTACTTTAATGAAATTAGAACTTTCCACCCAGTGTGTATGGAAAAGTATGTTCATATGACATGTGTGGAAAGGTATGTTCATATTACATGGTTTGCTATTTTGTATTCAATATTAAAGAGATGGGTAATCTATGTGGTCTCAACATGTACAGAATGAATATCTTGATGAGCAACACAGATAATAAGGAATTTGGGATATTAGCAACCTGGACCACAAAACCATTTCTTCTTTAGCCTATGAAAAATCTGATGGATAATCGGCACTCTTATCATTGAATCTCACGAATAATAGAAACAAATTTTTTGAACCAGTACCATATTTTATTGAATATTAGAAACAATCGGGAGATTAAATGCGGATTTTTTTTATTAAAATACAAATAAACAAGTTTTGACCTGGAATAACTTCTTTGCTTTAGATATATTTTTCTTTCGTTGTCCGAGTGTTAGCTGCTCTTTTAAACAACCAATGTCATCCCCGCTCGGCTTTTTGAAATAATAATCGGTGATCTTTGAAATGCGACCCGCTCCCCTTTTTTGTGTGCGTGTTTTTATTTTGTTTTTTGTTGTTTTAGAATTTTTTACTGAAAGAAAATCTCTAAAACCATCCCTACCATCTTTCTCAAAGAATTTGAAGGCTTTTGAAAGGGCGCAGATATGATTGAACGCAGCAAGTGTACATTACCGAAATTAGATTAATTATGCGTGCACAAAAATCGCTGTTTCTAAATAATTTACTAATGAAAATTACTTACTTCAAATAAAAAATATAATCCTTATCAAAATATCCGAGTGGTAAAGATGTGAGAATATCATAAGATTTATTTTAAAACCAATCTTTAATATGACGTCACTGTATAAATTTCTCAGAGAATGGCCCGACTTCAAAAGGACCGCCGAACACCTGTACTGGGCGAGGTCATCTGTGTTTTCACAGCAACACAATTTTCTCTCGTGTGTACACGATAGTCTGATTTAATAGTCGCATAAATAGTGGATATAAAAATATAATGGATAGTCTTTAGAAGGGTAACTGATTTTATTTCGGCTCATCCAGTTTACAACTCTCATCGTCGGAACAATTATCTTTTTAAAGACAATTTGCAATTTAGAAGCCGTTGGAAATCGGGAAATATTAACTGCGACTACGATGCTTTATTGCAACGGTCATTGGTTTAAAGATGCGCTTTTCCTTGCATGATTGAAAGCCTAGATTTGTACTCGCCCCGTCGGACTAGCTCACCCAAAATTCTACTCGCCCTCCGGCAATTTCTACTCGCAAATGCGAGCGGGCGAGTGGAATTTTCAACCCCTGGACTAGATCATGATTATTGAAGACAATGAACTTTGCAGTGATGTAAATGAACAATATTCAAAAGTAGCTTAAAACTTCACACCAACAGTTTCATAGTTATAAGCATGTTTATCAGGGCTTTTTCTTTGGTCTTCAAATGCTATTTACTAGTGATGGGCTGATTAATCGATATACTCGATAATCAGTTGGTTTTGGCTTCCAATGCAGATTATCAATTAAGAAATCTCGTAATCAATTAATCGGTAAAATGCTACCATTTAATGTTTTGAAAGAATAATGTCACTTCTTTAGTCTGGGTTACTTTTCATTTTCTGGTAACATCCTTTTACTTGAGAAAAAAAATTTATTTTTAACCATCCCTTAGAATGGACCTACACTTACATATCAGTGGTCATAGACCACTGACAGTTGAGGATAGGTCCTTTCCAGATATGTTAAAGGACATATACATAGTTTATATTGATCTTTAAGAAAGCGGTTGTAGTATCGATCATTAGTTGATTTTGCTGTCAACTAAAAACAATGATCAATTATGATTTGAAACCAATTGCACAACACTACCATTTACTAGTGACTATCTGTCTGTCTGTTTTTCTTCAAATACCCTCCCTGTGAATTAAACCTTTCCTGTATGTTGAAGACTTTCTTATGGTAGTGGACCCATAATAGTTTTGCAACATTTCAAAAATCATGATCTTTCACAATGTTGACAGAGGTTTCTTAATGAAAATCATTAGGAAACCTTGGTTAACACTGTTAAAGTTCATTACATCCGAAACGTTTCAGAACTATTACAGGTCCACTACCTTAATTACCTCGCTTGTATTTGGCAAGAAGGTTCCTCTCATAGATCTTTCAGGGAAATCTCTGTCAGGCAACATCAAGGTCATCTGTCATGCTCTAAGTACTGACAAATTTGCCATTTCAGGAACATTTTAGTTTTAAAAATGTGACCATCTCGGAACTCTGTAAAATGTATATTTGAGAAAGAGATTGGGTCCAGCATAGGTCAACCAGAGGTGGCATTTCTATATATTCTTTCTTTGGAAGGTAGATTAATCATTCTAGATTTAGAAAGTAAGCACATTGCAAAAAGTTTCGACCCAAGTCATTCTGCTCAAATGCACAGTCTGACTCGGTTCAACACTTTACGCACTACCCAGATGGTCCCTTTTCATGTGATGGGACGCAAATGTATTGTTGTTTGTCAGATGAATTTGACAGTAATTATTTGCTGTTTCAGCTTCTCAAACCTACTGCATGATGTTGAAGGACAACCCAGAGTCCAGATAAATTTTTAAAGGCCCCAGTTGGAACTGAATGTCTTATCGTAACATTTATGAACATCTTTAGTGTCAATCATCTCTTCACAATGTCACATTCTTCACACTCATATACATACATGTATAATGTCTCTGTAATTCCCAAATCTCATAACTACAGCTTGAATAAAGCTGTAGTCATGAGGTTTAGGAAATATGCAAATGACTCTTGGCTTCACATATTTTGCTCATATATTTATTTCATTATACCACTAGTATTTTTATTCATATATTTTGTTTTCATTTCTATGGCCCTGATTAAACAATTATATAGAAACTTATCTGACCATTTTCATTTAGGGAAAAGGCAGTTATTAATTCATAAAACTTTTTTTCAATGATAATATTTTACTATGCGAAATTATTGAAGTAATATCCATATTATGGGATATATTAAAGTAATATCCAATTTGTTAATGGCTTAATTTATTTTATCATTTCACAATTGGGTGACCTATATCTCATAACTCTAGCTTGAAAAAAGCTGTAGTTACGAGAATTAGGTGGCTCAATCAGAAATTGTCAGAGGATTGAAATAAACGAAATATGAAATGCATTTCCTGATTAGAGTAAATCACAACTCGTGTTTGATGTAATGTAGAGTTGGTGCAGAAAGATTCGTCTCCCTTTCTAAATCAACTTTACAATTAATTAAATGTGTAAGGGAATGTAACTTGTAAAGGAATTAAACATGTAAAGGAATTAACCGTAAAGGAATTAAACATGTAAAGGAATATGGTAAAGGATTTATGTAATGAGTATAAACATCAATGGAAAAAGTAAAAAATGACTCAAGGATAGTTTGAAAATAATTCAAGGGTTAGTGTAATTTCATACTATGTACCTATACAATTAGTATACGTTTAGTATATATTTGCACTCTTCCCTTCAAATATTCATCTTTTACGGTTAGAGATAATCTTGACATCTTCATTCTGAAACCAAAGGGACAGTATTTGGAATGATAATGAATGATTAAGAATTTCAAAATAAGACAAAAAGAAATACCATAAATAACACAAGAAAAGTTAATAATCATAAAAACGTCATCTTGACAACTCAGCTCAAAACGGTTGTAACTGCCTATAAATATAACATTGTTTTGCGCTAAGCCATCTATAAATAAATGAAATTTCTTCAATGCTCTAAACCATCCATTATTAAACTGATTTATTTGAAAAGAATGAGTCATAAGTGATATAATTTGATAGTGAAAGTATCTCTCTGTTTAATAGAATGAATATTGAAAAATTATTTGTTCGGGAAGGAGAAATTGCTTGTGTCATAAATCAACCCTGCTGTGTGATCAGGATAAGAAAACATTGCAAAAAATGCACAAATTATACCCAGCTTTGCATGTGCACTAGTGTACATAGCAGTTATAATTTGCGCACAGTATACTGTGCTTTCTTATCCTGAACGCATAGCTGTATCATATTTTGTTATAAGTTTGATAATATTCTGCGGCCCATTTACATGCAGACTATTCTTATAAAAGTTTGCAGTATGGCAAGGAATATGTTTGGCACAATTTATCAAATCTGATTTGAGCCTCTAAGTGACAGTTCCAACAATTTGAGCTTGATCCCCAAATGGGGCACTCACTCCTTCTGACCATTTGTCTTCCACCAATGGGTTGATAATAGTAGACCTGTGTGGAATAATAGCTGAAGGCTAGGAAAGGATGTAATGGTGATACTGGTGTGAGAAATACCAGGAATCTATTGTTAGGTGCTCCAGTTGCGGCGATATTACTGACAGATTTTTGAAAGCGGAGTTAAATACCATTCAAACAAATCCAACAATTTGACATGTCCGCACGGCAAAGACTCTCGCCAGCCTGTGCATCCGCACAGTCTTACTAAAGTCTTTGTTATGCACTCTGTAAATAAATTAGGTCTAAAATACATCTCCAAGTGTCCAGGAATTATTCTTGTTGAATTATGTGGTCGTCTAGGCAGCACAATGTCTCTCCTACGGGACCTTTGAAATTGTTGGAAATGTCATGCACAGGCTCATTTATATTTGAGCTTGTGAGTAACATTTCCATAAATTTCACAGGTGCTCAAGGTAATGACCAGTCTGTGCACTCTTAGAAACATAGTGAAATTGACAAGTTGATTGATTTTGGAATGATAGTGAATCAGTAATGAATGAAATTTAAGGGAGGAAAAACATTTAACTAATTTCAAAAATTGGATGAAATTATCGATACTGTATTTCTTTTGCAAAAATTGACCAGAAACTACAGATAGAGGGGGTATTTGGATTTCAAATAAAACAATTTCATCAGTACTTGCACAAAACCTGTATTGTGGATTCTCATCGAGACAATTCAAATGAGTACTCACAACATAGGGTTTCAATGAGAAAATAAAGATTTTAGACTGGAAATATCCCCTCTTATCTGTACCTATGATGGACATAAATTCTAATTTTTGTGTCTTCACTGACCAATCAAAGACCTTAAAATCCACACCAGCTGGATAAATCTTGGAATTATTGATAAAAACCAATGAAATGTTCTAACAATTTTGGATGGTTTTTAACGATTTCGGAGTGTTTTTGAGTGACTTAAGTGAATGTTTGGAATGATTGAATGCAGCACTGAGTCTGCAATTTAGAATTGCCTAATTCAGGGTGAATATCAATTTCACAATGTTACAAACTGTAGTCACACAATCTAGGCCCTAGGTTATAAAACTTTTCTCAGGCTCAAATGAGAATTTTCTCAAATTCTGAATTTACATAAATGTATGAAAATAAAAGATAATATTAATAAGTTGTTATTTATATTAATATTATCTTTTATGTTAATACATTAAATGAGTATCAAAACAGAATTATGGTTTTAATCTCAAATTGAAATTTGAGAAAATTTTGAATTGCCAATAAGAAAAGTTTTATAACCTTGGGCCCCTGATCAGAGTTTTCCTTACATGCTCAAAACAGCTACTGGATCTCACTGTGGATATTGAGAGAATATTTTGACACTCTATTGCTACTCATGCTGCTAAATGTGTGTCCATTGTGTGCAAATTGAATTGTTAGAAATGTCATGAACAGGCTTATTTGTCTTCAGTTGCTTCTTACTTTGATGCAGAATTTCGTTAAGTAAAAATGGGTAAAATTTGTTAATTTCGTAATTGTTGTCTTTGCTTAAGGTTCATGTAAAGAGTTTGAGACCCAATATTTAGGGCACTTCATTAGCCAAGAAAAAGCACTATGTCCAGGTATATTATATATCAAAATGAAGCTATTCGTGAGCACAAGCAGTTAGGCAACATAAGACCGCCATAGCTATAGTGGTATAGCCAAAACATTTTGTACAGAATAAGCAACTGCTTGACGGTTGGATAAAATTGCCCCGTATTTTAACAAAGTACAGTCTGAAGTACCATCCAGGTAGTGCTACAACCTTAGATATAAAACTCAGTCTCAAAAGGCTATTTTGAAACAATCAATTTCCATTTATTTTGTCAACATACATGTCAAACCGGTTTGGTCTGTTTTCAAAATAGATGTAAGGTATGGTGCAACATCACACCATAATATTGTGAAATATTTTCTGCGATTTATTTCAAATTATAGTTTTATTTAATTCAATGATCTACAATATTACTATATATTTATCATTCTGTGAAATAGAAATTGATATATTGCTAAACAACCTTACAGGTATATAAACAATAAATGTCTATTTATGTTGTGATAACACACCATACCCTAAAAAGATCTACACATTTACAAAATTAGAATGACATATATGACATATGTGTTTATAAAATAAGTCAAAATAAATTGCTTGCATAACTACGTTTTGGGGCTGAGTTTTATACCAATGGTTGTAGCACTACCTGGATGGTACTTTAGGCTAGGCTTTGTTAAAATATGAGCCAATTTTATTCAACAGTCATGCAGTTGCTTGTTCTGTACAAAATGACCCTTTTCCACAATGTTTTGGCTATACCGCTATAGTTATAACAGTCTTATGTTTTTCAACTGCTTGTGCTCATAAATAGCTTCATTTTGATATATAATATTCCTGGACATACTGCTTTTTCTTGGCAAATTAATGCTCTTAAAATTGGGTCTCAAACACTTTACATGAACCTTAATATAATTGTAACTGATATCATATGTACATTCATGATTGTTCATCTTTTCTAATTGAGAACTTAATCCGTTGGCGCTGGATTAAACATCATGTTATATTAAATACAATTATTTATATTACATATTCACTTATCCCTCATAATTAATTCATTGTCATTGAACATCATCAAAGAATTGTATTTTATTAATGTTTTGATAAGACATTTAGTTCCTATCCTTTTTGTGGCCTTTAAAAAGTCATCATAATGTAATACTATGCGTGAAGAGTGTACAAGAAAGAGAAATATGGAATAAGAACAAGAAGATTCATGAAATCAACAGATTGCCGATATCAAGCAGAAATTTGACCTAAACGTTGTAACTGTTCAAGCTGCAGGTGCCGCCACCATAGCGCAGTTGGTTAGGCATAAGACTTCCAATCTGGAAGTAGTCGTGGGTTCTATCCCCGGTGGCGGCAAATATCCTTTCCGACGTTTGTCTCTCACCAATGGGTAGATAATCGTAAACCTATGTGAGATAGCAGTCGGAGGCTAGGAAAGGGTGTAATGGTAGTACAGGTGAAAGAAATACCAGGAATCCATTGTTAGGTGCTCTGGCCGCCACGATATAACTGCAAAATTGTTGAAAGCAGCGTAAAACCCATTCAAACAAACAAACAAATCAAGTTGCAGGTATCGTATTAGCCCTTGTCATGCTGAACCAGGAATATTCCTGCTTTTGTAGGAGCTATAGACAAACATCAGCCTGCATATATGTGTTCTGTTTCTCACTTTCAAATCAGAATTGTCAAAAGATTTAGTTTTTAGCTTGGCTGTTTTCGGAGAAAACCCGAGGTATTGCTATAGCCTCCTTGTTGTTGTTGTTGTCGTCGTCTTGCAAAAACTTTGACATTTTGTTATATCTCTGGTTCTACTGAAGGCATTCACTTGAAACTTGGCACACAGGTTCACCATCAAAAGATCAGCCCAAACTATCAAGGGGATAACTCTAGATGCATTTTGTGCAAATTATGCCCCTTTTTTCAACTTAGATTTTTTCCCACCATCCAACGCACGACAGCCGAGCGTAGGCACCTGTAGGCGGTGCTCTTGTTCAAATAAGAATTTACCTACAGTTGGTATTTTCATTGCTTTTTGCCCTTTGATTTTGATGAAAATTTTTAGCCAAAATTTATTCAGCATGACAAGGGTTAAGATGCCCACCATCGATTTATTTATTGTTTCACGTCTGATTTTTTATTTTATGCTGATAGATAACTTAGGGGGTAAAGCAAAATATTGTGTGTTGCTGTATTGTGCAAACAAAAAGATAATGAACTAACAGTCGATTTGATTTGAACAGTACTTTATCTGCAACATATTTTGATGGCTAAGCGCAAAACAGTTGTAACTGCCTATAAACATATAGGCAGTTACAACTGTTTTATGCTGAGCCATCAATATGTGACCCATCATGAGAAAAGGGACCAGTTTGGGAACTATGTAACATTCTATATAACACTAGCTAAGTTTGAAAAGCTTCAACCCAAGCCAGTGTGTGCAGTCTCTGCAGACTGACGAGGGTTGTCACTTTTCACACTACCCAAGTGGACCCTTTTCCCTCAGGGTGTCACATTTGTAAAATAAAAAATCGTAACATCTGATATTTTCATGCAACTCCATCTTTATCAAAGATGAAGCAATGCCAATAAAAAGTAACATAGATTTTACAGCTATTTTAGTCAGATTCTCTGTAACCACATATGACTGTATATTCTATTCATATATCACTTTGCAATGAAGAAAAAGCTTTCTGTCATAAAAATGATGAATAGATAATTTTTTTTAATTTTATAGATCAAACATCTTTCATTTAGGCTTACCATTTCAATCGTCAATGAAACTCTATGGCTCAGCATGAAACAGCTGTAGCTGCCTATAGATATATAGGCAGTTACAACTGTTTCTAGCTGAGCCATAGAATCGCTTGTTCATTATTTGAACTTCTATTTAAAATTTTGTCTACAAGCTTTTTTGAAAAAGTCAAAGAATTTGTGACATGGGAGGATTATCAATACACAAAGGCGGTTTAAGATTATATTTCTAGAATTTAATAATTTAATTGTCATTAATCAATTAAAGGAAGAAAAAGAAAAATTAATCAGTATAATACATATTTACTGTTACACTGTATCAATATGCATAGTTATATGTATGATAATATCAAGTATTCCATGTACATCATGTTATTCAATTTTGATTCGACACAGTATAATAATATGTATATTTAGGCCAATAACTATTGAAGAAATAAATATATTGTAATTTGTAACCAGTAACCGATTATTTTGGCACTCAAAATGTGACCTGGTACACAAAAAAGGACAATTAGGGAACTTCTTAAAATTGAATTAGAACTGTAACACAGGAAGGAATGACCTGGATTGCCTGTTAAAGGTCACCCCTAGCAGACTATGTGGGCTATCTAGGGTCTAAACTTTTCACTCTGTGCTTGTTTTCTTAACCCTTTGTTGTTTAATCCCTGCTTTTTACGTGCCTGTGATTTTATGATTGAGAAAACATTGTGAAAAAGGAAGAAATTGCTTCTGACAAGCAATTTCTTCTTTTTCCACACTATTTTCTACCCTACTGAATGGTTACTTTTCAATTTAAATCCACTTTAAATTTTCGTCTGCAAAACCTTTGAATTTGGACAGGTCCAAAATTTTGTAAAACAGGAAAGGGTTAAAGTCAACCTTAGTCTGACTATGCGGGCTGCACAGGCTGACTAGGGTCTAAACTTTTCATTCTTTGCTTGTTTTCTTCACTTGAATGATAGATCTACCTTCCCTTGAAATATTTTTTGTAATGTGACATTTTACTTAAAATAGAACCATCCTCTTTTTTATCCCCTGCCTTCTCAGCAAAGGGGATATAGTACTGGTCTCCATCCGTCGTTCCCTCATTCCGTCACTAAACTTGTCCGGAGCATATCTTCTAAAGGATGAAAACTATCTACTTGAAACTTAAAAGGTGGATATATCTTATGGAGGAGAAGTGAATTGCACAAGAACTACGACTCTTGCTTGCATAATTTTGGAGTTATTGTCTTTTGTTATTTGAAATACGTAGATTTTGTCCGGGGCATATCTCTGAGAGTTAAATAGCTATCAACTTGAAACTTGATAGATCTCATACAAGTACAGTGCTCAAGAACAACAACTCTTGCTTGCATAATTTTGGAGTTATTGCCCTTTGTTAATTTTAACTCTTACTTTTTGTGTATTGGTAGAACTCATGATTAGGAAGCTCAGTACAAAAGAATCCTTAATCTCGTAGGCTTCAGTTTACAATCAAGCTTTTATGGTGGGGGTGGCCATGGCTTTTGTCAAAAATTTTTAGGACAGTGTTACCAGATGGTCCCTTTTTGCATGACAGGTCACATATTTGAAAAATAGATTGGTAACAGACGAGACAACCAGAGGTCACTTTTCAAAAATTCTTTAGCAGGCAGATAATTCTATATTCCAAACCCAGTCGAATGCATAATGTTTTGATCCTAGTCAGCCTGCAAAATTTCAAATGGTCACTTTTCACATGATGGATCACAAATATTTGAGCCTATGTCTGACATTTCCAACAATTGCATATGTGCAAGATACAAGGGCGTAACTACCATTAAGCAAATTATGCAAATGCATAATAGAAATATATCCTTTTACAAAAAATGTTGTTTATGAATGATCATAATATCAAAACTACAGCTTATTCAAGCTGTAGTTATGATGTTTTGATTATTCACCAAAGCCAAAATCATAAAAAAGGGGAGCAGACGGAGGTCATTCATCTTTTGTCTCAGTCTATATATATTGCCTTTATCCTTATATTCTATGTTGGTTACCTTCTGAGTGTGTATAAATTTAAAAATTCTGGTAACGCCTATGAAATATACAGATGTTGAGCATCATAGATAACAACACAATGCAATAAGAATATATGCTGACCACCTGAAGAGGCATTAAGACCATATCTATCTATATAGCGCAGAGTGAAGACTCTGGTCAGACTGTGCAGCTGCACATGCTGATCTGAGTCTTAACGTTGCGCACCTGTGAAATTGTTGGAAATGTAAGGCAGAGACTCATTTGGAATGGAGATAAGATAAGGTATAGCAATAGGATTTATATTTCAGTCGCTTTTTAAAACCAATATAATTAATTAAGCACTTCCTATAGTTGCAGAGCCTTCTATATGAGCAGGTTTGTGATATTTGAAATAATTTTACATACATGTTTGTCCTTAACAGAGGGTTTCTATTGGGTGCTCATAAAATACGAGTGTAGGACAAAACCACACCAAGACAAAAGCCCACTGGGACAAAACCCCACCAGGACAAAATCCCATCAGGACATGGTTTTGTCCTGGTGGGGTTTTGTCTGGTGGGATTTTGTCTAGTGGGGTTTTGTCCTGGTGGGGTTTTGTCCGTTCACCATGAAATACAGAATTTATGGATGGATTAAAATACAATAAGATAAAAGTGAATTTTTTTCCAAGTTTTAACCTGCTTTAGATTAATAGTCTAATGAATTTGGTAAATAATGAAGTTTGATATCCTTTAAAGAAAAATGACCTGAATTATAATTGCAAAACCTTTTTCATGCTCAAATGAGAATTTTATCAAATTTGGAATTTAAATAAATTAATGCACATAAAAGATGATATAATATTAATAATTTATCATTTTTAAAAATTTATTAATTTTATCTTTTGTGTTTATATATTTATTTTAGTAATTCAAGGCCTTAATCTCAATTTGAAATTTGAAAAAAAATCCAAATTGAGCTTGAGAAAAGTTTTATAATCTCCAGCTCTATTTTTCAGAGTTGTTTTGACTTGCTGTTTTTATTTCATATTTTCTTTAGATCTTGCACTCTTATATTTTATTAATTTTGATGACAATATAAATAAAACTAGTGCAGTAGGTTTGGGGCGGAAAAACGGTCAATGGAGGTGGAGTTATGGACAATATTCGATAACAGTGTGGAATTAAAAATTTCTTTTTTTGCCTTATTAGCTCCACTGGCTGAAAGCCACTGGGGCTATTGTCATGGCGTTGTGTCCGTTGTGCGTCCGTCCATGCGTCCGTCCGTGCGGTCGTAAACTTTTTCTTTAAAAATCTTCTCCTCAGAAACTACTGGATGAATTTCAACCAAACTTCACAGGAATGATCCTTGGGTGACCCTCTTTCAAAGTTGTTCAAGAAATTTTGATCCAATGAAAAACATGGATTTAATGGGCGTGGCTAATTGCCAAATATGGTAAAAAGTGACTTTTCTCAGGTTCTAATTGATGGATACCAATTGAATTTTACATAAATGATCCTTGGATGACCTTTTATCAGTCTACCAAAAATTATTGTGATCAGATGAAAAATATGTATTTTATGGGCAGAGGTCATTTCTCTATATGTAATATAGTGGAAACTTTCAAAGTCATTTTCTCAGAATCTAACAGATAGATATCAACCAAATTTTACATGAATGATCCTTGGGTGACCCTTTATCAGTCTACTAAGAATTTTTGTGATAGGATGAAAAATATGTATTGTATGGGCGGAGGTCATTTCTCTATATGTTATATAGTGGAAACTTTTAAAATCATTTTCTCAGAATCTAAGTGATAGATATCTACCAAATTTTACATGAATGATCCTAGGGTGACCGTTTATCAGTCTACCAAAAATTATTGTGATCGGATGAAAAATATGTATTTTATGGACGGAGCATTTCCCTATATGTTATATAGTGGAAACTTTGAAAATCATTTTCTCAGAATGTAACTGATGGATATCAATCAAACTTCATTAGTATGATCCTTGGGTGATCTATAATCATGCAGCCAAAAATTATTGTGATTTGATGAAGAATATGTCTTTTAGGGACGGAGGTCATTTCTCTATATGTTATGATAGTGGAAACTTTGAAAACCATTTCAACATCAGTAGAACCTGAAATATCTAAAAATCTAGCCAAAACTTAGATTTGCTATTACAAGAAATTCAAGCCTGTGCAGCGACTCAAGCCATTCATGGCTTTCTAGTATTTTTTTATTGTGAATTAAAAGTGTTTTTCTTGGTACTCTTGAGTTGCCTTGTATGAATCTTTTTTCCTAATATTCAGTTATAAATAAAAAGAATTCTTATTAAAAATAATACATTTTTTGATGTTATTATAAGCTTTTGTAGTTTAATCAGCTCCCAATTGTGTGAGTGGGTTTGTCCATAAACGGTTAAACCATTTTAGCTCACCTGAGTACAAAGTGCTCATTATGAGCTTCGGTACATGTATTGCGATTTAGCTGTGTCCATCCTCCTGGTGTCCGTCAGCATCTTGTGTGTACTCTAGAGGTCACATTTATGGCGGAAATGTCGTAACACTTGGTCAGAATTTTTGTCTCTATCAGCCCTCGGACAAGTACAAAGTTGGCCAATAACTTAGTCTCAGGGTCAAATTCTCAAACAATGATGGTTCTATATCACTCAACTTTGAATGCCAGTTCCAAGTTTAATACCTTACTATTTGACAAACAGAATCAAACAATATAGAGGCTATAACTTCAAATATAAAAATGGAAGTTACTGTGAATATTTTTGGTGAAAAACATGAGTGCCTGAGACCCCTCTACTCTTTGAAATGCTATTATATGCTTGATAGTGCTATTCAAGATATAACCAGAAAAAAGTTTCATGAAAATATATCCATAAATGAAAAAGTTGTTTTGAGAAGGAAAAATTTACTTAAAGACCCCTTTCCCCATGACACTGCCTAATTGCAAGAATGGCAAAGTTGTGGCTATGGTCACATGAGAAATATTTTGTTTAAGTTTCATGACAATCCATGCAAAAATGAGGAAATTGTGTAAAACAATTATTAATAAATATGAAATTAAAATCCTTTTCCATGAAACTGCATACTATCACCAAACAAATGCCAAAAAATAGTCACTGAATAAGAGACATTCTTTTATTATACAAATGTATCTAAGTTTCAAATTAATGTATTCATTGATATAAGAGGAGTTTTGTTAACAAGAAGTTTACATAAAGGCCCCCTTTTCTATGAAGCAGGATGAAATCACTAGACCAAATAAATATGCACATGGTCACATGATGTAGAATACGAAGTGAATTTTAGCGTTCATTCTAGACCACGTCCCTGCAAATGGCGCACCAAAAATCCGATGAGGGGGCTGACCAACGCAGACATTTTTAGCTCCACTGGCTGAAAGGCCAGCGGGCTATTGTCATGGCAGGGTATCCGGCGTCCGTGCGTGCATGCGTGTGTCAGTGCGTCCGTCCGTCCGTAAACTTTTACTTTAAAAATCTTCTCCTCATAAAGTACTGGATGGATTCCAATCAAATTTCACAGGTATGTTCCTTGGGTGACCCTCTATCTGATTTCTTCAAAGATTTTTAATCGGTTGAAAATCATGGCTGTAGTGGGCGTGGCTAATTTCCATATATGGTAATGGGTGGCTTTTCTCAGAAACTAATTGATGGATATAAACCAAACTTCACATGAATTATCCTTGAGGGGCCCTCTATCAGCCTACAAAAAAATCATTGTGATCAGATGAAAAATATGTATTTTATGGGCGGAGGTCATTTCTCTATATGTTATATAGTGAAAACTTTAAAAATCATTTTCTCAGAATCTAACCAATGGATATCAACAAAATTTCCCTGGAATGATTCTTGAGTGACCATCAACAAGTCTATAAAAAAATATTCTGATCAGAAGAAAAATGTGTTTTTTATGGGCGGAGGTCATTTCTCAATATATTATATAGTGAAAACTTTGAAAATCATTTTCTCAGAATCTAATTGATAGATATCAACCAAATTTTACATGAATGATACTTGAGTGACCCTTTATCAGTATAGCATAAATTATTGTGATCAGATGGAAAATGTGTATTTTATGGGCGGAGGTCATTTCTCTATATGTTTTATAGTGAAAACTTTGAAAATTATTTTCTCAGAATCTTATCAATGGATTTCAACCAAATTTTACTAGAATGATTCTTTAGTGATCCTTTATCAGTCTATTAAAAAATATTGTGATCAGATCAAAAATATGTCTTTTATGGGCAGAGGTCATTTCTTCAGATAGGTTATATGGTGGAATATCCAATATAGGGTAAAACAAACTATCCTGACAGATCGATTAGATATGGAAATTTTATTTCTGTGAAGTTGTATCAGTCTGCAAAAAAATATTTTGATTAGATGAACAGCATTTTTTTTTATTGGTAGATGGTATTATAACATATAAAGTGAATATTTGATCACCCTTTTGGTATCATCTCAATGATGAATTTTTCTAGACTTGTTAATTTTAATAGGTGTAATGATTATAGATTAGAAAGAACAAAACCTTCGTTGAAATTCAAATGTATAGAAACATTAGTTGAAATAAGTAGCCAGAGAATTAACCCTCAGAATTGGTCAATTTAGTTGAACGAAGTGTGAATCTGCTTAAAATGTAAAATGATGTTCTGACCTGACATTCAGGGTGGGGTAGAAAGAGTTGAGTTGACTGCGCTCTAAGGCATTGGGCAGAATAAAATCAATATATTGGATTGAATATTTTCCTTCTTACTATCATTAGTTAGAATTTTGTTTTGATGACAAACAATTGTGAAGTAACATCTTTTAGTAGTGTTTAACTAAAAGTGGAAAGATCTATAATCAAAATTTTGCAGACCAACACCAGTATATTGTGCAGTAACATTCTGTTAGTGTTGAAATTCTTATATTTTGATTTTAACAAAATTTCACTAGAATGATCCTTGGATGACCTATTATATTGTGATTAAATGAAAAATATTTGTGTAAGAGGTAGAGGTCAATTTTCAATGTTATTCACTGATCATGAGATTTCTATGCAGAAATATTTCAGCATATGACCCTTATTTACTTGAAATAAACATTCACTCATTCTTTCACTTCAATTCTCATTTAAACAGCTTTATCATCCTCTAATAGTCTAGTCAAGAAAATACTCGATTAACAATTTGTTCTGTACAAAAATGCTGAATTCACTAACCGAGTAGGTCAGCCCCCACCCAATTTTTAGTCTTCTTTGTTCTATATAAGATTGCTCAGTTTTCAGGTGCTGCAGCACATTCCACAATGCTTGTAGCTCACCTGAGCACATCATGCTCAAGGTGAGCTTTTGTGATCATTGAATGTCTGTCCTCCATTGTCCATCATCAACAATCTAAGTGTTAACACTCTAGAGGCCAAAAATATGGCCCAATCTTCATGAAACTTGGTCAGAATATTGGCCAGGTCTCAAGGATGAACCCTATTGAAAATTGGAAAGATCCATACCATATCAAGAGAAAGGGGGCAATAATAGCAATTTTCTTGTTTACACTCTAGAAGCCACAATTATGGCCTAATCTTTATGAAACTTGGTCAGCATGATGGCTAGGTCACAAGGAAGAAACCTTTTGAAAATGAGAAAGATCCATGCCATTTCAAGGGAAAAGGGGCCTTAATGACAATTTTCTTGTAAGTCTGGGGGCCACAATTTTGGCCCAAACTTCATGAAAGTTGGTTTTATGTAGAAATTATCTCCTTTATGACATCTGCCTATTTAATTGATGTGATGTCCCAGGGGTCAAAGAGACTCAGGTGAGCAATCTTGGACCATCATGGTCCTCTTGTTCTATTTATTATGTTATTAGCTCTTCATCTATAGTCATAGATCTATATTTTGAGACTGAAAAAACTGGGTCAATCATGTTCCATTTTCGGTTATTCAAGCGTCTTTTTTCCACCTATGAAGAGGATAATTAGTTTAGGTATGCCCCATCCCTTATCCGTCTTCCAGAAAGGATATCATGCAAAAAAAATATTGAACCAAGCTTTATATCAAAGAAGAGATGCAAAACAAGCAATAAATCAAATAAATATGCACTTCAAAATGCCATTTTCAAGCCCCATTATTTTCTTTAAGATTTACTTTGAAGTTGTATAGAAAAAGCTTTTCCTCCTAATAAATTGGACTAATTTCATTTAATCTTGCAATGAACCTTGCAATGAATTACCCTTTACTTTAAACTATTCATGAAAATGTGCTTCGAATGATCCACTTACTGCAATCACCTGTATGTTGGTAATAAAATGGGTTAAAGGTATGCAAGTTAATGACTTGAGGACACTGTGCCATGACAATAGCTCCAGTGGCCTTCTGCCAGTGGAGCTAAACAAGAGGACCATGAAGATTGTCCTGTTTTCTCCCATCATGTTCAGATGAGCTAAGGGTTGCACCCGGGTGGAGCCCAAATGTGACCCCAGGGTCTTGATATGAACAAACTTGGTAGAGGTCCACTAGGTGATAATATAACCTAAATATGAAAGCTGTCTGCCTTCTGGTTCCATAGAAGAAGATTGTTTAAGGTTTTCCTACTTTCACCCATCATGCTCAGATGAGCTAAAGGGGATGTGCTCGGGTGGAGCCCAAATATGACCCCAGGGTCTTGATACGAACAAACTTTGTAGGGGCTCACTAGATGATGCTACATACTAAATATGAAAGCTCTGTGCCCTCTGGTTTCAGAAAGGAAGACTTTAAAAGATTTTTGCTCTTTGATTCTTTGTAAAAAAGGTTGCCCCGAGGTAGAGCCGAAATATGATCCTAGGGTCTTGATATGAACAACTTGATAGAGGGCCACTAGATGAAGCGACATACTAAATATGAAAATTGTCTGCCTTCTGGTTTCAGAGAAGAAGATTTTTGAAGATTTTCATTTTTTACCCTTCATGCTCAGAAAAGCTAAATGGGATGCGCCCGGGTGGAGCCCAAATATGACCCCAGGGTCTTAATATATAACAAACTTGGTAGAGGCCCACTGTCTGCCTTCTGGTTTCAGAGAAGAAGATTTTTGAAGATTTCCTATTTTCACCCTTTGTGTTAAGGAAAAAGGGAAAGTTGAGGGTGGATTTCAATTATTTGAACAACTTTGGTAGAGCTTGACTCAAGGAACTTCCCTGCCAAGTTTCATCAAGATTGGCCCACTGGTTTAGGAGGAGAAGATGTTTAAAGAAATTGTGGACGACTGACGACGGACATTGTACGATCACAATAGCTCACCTTGAGCACTTCGTGCTCAGGTGAGCTAAAAAGTAGGTCATAAGGGCAAATGCCACTTTTGTTCTATAAGTTGTGGAGCTAAAAAATGACTCACAATCAGGGAAACCAGTAATTTCAGCACTTTGATTTTGATGCATTTTTTGCAAAGGATTTTTATTCAGCATGACAAGGGTTAAGAACCAAGTGCCCTAAAATCAATCACAGGTATATATCTTGAATTGTCAATATTTGCACTAATAGCACTTATACTTTGACAAAGGGCTGGTGGGGGTATTAGTCTGCTTTGTGACAGCTCTAGTTTGAAAAGGGTCACCCAAGAAACATTTTCCTCATGTTCATTACAATTGGCCAGCGTTTCAAGCAATGTTCTTCAAAGATTTTATAGTGAAAACAAGAGCCATCAGAGATGGATTATGCTCCCCTAATAAGGCATTGCCACAAAAACAAGAGCCATGTTGGACATGGACACTCCCGCCACGAAAGATTGATAGTAAACTGAAGCCTAAAAGAATAAAGATTCTTTTGTACTGTCAGAGATTTACCTCCAATTAAATCTAAGTATTAAAAATAACAAATGGCAATAACTCCAAAAGTATACAAGCAAGAGTTGTAGTTCTTGTGTATTGCACTTCTCCTCAATGAGATCTATCCACCCATAAAGATTCATGTTGATAGCTATTATACTTTAGGAGATATGCTCCAGACAAAATCTAAGTATAAAAAATAACAAAGGGCAATAATTCCAAAATTATGCAATTAAGAGTTGTAGTTCTTGTGCATAACACTTCTACTCCATGAGATCTATCCACCCATAAAGTTTCAAGTTGATAGCTATTATACTCTAGGAGATGTGCTCCAAACAATATCTCAGTATCAAAAATAACAAAGGGCAATAACTCCAAAATTATGCAAGCAAGAGTTGTAGTTCTTGTGCATTGCACTTCTCCTCCATGAGATCTATCCACCCATACAGTTTCAAGTTGATAGCTTTTATACTTTAGGACATATGCTCTGTGGTCAGATTGCAAGGACTCAAATAAGGTGTTATACAGCTAACATAAAGGTAACAATATTAAACCCCCTTTTTGCATGACATATTTTTAGACACAAATTTCAAACAGTTTATGGTAAAGGGCATCTGATTTGCTACTAAAATGTGAAATTGCATCAAATTCTGAACATAAGACAAGGAGAAATGAAAGAATAACTGTATTTTACACGCAAAGGTAAAGGTAACAAACATTTAGCCCCCTTTTTCCATGATATAGTTTTTTTTACGTTAATTTCAAATTGTTTATAGTGAAGGGCATCTGATTTGCTACTCAAATATGAAATTTACTAAATTCTGTCAGTTAGACAAGGAGAAATTTGAGAAAAGCTATTTTTTACCCTTAGTCCCCTTTTCCAGTGACGAGGCCTCAAATCCAAAAACCCTCACAGATGCATCACCACTATATCATAGGCAGTTCACATGGTAAGTTTCATTAGATTTGGCCCAAGGGTTATGGAGAAATAGGTAGGAACGGACGGACAGATGGACGGAAGTAAAGACGAAGAGGCGGCTATATGCTCTCCCTTCGGGGAGCATAAAAAGCAATGCATTGCCACTCCCATATTTATGGCCCAATAAGAATTTCACTAACACTTTTTGAAGAGAGTCACCCAAGGATCATTCTGGCAAAGTTCCATTAAAATTGGTCCAGTAGTTTAGGAGATGTTTGAAAAAGTTGACAATACACAACAGACTAAGGTTGATCCTAAAAGCTCCCCTCTAGCGCATTGTTCTTAGTTGTGCTACAAATGACTATTTGTTTGAAACAAAATTCAAATTCAGCAGGATAAGATTTTGAATGGTGTTTTACTCCGCTTTCAACAATCTTTCAGTTATATTGCTGCAGCTGGAGCACCTAACAATTGATTCCTGGTATTTTTATCCCCTGCTGTTTTCGGCGAAGGGATATAGTAATGGTCTCCGTCCGTCATTCAGAGGTTCTAACATTCTGAGGTTTTGTCACTAAACTTATCCAGAGCATATCTCCTAAAGTATAATAGCTATCAACATGAAACTTTATGGGTGGATAGATCTCATGGTGGAAAGGTGCAGTGCACAAGAACTACAACTCTTGCTTGCATAATTTTGGAGTTATTGCCCTTTGTTATTTTAAAGACTTAGATTTTGTAGGGGCTTAATCTCTTAAAGTACAAAAGTATCATTAATATATTAGGCTTTAGTTTTCTATCAAGCTTTCACGGCGGGGAATGGCCACGTCCGACATGGCTCTTGTCTTAACCAGTACTACCGTTACATCCTTTCCTTCCCTCTGACTGCTATCTCATATAGGTCTGAGATTATCAACCCATTGGTGGGAAACAAAAAGTCAGAAAGAATGAGTGCCACCGTCAGGGATTGAACCTGGGACCTCTAGATTGACAGTCTACGCAATACCACTGCGCTATGATGGAGGCTTCAGCAGGAAAAGGAAGTTTGGGTTAAACATGTATTACAGAACTACAATTAAGCATACAATAATTTATTTCATAATTAATAACCAAAATAAGCCAATAACATATTCATCTATTTACAACAACTATCACACTATTAAAATCTAAAAGTCAAAAACACCCTCAAAATAATGTCCATATACCTATATAGACATGACAAAATATGTTAAACAAAATATTATCCTTACAAATATACCGGTACTTGTGCTTGTTTTTTGGGGGTTTAACGCCACTTCTAACAGTAATGCAGTTGCTAAACCTGGTTAGCACTATAGAGCATTTTAACGTTTTACTTGTATTACATGTATGTATGCGATGTAAAATAAGAAAAAATGTTGAAATGCCCTATTGTTAGCACAGTTGGTAATGTGTTGAGCTGCCAATCCTTGGATTCCAAGTTCAAGCCCTTGTTCAGCCAGCTTTCCCCCAGCTACCAGCTCACTACATGTACTTATAATTTGACCATTGGATGTAAACAAATGATGTGTGTCACAATGATGTTTACAACATGCCAGATGAAAGTTGGCCGATCTTGGGGGTACTAGAGTACTTGATGATTACTGTCCATATACTTATTTATTTCATCAACTAAATACAAAGGCAATCCAGAATGTCTGAAAAGGGGGTTCGAACATGCAATTTCTGACATGGCTTTAAGGGACACCGGTGTTGCAGGTCTGTTTGTAGCCAGGACTAGAAATCATCTTCAGAAAAGAATTGAAGACTGATTTGAATATATTGAGTTGAACCCCAAAGGTACATAGCACTTAAACAAGAGTCGGGTAATGGACATTGATTCGGGACCCTGGTAGGATTTGTTTTTTGAGCAGGATTTTATGCTGCTTTCTACAATTTTTCAGTTATATTGCGGCAGCTGGAGCACCTAACAATGGATTCCTGGTATTTATCACACCAGTTACCATAACATCCTTCCCTAGCCTCCAGCTGCTATCCCACATAGGTATACAATTACCGACCCATTAGTAAGAGAATAATAGTTGTAAAAGATGAGGATTTTGGAGGGATTGAACCCTGGAAATGTAATTGACAATCCAATGGGCTACCAACTGCGCTATGACGGTGGCAGGACGCTGGTAGGAACAATATCCTATCCAATACACAGGCACTAGATCCAGCTCAACATGTCAATAGGCTCATCTTGAAATATGCATAACGATTTTATTGACCTAAAATTGAACCCTGGTATTCAGGGAGATAAAATCTGGTAATTCCTACTAAGCTTTTCAGGGTTTGACACTTACAGTGGGTGGGATTGGAAGGGATCCCATAAGTTGAAAGCAATTATTTGTTTGTTTGAATGGGGTTTTATGCCCGCTTTCAACAAGCTTTCAGTTATATTGTGGTTGCTAGAGAACCTTACAATGGATTCCTGAAATTTCTCATACCAGTACTACCATTACAGCTTTTCCTAGCCTCCAGTTGCTATCCCACATAGGTTTACAATTATCAACCCATTGGTGGAAGGGAAATTTTCGGAAAGTATGAGTGTTGCTGTCTGGAATCGAACATGTGAATTTTTGAATGATAGTCTCACATGCTACCACTGCGCTATGACGGTCGCCCTGCTTAGATACAAGAATTTATCACTAATATTTGACCCTGTGCATGACATTTGCAACAATTTCAAATGAGCATAAAGCAAAACTTCTGGCCAACCGGTGTGGTTGCACAGGCTGGCTAGAATCTTCACTATGGGCTATAAAGAAAGTTCAGGGCTTAATCCATCTTAATGCAGTCAGCATATATTAGTATTGTATTGTGTTGATGTCAATGTTTCTCAATGTAAGTACCTCAGGCTGATGTTCATTTTGTTCTTCCTTGTAGAATTCTATGTACATTATGTGTATTAAAGAAGGGATTGATTGATTTATTGAATGGAGTTTAACACCTCTTTCAACATTATTTCAGTTATATCACGGCGGCTGGAGCACCTAACAATGGCTTCCTGGTATTTCTCTTACCAGTACAACCACCACATCCTTTTCTAGCCTCCAGCTACTATCTCACATAGGTCTACAATAATCAACCCATTGGTGAGAGACATATAGTCAGAAAGAATGAGTGCCGCCGTCTGGGATCGAATCCTGGACCTCTAGATTGACAGTCGGACGCCCTACCAACTGCGCTACGACGGCTGCATTAAAGAAGGGAACCCAGGGTTTGACACTAACAAATTTTTGCCACCAGCTTGAAGGACCTGTTGGCCAAAAATATTACAGGTCCTCCATAACAACAGGTCCTGCATGAAAACAGTGTTTGACTTTTAACAATTTAGGGGGGAAATTGCTACCAAAACATTGTTGGAAAAGAAGAAATTGCTCTTGACAACAATTTTCTTCTTTTTCTGCAATGTTTTCCATTTGATAATACATGTACATGCACAAATTTTGATAATTGAAAAGCAACTATTTTTCAAAACATAACAGATTAAAATTACAAAGTACTGCTATTAACTACAGGCCTTAAGAACCTGCAGCATGGTCACATCTACCAATTCTTCCTAAAATCCACAGGTCTCCGGCCCGAGCCCTGGTGCAGCAACCGTGCTGGTTTTGATCCCTGGATTCCTGATTATCCAGTGGGATCCCTACCACAGTAAGTTCTTGGTAGGGATTCCTGTGGAACCCTGTCGAAAACCATGTAGTGTAAACCACTGCTTTGCATATATTCCATAAGAATAGATTAAGAATTTTATCAAATGTAATGCTCATGTATATTTTGTAAATTGATAAAATATGTTAATAATTGTTATATAAGTTTTTGTGTGTTTTTTTTTTTTTCATACAGGTGAAGTCCAGGTTAAATACCAACCAAGAAGTACTAAATTATAGAAGCATTTGATTATTTCAAACTCAAATGTCTTGAGGGGGGCAAATTCGATTAATTTTTTTCTTTTTTTTCATACCTTAAAGTTTTTGTACATGCTACAATTTTCACAAAGAAAGAAGTTTCATGAGACAAAAGTCGATAAATTACAAAGTCTTTGCTTTTTGCTTGTTTACGTTATTTCATAAGATATGCAGATATTATTTGTTGTTGTTGTTTTTTAGTATAAAACAATAAACCTAGTCATACTGATGTGTGAATCTGTTTCACATACTTGTACAATTCCATAAATTATTCTTTCTTCAAACTTCTATGGTAGGAAATCAAAGGCCTGCCTGAAAAGCCTTTAATGCAGTCAGGACTGAAAAATATATAGGGCATTGAAATTTAAGGAAAATTAATCTTTGGCCTTCTACTCTGACTACAAATTTTGAAATAGATGACTGGTTCATTCTTTAGGCACATGCTGTTTTTCAAATGAATGAGTGAAAATCTGCTTCTGTGTTTGAAAAGACAATTTGACAATCTGCAATGACGCTGGTCTTTAACCCTTGTCATACTAAAATCTTTCCAAAATAAATATAAAATCAAAGTGCTTAAAGCACTGGAAGTTACCAAATGTGAGTGAGTATTGATTTTGGAAACACATTGTTTTACACCTGTCTGGTTTAAAAATGAAAACCAGGTGGCATGAACTAAGATCAGACTGAACATATGTGCAGGCTGATCGTTGTCTATACCTCCTGCTAAAGCCGTAATATTCCGGGTTCAGCATGACAAGGGTTAAAATCTAAAGCAAAGCACTTAATCTAACCTAAGAGTACAAAGTTGCTAAATATCTGTAAAAATGCTACCATGGCTCAATGAGTTATGGGAAAGTCTAACATATCACCTTTGAGCCTGTTACACGACCTTTATTGCAGTATAAGCACTTGCTAACAATGCACAAATGTGGAAATTTCTTAAAAAACAGACAAAGGATTCCAAAGATATTCTCTCAGCCATGTGTATAGAAAAATGGGATCTACTTTTTCTCGCGTTAGAATTCATATATATGGTGTGTTAACAGTCTCCTGTAGTAAAGTGCTGGAAAGGACTCTAAACAAGTCGGGCATTGTCTGATGGCTTAAAAATATTCTCTTAACCATTAAACAGAAAACTCCACTGCTAGATGAGAAACTGAATATGAGTCTTCTCTTATCAGCTAAGCATGAAGCAGTTGTAACTGCCTATATATTCATAGGCAGTTAAAACTGTTTCTTACTGAGCCATCAATTGATTATTTAAAGTGTTCCCCCCCCCCCCCCCCTAAGAATGTTGAACACTTTTAGAAAGTCTATGAAGTTGCTTCTTTTTCCTCTGGAATGTCCAATGCTGTTGGTACAGTGTCTTTCAGATCGGCTGGCTTTGTTTCTGCAGGTTTTGCTTTTGTTTCGTCCTCCTCGTCCATAGACGGCCAACTCCCCGTAGCATTGTCATTGGCTTTACTTAATCTCTCATTTAAGGCTTTGAGTGCTAGATTTCTGTAATGAATGATAAGATACTTGTAATTATATGTGCAATTTTACAGTTACATGGACTAAGGCAAGTCTATATGTGTATTATTCATTGTCTTACTGTAATATTGCTTTGCTCAATTGTGGATCCAGGATTCCTGTAAAGGGGGTTCCAAAAAACAAATTCAACGGTACAGATAAGCTGGACTAAAGCCAGTCTAATATGTGTATCTTTCTCAAGAAAACACCTATGTCTTTGGTACTCATTTTGATTGTCTTAACAAGATGATTCAAATGAGTACCAACAACATAGGGTCTATACAGTTATTTTTGAAATACTTTAATCTAAAATCCATAATATCCCTACTATCTCTAGCCCTGAAATTCCAACAGAGATGCAGATCAGTTTGCATGTCTAGACTCAAAAACATGTAACCAGGACTCTTGAAAATATATCAGAAAATATCTGACAACACCTTCAGAAAATAATTAAGCTTCAATTCTTTTCTAAGGTGAATCCCAAAGGTATACAGTTCAATATCTATATGTCGAACTTCTCGAGTAAACTTTAACTCAGAGAAAAATGGTGAACTTCGAGACAAAGATATAATGCGCCCATCAACACACTTAGATACAACCACAACTTTTGGCAAAATAATGGGTGTATTTGTTGATGAATTGATTGAATATGAAAGCTGAAACTTTTTTTAACATTCTTTTTTAATTTCATTTTTTTTACAAAGTAACATTATATAAAAGAATGAATTTTAATCACTACCACCAAACAAGTCCTGTGTGGAATTGTCATTAGATACTTGTGTTGTCATTGTGAATTACAAATGTAACATTGTATCAATTTTCCCGATAATTTCAAATTTTTCTAAAACAATAAATCACCCAAACTTTGACATTCTCAGTCTGTTACAAACAATCAGACACAATCAGGTAAATAATTGATATTCGATACTGAATTCACTTTTGTCATTTACTGTAGTGGATGGAAAACTAACTTGATTGCAGTTTTCATCATTCAAGTTAAATCATCCACCATATAGAGGTGTGAATGCACACATACAAATAGAGGTTGAACCTTGAGATAAGTTCAATGTACAGAAAATTTAAAGCAAAAGAGACAAATGGAGGTCGAAATACATGGAAATAAAGAGTAAAAAGAACAAAAATTGAGAAATACTTCCATGTAGAGATAACTTTGTCACTCAACTTAAATATATATGACTGTATATCTATCAAACACACTGCACAGCATAATCCAGAGAATATTTCAAATCCTGAAGAGAACAGTCTACAGGTATCTATGATGGTATGTTGGGTGGTGGAAAGTATATAAGTATATATTGAGGGTTCGGTGCAAGACTGTAGTAAGTGTATATACACTGTATATATACACATTGTATATACACTTACTACAGTCTTGCACCAAACCCACGATATATAAGTCAAATAAAGGGCATAATTTGCACAAAATGTAACTAGTGATATCCCCCTTGATAGTATTGGTTGGTCTATTGATAGTAAGCTTGTGTGCTAAGTTTCAAGTGAATGCCTTTAGTAAAATTAAAGATCTGAAACCTTGACATTTTGTGACACTAAATACGTCATGGTTTTGGCACTAAGACAACGGCACAAACACCAAGGTGTATAGCAACACCTCTCATTTTCTCGGAGAAAAAGTTAACCTAATTATTTAGGTTAGCTAAAAAGACATAATCTACATTAGAGCAGGGACTCAAAATCTTAAAGCAACGACATAAAAGAGCCTTTTGAGCTTTTGGGACCCCATTTTGTTGATGCCATACCAAAACCCTGAATTGGGGGAGGGGGGAGGGGGTAAATCCCTAGGACATATGAAATTTATGTATTACTATTTTTTCTAATATAGCAGGACAAGTAGAAATTTCAAGAATTTTCAAGCCCTGTAATCTAAAACTGGCTTGAATAAACTGAACATGTTAAGTATTAACGAATGGTTTTGAAGAAGTTTGACCTTGACACATGACCATGACCTTGGTATCTAGAGATGCACATTAATCATCTATCATCATGCTAAATATTACACATGTACCTTAAAAAGGCTTGGAGATACGGGCAATGTAAAGTTTTTTGGCTTTAGAAGTTTTTCAGAAATTTGAACTTGTCAGATGACAGCTGCTGTCAAAGTTAAGAGCAATTAGTAGCGTGTTGACCTGTCAATCTAGAGGTCCCAGATTGATCCCTGACAGCGGCACTCATCCTTTCTGACTTTTTGTCTCTCATCAACGGGTTGATAATTGTTGACCTATGTGAGATAGTAGCTTGAGGCTAGGAAAGGATGAAATAATAGTAATGGTGTAGGAATTACTAGGAGTCCATCATTAGGTGCTCCAGCTGTCATTATATCGTTATATCTGAAAGATTGTTGAAAGCGGCTTAAAACCCCATTCAAACAAAACTGACAGATGACCTTGACCTACCTTAGAACTAGCAGATGCACATCATGGAGATCTATCAACATGCCAAATATGGACTTGTATCATGAGTAGGCGTGAAAAAGTTGGCATTTTTTTTTTTTTTTAATTTAAGTTTTTGAATTATTTGACCTTGACAGATGACCTTGAAATTTTCATATGACCCTGACCTTAGTAACAGCAGAATGTACATATATACTACATGTATTTGAGATCTATCACCATGCAAAATACAGGCTAGTATCCTTCATAGGCTTGAAAATATAGGCAATGTAGTTTTTTGGTTAAGTTTTCAATTTCTTTAAGCTTTACAAATGACCTTGACACATGACCTTGACTTTGGTATCAGTAGACATTTAACATCCAGATCAATCAACATGCCAAAAACTAGGCTTGTATCTTGAAGATATTGGTTATGTTGAGTTTTGGTTTAGTTTTGCAGACAGAAAGACTGAGATACAAATTGACAGAAACAGATGGACACCAGTAAAAAATATGTAGGCGATCTTTAGATACGGGGGCATTAAAATACTTACTTTCTCCTCTCTGCATCTTGAGGATCTGTACCAGGTAGAGTTACCGTTATTGTTGTTGGAGAACTGACATCATAACGCCTTTGCGGCTTTTTACAAATCTTCATCTTCACAAACACTTTAAACACTGTGTTAGAAAAAACAGACACAACTGGCTGGATCTGACTGGGAAAGAAACTGAAAAAAAAAATGATTACAATTTGTAACATTGGCACCAGGCAAAATGCAATTAAAAATAATAAACAAACAATAGTTAGAAGAGAAGTCAGGTTTAGAAAGGTAAAGTAACAAACTTACGGTGATATAACAGATCTATGAAATAGGTAAACATTTGATATCAACATGTTACACTTCAGCAAAACTTAGTTAAATGTCAGTAACTTAAATGTTAAAACTTTAGCTTACAATCTCTTGACCCTTGTCACGCTGAACCTGGAATATTCCTGCTTTGGCAGGAGGTAGAGACAAAGATCAGCCTTCAGATCCTAGTCTAGACCACCTAATTTTGCTTTTAAAAACAAAAATGTCTAAAAATCCTATATTCAAAATAAATATCGACCCCAAAACATTGTATCCACAGCTCTCAGTGCTTTGAGTTTAGTCCAATTTTGCCAAGGGTTTATATCAAGTATGACAAGGGTTATGCTTTAGTTAAATGAGGAAGAGGTCCTGATGCTTACAATATATTTTCTGCTTTATTCAGTCATCCTCACAAGGTTAGGGTTGCCAACCTTCAAGGATAATAGAATAAGGAGAAGATGATAATTTTTATCTTTAGTGTAAGATTAATTTTATCAAATCATTATCTAATGTTAGACTTTAATAATACACCTAAATGCATTAAAGAAATAATTGACCTTTTACCTTGCAAAACTGAAATTATCTGCCATATCCCCTCTATTTCCATTTGAGTGTTTCTGGTAGAACCTTAAATAAATCCAACTGATGAGTATTCCCCACGTAAACATGAATGGATATGGCCCATCTAAGGCTCCAGCAAGACGCAGTGTTATCACAATTACAACCAACAAAAGTGGAATGTGAGTGTTTCTTAGTTTTCCAAACGGAGAGTTAACCAACATATGGTCAGGCATCACTTGTTTCACAGCTACTGAAAACCCTGCTATATAACCAGCTAGTCCATGGATGTATGTACCAAATAAATAATCCTCATTTTTTGTTGCCAAATAAAACATGATATATGTAAAAGATGTTGCTATGGCAACACAAAAGTTTATTACAATAAAGAACACAAGCATGTCCATGGCACCCCATAAAGGTTCTAAAAGTTTGCCACACAAAATAACGACTAAAACGTCTGCTAACACGTCCCAAAAATGAAATTCTATAAAGGTATGAGTGGCATAAGTCCAAACCCAGAAATTTGGGGGTAGAACATAACCGGGTACGACAGTAATGTATGGCGCGCCAGAGGGAATGAATGTCAGAAAATATCCAATACACACTAGAACTGCGACAGACTTAACGACAATACTGCTGTTTCCTAAAGCAGCGACTACATTCTGTTTAACGATTGGGATGTTTCTCTGAATCATGGAAGTCGCCATGTTGGAAGGAAGTATAACCGGAAGTTCGGTTTGGGGAATCAAAGCACTACAGTTACTTAGTACAGATTTCTGTCCTCGGAATGCGATGCTATTTTTGGACTGGTCGCATGAAATATGTAACGTTCAAAATTGAGACTATACAGTTACTGAATTGCAGATGAAGATGTCTCCCTTTTCAATCATAAATGATCAGTAAAACAATTTGTTATCGCTTATCGAATAATCATACAGCATTTTAAATCATGCGGCTATCCGGACTACCACTTACGGTGCTAAAATGAAGCAAAATATGAAAACCATGGGCGTATCTAGAATTTTGGAATTTATACGCACTCAGATGGCTACAACTAAAGAATATGTAAGACAAAGGCGATCCTCCGTCCGCTCCCTTTTATGATTCGATCGTTGGTGAATGATCAAAACATCGTAACTACAGCTTAAATAAGCTGTAGCTACAATGCAATGATCTTTCATCAACTATATTTTCAACAGAGGATTATTTTATACGCACTTGCGTAAATTGAGTAATGGGAGTTACGCCCTTGAAAATACTGTTCAAACATTCGTGACACCCATGTCACTCAGCACAGCTTTCAAATGCCCGGTCAGAAGAAAAATAACAGACCATCAATCACTCAGGCTCATGAAAACGTTCACCGCACTCGGAACATGATTGAGCTGAAATGACCACCTACGTTTGAGAAATGGTACTATTTTAGCGCTCTCAAACATTTTCGCATTTTGAACGTAGGGGACAACAAGCAGGTTTACGACAAAACTTTCCATGAATCATTGAGAAGCAGTTGTAACTGCCTATATGTTTAAAGGCAGTTGTATATATGTTTCATGTTGAGCCAATGATTTAACTTAATCTAACAAACCGAAATGGAACAAATTGTGTGCGGTTCCAAAGGGCTATTTCTTCTTGTGACACCTGCTAGATATGTCAAAAGATTTAGCCGATCTTAGCCACTTGACTTCTGTGCCCCACTAGATCAGTTATAACTGTTATCAGTGCAAGGAATATTGTCACCGACATGAAAGGGAAAACAAATCGATAGTGGGAGATATAGACGTCGTAACTACAGCTGGAATTGCGAGGTTATAGTCACTCCTCAACAATGATAAAGGAATATGACGGAGGCAGGCGATACCCCGTATTATCAAACGGACCTTTGCTTTACAGCAGCAATCTCTAAATTATTCCTAATGAACTCACGCGTATCATGGGATTTAAAGTTTTTTAGAGTAGGGTAGTACGAGTTTTAGTGCGAAAGGGAGTATGTGTTGCACGAAAAGATAAAGGATGGTTGATTGTTTCGGTGAAAGTTAGATTATTCATTCATTTGGGTGAACAACAAAAGCTATATTTTCACGAGTGACAAGAGAAAATATAGCTTTGGTTGTTCACGAAATGAATGACACAAAAAAAAAAAAAACCAACAACCAAAAACATACGAATATAGTACATTGGAAGAAAAAAGTATACAAAATGTGATTTTTATTTTTGATAAATTCTCCAAAAGATTGTAATTTTGCACGTGATATCTAGGCAGCATTATGAAGTCATGCGTTGAATGGGCCCAGCTTGGATAATGCCAAATCACGGTAAGATGAAATGAACGAAAGAGGGATATTATCATTTACTTCTCGATAATCCACCGAAAAGTATGAGAGAAATATTCATCATTCCGCTTTTTTCACCTGATAAGCATTCAGTTATATAAGTAACGCCGTGTATCCTAAATATCGCAAGAAACTCTTTTAAATAGCAGCTCACAGTGCTACTTTCTAAAGTGGCTTGTTTTTCGCCCTCATTATTTATTTTATTTTTATGCTGAAATAATGCGCGCTCCGATTTTAAGTAAAAATGTGAAGGTTGTAACATAGCTCAAGGACCATTCCTGATAATTTTGGTTAATATTAATATTTTGATAAATTCTTCCACGTTGTTTCAGAGGCATCTTCACGAGTCAAGGGGTATCGAATCGATAGCATCTTCTCGAATAAGTAAAACGTTCGTAACCCTTGGTTTGACAAGATGTTTCAGAGGAGACGCGAAAGGAAGTTGTTTCAGAGGAGAAGCTAAATAAAGACAAGTAGCTAGTCACACTATACACCACAACGGTTAAATATTCAACGAACGCTCGTTCTACAGGCGCCGGTATATATAAGCTCGGACGTTTAATGACGACAGCCCGGCACTCTTGACTTCGTCTTGTCATTAATGCCTGCATTCCCTTGATTTCTGACGGAAAGTCCAGATTTCCAATAGGCTTACACCACAATGGTTAAATATTCAACGAACGCCCGTTTTACAGGCGTATATCAGCTCTGCCGTTTAATGACGACAGCCCGCACTCTTGACTTCGTCTCGTCATTACAGTAAATAACATCGTGAAATTGACAAGGTGAATGATTTTGGAATAATTAAGGAATGACATTGAATGAGTGTGTGGCGCGAGTTTCGAGTGAACTTAATGGGAGGTAATCCAATATCGCAAATTTTGTTCGGGATAAACAAAATTAGCAATATTGATTACCTCCCTTTAATAAAAATGCAATAAAAGTTATATACATAGTTTCCTATTTCTTCAAAAACCCATTAGACGTTAACAATTTGAATTATGTCAGTAAAATAACGATTTTTCTCTTTCAAAATTTATTTTGAATGGCGTTGTTGATTCTATATTTTTCAATGGGTTTGATCGGTTTTAAATGGTTTGAGTGAGTGTTTGGAATATATGAATGGAGCGCTGAGTGAGTGATTAAGAATGGTTTTGATTGAGGTGAATGTCACTGTCACGATGTAACTAACTGTAATGCCTGCATTCCCGTGATTTTTGGCGGATCGCCCAGATTTCTAATAGGCTTCATCCTTGTGATCAGATAATTATTCTTACCAGGTTTCCTGAAGATTGGGCCCAATTTTTTACCTCAGTTCTGACAAGGATTTTGTCATTAAGGCCCCTTTTCATGGCTTCTGACGAAACGTTTCATTTTTCAATATATATTTCACCCTTATGACAGGGGTGTGGAAATACGATTTTTCTCCACTTGTCCACGGACAAGTAAAAAGCAATTTCCTACTTGTCCAGGATCAAAATGAACTTGCCCACACAAAAAAATGATAAATATTGAGAAAAAACATTGTCTTCAATGAAGAAAATGCTGTAGCCCAGCATTTTCTTCATTAAATACAATATTTTCTTCCCTCTGATACAAACAATAGGATGACTTTTCTCCTTGATATTTTTAGTACTGTACTTCTTGCTTTGGTAATTACTTGTCAACGGAAAAGTGGCCTCGAAAAATGTCCTTGTCCGCAAGTGGAAAAGCCCGTGTCGGACATGGGAATTCCACACCACTGCTTATGACCAGGCAAACATTCTGGCCAAGTTCCATGAAGATTGGACCAGAATTTTAGCATCTAGTGCGCTAACAAGGATTTTGTCATTAAGGCCAGTTTTCCGTTGACTGTTCCCATTTTCGATATGGTTCACCCTTGTGATCAAACAAGCAATCCTTCACAGTTTCATAAAGATTCTGACATAATTGTGGTCTCTAGTGTGCCCGAGTAGTAAAGGTTGTCGAGGGTTGATTGATTGTTTGATTGAATGGAGTTTAACGCCGCTTTCAACATTATTTCAGTTATATCGCGGCGGCTGGAGCACCTAACAATGGATCCCTGGTATTTCTCTCACCAGTACAACCATCAAATTCTTTCCTAGCCTCCAGCTGCTATCTCACATAGGTCTTCGATTATAAACCCATTGGTGAGAGACAAATAGTCGGAAAGAATGAGTGACGCCGTCGGGGATCGAACCCGGGACCTCTAGAATGACAGTCCGACGCGCTACCAACTGCGCTATGACGGCGGCTAAAGGTTGTCGAGGGACGACAGCCATTCAGTTTATCATTAAGGATCACCTTGACTATCTATTCGTGCGAGCTTAAAACGGCTTTACCGACAGCGAGGAGGTGCGATTTTACGCAAGGTAAGGTGAGGCTGCGACGACGTCCAAGGCGATGCATTTGGGGCTTGTCTAGGTTCTCCGTAGGGCCTTGCATTTTTAATGTAGGCCTAACACTTGCATAACTCACAGCGCCCCAAACCCGTACGACGATCGCACGGACTTCCCAAGCACAAATTTCATGATACATTGCGTTGCGGTCGCCAAATGATGATAGAATTTGTCTTCACCGAGTGAAACGTAATTGTGGATGAAGCATGTACCCGATAAAAGGTATGTTGATTTTAAGCATATTTTCAAACGATGTATTGGCTTTTTTAAGACCAATCTTTTGCCAAACGGCATATTTTCTTCCGACAGTGTGATTAATTGTATTGGGGTGGGGTGGATATGATTACTGATCAGTGATACCAGTAGGCCCCTACATGTAGTTTAATTAACGTAATGTCAAATTAGTGTTTACGAATTTGAGAACGAATCCTGTATAAAGTTAGACCTATATTAAGCGGTCACTCGGGGGATTATAGAAAACTGACCGCATTTCGCAGGTGAACGCTAGATCATGGTTCCTAATAATCTCGATCCACGTGGTCAGCGTATGTACATGTAAATTGTGTCGAAAATTGGTTTAACATGATGGTAAAACAAAATTGCTTTCAATAGCCCTCACATCAATGTCTTACGTTGAAACTATCCAGTAAATATGCTTCCAGAAGTTTAGCAACGTAAGAAGCGAGTAGGCATGTCGTTGAAACTTCTGCATGCAATCTGACGTAAAACGACGTTATTGAGAAACGTCAGCCTTCGTTATTCGTCTCTTACGGGGGAAGGCAAGAGAGTATAGTTCTCAGTGATTAATTAGAGATCGATTGTTTACAAATGTTCCCAAAATCCTATACTAGCATGAGGCCTGGTTTACTAAACATCTTACGATATATTTTTTCGAACGCCAAAAATTAAAGATACTCCTACAGTAGTAACAAAATATGAAATATGCATCATCTCATTGGAATCGTGTTCCAAGGACAATTCAATGAGAAATTGCAAGGCAGAATCTAACAACGAATGAAGACACCAGGTATGATTTGTGATTTTGACTTACGACTAATTTTTTCGTTAAGTAAAATGAGCCCCTGCTGCGCAAAGCACCGCTTCAAAGCATGCCCGGTCGACCTACGACCAAACATGCATGTCGCGTTTTCAAAGCTGTTCAGTAAACATTGTATTGAGAGTCCCGAATTGGAACGATTTCTTTTCCGGAATTTTCCGAGATATTGATGATCTACGAACAACAAATGACGGAAATAAGATCAGAGGCAATATACAGACAGATGGGAGGGCAGACATGTATGCATACAAGAACACAATGAACAAAATGGGCTTGGGTGGAACCCGATTTACTGTGAAACAATTTCTTTCAACTTTGTTTTATCCCTAGCATTTCTGTTCCCCATGAGAATTGCCCAAGTGCTCGTGCTCTATGTGTGGACCAACGAATGAACTAATGTCGATTGCCATTCCATGGAACCAAACTCGGGACACCAAAGTTATTGGCCAATCAGAATGGCACAAACGTTTTTTTGGAATGGGTCACACAAGGAACATTCTGGCAAAGTTTCATTGAAATAAGTCCAATGGTTTATGCAAAATTTTAAAGTGAAAAAATGCAAATCAGAATATTATGACCAATTTTTGAACAGGGTCACTAAAGGAATATTCTGGCAAAGTTTCATTGAAATTGGTCCATTGGATTAGGGCGAGTTGCCGATAAAGATTTAACAGTGATAGATGCCCTGCCCTGCCATATGCCCATATTTACGGGCCAATCAGAATATCACAAACAATATTTGAAAAAGGTCACTAAACAAATATTCTGGAAAAAACATTGAAATTAGATCAGGTGAGTAGGAGGAGATGGCATTCAAAGAATACATGGAGGAAAAATGCCCTGCCCTTCAAAGCCCATATTTATGGGCAATCAGAATTTTGTAAACAATTTTAAAGAGGGTCACATACAAAACATTCTAGCAAAATTTCATTGAATTTGGCCAAGGGGTTTACCGTTTAGGAGGAGAAAAATTTTAGCTTTTTAAAAAAGTTCATGTGGCACGTTGGACGATTGACTCTGGGTGACCATAAAAGCTTCCTTTGAGCACACTGTGCTTAGGTGGGCTAAGAAAATTGAGCATTTGGGGCCCTGGGTACATAGAGAATTATCAAATACAAGGGTCATCCAATAAATAGCGACTGGTTCATGATCTCGTAAACTAATCAATATATCATAGTGAAATTTTACATGCATGTACTTCATTCACTTTTGCATTCATTTTCTTTATCAACTAGTAAGTTACTATGACGTCATGCTGATGATGTCGCTTATAATGACGTCAAGACCTCATAAATCATCACCACGTACATTTTCAGTTAGCAAAATTGTCATGACTTGTTGGTGATATTTTCTTTCAAAGTCAAATATGGAAATACTGGCTTGCAATAAATCTAATGCAGAGATTATCCACTTTATTACATAACTTTATTTCTATCAATTTAATTTTTCTTCTGTGATAAAATTGAATTTTTGCAGAAAAATTCACAATTTATATCATAGCAACAACATACGTTCAAAGAAAAAGTTCTCATTTTAGCATTTGATCAAGATTTTCTCATTAAAGCTACAATCTGAAATCTAAAAGAAAGCAATTTAATGCAAAATCCTGTTTTGAAACTTACGAGTATATCACTGTAGCATTACATTTGAATACCCTCCAATGTTTTAGAGCAATGTCAGCTGCTTTAAGGATGGGATATGCCATGAATTTTCACGTCATTTCTTCTGAAAATTTGACAAAAAATTGTCAACTACTTCTAAGGTACGATACCAGAAAACATCTTTCTTTGTAAAAAGACTAAAAAGTATCACAGGGAAGTTGATTATTTTTTTTCCCGAATATTAAAGCATCAAAAGGGGAACGTGGCCATTAAGACATAATGTCACCTCCTGTTGCCTAGCAACAATGGTTCCATAATACATTTTACAAAGGTAAGGGTCTGCCAAACATAAGGAGAGCTAAAGGATAGTGGAACAATAATATTATAAATATGAACTAAAGGTAGGCACTAGAGTCCTAGTCTCACTTTTTATTGGATGTCCCACATAGTATAGATCTATTGAAATTAGCTATCTTATATTCTTGAATTGAGTATTTTATTCGTAGAAAATATACACTTTTATATCAAAATAGAATAGACTTCCAAATTTGTATTTATAAAACACTGCATTCATCATTTAAAATAGATTAAAATTCAGCAGGAGACTAGTTTTTATCCATTCTAAGATGATTATTTTAAGAATAAGGTACTTCAAGTTCACTTATTCTTTGTCTTGTGTTCATGATAGAAAAATTTTGTCAAATTTCTAGAAAGAGTATCTTGTGTTAGATTGGATGACATCAGGGTTTGACACTAACAAATTTTTGTCACCAGTCTGAAAGACCTATCAGCCATAAATATTACAGGTTCTCTCTAATAACAACAGATACTGTCTAAAAATCATGTTTGATTTTTAGCAATTTAAGGGAAAAATTGTAAGGAAACATTGTTGGAAAAGAAGAAATTGCTTTCAACAAGCAATTTCTTCTTTTTCTACATTGTTTTTCATTTGGTAAAGCAAATTTTAGTATTTGAAAGGTAATAATTTTCTAACTGATTTGAAATACTAAGTTATGTCATTATCGACAGGCCTGATGGACTGGCAGCAAGGTGACATCTATCAGTCCTTCCTAAAATGCACAGGTCTCCGGCCTTGAGGGCTGGTGTGAGTGTCTATTCCTCAGACCTGGATGATATACTCCTATACAACATGCTGGTCCAAATTTGAGAAGTTGCAATAACAAATTTTAAGTTAATAACAAGATGGGTTTGTGATACATCCCCCACCAAAACCGGAATTAATTTGCAACTTTGACATTGATAGATTACCTTTACCTTGTCATATAACCTCGATACATCTTGATACATAAAGGATGCGTATCATTGAGATCTATAACCATGCCAAATCTGAACATTGTTCCTTGAATAGGCTTTCAGAATTTGGCATATTAATTTTTTGGTTAAGTTTTGCAGATATACAGAGACAGACAGACAACGCTAAAACAATAGTTCCAAGATCTTATTTATGTAAAGTTATAGAAATAAAAAAAAATGGAGAGCAAAACATTGTTGACAGTAAAGAATATGCTTGAAACAAACATATTTTCTCATTGTCCAAAATATTTTGTATTTTTCCTGTTTGAAAAAGTTAGTTATGTAGGAATGGAAAAAAAAGTTTGTAATCAATTTTGTATCAGCTTCTATTGTTACTTGTTATGATACAAAATTATATGAGCCTGTGCGAGAGATTTCCAACAATTTCAAATATGCACAACACAAAGACTCTGACCAGCCTGTGCATCCGCACAGTCTGACCAGGGTCCTCACTATGCGTTTAGTAGATAGATAAGGTCTCAAAGTATCTGTAGGCCATCAGGTAACTTTATATTTACAGTAAGTGGCTTTCAACGCTACTCAATGTTTTCACCTCATGAACGTGTCAAATTGTTGAAAATGTCACACACAGACTCATATTATTTTGTTTTATACCTGAGACATTCTACAAATACCAGTCAGTAAATTCCTATACAGTCTAAACCTCCTGCTACTCTTTTTTCTGGCTGAAACAGGAATGGCACTAAATTGTCTTAGGTCAAATCCATCAATATCTGCATCAGAAATGTCAGCAATTGCTAATTTCATGCTATTAAGACCCTCTGTTACAGTTCTAAATAGATTATCTTGTCCACAATTGGCTAGGTTTTCTCCCTCACTGATATCCTTTTCCATTGATTCTTCACTACAGATATCATTTTGTTCATTGGTCTTGTCTAAATCTTTATCTTCTAACTGTTTACAAACTGTTGTTTCATCATTAGTTTCATCAAGGTCTGATGCAAAACCTTCAATGTTATCATTTTCAAATGTTTGAGACTGAGAACCAGGTGTTAAACAATTGTCAGAATCCCCAAACATCTCAACCAAAACTCTGTTTTTATCATTTTTATTTCTTAATGTGTCTTTTTCGTCACCAAGAGAATCAGATATGATTATTGCTTCATTAGAGCTTGATATATGAGTATCCTGAGTCAGTTCTTCATTCATTGAATATTCATGATGTGAATTTTGATTTTCAAAATGCACATCATGAATATTCATAGAATGTTTATTATTGTAGAGATTGACATGCTCTGAAATTAGATTCACTTCAGCAGTTTTGCATGGTTCTTCACTGGAAAATTCCATATGTTCAATATCTGTTAAAACTCCAGTTGCTTTTGATCTAGATTCCTCACACTCTTTTTGATTGTTAAAATTTCTGGCCATTTGAAAGGCTTGAATTTCTGTGTTGTCTTCGGCAAATATGTCGCTAGCTGAATTATCACAGGAAGTTTTTGCTAGTTCAAGATTTTCTTCAAAAACTCTTACAATGTCATCATCAATAGAGTTATCTTCCATTTCTTCAACAAAACCCTGAGACTCCACCAATAACATATCAGCTGGTTTACTTGTACCAAGTCCTTCACTATTCACTGCTCTCTTGGAACAAGTGATTACATAGCCAGGAGCATCACTTAAAGGACAAGGTACACCACTAACAATGTCATTATCACTATAGTTCTCTTCTGTTTCTAAAACAAAACCCTGAGATTCAATAAATACTATATCTGCTTGTTTATCAAGTTTTTCACTAAACTTTTTTCTTTTATCATATTTACTTGAAGGCTTGTGTATATCACTTATCGGTTCTGGTGGTTTATTAAGTTTGCTACCAATCTTTGCTCTTTTATCACAAATCCTTGAAGAATTGGGTACACTACTTATGAAAGATTCTTGGTTCCTATCAAAGTCCTTCAACATCACTGGATCCATTTTTTCTTTCTGTCTTTCATTAAATGTAATAATATCCCTATCACATTCATTTAGTGCAGATCCACAATTATTAGGCCTGTCTGCTATGTTACAATCTTCATCTAAGACAATAGTTGTATTACCAGAAGTATTTACAGAATTGCCTGATTGTTTGCCTTTGAAAAGGTCTAAATTTTTCCCCTTATCTAAATCCTTGAGAGGTAGATTTACAGTTTCAGTGCTACTGATTTTATTGGGTGAATGGTATGTGATGCCTCGCTCTCTTATTTTAGCCTTCACTTTTCTTTTTTTGGCAGAAACTCCTTGTCCCCTTACATCCTTACCTGAAAATGGAGGGTTGGCTCTATGATTAGCCATAAATGATTTCACAGATGCAGGAACACATATATCTGTCTTTCCCTCCTTGTTCAGATATCTATTAAAGCATGACATATCTGACCTATCAGCCAGACAGGCACCAAAAGGTCCACGTGTTTTAGATTTCACAATAGGTATGATAGAACAAGGTCTTAAGAAAGACACAAACATGTGTAGTTCAGAGTATGAGCTGTGATCAGAATATGGCACAACAAATACATCATCCTGGTTACAATACGGCTCCGCATCTATTCCAACATACAGAGCAGTGGGCAGAATCACAATAGTGGGAGTGTATTCATTAAGCCTTGCCACTAATCTGTTACTTATCATATGGAACGGCACAATTCTAACCCTACACTCTTTGCAGTCATTCTTAAACACATTCTTTGCCTCAATCAGAGTAAGGGTATTGTAATGATTTGAAGGTACGGAGATCCAGGTGTTACACTGTAGAGCTATTTCTTGAAGGAGATCTTCCTTCCCAAGGCTTCGCATGCCTATAACAACATCGTGATTGGGATGAGATTGTATAATGTGGATTATATCTTTTGTAGCCTGATCTCTGTCTGGAAAAATACATCTTGGTGAGCAGTAGGTGTTGTCTAGATATATGGTGTCTATCTTACCTGAAAATAGAATTGTTTTTAGCTTTGTCAATCAAACAAAGAGAGACAGGATCATGAATACACTCCCAAATAAATGCTTGGCACA
The DNA here is from genome assembly GCA_948146395.1 of Fragum whitleyi. Lineage (NCBI taxonomy): Eukaryota > Metazoa > Mollusca > Bivalvia > Cardiida > Cardiidae > Fragum > Fragum whitleyi. The sequence goes on from OX411550.1 coordinate 9,243,833, forward strand.
AAACCCCAACAATATGCCTAATTCTTTAATGCTTTTCGGTGGTATAGAGAAATAACGGTAGATTATGACTTGATAATCTCAACGCAAAAGCAGTGAAATTATCAAAAACTTATACCCTGCTTTTGTGCATTTCATCCTATCTGACGTCATCTATGTGGGGCAAAAAAAGTGACGTCACAATGAACGTTGCATAGCAATCACGTGCAAAATGACGCGCTTAATGAAAATATGTCCTAGAAACTTCCCATTTTGTCTCATTTTTGCATTAAAGAAATAGAATAATCATTTGTTTTTCGTGCAAGATCGATTAATATTTCATTTCGTGAACAACTAAAGTTATATTTTAACTCATGGCTCTGCCACTCGCGAAAATATAGCTTTTGTTGTTCACTCAATGAAGTATAAATCGATCTTACACTGAAACAAACAATTATCCCCTATGTGTAAGTGAGAAATATCATTCTGTGAAAATTTTATCCATCCATAATTGTAGGAGCAGTGTGTTCGAAAGATGTGGACCTATAGATTATTTATTTTAAATGGAGTTTTACGCTGCTTTCAACAATCTTTCAGTTATATTGCAGCAGTTGGAGCACTTAACAATATATTTCTGGTATTCTTCTCACCAGAACTACCATCACATCCTTTTTTAGCCTCCAGCTGCATTCTCACAAAGGTCTACCATTGTCAACCCATTGGTGAAAGACAAATAGTCGGAAAGGATGAGTGCCACCATCGGGGATCGAACACTGGTACTCTACATTGACAGTCCAATGCACTACCAACTGCACTATGACGGCTGCTGTGGACCTATGGAGGATGTATGGCTGTATGGAGGTTGTGACAAATGGACAGAGGGAGTAGATGCTGTCAATAGGAGAACACTTTGGCTGGGTATAAAAACAAGTAGTCAGACTGCATGAAATATTTAATTGATATCTCCATGAATAATATTTTGAGTATGTGCCTATTTATAATACTTGCTTTCAAAATGTGTGCATTCAAAATGTCTATACCATCAACTGGTGATGGGCAATAATCAGTTTGTTTGGGTTTCCTGTTGCAATAATCCACTAAGAAATTTCAAAATCGATTAATCAGTTCCTAGCACATACATGAAAGCCACTATGTATTGTTTTAAAAAACGACCCACTTTGATGGATCGGGGTGAAACAGTTGTAACTGCCTATATGTTTATAGGCAGTTACAACTGTTTTCACGCTGAGCCATGACATCGGTAGAAAAATCTGCAGAAAGAGTCCTTCGGTCAGGAATTTTATTCTTCAAAGGATCATACTTGGAGTGCTGTATTAATTTCTAAGAAAGTGATTGTACAATTGATTGTAAGTTGATTTACTCTTCCAACTAAAACCGATTATGATTTATTGATTGTGGTATGAAGCCAATAGCCCAACACTACCAGCAACCCTTGTTATGCTGAATATAACCTTGGCAAAATTGCATTAAAATAACAATATGTGTCTGTGAAACAAGAATATCCCCAAAACAGCATTATTTCATTAAAACTCTGACCTTGACAGATGACCTTGACCCTGTCTCATGACCTTGATAGTGGTACCATAAGATGGGTACCAATTAGCCAGGATTGGGCATTGTATCTTGAATAGGTTGGAAATAATAGCAAATGCTAATTTTTTTGGCTAAGATTTGCAAACAGACTGAAAGACGGACAATGGTTATTTATCAATATACCCCAAGTCGTTTAGATAGTAAATGCCAGTCAGTATTTAATTTTAAAATGTAACTTTTCTTCAAACAGGAAAATCAAGTGGCAAAGAATAAGATTAAACTGGACATTTCAACAAGCTGATTTATGTCTATACCTTTTGTAAATGCTGGAATATTACAGGTTCAGCTTGACAAGGGTAAAACTAAGTAAACAAGAGGACCATGATAGTCTTATATCGCTCATCCGAGTAAGTTAACTCATAACTTGTCAAATATGTTATTATTACAACAGATTGTTTGATGTCCATTATTTAGGGTGATTTCGAAATAAACAGACTTTACTTTTGTCCTACTGCAATTTTTTCTTTTTTAAATTTGTGTAAATTTGCAACCAAATGGAATATTGATGTACTTAAATTCTTCAGTAGACCATCCCTACCAAGTTTAAAATAGATTGGCCCAATGGTAAAGGAGAAGTTTAACCTTTTCTAAGGTTTTTGGCAATTTTTTGACATTTCCATTACCATGGAACCAGAGTTTTTTGTAGAATTAAATTCCCTTTGCAATTTTTGAAAAGCTTCACCCTAGGATTGATTGATTGAATGGAGTTTAACAACACTTTCAACATTTTTTCAGTTATATTATGGCTGGAACACCTAACAATGGTTTCCTGGTAATTCTCTCACCAGTGCAGCCACCACAACCTTTCATAGCCTCCAGTTGCTATCTCACATAGGTCTAAGATTATCAACCCATTGGTGAGAGACAAATAGTTGGAAAAAAATGAGTGCTGCTGTTGGGGATCAAACCCGGGACCTTTAGATTGACAGTCCAACGCTTCAACCAAGGAACATCCCTGCCAAGTCTCAGCTTAATTGGCCCAGTGGTTTAGGAGGAGAAGATGTTTAAAGAAGACAGATGGACAGATGGTCCTTAAGTGATCACAAAAGTTCACCTGTAGCACTTTGTGCTCAGGTGAGCTAAAAATATTTGCTTTTTCAAAATTGAATTGAACATAATTCATGGTTGATCTCCCGTATAATTACCTCTACATATAATTACCTGATAAGTGAGATAAAGGAGGTGTTTCCAGCATGTCTAATTTAAACCTGAAATCCCCAGTGTGTAATATCCTCCCAAAATATCCCTCAAACACAAACATTACAGCACCAGGACAGTGGTTTGCGTCCAGGGCTGTTACAGTCATCTGTTCTGTGTTATCTCTATCAAGATATACTATGCTAGCTGTACCAATCTGTAAATAATGATGTTTGAATAATGACGATGTACAGTCAATCTTGCTTAAGCGACCACATCTATTAAGCGATCATCTTTATTAAGCCCCTTCTTGAAATGAAAATATCTTAAAAAGAAGGTATGGTTGGTCTAAAAATTATTGAAAACGAATCCTATGTTTTAAAATCCACCAGAATTGTCTCAACGAGACGATTCTATTGAGTCTAAACATCATAGGCTTATTGAGAATTTTGCAAATGATATGCATAATCAATCAAATGGTATGTTTCTTATTTGTAGACAAAATGTGTATTAAGCGGCCATTTTCTTTAACGACCGCTTTTTGATGGTACCGTTAGTGGTTGCTTAAAACAAGTTTTACTATATTTCAAAACTTTAATTTACATAATATAGAAGTTTCCTGCAAATGCCTGTTGAATAAAGTGACATGTTTATTAGACGTGAAAAGAACAGAACATATTCTTTTTTATTTAATCAGTACCAAATGCCAAGTTTCATTTAAATTGGCCAAATCTAGAGGGAAGGAAAATTGTTTTTTAAAGATTTCAAAATGAAAATTAGCCCCACCCTGCCATGCCCATATTTGGGGTCAATAAAAAATTCTTCAACAATTCAAGTAGACGGTCACCAAGGAATATCCACGCCAAGTTTCATTGAAACAGCCCACTGCTTTGGGAGGAGAAGATTTTTTAAGAATTTCAAGTGAAAATGCCACACCCATATTTTGGGGTCAATCAAATTTCTAAAACAATTCAAGAAGAGGGTCACCAAAGGATCATTCCCACCAAGTTTCGTTTAATTCTGCCCATTGATTTCCTAGTAGAAGATTTTTTGATATTAAAGTGGAAATAAGCCACACCCTACTGCACCTTTATTTCTGGGGGGCCAATCATTTTTTGTTACAATTTAAACAAGAGTTGTCCGCGGACAACGTAGCTCGCCCAAATAGCTGCTTGTTACAAACAGCGCTTGACCGAAGACCTAAGTTCAAAGTGGTTTCTTTCAATGTTAAAGTCCATGATCTAATATATTTCTGTTTGAGTAGTAATTAAGAAATATAAAAACTTTTTTGTTTTAATTGCATGTATAAGGTTAGGGTAAAGTGAAAGCCTACAAGCAGATGGGGTTACCAATTGAATTTCTTTGTATCAAACATGAAGTTTTTCTTTAAAATTTTTCTTAGTCCACAAAAGGTCAAGATCAAGGTCAAATTGTGAAGGACCTTGGTCTCTGTAGAAGCCTATCACCTAGTGAGTATGTGTATGAAGTAATAATGTCCCTGAGTAAAGCATTTAGAAAATATAAGCAAGGTTAAATTTTTGGTTAAAGTTTTTCAGTTTAAGTTTTTCCAAGTAAATAAAAGGTCAAGGTCAAGGTCAAATTGTCAAGGCCCTTGGTTTTCTGGTGAAAGCGTTTCATCTGGTGACTATGTATATGAAGTAATAATGTCCCTAGGTTAAAGCATTCAGAAAATATAAGCAAGGTTAAAGCTTTTGGTAAAAGAATTTCGGTTAAAGTCCACAAATGGTAAAGGTCAAATTCTGAAGGACCTTGGTCTCTGGTGAAAGCCTATCACCTGGTGAGTATATATATATGAAGCTATGATGTCCCTCAGTTAGAGCAATAAAAAATATATATGCAAGGTTAAAGTTTTTGGTTAAAGTTTTTTGGTGAAAGTTTTTTTAAGTCCACAAAGGGTCAAGGTCAAGGTCAAATTGTCAAGGACCTTTGTCTATGGTGAAAGCCTATCACCTAATGAGTGTGCATATGAAGTAATGATGTCTCTAGTTTAAAGTTTACAGAAAATATAAGCAAGGTTAAAGTTTTTTGGTTAAAGTTTTTGGTTAAAGTTTTTTTGAAAGGGTCAAGGTCACAGTCTAAAGGTCATTTCGACATGGATGTTGGTCTCAAATGAAAGCCTATACCCTAATAAGTGTTTCTGTAAAAAATAAAGCCTCTAGGATAAATATTGATAGAAATTAAAAACTTTAACCTAATGCGGACGCCGACACCGATGCCGACGCTGACGCCGACATCCGAGGGTATGACAATAGCTCTTCCGAGACTTTCGTCCCGGGCGAGCTAATAAAAAGTCATCAAAGGAATATCTATGCAATGTTTTATTTGAATCGGCCCAATGGTTTGGGAGAAGAAGATTTTTTTAGATTTTTAAGTGGAAAAATGCCCCGCTCTGCCACACCCATATTTGGGGGGTCAATCAAAATTTTTAAAAAATTTAAGTAATGTTTCACCCAAGGATCATCCATCCCAGGTTTTATTGAAATTGGATAAATGGTTTGGGGGGAGAATATTTTTAAAGATTCTCAAGCGAAAATAAGCCCCACACCGCCACGCTCATATTTGGGGGTTACTCAAAATTCCTTTAACCTTTTAGGTAAAAGGGTCACAAAAGGAACATCCATGTCAAGTTTCATTGCTGCAGACAAAGAAGTTGACACTGTCCACCTGTGAATCCCTGGACACTGGACCCATTGGGTGATCACATTATACATCCCATCTTTTGGAGGGCATGTAAAAAGAAGAAATTGCTTGGGGAAAGCAATATTTTGCTTTTCTTGTATGACTAACAAAATTATCAAATTTTGTTATGCTTAAGAAAATGTGACCCATCACATGAAAAGGGACCATCTGGGAAATTTGTAAAATAAATGTTTGAAAAAAAATTGCTCCAGTTCGGGTCAACCAGGTCATATTTCAACAAGAGTGCCATCGTCACAAAATACGCCGCCACTTTGCTGCTGTTTCACGAAAATAATTGTAGACACTACTTATTTTGACAGAACCAAATTGAAAATGACCAAGTTTCATTTAAATCAAGACAAAAAGTTTGGAGGAGTTGCCTTCACAAGGCTGCAATTTCAATAAGCCCCAGGCACTAAGTTTTAAGGGGGCATAATTCAGGGAAATAAATGAGCCATAAAATCCTTGATCCATGTACATCTACAAATTATGATGATGACATTGACCAAGTTTCATTTAAATAAAGACAAAAAAATAAGGAGGAGTTGTGTTCAAAAGGCTACAATTTCAATAAGCCCTAGCTACTAAGTTTTAAGAGGGCATAATTTAGGGTAAAATTAATGAACCATAAAATCCTTACTTCATGCTCATTTACCAATTTCGGTTATAACATCCATTAAGTTTCATTTAGATCCAGCCAGAAACTTAGGAAGAGTTGCATTCACAAGGCTACAATTTCAATAAGCCCCAGAGACTAAGTTTTTAAGGGGCATAACTCAGGCAATAAGCCCCAGAGACTAAGTTTTTAAGGGGCATAACTCAGGCAAAAATCAACGAACCGTAAAATCCTTCCTTCATGCACATCTACCAATTGAGGTGATAACATTGACCAAGTTTCAAGAAGATCCAGCCAGAAACTTAGGAGGAGTTGCGTTGACAAGAAAAGTGGACGGACGTACAGATGGATGGACAGATGGACGGAGGGACAAACGGAGAAGATGACGCCAATATACGTCCGCCTCTGGCGGCGTATAAAAATGCTTTAATCTATCATTCTAGATTAAGCAAATTAGAAAAGTGCGAAAAGTGTTGACCCTTGTCAGGCTGAGCAGTTTGCACGGTCTGTCAATGGTCGACACTTTCACACTTCCCAGATGGTCCTTTTTCATGTGACTGGTCACATATACAATTTCTAGCACCTGTATGAACTAAGTAGGACTAGTAACAAGAGCACCTCCTACAGGTGCCTAGTGCCGTAAGTACTGGATGGTGAACAATCTAAGAAGAAAATGGGCATAATTTGCACAAAATGCTTCTAGAGTTAGCCCCTTGATAGAAAAGGTTGCTCTTTTGATGATGAATATGTGTGCCAAGTTTCAAGTGAATGTCTTCAGTAGAACCAGAGATATCATAAAGCATAGAAGTTTTGGCACAAGGACAACAACAAAGTGACACCACCACTAACAACAACCACATCAAGGCTATAGCAATACCTCAGGTCTTCTATGAAAACAGCAGAGCTAACAAGAGCACAGCCTACAGGTGCGTACGCTTAGCTGTTGAGTGCTGGATGGTGGGAAAAAATCTAAGTCAAAAATCAAAAAGGGGCATAATTTGCACAAAATGCATCTCCAGTTATCCTTGTTGATAGTATAGGTTGCTCTTTTGATGGTGAACATGTGTGCCAAGTTTCAAGTGAATGCCTTCAGTGGAACCAGAGATATCACAAAATGTGGTGTTGCACAACAACAACAATGACAACAACAACACGAAGGCTTAAGCAATACCTTGGGTTTTTCTCTGGAACAGCCAAGCTAAAAATTAGAACCAGCAGGTCTAGCAGGCTTGAGGCAAAAAACACTAAATGTCAAACACTGTCATTAATATATTCCCTTCCCCAAAATATCGGGGCCCGTTTTATCAAACTTCTTAAGAAAAAATAAATCGTTAGTCAAAATCACATATTGTACCAGGTGTTTTCTGTGATAGATTGCGCCTTGCAATATCTCATTGGAATCATCTTTAGAAGACGGTTCCAATGAGATGATGTATGGCAGAATTCTATATTAAGTTACCATTTTAGAAGCAACCTTAACACAAAAAATTATGGTAAGAAACTAATGTTTAGTAAAACAGGCCCCAGGGTATTTCAAGGCCAAAAGTGGAAAATATTTTCCTCACCTCAAGTACTTTTATGAAGTCATCTTTCAATTCATATTTGTGTTTCAACAGACGCCCAGTTATTTCTGAGCAATAAATTGGATAGTGCCAGGATGAGGTTAAGCCTGAAAAAGAACAAGGTGGTAAGTTACAAGATACAACCCTTACCCTGCTAAATGTCTCTTTTTACCCCAAACAACAAAGGTAAATAACTCGACAAGATACCCCTTGATCGCTCACCTGAGTCTCTTTGACCCCTGGGCCATCACATCAATTAAATAGGAAGATATGAACAAGGAGATAATTTCTACATAAGATCAATACCATGGAATGTTATTAGCAAAGAGCATGAAGATATGCCTGGGCACAGCCCTTATATCAACATAGGGGCATGTAATGAATAAACTTGATGAAATTCAATTAAATGAAACAATTAATAAAAGTCTCTATTTCCTATTTTCATCCTTTTTGTTATGGGTTAAGGGAGAGTTAAGGGTAGAATTCATTTATTTGAACAACTTTGGCAGAGCTTAACCCAAGGAATATCCCTTCCAAGTTTCATCAAGATTGGCCCATGGGTTTAGGAGGAGAAGATATTTAAAGAAATTGTGGACAACGCACAACACACAGATGCGTGACTGTTGATGGACATTGGACAATCACAATAGCTCACCTTTGTGCACTGGTGAGCTAAAATAACGCTGCCCACCTGCCAGATTCCACAGGTGATCCCACTTTATGTTCCACCTGATGATAGATGCATAAAAACCAGTTGTTTAATTACCGGTAGTTAAATTTTAATGAAGTTTAATTTTAACAGTATTTCAGCCATACTGTAGCAGGCTGACCATAAAGGTTTGATTTAACAAATCCATATTTTATTTGATAGCAGCAAGCATCATTTTAACCCTTTGCTGTTTAATACCTGCTTTTTACGTACCTGTGATTTTATGATGAGAAAACATTGTGAAAAAATAAGAAATTGCTTCTGACAAGCAATTTCTTCTTTTTCCACACTATTTTCTACCATACTGAATGGTTATTTTTCAAATTAAATCCACTTTAAATTTTCGTCTTCAAAACCTTTGAATTTGGACAGGTCTAAACTTTAGTAAAACAGGAAGGGGTTAAAAACATTGAGATCACTTTCAAAGGAAATAATTCAAGTTCTTTTCTCTTATTAACAATTTGGTGTGGACCATCAAAAATTTGAATTACCAATCAAATAAATCATTTCTACAAGAACATCTGTTGGCCTCCGTCATTTTTAAATTTTTTCTTTTGATTTTTAAGTGAACAAATTCATTTTGATCCCAGACAGGCAGAAAATTATCCCTAAATTTTCCAGGGACAAGTTGAAAAAATCTGAATTTACACTGAATTGGGCAGTCTGGGCCCCTTAGTTGAAAATTCTGTCTTTTTCCCTGTAATCAACTGTTTGATATTTCAGAATCTTTGTTAAATTGATAGATATAGTTAATTTGAAACAAAAACAATCAAACTTTTTATTCTTTTTACAACAACTGATGTATCAAAGATTTTTAAAGCTTTGATTACTTTCACTAGAAGATGTGGCTTATATACATACCCAGTGGTTGGCACTAATTGTTTTTCAGGGGTGCAGAAATACGACTTTTCTCCACTTGTCAAGTAAAAGTTGATTCCCTCCTTTTCAAGGATCATAATGAACTTGCCCACAAAAAAAAAAATTAATATACGTTTAGAAAAACCTTGTTTTTAATGAAGAAAATGAAACTTAGCATTTTCTTCATTATGTTTTCTCCCCTTTGATACAAACATTAGATTGACTTTATTCCTAGATCTTTTTAGATCTGTATCAAGATTTGCTCTGGTATTTACTTGTCCACCCACAAGTGGCCTAGAAAAATGTTCTTGCCCGCGTCGGACAAGTCGGGCATGGGAATTCCACACCCCTGTTTTTCAATTCCACAGAAATCCCTACTTGTTATGGTGGGTATCCCTTTGGATAATCAGTGAGCCATTTCTTCGTTAAACAGTCTAAATTTAAAGAAATAGCTGATATGTTCTATCTCTTTTCCAAGACAAGGTTCCATAACTCCACTTAGTTCCTTACATTGGTAAGGAAAAAAGTGGAGTTATTGAACTTTGGCTTTGAAATGCTGGATCCCGATCAAAAGGGCGTCTTAATTCTTTGAACATATACAAGGATCATGGAAGAATCCCTTGCTTGAGAGAACAGGATCCCTCAAATTATTTTGAAATCTTCTGGCACCCGGGACACTGTTAGTCTCATATCCTACCATACCATTCGGGTCACCACTCTGCCAATCTCACTATCAACCTCGGATGTACGTAGACAAGACTATTTTTAAAAATTGCGGGAAAACCTAGATGAAGTCAGTTAAAATGGTGTTTGCCCTTGAAACTTTGAGTGAAAACATTTGACGTTGTAACGCTACTCGTTTAAGTCACTGACATGAAACCATGGTATCCTTATACAAATATCTTCAGACTCTTAAATAATGGCTGAATAATCTTAATTTTAAGATTTTTCAGCCGTTATTTACTGTAGAAATAATCTAAAGAAAGTGTCGGTTGTTTCCTCGCTAGTTTTTCCTACACTGTTTCCACCTCACAAAATGCATAATTTTGTTACATACCCATCCGCCTTACATATATCAGAGGTCTGTTACAGTTTACAGAAATGGCAGAGTGATGTTCAGAATGCCTACCATACCTGCTATATGATCACCATGGAGATGTGTCAGAAAGAACAGCCTGGCCTGTGGGCATTCCCTCACCTTCCAGAAGTCAACAGCTATTGGTGTGTTGGGTATTGTACATCCATTCATCTTGACTCTGGACACTATTCAGACATATTTCTTGGACAAATAGAAAATCTGTAGAAATAGAGAACATACCCTTGTCATGCTGAACCTGGAATATTCTCGATTTTACTTTTAAGGGATGAAGAAAGTATTTGTTGATTTCATTGAGGTATGTTACTAAAAATCTAATCATACTGTATGAATACACAAAGTGGATTCATACATGAGGGTGATTGGGTTTTTAGTTTCATACCTCTATGAAATCAACCAATATTAGCTTCATATCATATAATTTTTTGCGTGATCAAAATTGTTTTCATTGGGGAAACATGCAAGTCAGAATTCATTGCTCTGTTAAAATCCTACCAAAACAAATTACCGAGGGTGTGGTGTTAATTAGGCACGCCCACAAACAAAACGATCATCCAATGAGCCACTTGTCTATCTAATACATGTCATGTGTTTTTCTGTGTATAATATAGATAGCTCCACCCAATTTTCATACTCAAACATCATATTAAGTGGAAATTTTGAGGCTTTTGAAGTCATATATCCCACATGCTAAATGATGTGCTTGTCTTTTTTGTGAAATTCTCCCAATGTCAATATCATCACTTATTAATTAATTTTACACACAGAAAAAGTGTTTTAAAACTATTTTACACCCAGAAAAGGGAAACAAATCAAATTTCAGAATTGTGATTATGGTTATATTGGATAATTATAATGAACACATCAACGCAAAAATGAAATTATAAATGTATAATATCTCAAATGTTGTCAAGTCAAAAGGATGGAGGGTTAACAGATCAGAAATAAAATGGAAAAAAAATATCAAAAAATAAGCTTTCATGTCACAATCTTTGTTTACACTCTATGGTCCAAAGTTTTGGTTCAATCTTGATAATTGATAGTTCGACTATTATTGATAATTCAAGCCAAATTTGATGGGTCTATGAATACTAAAGGACTGCATCTGTTATTCTATCATGCAGAGATGTGGAAATGAGGTTTCTCCTCTTGTCCCTGGACTATTTACTTGTCCAAAATCATAATGAAATCGTCTGTTTTAGAGTGAATAGATAAATTTGAGAAAAAATACTTTTTGATGAAGTAATGATGAAGTAAATGTTTTTACCCTATGATATAAACATTAGGAAAAATTCCCTTTAATTCTTTTTAGTAACATTCCATGAATTACCCTGGTATTTCAGGGTTCTCCCTGGCTTGAAAAAATTGTCGCCAACATTTTTGCCAAATTAAAAAAGTTGGGGCCAAATGGGTCATACTTTGGGCCAAATTAATGAGTCTGTGTGCCAAGTTAAATTAGGCTCCTGTTTGTTCAGATTATTAAAGAAAATAATTATTTTTGTCAATTATTGTGTTGTTGCAATGTGCCTAGAAAATCATTCAGATTTTCCTTTTGTTTTAAATGGTTTTGACTAAAAAAAGTCATGGAATAATTTCATTCCATAATAAAATTTAAGTTGTCACAACTACCATACAGCTTTGTAGAACAAGAAAGCCGACTTGTGTCCTCTTCCATCAGTAACTTCAGTGCTTTGATATGAAAATGGGTTTGGAAAGAAAGTGTTATTGACAAAACACTTATATTTTTAAAATTAGCATAGTGTTGATATAGATACATTTGTTTTTAAACCTGATGGGTTGAAACTTTTTGGGTACAAATGTACAGAAAATAAATTTCATCTGTGTGATTATTGAACAGTAAAAATTGTAATTTTTGGGTGAAATGAAACAAATTCTAGTCAATTCTTTCAAAAATCATGTGCAGAATCTTCAATACTACCTTTATGTGAATATAATTTCACTTGCATTTTTAAACACGGAACAGCTGCCGAGGGTAAAACTATCAAAATTAATCGGAGCATGATAGACCAATTTAGATAAATATTTTGGTCAGAAAAATGGTAAAGTTGACAAGTGTGATGATTTTTCGACATAAATAGTGCGAATATGTGTATGTGAGTCTAAAATAATTGCTCTGTTAAAATCCTACCAAAACAAATTACTGAGGATGTGGTGTGATTTAGTCACACCCACTTACAAAAAATTAATATCGGCAATCATCCAATGAGCTGCTTGCTTACCTTGTGCAATTAAGTAAGCTGTCAATCAAAACTTGAATTGGATAAGGAATGTGTTTGTCGCGTTTCAGACCTGATTGCATAATTGACTGGATTGACAATGACTTGTTTCGAGGATTATATATTTTGAGGAAAATTCAGGTTTGTCTCAATAGAAATGGATTGGGTTTTTTTGGCGCCATGTATTTTCGCCAAATGAGAAAAAATGGAGCCATGATTAAATTTTATTCGCCATTTGCGAATTTGGCGATTGGCAGCGTGAACGTTGTTTTTACTTGTCCATGGACAAGTGACATAGAAAAATTTACTTGTCTACAAGTACAAAAGCTTGAGTCGGACAAGTCGAGCATGGAAATTTCACACCCCTGCTATCATCCATAATAAATTCACTTATACAATTGAATATTTTTCCACTGTAACAGCTCGTTCGACACAATCCTTACCAAATTAGGGGCAGGTGAGCCTTCCCCTATGCATAAAAAGAACCCTTGCTGATGTTCTACACAATCGCCAATACTTAGGTATGAAATGGTTATGGTACGAAACGTCCGTAATTAGTTGAGGGGGGAAACACAATTTTTGACACTTCTTTTATATCTAAACTTTCTTTTTCATGGTTAAAAACGGATTTTATCGAACTCTTGTTTAAGCTATCATATTGATCAACATTATGATGGCTAAAGTTTGTGTACATTGATTTTACTTATTTATTTTTTTAAGAAATACCGCAATATTTGAAAATAAGGGAGATAACCTTTTCATCCTAACGTTATGTATATTTTGTACATAATGGCTAATTTTGCAACGTCAGGATCTTTCGAATGAAATAAGGATTTTTTATTTATTTATTTATTACTTATTTATCTATTTATTTATTTATTTATTTATTTATTTAATCATTCATTCATTTATTCTTTCATTTTATTGATTCATCACGGTTTTTTTTTTGTTTTTTTTTTTAACTTTTAGACTTTTACAATCAATCTGTCATTAACAGGACCCCATTGGAAATAAGCTTAAGAGCTCCTAGGTTAAATATCAACCTTTTAAATTGTCTACAGACTAAATGATTTTTTTTTAAAGCTTGGCTCAAACAACAAATTAAACAAAATAAAATGGCAACAGGACCAATAAGTTCCACCCCAAAAGGAAAGAGAGCTAGAGTTGGAAGCACGACATGTCCCATCTGCGAGATCGAAACTAGAAATGAACAAAATCCAACAACATGCAGCCTATGCGAATTAACTTTCTGTGCAAAATGTGCAAATATTTCACCAGCACTAGCTGAACTTTTAAAAAACGAACCAAATGACAACTTTAAATGGACCTGTAATCTCTGCAAAAGAACTTTTCCAAGCATGTCAAATCTATCAACGCAATTGAAATCTATTGAAGACAAAACAGAGAAACGACTTACAAAAATAGAAGAAGAACTAAACGTTGTCAAGGAAGAAACAATCTACAGAATACAAGATGAAATAAACTCCGCTAAACCAGATAGGCCTATAGTTAACGAAATCGAAAAAAAGATGGGAAATAAATTACAAGATCAAGTTAGAAAAGAAATGAGGGAAATTGAGGATCAAAAAAGAAGATCTCTCAATCTGATAATATTCAATCTCCCAGAAAGTACAAGACACTCAGCAGCCATGAGGAAAAAACATGACGAAAGAAAAATCACCGAGCTCTGCAATTTAATAGATGTCGAAGAACCAGATATAAATCTAACCTTCAGACTAGGAGACAAAAAACAGGACAAAAATAGACCCCTCAAAGTCATACTAAATAACAAGGAACATAGAAAGAAAATTTTGGATAACACATCAAAAATTAAAACAATTGAGGATCCAGAACTACAAAAATGCATCATTGTCAAAGACCTTACACCCAGCCAAAGAGAAAAAAATAAAGAAAGAAGACACGCTAAAACTAAACAGAAAAAAGAAGACCAAATCCATCAAGAAGACTACGACCAAAACACTATAATAGATGATACCTGTATTGAAGTACCACACACCCAAGCAGATTTAGGGACACGTAACAAAACCTACCCCACTAGAGGCATAACATCAGAGGCCAAATTACTTCAAAGGACTCTACTACATAATGTTTCTTCAATAAACAACACACTGCCGTTTGAAGATACAATAGTTGGAGGCTTCAACTCGCAACACAGCGTAGAAGGCACATCCACTTCTAATACATAGGATGCAAGTTTTATTTTTAAAAAGTGTAAAAATGATGTAAATAAACATTCATTAAATATCATGTACACAAATGCAGACTGTTTATCAAATAAGTTAGATGAACTAAAAGCAAACATTGAAAAAAAGAATTACGATATAATTGCCATCACTGAAATTTTTCCCAAATCTAGTGATAGTTTGGATTACAACTCGCCCCTATGGAACATTGATGGATACACATCTCATAAACCACCAAACAAGTCTTTCACTGGTAGAGGGTGTATAATATATACAAAAAATGAGTTACCATTTTATACGATAAACATCCAATTACAAGAATGTATTGAATATATACAAATAGGAATACAACTACAAAATAAAACTAACTTACTAATTAGTTGCATTTATAAGAGTCCACGAGCAACAAATAACAAAACTATTGAAGAACTTAGTTCGATTCTTTCTAACAACACTATTGACAACATCAAATATGATCTGGTACTACATCTTGGAGACTTCAACATTAGGGATATTGACTGGGAACTGCAAACTTGCATGAATGAAGCCAACAATCTTGCAACAAAATTCTTAGAAATCATAGAAGATTCCTACTTAACCCAGCACGTAAAAGAACAAACAAGACATAGAGATAGTAACCAATCAAATATTTTAGATCTGATATTCACCAATGAAGAAAACATGATCAACAGTGTATCAATGAATGCTCCATTAGGAAAAAGCGACCATGAAACTATTGAATTTGACTTAACAATTCAGAGTCTACCACACCAAGAAAAAATAGAAACAACAAAATTTAACTACTTTAAAGGAGACTACGTAACCATACGTCAATCACTCGATACTATCGACTGGGAGACAGAATTCACACATGGGAGTGTGGAAGATGTCTGGCTAAAGTTTGCCGAAATCCTAAATAAAATTACTCGAGAACACATACCGGAGTGCAAACTTAAAGTCAAACAATTCAACACACCATGGATGAAAGCCGACATCCTCAAGGCAGTCAGAGAGAAAAGGACTAAATGGTTAAAATGTAAATACTGTCAAAATGAAATCAACAAGACGAACTACGATCAAGCTAAATATAAGGCCTCAAAAGAAGTACGCATGGCGAAAAAAGCATACGAAAAGGAAATCGTGGACAATATCAAAACAAATCCAAAAATGTTCTGGAAATATGTACAAAATAAAACTAAAATAAAAGAACAAATCCCATGCCTAAAAGACCAGACTGGAAATATTACATCAGATGACAAAGAAAAGACAGAAATCCTAAATAACTTCTTCAAAAGTGTCTTCACCGTTGAAGAAAAGGACAATATTCCAGACTTTGCTGTGAGGACAGACGTCACATTGAAAAGTGTCACATTCTCTGAAGAGAAAATCGTCAAACATCTACTTTCTTTGAAAGAAGCAAAAACAATGGGACCAGACAATATCCATCCAAAGTTTCTAAAAGAATGTGCTGAATCATTGTCAAAACCCCTGAAAATAATTTTCTCTAAATCAATGGAAGAGCAAAAAATCCCAGAGTGCTGGAAACTCGCTAATGTAACTCCAATCCATAAAAAAGGACAGAAGCAAGAAGCAGCTAACTACCGTCCAATCAGCCTTACTTCTATAGTGTGCAAAGTAATGGAAAAAATAATCAGAGAAGAAATAATGAAACACATGGAAGAAAACAATTTATTCTCCAACCACCAACACGGGTTCCGAAAAGGAAAGTCTTGTGTTACACAGCTTATAGAAGTAATGGACGACTGGACAGAAGAAATTGACAAAAACAACAACATCGATGTAATATATCTAGACTTCCAAAAAGCCTTTGATACTGTTCCACACCTTAGACTATGCAACAAATTAAAGGGATACGGCATACAGGACAACCTACTGCGTTGGATAAGAAATTTCTTGACAGACAGGAAACAACGAGTTGTGTTAAACGGAGCATAGTCAGAACTCGTAGACGTCACCAGCGGTATCCCGCAAGGTAGTGTCCTTGGTCCAATCCTGTTCACCATCTTTATCAATGACCTTCCTGAATGCACAAGCAACAAAACCAAACTTTTTGCTGATGACACAAAAATTTACTCGACTGTCAACACTATCGAAGAACAAGAAACTTTACAAAACGATCTTAGAAAATTGGAAGAATGGTCAGATACATGGCTTCTCAGATTTAATAAAGAAAAATGCAAACACCTTAAGCTAGGTAAAGACAGACCAACTACGTACAACATGTCAGGAATTGATGTTCAAGTAGATGTATCAGAAAAAGACCTGGGAATACAAGTAGACAATAAACTGAATTTTAATGAACACATAAATGCTAAAGTAAAAACAGCCAACAAAATGCTAGGACTGATAAAAAGATCTTTCTCATTCATGGACAAAACTATGTTCGTTACTCTCTACAAAAGTTTAGTACGGCCACACTTAGAGTATGGATCTACCATTTGGACTACAATGTATAAAAAAGAACGAATCAAACTGGAAAATGTACAACGCCGTGCTACAAAGATATTACCAGAATTAAAAGAAAAAAGTTACAGTGAGCGTCTGAGAATATTGGGACTACCATCACTAGAATATCGCCGAAATAGATCTGATGTAATACAGGTATACAAAATCATGAACGACATTGATAGAGTTGATAAAGATAAATTGTTCCCCAAAAATCCTAACCATTCTAATACAAGAGGCCATAAATATAAAATCCACAAAAAATTAAGTAAATCCAACGTAAGAAAATTCAGTTTTACTCAACGTGTAGTAAACTCGTGGAATAGGCTGCCAGAGGATATAGTTTGTAAAACTAGTGTAAATAGTTTTAAAAATGCTCTTAACAATACATGGAAGAATATTCCAGTCAAGTTCTCTCCAGAGTGTTACAGGCCGGAAGTCACCAGTAGAGAACTATACCGAGAAGAAACGGGCCACAGAGGCGAAAGCCTATTACCGGCTTCGAGGAACAGGTAACAGGTAACAGGTAATTAAAATTTAGGAATGCATTTCTGAACAAGATACAAGCTTTTTGTTAGTGTGGTACTCATTTGTTAATGGTAATATTTGATCTGAATAAATAGGCCTACTACTAGGCCTACTAGTCACGGGTATCTGTTTCCGTCCGTCGGCACATCATCAGCACAAGTGTTTGATTGATTAAAAAATCTAGTCAGTCATGTTTTAGATTTATACATAACTAGTCGTGTGAAATTTTATGCTAAAACAATAAAACACCTTTGTAGTGTCCTACAAGAAAGCGAGACTGAAGATGGAGGGGGCGGGGCATGAGAGAGGGAGAGAGTCAGAGAGAGTCAGAGTCAGTGATTAAAGGTCAGAGAGTCAGAGAGTGACACAGAGAGAGGAGAAAAAGAAAAAAAATGTTTCAAACCCATAGAAAAACAACAACAAGACTCATGTTGCATGCTATGTGTACGGTGGAATAGAGATGACATTTGCATATTTTTTTTTCTTTGGAAAAAAATGATCTGGGATTCTCGTTGCATTTTTTGGTTTAAGTCCTATAGATATAGACCAACATTTTGCATTGAACTTAATAATAACAATTTTGATACAAAAAATTATTTTATCAAAAACAAAAAGTTAATATTCGGATTATCTCAGGCTTTGCTATTGACTCTTGACAATCAGTATTTACTGAATGACAAAAAATTGTATCATCTTTGATCAATAGTTAACTATCATACAAGATACACTACTTTGCATAATTAAGAATGTTAACAAGACGGCGGAGTAAAATTTCATATGTTTCTAACGGAAATTTCGCGATGGTAACGGAAATTTTGTTTCATTATCACGATCACAAATGTTGACAAGCTACATGTAATTAATTCTTCACTTGGTTTCAGCTGAAGGTTGTATTACTCACCGAAAATATAAATCTTTGAGTAAAATCAAGGCAGAGTTGACTTAAAAAATTCCGTTACTTTAGAAATTTCCGTGACATTGCCATTTACACAGGATTAAACAATATGATGCATTAAAAAGTCTAGAAACTACCAAAGGAGACCCGTGTAGTAAAAATAAACATCACAGGATCAACTTAGAGGATGTTCATTTTTTCACAATTCTGGACCCCTTTTGGACATTTATATTGAATTTTAGCGGTAATACAAACCTATTAAGTATACTCGGTTTTGCACGTGCTTTCAAATGATAAAATTACAAACGGTGTTGAATGTAAAAGATATTTTCAAAATTGATAGAATATGTTAGTTAATTGATATTTAAGCGAGTTTTCATAGAGGTCGAGTTCGGGTCAAATTAACCAAGGTATGAATAAGTTTTTGTTTGAAAATGGCATTTATCGTATTTTTCAAATAGTCTTTTCTAACTAGACTAAATTATTGGTTCCTGGTATTTCTTACGTCAGCACTATCATTACATCCTTTCCTAGCCTCCAGCTGCTATCCAACATAGATCAACTATTGTAAACCCATTGGTTGAAGACAAAATGTCGGTAAGGTTGAGTGCCGTCGTCGGGAATCGAACCCTGAATTTCTAGATTGACAGTCCGACGCGCTACCAACTGTGCTATGGCCGGCGGCGGCTGTATGATAAAACAAAGGCTCAAAGTACCCGCAAATGACCATTGGCCTGACATCAGTACTATGGCTCAATGCCATAATTTTTTTGTCAGTCTAAAGTTTCCAAATAAGTTTATCAACTATCGTCGGTACGCTGATCTGCCAAATATTGCAAACTATTTCCTTCATTAATACATTGAAGCTAATGGAAACTTCATTAGAATTCTGCATCATCTGACCATGTTTATTAATGTGGTCTAATGATTTCATAATGCGTCAAAAAAAGAGGACCTTAATGTAAACTTCCTTTTTAGCAAAACTCCTCTTTTATTAATGGATACATTCAATTGAAACTTTCACAGAACATTCTTTATCCAGTGACTTTGTGCATTTGTGGATGTCTAGTTATGTGCCGCGTCATGATAAAAAGAGTATCAATGTATATTTATTGTTAACACAACTCCTTCATTTATGGACGTTAATGAAATTTTCACTTAGTATTTTACATTATGTGAGCATGTGCATATTGATGTGGTCTGGTGATTTGATACTGAATCATTGCAAAAGGGCTTTCATGTAAACCTCTTAAAACAATACTATTCTTTTATTAATGGATATATTCATGTGAAACTTTCACAGAATATTGCATTTCTAGTGATTATGTGAATTTGTGGCAGTATATGTGCAAGCCGTGCCACGATAAAACGCCTTTATGTATATTTATTGGAACACAACTCCTCCGTCTATACATGGAAGTTAATGGGAAATTCACTTAGTGTTTTACATTATGTGCATATTGATTTGGTCTAGTGAATTCATTCTGCGTCACAGAAAAGGGGGCCTTACTGTAAACTTCTTGTTAACAAAACTCCTCTTTACCAATGGATACATTCATTTGAAACTTTCACACAATATTCCTTTTTCAGTGACTATATGCACTTGTGGCTTTTTAGTTACACGTTGCTTCATGATAAAAGTGGTCTTTCTGTATATTCTTTGTTAACGCAACTCCTTCATTTATACACAGATTTTCATAATCTTGAATGGGCAGAATGTTTCTCATCATATGACCATGGCCACGTTTATTTTGCTATATAGTGATATGCCACATCACGGAAAAGGTGCCTTAATGTTAACTTCCACAACTCCTCTTTTGTTTATAGATACATTTGTATAATAGAATGTCCCTTATCAAGTGACTATGTGCATTTTACGGAGGTTTAGTGATAGTATACATGCAGTGTCATGGGAAAAAATGGGCTTTATTTAATTTTGATTATTTATTGTTTACACAATTCCTTCATTTATGCATGGATTGTCATGAAACTTAAATAAAATATTTCTCATGAGACCATGGCCACAACTTTGTCATTCGGTGTAATTATGCGTTTTCATGGAAAAACGAGCCTGTAAGAAAATTTCCTTATCAACACACTCCCTCCTTCATTTATGGATATACTCTCACGAAACTTTTCTGGTTATATCTCAAATAGCGCTGTCAAGACATAGGCTTTTCAAAGAGTCAGTAGAGTGGTCTAAGGCCCTCACTTGCCTCTTGTTTTTAAAGTAAGCTTTGAAAGAATATGATGGAAATGATTACAAGCAGAAGTAATACTGTTGGTCTTTGTCAACAGGAAAATCATTCTGACAAATTGAAAGGTTGTCTGGGTTAAAAAAAGTGTCGTCTTGAGTGTCCACAAGATTTTTCTAAGATATTATACTGTTGTCTATTTTAGGAACCTACTCGACTCAATTTCAAAATTGTTCAAGATTTCATCAAGACAATTGTTCTGGCAGATTTTTAGTTAATTTGGCTAAAAAAAACCCTAGTCTCCAATATGTCCATAAGGTTTTTCTAAGATTCAAATCAGTGACCTAGTTTTTGAACCCCCTTGACCTACTTACAAAACTCAATTTTCAGGTTGATTGGACTAAAAAGTGGCCTATAAAGTGCCCACAAGGTTTTTCTTAGATTTGACCCCGTGACCTAGATTTCCACCCCACTTGTCCCTATTTTGAACTTGACCGAGAATTGATCAAGATTGTCATTCTGAACAATTTTCAGGTTGATTGGGCTGAAAATATAGCCTCAAGATTGTTCACATGATTTTTCTTAGATTTGACCCTGTGACCTAGATTTTGACCCCACTCGACCCAATTTCGAACTTGTCCAAAGTTTCATCGTGATCATTATTCTAACCAATTGTCAAGGTTGATTGGGCTGATAATATGGCCTCTAGCGTGTCAATTTTCAGCTTGATTTGGCTAAAATGGCCTCTAGTGTCCACAAGGTTTTTCTAAGATTTGACACAGTGTACTACTTTTTGACCCCACATGACCAGATTTTGAACTCGTCCTAGATTTCAACAAGATAATCATTTTGACCAATTTTAACTTGTTGGGCTAAAATAATGACCTCTAGAGTGCAACAAGGTTTTTCTAAGATTTGAAACTCATTACCTACCCAGCAAGCGTGGAATTTTGGGGCCCATATGGGCAGAATCTGGGCAAAATGGTGATAAGGGGTCCATGTGGGTCCCGTTTGTAAAACAATTGCCAATGTAGGGCCCACATAGGACCCATGTGCCTATTTTCATCGTGTATGTGGGATTCATATGGGCAGATTGAGGGAAAAATATCTTATGGGTCCCATGTGGGCCCTTTACTGGAAAGATTGCCAATAAAGGACACATGAAGGGCCCATAAAACCTTAAACCTGCGAAGGTTGTCAGTGACAGGTTTTTTTTCTTTATTTATTTATTTTTCTTATTTTCAATTACTTTATGTTTTATACTAAACGAAAGTTTTACACAACAATTGCAACCAAAAAATATATCTGTACATCATTCTGATAAAAACAAAACATAAATTGTTAAATACGTTTTATGTTTCAATTGACTTTAGCTACATGAAGCTTTGAAATTGTTAAAATTTTCAGTTAATGCTGTGCTGACATTGGTGTCTTTCTATAATACATGATAAAGCTTGGACTGTGCAGTAATCTGTATAGTATGTTTATCAGCTATGAAATTGATTAAGAAGAAAGAACAAAAATACAATTTGCCCTAAAGGCGTGAACAGATTAAAATCTCTATACTATCTATCAGATAATTTTAAACTTCATCCAGTTCTTTCTTTATATAGCCAGATGTATATGTCTGAAATAGTACATGAAGATTTTTACAATGAGCCCAGCACCATCTACCATTATTATTCTTCGATTACCTAAATGAACATCATTGTGTCGGAATTATGACGAATAATGAAATACTGAAGTTATCACAAGGTTACGTCTAAAACGTAAATGAATTAGTTTTGTTTACAAAAAAACATTTTTAATATGGTATTTAAAAGAATATGCGTACGCCTTTTTCTAACTAAAACAGGTGGTATATCCAAGATTAATGCCCTGGCAGGGCGGAGCCTAAGTAACGGGTCGTTGCACTTAAGGTTAAGGGTAATCAGCTTTTATTTACATAACCTACTTTTAAAGAGAGTCGACATAAATAACTCGAGACCATATATCGTAGATTGGTAACCAAATCCTCGTAAGTTCAGCTTAATCAAGCTGAAGTTACGAGGCATTGGTTACCAAACGATTAACTGTGTTCACTTTCTAAAAGCACGTGAATCCTTTCGGTTTTAGGATACTGTTATTTGCACGCGTTAACGATGATGACCGACTAAAATTCGAAAGAACCCAAACTATTGAAAAGTAAACTCGCCAAATTACGTCACGGTTAAGCCCCGCCCTGCCAGTTCATTAACTGCGAAGAATTTACAACGGACATTTTCTATCGTTTATATTGATATTCATTTTACTCAATTAAGATATGGGAAAGAAATGGGGGAGGGTGAGAATGTAACGCAATTTAATTTCTTACCATCAAGATTTACAAAAATGATGTAAAATCTAATAAGTGGACGAAAGTCCATAAAGTTTTAAGTAATAAAGTTGTAACAAATTATCAAAGTAACAAACTTTGTTACCGTATGAAGCATTTTGCAAGTCCACAACATGTGTGGGATATTTGTTTTTTTCATACAATGTACATTTTCTATTTCTAGTTTGTCTCCAAATGTACGAACCCGGACATACATGAATAAAGAGGGGAAAAGATAATTTAGAGCAGTCTGAAGTCCAGGAACAAAAGACACGACTTGTACTATATACAGTTTAACAAAAATGAGAAGGAGCAGAGATTTGAACTCTTAATCATCGTCTGCATTTCAATAACTCCAGTAATAGCACATTCTAAGTGTGCCCAATGTACGACCTAAAGAAATCTTGTGGCATTTTAAAACGTGTTTCATTTAAAATATCTTTTGGTTCTATATCTTTTAGACTGAGTGTGTAAGCTGTATGTGTTTTGATAATCTTTATATATTTGTGGTATTCGCGATTTGAAATATTATCTCTTATCTTCGGTTGGAAACCAAAATCTCATAAAAAGTCCATCACTAATATAAAGTTGTAGTTATGAAGTTTCTGTTACAAGAGACCCACGACTTTACAAACAAATTACGTTCGGTAACTTTTTGTAAGTTGGAAATTGTTAAAAAAAAATGTTGTCCGTCACCAGAAATGAGTCAGAAACAATTCAATTAAGGATTGTATTAGAAAGATTGATCAGTAGAATAGTCCAACGTTAAGGATGCAAAAACGTTATGGAAATTTCAAAAACTGTTTTTGCTTTGAATATGAGTATAAAGATGTACAAGTTTGTACACTGTATAGACAAAATTGACCTTTGATCACTCACTCACATCTGTGTATCTATAGTTGCAAAGCGGGGTAACATATGTCAAGCAATTTTTGAATGGTTTAATCATGAACGCAGAGCTAGATTGCTAGTTTTAAAAGAAAATGAAAATGGAATCCATTTTCCTACCGAAAAGAATCTGTTTCTTCTCTAGAATGGGATACAGACGAGTCAATATTTTTTCATTTATGACCTTTTGTGCGCTCAGGAAGTGAAACAGTATGTGAACAATTGAGAAAAAAAAATTAATAAAAAACCAACTTTGCGTTATACGTAAGCACACTTGCAAAGTGGGGCGCAATTTCGTAAAAGTTTTACAAACCATGCAGGGATTGTCTTTTGTTCGTGTGATTGATATCATTACTTTGTAATTGTAATCCAATAATCATTTATATCTCATTAAATTATTCTTTCGTTGAAATAATTAGAAATGGCTTTTTTGTTAATGAGCAGCGAATTCTTTGAAATTTGCCTTATTCTTACATACCCAATACGGGTAAAACTGCTTCAACTTAAAGATTTGTTTGTTTGAATGGGGGTTTACGCCGCTTTCAACAACTTTTAGCTGTATCACGACAGCTGGGACAACTTACAGTGGATTCCTGGTATTTCTCACACCATTACTACCATTACACCCTTTCCTAGCCTCTAGCTACTATCCCACAAAGATCTACGATTTATCGACCTCTTGATGAGAGACAAATGGTATCCGACAGTGCCGCCTTAGAGAATTGAACCAATTACCTCTAAAATGACAGTCTGCAATATGAGAAAACAATACAGGAACCATATAGGATCATGATGGGTAAATATTGCTTATACTGGTCCCAAATTATTCCTATATGGGACCCATATAATCAAAATCTGGGCACCACATGGGTCCCTGATGGGTGTTCATTAACCCATATTGGTACCATATGTTTCCCATGTAGATCTAGTGCCCATTCGAGAGACATGGGAACCATGTGGGTCCAGTATGGGCAAATATTTGCCCATTCGAGACCCACATAAGGCCAATATAGCTTGCCCATGTGGGGCCACCCAGATCCCGGTTGCACATCCCGTCTGGGCCCCACATGGGTTTCCCATATAGGTCCCATATAGAGATCTAGATCCCCACATGGGTCCATAAACCTTGCCTGCCTGGGTAGTTATTGACACCGCTTAATCCAATTTTGTACTTGTCCGAGATTTCATCAAAATAATCATTCTGACTAATTTTGAGGTAGATTGGGGTAAAAATGTGGCCTCTTCTTTGACTGTTATTACTGTCGACTTATGGTTTGTTTTATCCCCCATTGTAAGTATCACATGTTGTATTTCGAACGGATAGCTAACACCGTGTACGATGAGCGGGAATCTCAAACGCATGCGTTATGAGTCGAATACCACTGTGACAGATTGACAATGAAATGTGTGTGAATTTTAAAACGAAAACACAGTCTATGCTGGATGAAGTCAATTTGAAAATATATTGCGTAAGCTATTTTATTATTATTTCATGTTTTTAACAAAGTTTGGTGCCAATTGGCAAAAGATTGGGGGGGGGGGGGGGGTGTAAACAAGCCATCTGCTTCATTTCATTTCCTGGCAATAATCAATCAAAAGTCTTTAATAGTAAGAAAATGAAATCGTAATTGCTGTACATTTAGTTAAAGTTATCAAGGGAGGAAAAGATGTGCCCAACATGGGACTTGAACCCCTCATGATGGAACACTAGAGCGGCGCTCTACCAAATGAGCTTACTGAGAACAGGACTTGGTCAAGAGTCTGCTGTCGATCACTACACTCCTCCTTAACCAATTTAAGCCGGTCCCATACCACTCCCAAATGGCTGAACATGGCATTCTCTATGACCTCATCCAGGGGTCTATATTCGCACGGGTTCGATCCCTGGCCTCGGCTCTTATCCTTTCCGACATTTGTCTTCCACCAATGGGTAGATAATCGTAAACCTATGTGGAATAGCAACTGGAGGCTAGGAAAGGGATGTGGTGGTAGTACTGGTGTGAGAAATACCAGGAATCCATCGTTAGGTGCTCCAGTCGTCGCGATATAACTGAAAGATTGTTGAAAGCGATGTTAAACCCCAATTCAAATCAAATCAAATCTCTATAACCTCAGAGCTCTAGATAATTTTTTTGAGTCAAGGGGTATTTACCCCTTATTATTTTTTTCAAGGTGTATTTTCAATAAAGCTTTCCACTTATGGGGTATTTTCTTCTTTGGATAATCTCTTACAAAGACTTCTAAAGAAATATACAGAAATAAAACTTAAGTGTGGGGACACATTACCCCTGGGGTAACCTGTCCCCGTTGACACCTTACCCGGGGTAGCCTGTCCTTCTTTTTAAAATGCTTTTATTCATTTGATTTCACCTTCCAGTCATTCATTTTTCTGAGCAAATTATCCTATGATATTCTTTTGAAAAATATTTCTTTCATGTCTTTTAAAAAATTGATACTTTTTAGCCAACCTTAGCACAACATGCTCAAGGTGGGCTTTTGTAATCACCTTTTGTCCATGGTGCGTCGTACGTCATGCGGCGTTCCTCTGAAGTCGTCAACAAATCTTTTAACATCTTCTTCTCAGTAACCAATGGGCGGATTTTAAAGTTTGTGAAATTTTGATTGACCCTCAAATATTGGCGTGACAGAGCGGGGCAGTTTTTGACCCTGAAATCTTTAAACGTCTCCTCAGTAACCATTGGGCTGATTTCAACCAAACTTGGCAGAAATGTTCCTTGGATGACCCTTCTCAAAACTAGTTTGTAAAATTTTGATTGAACCTCAAATATGCGCGTGACAGAGCGGGGCAGTTTTTGACCCTGGAATCTTTTAACATCTTCTTCTCAGTAACCATTGGGCCATTTTTAACCAAACTTTGCAGAAATGTTCCTTGGGTGACCCTTCTCAAAACTTGTTAGTTTATACTAATTTATTTTAGTTCCATTGTGACGAAAGCTTAAGCTAAAAGAATTGCTCTTGAACACTCAATCCTGATGTTTTCACGTCCCTGAGGGAGAGGCAGTGGTTTAAACCTAATGCTACATATTTTTATAGCTGGGTGAACTAGGGCTGGCTATTAATTGTTTTGCCCATAAACACACCCTGTCGAAAGTAGGGCTTGAACCACAGTCCTCCAGCTCACGGGTTGAGTGCATTTACCACAAGGGCAATTTTTGACCTTGAAATCATTAAACATCTCCTCAGTAACCATTTGGCCAATTTCAAACTTGAAAAAATGTACCTTTGGTGACCCTCCTCAAAACTTGTTTGTGAAATTTTGATTGACCAAAAAATACGGGTGTGGTAGGGCGGGGCTTATTTTGAGCCCCAAAATCTTTGACTGACATCTCCTCCTGAACCACTAAGCTGATTTAAATGAAACTTTACCAAAATGTTCCTTGGGTGACCCTTTTTAGCTCACCTGAGCACGAAGTGCTCAAGGTGAGCTATTGGGATCGTAGAATGTCTGTCGTCCGTCGTCAGTCGTGCATCGTCCGTCGTCCACAATTTCTTAAACATCTTCTCCTCCTAAACCAGTGGGCCAATCTTGGTGAAACTTGGCAGGGATGTTCCTTGGGTCAAGCTCTACCGAAGTTGTTCAAGTAAATGAAATCCACCCTTAACTTTCCCTTTACCCTTAACAAAAAGGGTGAAAAAATGAAAATCTTTAAAAATCTTCTTCTCTGAAACCAGAAGGCAGACAGCTTTCATATTTTGTATGTAGCATCATTAAGTGGACCTCTACCAAGTTTGTTCATATCAAGACCCTGGGGTCATATTGCGGCTTTGCCCGGGCCCAACCCTTTTTACATAGAACCAAAGAGCGAAAATCTTTAAAAATCTTCTTCTCTGTAACCAGATGGCAGACAGCTTAAATATTTGGTGTGTAGCATCACCTAGTGGGCCTTTACCAAGTTTGTTCATAACAAGATCCTTGGGTCATATTTGGGCTTTGCACGGGTGCATCCCTTTATTTCTTATGAGCACGAAGGGTAAAAAAGTGAAAATCTTAAAAATCTTCTTCTCTGAAACCAGAAGGCAGACAGCTTTCATATTTGGCATGTAGCATCTTCTAGTGGACCTCTACCAAGTTTGTTCATATCAAGACCCTAGGGTCATGTTTGGGCTTTGCCCGGGCCTAACCCTTTTTACATAGAATCAAAGAGCGAAAATCTTAAAAATCTTCTTCTCTGTAACCAGATAGCAGACAGCTTAAATATTTGGTGTGTAGCATCACCTAGTGGGCCTCTACCAAGTTTCTTCATATCAAGCCCCTTGGGACATATTTGGGCTTTGCATGGGTGCATCCCTTTATCTCTTATGAGCACGAAGAGTAAATAAAATGAAAATCTTCAAAAATCTTCTTCTATGAAACCAGAAGGCAGACAGCTTTCATATTTGGTATGTAGCATCATCTAGTGGACCTTTACCAAGTTAGTTCATGTCAAGACCCTAGGATCATATTTGGGCTCCACCTGGGCGCAACCCTTTTTACATAGAATCAAAGAGCGAAAATCTTTTAAAATCTTCTTTAATCAAAACCAGAGGGCACACTGCTTTCATTTTTGGTATGTAGCATCATTTTGTGGGCCCCTACCAAGTTTGTTCATAACAAGACCCTTGGGTCATATTTGGGCTCCACCCGGGTTCCCTTTCAGCTCATCTGAGCATGATCGGTGAAAATGGGAAAACCTTCAAAAATCTTCTTATCTATAACCAGAAGGCAGACAGCTTTCATATTTAGAATGTAGCATCATCTTATGGACCTCTTCTAAGTTTGTTCATATCAAGACCCTGGGGTCCACCCGGGTGCATCCCTTTTTACATAGAATCAAAGAGCAAAAAGGCATATCTGTCTTGCTCTTCGCTGAAAACGTTCCATGGTATTGATCTTAGGCAATTATCTTCTTTTTGACATCTGCCTATCTAATTAATGTGATGTCCCAGCATCTTGGTCCTCTTGTTAAAAAATTATCGCACAATTTTGATTGTTTGCAAAATATGGGTGTTGCAGGGAGGGCCTTATTCTGAGCCCGAAATCTTTGACATCTCCTTAACCACTGGGCTGATTGCAATGAAACTTTGCAAGAATGTTTCTTGGGTGATCCTCTTCAAAAATTGTTTCTGAAATTCTGATTGGCCCTTAAAAATGGCAAGGGGGGGGGGGGGGCTTATTTTGAGCCTGAAATGTTTAAACATCTTCTTCTCAGTAACTAATGGGTGGGAGTGGTCTATTTTCTCTTTGAATTCTTGGAATAACACCTCTTCAACAACTAGGCAAATGTGAATGAAACTTTGCAAGACAGTTTCGTGGGTGAGATCTACTGGACCAATAAAATTCAGGTGAGCGATTTATGGCCATTCTGGCCCTCTGTTTACAGAAAAATCTTACCCCTTGCACTTTCTTTTGGCTCACATGAGCAAGTAGAGCTCAAGGTGAGCTATTGTGATCAAACAATGTCTGCCGTCCAGTGTCAGTCGTTCGTCGTGCGTCCATTGTGCGTCGTCCACAATTTGTTAAAACATCTTCTCCTCCTAAACTGATGGGCTAATCTTGATGAAACTAGGTAGGGATGTTTCTTGGGTCAAGCCATACCAAAGTTGTTTAAATAAATGAAATCCACCTTTAACTTTCTCTTTACCCTTAACAAAAAGGATGTAAATAGGAAAATCTTCTCTGAAACCAGAAGGTAGACAGCTTTTGGCAGGGGTGTGGAATTTTGGATTTTTTCCACTTGTCCACGGACAAGTGGAACTAAATTTTCTACTTGTCCGCAGGTAACGTTTACTTGTCCGAATAAATACTGTAAATCAGGTATTAGGTTTGTTAGAATAGCTTTATTTAAGCAGCAGTTCCTTTTTGACAGAACATTTTAAAGTTACTACTTGTTAACATGAAATGTAAACTGATGTAATAATAAAGTTACAAATCATAACTACTTATGTCTTTGTTATTTTTCATTGCAGCAATGCTATGATATTAATGGAAGATTCTGTTAAACTCATACCATTTAAATTTTACATTAAGGCACAGGGACTATTTGGGTTATCTGACAAATTTTTAAGCTTCTCCCTAGCAATGTCTTCCCCACCTAGGGTTTTGACAATTTCACTTAGCATGGGCTGTATGCTCTCCATCTCAGAATTTGCTTGACTTGATGTGGAGGCAACAGTTTCAGAAGTCACAGTGGCTGATCTTTCTGGTGGTTTGTGGCGTATGTGTCTATGACCAGATCTGAGCCATTCTTCAACAGAAGGTAAAGGATCAAACTTAGAAAAGTCAGGACCTGAGACAACAATTCTCATCTGTTGTTGTAGGTTTTGTTGGGTAAGGCGAGTTCTTAGGGGACCCTTGACTAGATTCATGTGAGAAAAAAGCCTTTCACAGGCAGCAGTGGAGGGTGAGATTGTGATCAAAAGCTGTAATAAGGCACTAATGTGTTTAACAGAATCTTCCTTCCTCTGCAGTATGGATGTATATACTGCCAGGGGATGATATGTTCTTTGCATGGAAACTTGGACTTTTAGAGTCTGCCATTCACTGGGAATAGAGGAGACCTCTTCCTCTGTTAACAGATCATTACACTGTTCACAGAGCAGTTTAATCTCCCTACTACCATATGTGCTAAGCTCTGCCAGTGTATGGGGCCAGCTTCTAAAGTCAAAAACCTTGTATAGACTCAAGGGAGGGCACTCAAGATCCTGAAATCTCTGGAGTACATACTGACTGATTTTATCAAACAAAGAGTGAATGTCATTATCATCTTTAAATTCACAAAGAGACCCATTAAGTTTAAATTTACCATCAAACAAACTAGTTTCACAGTCATACAGGCTGTAGAATTTGGATAAGTGTTCACCTGGTTCATTGGTCATTGCTTGCAAGTTCATGTATAATGTATCTACAGCTTCTTTGACCTCAAATATTAACAGATCTTTATTCTGAAACAAGACTGAGACTTTGGTTATGGCCGTGAGCACATCTAACATAAGATAAATGTATTTCACAAATTTTAAACTTTTCAGGTCAGTTAGAATTGCTTTTGCTTGCCCTAGCTCGTCAGCCCTATTGGATGTTTCAACAATTTGCTCCATGTGGGTAACTGTAACATTAATGTCCTGACATACTGCTTCTAATGCTCGAAGCTTGGAAGAAACCCACCTAATTGCTTTGATTTCTGTGTGCATTTTTAAATTTTCATCAAGAAAAGAAGCAAGCTTCTTCAATTCCTCTCTTCTCTTTGGGGAATATGAATAGAATTTACAGATTCTCTTTAAAGTGTCTTCAAATTTTTTCAGATAGCCAACTTGTTTAACTGCATCTAAGACTCCCAATTCAAGTTTATGAGCAACACAGTGGGTTACAATAACTTTGTTATCAATTACGTCACTGAGTTTTTTAGCAACCCCATTTTTTGCACCTAAATTTACTGCAGCTCCATCCAGATTCAAACATACTAATTTTGAATTGTGGTCAGACAGGTTATCAATATCAATATCACACTTTAACAGTCCCCTTTTAATAGCGTCAACAACACCCTCGGCTCTTGCATTTTCTAAATTCTCAATACTGGCGATGGCTGTAACTGGTTCATGTGTTTCAGGGTGTACATACCGTATCAAAATGCCTTCTTGATCAATGACAGATGAGTCAGTGCTTGAGTCACTCATGACAGAAAAGTATCTCACATTTTTCAAATTTGTTTTCATTTCATCTAAGAGAACATTGGAAATAGAATTCTGAAAAACCACACAGGTATCTCTTGACAAGTGGTCATTTCCTAAATCAGTCCCATTTTTCTTTTGAACTTCACAGAGAAAAGTATAGTCAGTGTATGGTCGATTGTGTTTTATAACAGCATAAGCGGTATTAAACAACTTCTTGTACCTCTCAATTTCATGTCTTTCAACTTTGGATACAGACTTTTGAATGGGACCTTGTTTAGTGGGTTTTTGTTTAAAGTCATATTTGGCGATACATGCGACATGTTTTGATGACAATTGATGACAATTGATGGGCCGTAAGAGTATCCTTCCTCTGTAATGTTTCGAGATTTTCCTATGTACAGAGCTGACGTCGTATCCGCGGTCTGCGGGAACATTCTACACACATGACAATAAAATGTATTCGAATCGTCGTCCTTTCGGAGCCAGTTAAAATCAGCAAACCAGTTATCCTTAAACACACGCTTGCGTTTTAAATCGTATTCTTTGTCTCTCTGTGATTTTGGTTTGTGCTTTTCATGCTCTTTGGACGTTTCAGACGGCTTTGAACCACCCGATCTAACGACAAATCTATCAATTTCGAAAGGAAATTGCCAATGAATCTATTTTACCGCGCATATTGTTTACTACAGCACCGAGCGGTTGCCACGATACTATCGGCCAATGAGAGTGCTCGTATTATATACAGTCAGCCAATCAAAAAGCTTGTTTTTATCTCATAGCAACTGCCTCTAGCGAGATGTTTCGCACCGGTTAAATTATGCGAGCGAGATGGGTTAATTGAAGCAGTGTAAATGTGGATTATGCGATATTTGTAAGAAATGAAACGTTCACGAATAATCGAAGATAGAAACTCGGCATTTATTATTTTTTCTGGCTCCGAAATTCACTTGTCCGCGGACTAACGCTTTGGGAAAATCTACTTGCCCGCAGACGAAAAGTCCCGAGTCGGACAAGTCGGGCATTGGAATTCCGCACCCCTGCTTTTGGTATGTAGCATCATCTAGTGGACCTCTACCAAGTTTGTTCATATCAAGAACCTAGGGTCATATTTGGGCTCCACCCAGGCACAACCCTTTTTACATAGAATCAAAGAGCAAAAATCTTCAAAAATCTTCTCCTCTGAAACCAGAAGGCAGACAACTTTCATATTTGGTATGTAGCATCATCTAGTGGGCCTCTACCATATTTTTTCATATCAAGACCTTGGGGTCATATTTGGGCTTTGCTGGGGCACATCCCTTTTAGCTTGTCTGTACTTGAAGGGTGAAAATAGGTTAATCTTCAGAAATCTTCTTCTCTGAAACCAGAAAGCAGGCAACTTTCATAGTTAGTATGTAGCATCATTTAGTGGACCTCTACCAAGTTTGTTCATATCAAGACCCTGGGATCTTATTTGGGCTCCTTTGGGTGTATCCCTTTTTACATAGAATCAAAGAGCGAACAATAGGACCCTGAGGGCCCTTAATTGCTCCCTGAGTAATGTTTTAATTATGTAAAATGTCCCGGAGGGAAGATCAAATGCAATCAATTATTTAGTAATACAAAGTGAGACAAGAGGACCACGATGGTCTTAGAGTCTCTTTGATCACTGGGACATCACATCAATTAATAAGGCAGATATCATAAAGGAGATAATTTCTACATAAAACCAAGTTTCACAAACTTTGGGAAAAATTTGTGGCCATTAGAGTTATTTCAAGTAAATTATCATTAAGACTCCTTTTCCTGTGATATGGCATGAATCCTTCCCATTTTCAAGAGAGTTCATTCTTGTGACCTGGCAAACATTTTGACCAAGTTTCATGAAGATTGGACCATATCTGTGGCTTCTAGAGTGTTAACAAAAAAAAATGTCATTAAGGCCCTGTTTCTGGTGATATGGCACAGATCCTTTCCATTTTGACATTGAGGCCCCTTTTCCTGTGATATGGCATAGATCCATCCCATTTTCAAAAGGGGTTTTTCTTTGTGACCTAACAAACATTCTGACCAAGTTTCATTAATATTGGGCCATATTTGTGGCCTCAAGGGTGTAAAAAAGAAAATTGTCATTAAGACCTCTCATCCCGTGATTTGGCGTGGATCCTTCCCATTTCAAAAGGGTTCATTCTTCTGACCTGGCCAACATTCTGACCAGGTTTCATGAAGATTGGGCCATATTTGTGGCTTCTAGAGTGTAAACAAGAAAATTGTCATTAAGGCCCCTTTTTCCGTGATATGTCACAGATCCTTTCCATTTTTAGCTTGCCCGGGACGAAAGTCTCGGAAGAGCTATCGTCATACCCTCGGATGTCAGCGTCGGTGTCAGCGTCCGCAGTAGGTTAAAGTTTTTTTATTTCTATCAATATTTATCCTAGAGGCTTTATTTTTTACAGAAACACTCATTAGGGCATAGGCTTTCATTTGAGACCAACATCGATGTTGAAATGACCTTTAGACTGTGACCTTGACCCTTTCAAAAAATTTAACCAAAAACTTTAACCAAAAAAACTTTTACCTTGCTTATATTTTCTGTAAGCTTTAAACTAGAGACATCATTACTCCATATGCACACTCATTAGGTGATAGGCTTTCACCATAGACAAAGGTCCTTGACAATTTGACCTTGACCTTGACCCTTTGTGGACTTAGAAAAACTTTAACCAAAAACTTTAACCTTGCATATATTTTTTTAATGCTCTAACCTAGGGACATCATAGCTTCATATATATACTCACCAGGTGATAGGCTTTCACCAGAGACCAAGGTCCTTCACAATTTGACCTTGACCTTTACCATTTGTGAACTTAGAAAAACTTAAACTGAAAACTTGAACCAAAAACTTTAACCTTGCTTATATTTTCTGATCGCTTTAACCTAGGGACATCATTACTTCATATACATACTCATTAGGTGATAGGCTTTTGTGAGAGATCAAGGTCCTTGATAATTTGACCTTGACCTTTTATGAACTTAGAAATACTTTTACCGAAATTCTTTTACCAAAAACTTTAACCTTGCTTATATATTTTCTGAATGCTTTAACCTAGGGACATCATTACTTCATATACATAGTCACCAGATGAAAGGCTTTCACCAGAAACCAAGGGCCTGGACAATTTGACCTTGATCTTGACCTTTTGTGGACTTAGAAAAATTTTAAAGAGAAACTTCATGTTTGATACAAAGAAATTTAATTGGTAACCTCATCTGCTTGTATAGGCTTTCACTTTACCCTAACCTTATACATGCAATTAAAACAAAAACGTTTTTATATTTCTTAATTACTACTCAAACAGATATATACCTATATTAGATCATGGACTTTAACATTGAAAGAAAACACTTTGAACTTTGGTCTTCGGTCAAGCGCTGTTTGTGACAAGCAGCTGTTTGGGCGAGCTACGTTGTCCAAGGACAACTCTTGTTGGTAGAATTCATCCTCATGACCTAACAAACATTCTGACCAAGTTTCATGATGATTGGACTATTTGTGGCTTCTAGAGTGTAAACAAAAAAAATGTCATTAAGGCCCCTTTTCCCATGATATTGCACAGATCCTTTTTATTTCAATATTATCATAAGAAAAGGGGCATCAATGACACTTTCCTTTTAAGGGCTCCAGATGCCACAGATATGGCCCAATCTTCATGAAACTTTGTCAGAATGTTTGTCCGGTGTCAAGGATGAACCCTATTTAAAATGGAAAGGATCTGTGCCATATCACAGGAAAAGGGGCCTTAATGATAAATTTTTCTAAAGGTGAGCTATTTAGATGGGCTGCTGTCCATCCTCCGTTGTCAAACTTTACCTTGTGTGCACTCTAGAGGCCACATTTTTTGGCACAAATGTCTTGAAACTTGGTCAGAATGTTTGTCTCAATCAAATCTCAGTGAAGTATGAAAATTGGTTCAGGTGGGGTCAAAATATGGTCAAGGGGTCAAATTTTAGAAAAACCTTGTGTGCACTCTAGAGGCCACATTTTTGGCCCAAATGTCTTGAAACTTGGTCAGAATCTTTGTCTCCATCAAATCTTGGTCAAGTTGGAAAATGGGTCAAGTTGGGTCAAAAATTGGGTTAAGTGGTCAAATTTTAGAAAAACCTTGTGTGCATTCTAGGGGCCACATTTTTGCCCAAATGTCTTGAAACTTGATCAGAATGTTTGTCCTCATCAAATCTCTGTCAAGTTTGAAATTGGGTCAAGTTGGGTCAAATATTGGGTCAAGGGGTCAAATTTTAGAAAAACCTTGTGTGTACTCTAGAGGCCACATTTTTAGCTCACCTGAGCCTGAAGTGCTTAAGGTGAGCTTTTGGGTTTACTTGATGTCCGTCATCAGTCGTCAACAGTTACCTTGTTGACACTCTAGAGGCCATATTTTTAGCCCTATCAACCTGAAATAGGAAAGAATGATTATCTTGAAAAAATCTTGGATAAGGTAAAATTAGGGTCCAATGGGGATCAAAAACTAGGCCATGGGGTCAAATCTTAGTAAAACCTTGTGGACACTCTATAGGTCTTTTTTTAAGCCCAATCAATTTGTCTCTCACCAATGGGTTGATAATCGCAGACCTATGTGAGATGGCAGATGGAGGCTAGGAAAGGATGTGGTGGTTGTACTGGTGAGAGAAATACCAGGAAACCATTGTTAGGTGCTCCAGCCTCCGCGATATAACTGAAAAAATGTGGAAAGCAGTGTAAAACTCCATTCAATCAATTCAATTTTAGCCCAATCAATCTGAAATTGGTCAGAATGATTATCTTGATGAAATCTAGGACAAGTTCAAATTAGGGTCAAGTGGGGACAAAAGCTAGGTCACAGGGTCAAATCTTAGTAAAACATTGTGGACACTCTAGAGGCCATATTTATAGCCCAATCAACCTGAAAATTGGTCAGAATGATTATTTTGATGAAATCTTGGACAAGTTAGAGTTTGGATCAAGTAGGGTCAAAAACTAGGTCTCAGGTTCAAATCTCAGAAAAACCTTGTGGACAATCTAGAGGCTATTTTTTCAGCCCAATCAACCTGAAAATTGGTCAGAATGATTATCTTGATAAAATCTTGGACAAGTTTGAATTAGGCTCAAGTGGGTTCAAAAACTAGGCCACGGCGTCAAATCTAAGAAAAACATGATGGACACGCTAGAGGTCATATTTATAGCCAAAACAACCTGAAAATTGGCCAGAATGATTATTTTTATGAAATCCCGGACAAGTTCGAAATTATTTCAAGCAGGGTAAAAAACTAGGTCACTGGCTCAAATCTGAGAATAACCATGTAGACACTTTAGAGGCCATATTTTTAGCCCAATCAACCTGAAAATTGGTCAGAATGATTATCTTGATAAAATTTGGACAAGTTCAAATTTGTGATATTTGTTGTTACTGCCCTGTCATTAAACCAAAGCCTTTCTCCAAATAGTAACAGACAGTAAACTCCGATGAGTGATTTAGGGCCGAAATGGCCCTCTTAATTGCCTAAATGTCTTGAAACTTGTTCAGAATGTTTGTCTCCATCGAATCTCCTTCAAGTTCTAATTGGGTCAAAAATTGGGTCAAGGGGTCAAATTTTGGAAAAAAACTTGTGTGCACTCTAGAGGCCACATTTTTTGGCCCAAATGTCTTGAAACTTGATCAGAATGTTTGTTTCCATCAATTCTCAGTCTAGATCAAAATTGGGTCAAGTGTGGTCAAGGAGTCAAATTTTAGAAAAACCTTGTGTGCTCTTAGGGGCAGCATATTTGACTCAAATGTATGTTTTCTTGATATCTTTGACTTTTGTTAAGCCAGTAATGAATTTCAAATAAGTAGTGTTGGCACCTTGCTTCCTTTGTAAACTATATGCATCAGGTGAGCGCTTAAAGGCCAATGGACCTCTTGTTTGTTTACACTGCAGAAGCTACCAATATGGTCCAATCATCATGAAACTTTGTCAGGATGTTTGACAGGTCATGAGGATGAACTCTTTTGAAAAAGGGGAAGGATCTGTGCCATATCACAGGAAAAGGGGCCCTAATGACAATTTTCTTGTAAGAGCTCCAGACGCTACAAATATGGCCCAATTTTCATGAAACTTGGTCAGAATGTTTGTCAGGTCTCGAGGATGAACCCTATTGAAATTAGAAGGATTCATGCCATATCACAGGAAAAGAGACCTTAATGATAATTTTCTTGTTATAACTCAAGATGCCACAATTTTGGCCAGAACTTATTGAAACTTGGTTTGGTGTAGGAATTATCTATGCCATCTTCCTGTTTAAATAATGTGATGTCCCGGGGGTCAAAGAGACTCAGATTAGCAATCTAGGAACATCATGGTCCTCTTGTTTTATTGTTGCATCATCTCAATTTTTCAGAGTCTGTTGTTAGGTTCAAAAGTTTACATTTGAGCAAAATTTCTCAAATTGGGGGATTTTGATTATTAGAGTCATCAACTTTTTCTGAAAATTGGTCTTAAAATGGCCGAATTTGAGCTGTGTTTTGGGGGATGGGTGATTATTATGATATGGGTGATTATTAGACTAAATACAGTACATTTTCTTTATACTTTTCCTCTTCTAGACCAAAGAATGCTAAAGAAGTACCCAGTCTTAGCCTGTCAATGGACAACAACAGTTCAGGGACCAAGGTAAAATATCATATTTTGGTTTGTTTTTAGCTCCACTGGCTGAAAGCCACTGGGGCTATTGTCATGGCGTTGTGTCCGTCGTGCATCCGTCCGCACAAGCGTCTGCTTGTCTGCGTGACACTGCGTCCGGTCTTTAACTTTTTCTTTAAAAATCTTCTCCTCAGAAACTACTGGATGAAGTTCGACCAAACTTCACAGGAATGATCCTTGGGTGACCCTCTTTCAAAGTTGTTCAAGAAATTTGGATCCAATGAAAAACAAGGATTTAATGGGTGTGGCTAATTTCCAAATATGGTGAAAAGTGAGTTTTCTCAGATTCTAATAGATGGATACCAATTAAATTTTACATGAATGAACCTTGGTGACCTTTTATCAGTCTATCAAAAATTTTTATGATTGGATGAAAAATATGTTTTTTATGGGCAGAGGTCATTTTTCTATGTGTTATATAGTGGAAACTTTGAAAATTGTTTTCTCAGAACGTAACTGATGGATATCAACCAGATTTCACTGGAATGATCCTAGGGTGACCGTTTATCAGTCTACCAAAAATTATTGTGATCGGATAAAAAATATGTATTTTATGGGCGGAGGTCATTGCTCTATATGATAGTGGAAACTTTGAAAATCATTTTCTCAGAATGTGATTAATGAATATAAACCAGTTTTCACTGGAATGATCCTTAAATGACCCTTTATCAGTCTACCAAAAATAATTGTGATTGGATGAAAAATATGTATCTTATGGGCAGAGGCCAATTCTCTATATGACATATAGTGGAAACTTTGAAAATTATTTGGCAGAAAATAATTGATGGATATCAATCAAACTTCATTGGTATGATCCTTGGGTGACCCATTATCATGCAGCCAAAAAGTATTGGCATTGGATGAAAAAAATATGTCTTTTAGGGGTGGAGGTCATTTCTCTATATGTTATATAGTGGAAACTTTGAAAGTCATGTCAACATCAGAAGAACCCAAAATATTTTAAAATTTAGTCAGACCTTCAATTTGCTATTACAAGAATTTCAAGCCTGTGGAGCGACCCAAGCTATTCACAGCTTTCTAATTTTTGAATACATGTCATACCAATAAATTACTTAAAGGTAGAAGATAATCATTAATGTTTACATGTAAGATCGATTTATACTTAATTGAATTAACAAGAAAAGCTTAAGTTTCAGGAAGTCCCTTTGCCGCCAAATAAAATATAGCTTTAGATGTTCGTGAAATGGAGAAATAGTAGAAATGCTCCTCGGGTGACCCGTTTCAAAAAATGTTCATGAAATTTTGATTTACCTCAAACATGGACGAGGCAGTTTTTGACCCTGTGAGATTGATTGTCTTAATGGAATTTAGTTACAATTTCAAAGAAGTACTTTTGGCATTTAGCAATGTTTGAAAACAATGCCCAGGTGTTCACTTTAGGACCAATGACCCTATTGTTACATAGATGCAAGGAGCAAGTGGTAGCGCTATGGACTATTATCTTAAGGTCCTGTGTTTGAATCCCGATGGCGACCCCAATCCTTGTCGACTATTAGTCTTCAACCAATGGGTTGATAATCAAAGATATAATATGTGGGATAGCAGCTGGGGGCTAGGAAAGGATGTAATGGTAGTCCTGGTGTTAGAAATACCAGGAGTCCATTGTCTCCAGCTGATATAACTGAAAGTTTGTTGAAAGCGGCATAAAACCCAATCCAAAAAAAAAAACACTGATTAAAAAACTCTCAAATACCAGAGGGCAGACAGAATTCATATTAAGCTGCACTGGCATTTACTCCCAGAGTTTTAAATTTGTAAGTTAACAAGGTACATAACCACTTTAAACTACAAACCAACTTCACACCTGTATTGAGTGAATGTTCTTTTATCTGAAAGTCTGGTACTGGTGAAATCGCTTCAGAGAGAACAACTATAGTGGTTCCCCAAAATTTGGGTTAAATAGGTATCAAATACCTAATATTTCTTGGACAGATTGTCTGTCGC
The DNA here is from genome assembly GCA_948146395.1 of Fragum whitleyi. NCBI lineage: Eukaryota > Metazoa > Mollusca > Bivalvia > Cardiida > Cardiidae > Fragum > Fragum whitleyi. The sequence goes on from OX411550.1 coordinate 9,284,196, forward strand.
CTTGAAAAGTTCACAGCATATGGCATATAGACCCTTGATTGCTAAAAAATGATTATTTATTTCTCCAGTATTTCTTTTATTCTTTTTCAAAATATGCTAGAGCGCAAAAAGTTTAGTCGTCCTCTCTCTGATTGGATACATTTCAAGATGTTTTTCACCTTTCACAAAACAGTTGACATAAGTTATATAGTTCTATTAAATTTCCTTCCTGAATACAATAACTTTGATTTGTAAGATGAAACTGGTCAGCCGTAACAATATGCCTTTCTGCAGATCGGTAGAATGGAAAAGCCACACAGATTAAATAAAGGGCATTCCTTCCGTTTTCAGCACACTAGAAATGTTTCTTGTTTTTAACACTATTTTTGGGTATCTGTTCAGCAAAAAAAAAAGAAGTTGGTTAGAGTATGAGGTATTTCTGATGTCTGTACAGAATCATCTTTACAACCAGTGCCCAAAATAATGCAAAAATTGTTTAAACATTGACAATTTTGTACAATATTGTTTATCAGGATAAAAAAGAGTTTCCCCCGTGCCTTTTAACTCACCTGAGCTCGAAGTGCTCAAGGTAAGCTATTGTGATAGTCCAATGTCCATCGTCTGTCGCTAGTTGTGCGGCGGCCACAATTTCTTAAAACATCTCCTAAACCTGGGGGCCAATCTAGATGAAACTTGGCAGGGATTTTCCATTGGTCTAGCTCTACCAAAGTTGTTTAAATAAATGAAATCCACACTTAACTCTCCCTTTAACCTTCATCTTCATCTCTGAAACCAGAAGGCAGACAGCTTCTATATTTGGTATGTAGCATCATCCAGTCAACCTTTACCAAGTGTTTTCATATCAAGACCCTTTAACAGTTTTTAGCTCACCTGAGCATGAAGTGCTCATGGTGAGCTATTGGGATCGTAGAATGTCTGTCATCCGTCATCAGTCGTGCGTCGTCCACAATTTCTTTAAACATCTTCTCCTCCTAAACCAGTGGGCCAATCTTGATGAAACTTGGCAGGGATGTTCCTTGGGTCAAGCTCTACCAAAGTTGTTCAAATTAAAGAAATCCACCCTTAACTTTCCCTGTACCTTTACCAAAAAAGGGTGAAAATATGAAAATCTTAAAAAATCTTCTTCTCTGAAACCAGAAGGCAGACAGCTTTCATATTTGGTATGTAGCATCATCTTATCAACCTCTTCCAAGTTTGTTCATATCAAGACCCTGGGGTCATATTTTGGCTTTGCCCGGGCCCAACCCTTTTTACATAGAATCGAAGAGCGAAAATCTTTAAAAATCTTCTTCTCTGTAACCAGATGGCAGACAGCTTTAATATTTGGTGTGTAGCATCACCTAGTGGGCCTCTACCAAGTTTGTTCATATCAAGACCCTTGGGTCATAATTGAGCTTTGCACGGGTGCATCCCTTTATCTCTTATGAGCACCAAGGGTAAAAAAACGAAAATCTTCAAAAATCTTCTTCTCTGAAACCAGATGGCAGACAGCTTTCATATTTGGTAAGTAGCATCATCTAGTGGACCTCTACCAAGTTTGTTCATATCAAGACCCTAGGATCATATTTGGGCTCCACCCGGGCGCAACCTTTTTTACATAGAATCAAAGAGTGAAAATCTTTTAAAATCTTCTTTAATCGAAACCCTAGGACACACTGCCTTCATTTTTGGTATGTAGCATCATCTAGTGGGCCCCTACCAAGTTTGTACATATCAAGACCCTTGGGTCATATTTTGGCTCCAACTGGGCGCATCCCTTTCAGCTCATCTGAGCACGATGGGTGAAAATAGGAAAACCTTCAAAAATCTTCTTCTCTGAAACCGGAAGGGAGACAGCTTTCATATTTAGTATGTAGCATCATCTTATGGACCTCTTTCAAGTTTGTTCATATCAATACCCTGGGGTCACATTTGGGGTACACCCGGGTGCATCCCTTTTTAAAAAGAATCAAAGAGCAAAAAGGCATATCTGTCTTGCTCTTCGCTGAAAACGTTCCATGGTATTGATCTTAGGCAATTATCTTCTTTTTGACATCTGTCTATCTAATTAATGTGCTGTCCCAGGGGTCAAAGAGACTCAGGTGAGCAATCTAGGACCATCTTGGTCCTCTTGTTTTATATTATTTGACCTGTAAACCTATTTTTTGACCCTATTTCTCCTTCTTTTAATTTTGTGTAAGGTTTCATCATTGCAATTGATCTGACTAGTTAATTAGGCAAAAGGTAAGATCTCTGGAGTGTTCATATGTTTTCAGCTCCCCTGGACTAAGTCCAGCAGAGCTTATTTTGTGGCGGGTTGTCCATTGCTAGTCTGTGTGTCTGGATGCATCTATGGGTAAACTTTTCACTTTAACATCTTCTCCTTTTAAATTACTGGGCAGAATTTTTAGCAAATTTCAAAGGAATGGTACTTTGGACAGGCTCTCTCAGATTCATAACCATTTCTTTACAGAAATGGTCATCAGGACATGAACTTTTAGATTTCTTTGTGAACTTCTGATAGGTTTTTAATATGGGTGATATGACTTTTCATGTCGCTAAAAAATTGGGCCCCAATGGTGAAATATAAAAAAATCTCGTCAGAAACTACTGGTCAGAAATTTATCCAAACTTTACAGAAATGATCCTCAGGACATGCTCTTTCAGATTTGTTTGTAAAATTCTGATTGGGTTGATAACACTGGCACTATTATGGGTAGATGTTTCACCAAAAAATGGGCCCCCAATCATGAAATATAAAAAAATATTCTCTGAAAGCATTGGTCAGAATTTAACCCAACCTTACAGATATGATCATCAGGACATGCTCTTTCAGATTTCTTGGTCTACTTCTGACCAGGTTGATAATATGGATGATATGGCTTTCATGTCACCAGAAAATAGGTCCCAAATATTGAAATATTAATTAAACCCTTGTCATGCTGAACCGGGAATAATATATTTCCTGCTTTGGCAGGAGCTATAAACAAACATCAGCCTGCACACAATTGTGCAGGCTGATGTAAATCTACACAACCAGAGTGTTTCTCACTTTCAAACCAGAAATATCCATAGATTTAGTTTTTCAAATAAAAATTGACCTACAGTTGGTACTTTCAGTGCTTTTAGCCCTTTGATTTTGATGAAAATTTTTAGCCAAAATTTATTCAGCATGACAAGATTTAAAAAACTCCTCTTCTCTAAAATTATTGTACAGACTTCAACCTAATTTCACCAAAATGATCTTTGGGATATGCTAGCTCTTTCAGATTCCTACATTAAATTCTGATTTGAGTTTTTATCATGATTGCAAAAGGCTGCCACGTCATCAAAAAATGGTCCCATATGATGAAACTTTAGATAAATCTTCTTCACTGAAAGTACCCATCAGAATTTAGCCCTATTTCTCAGAAATTATTCTGTGGACATACTCTTTCAGATTTCTTCATTAACTTCTGATTGGGTAGGTATTATGGATGCTACACAGGGTTTGACATTAACCTTTTAGCTCACCTAAGCACAACGAGCTCAAGGGGAGCTTTTAGGATCACCCTGAATCTTTTATCCTTTGTGTTTCAGCTGTCACCAACAAACTTTAAAATATCTTCTTCTCCTGAACCGCTGGGCCAATCTCAATGAAACTTGCCTAATGTTCCTTGGGTGATCCTCTTAGAAAATTGTTCCCAAAATTCTGATTGTCCCATTAATATGGGCATTGCATTTTTAGCTCACCTAAGCACAAAGTGCTCAAGGTGAGCTACTGTGACTCGCCGTCAGTCGTCCGTCCATCATCCATCCTTCTGTCTGTCCGTCCGTCAACAATTTCTTAAACTATCTTCTTCTCCTAAACCAATTTGCCAATCAAGCTGAAACTTGGCAGGGATGTTACTTGGGTGAAGCTCTTCAATAGTTGTTTAAAGAATTTAATTCTATAAATAACTCTGGTTGCCATGGTTACAGAAAGGCAGAAAATCTTGAAAATATAAGAAAAATTTCCTTCTTTCCTAAACCGCTCTGCCAATCAAGCTGAAACTTGGCAGAGGTGTTCCTTGGGTAAAGCTCTTCAAAAGTTGTTTAAAGAATTTAATTCTATAAATAACTCTGGTTGCCATGGTAACAAAAAGCCGAAAATCTCTAAAATACTCGGAAAAATTTCTTTTTCACCTAAACCACTTGGCCAATCAAGCTTAAACATGGTAGAGATGTTCCTTTGGTGAAGCTCTTCAAAAGTTGTTTAAAGAATTTAATTTCATAAACAACGCTGGTTTCCATGGTAACAGAAAGTGTAAAAAATGGCCAAAAAATTGCTGAAAACCTTAGAAAAGATTCTTCTTCTCCTTAACCACAGGATCAATCAAGCTGAAACTTGTCAGAGATGTTCCTTGGGTGAAGCACTTCAAAAGTTGTTAAAAGAAAGTTATTTAATAAAAAATCTGGTTTCCATTGTAACCAAAAGTTTGAAAAATGGCCCAAAATTGCTGAAATCTTAGAAAAAATTCATCTCCTTCTAAACCATTGGGTCAATCAAGCTGAAACTTGGCAGTGATGTTTCTTAGGTGAAGCTCTTCAAAAGTTGTTAAAAGTATTTTATTTCATCAAAATCTCTGGTTTCCATGGAAACTGAAAGGATGGAAAATGGCCTAAAATCTTAGAAAAAAATCTTCTACCCCTTAACCACTGGGCCAATCAACCTGAAATTTGACAGGGTTGTTCTTTGGGTGAAGTTCTTCAAAAGTTGTTAAAAGAATTTAATTTCATAAAAAACTCTGGTTTCCATGGAAACTGAAAGGTTGAGAAATGGCCGAAAATCTTAGAAAAAATTCTTCTTCTCCTTATCACTGGGCTAATCAAGCTGAAACATATAGGGGAGGTTTTTGGGTGAAGCTCTACCAAAATTGGAAAAAATCATTTTATTCAATCAAAATCTCTAGTTGACATGGTATTGGAAATGTCAAAATAATGCCAAAAATCTCCAGAGAAGGTTAATCTTTGCCTAAATTATTTGGCATATTTTAAACTTGGCAGGGATATTCAGAAGGTTTAGGTCTACTAAAGTTATTAAAATAATTCAATTCCATCATTAACTTTGTTTGCGATTAAACAGAAAATCAAATTGCAGTAGGACAAAATTAAAACTTGTCTGTTTCCTTTAATTCCAGCCTAAATGTACATCAAACAATCTCTGGTATTTTATAACATGGTTGACAAGTTATGAGTTGACCTACTCAGGTGAGCGATATAGGACCATCATGGTCCTCTTGTTTCGCTTTGAAATCTTTGAACGACATCTCCTCCTCAACCACAGAGCCAATTTCAATTAAACTTTACCAGATTGTTTCTTGATTGTTTCTCCTAAATATTGGCTTAGCTGGGCAGGGCTAATTTTGAGCCTAAAAATTTTGAGCAGCTTCTCCTCCTAAACCAGTTGGCTGATTTTAATGAATTTTAACCAGAATGTTCCTGGGGCGACCCTTTTCAAAATTTGTTCGCAAAATTTTGATTGGCCAATATGTATGGGCGAGGCAGTGCTGGGCTTATTTTAAGCCCGAAATCCTTGAACCACATCTCCTCAACCACTTGACTTATTTCAATTGACCTTTACCAGAATGTTCCTTTGGTGACCATTTTCAAAATTTATTCGCGAAATATTGATTTGCCCATAAATATATGCATGGCAGGGCAGGGCTTATTTTGAGCACGAAATCTTTTAATGACATCTCCTCCTGAACCTTTGCACAATTATTCCCTATGTGTCTAACAAATGTTGAAAGCGGTGTAAAACTCCATTCAATCAATCAATCCCTATGATGTCTAGTTGTGCAATAGCCTTTCGAAATTCAAATGGCTCCGGTCATTCTTGAGAAAATCATGAATTAATTGCCCTTGAATAAAACGAAAATCAATGTTTTATTGTGAGTGCAAATGGATTTCAAAAGCTTGGGCCTCAATTTTTATCCCCCCGTTTTGGTCCCTGACATGGTCTATGTTAAATTCCTATACAGTAAAATCTCTGTCGTTCGCACGCCGGTGGTTCGTATGTATGTGTTGGTTCGTATACATTCTTTGGTCCCGATTTTCTTCCTTCTTTATCTTTGTAAGAAGCATCTGAATAATTGGCACGTCGGTGGATTGTAGTTCGTAGCCCGTGTCAAGTACCGAGAGTTTCCAAATAACACAAAGTAATATGTTTAATCCGTAGGTGTGAATTGTGCGATCAATAGCTGTCCTAGGTGTAACAATAGACATATACCTTGAGTTTCACACCTGTTGATTGGTATTAAGCGAATTTTTTGTTTTGCAATATTTACAGGCATTGTTTGATTTGTAACTTTTGGCGGGGATTATTCGAATAAAGGATCAATCAGTGACCTTAATTATTGTATTTCATCTGGCCGAGTTTCTCATACCAATTATGCATAAATGAATGAGAAAATCTTCGTAGACTTGATTGTCAATATATCTTCCATACAGAATCATGTAATGCCGAGATTTCATCGTCCACTGAAAGTACTTAAAGTGATTTGATCTAAAGGGAAAACACTCTGATGTAGTTAATAATTGGCATGTAAATAATTGCCGAAATTACTTTACTTAGGATTTACATATGGACGAAACGAAAGATGATCATTGTTCAAGTGAGATTTGTTGCGTCCTTAATCGCTATAAAAGGGTCTCGTTAGAACTTGATTTAGAATATATTCCATAGAACATTAGAATAAAGCCACAAATATAGGGTTCCTTAAGACCATGTCTGATCTGAGCCATTAAAAAACTACCGACCGCTTGAAATTGGTTGGTTCGTACTACGTTTGGTTCGTATAAATTGTCCCGGTCCCTTGAGATACGAATTACCGAGACTTTACTGTAATTAATGTTGTTTTGGATAAATGTTGAGAGACCCCCACATCTATGGTTTTTTTTCAGATATAAAAAACTCAAGAGAATATCCAGGAATATTTTTGTTGCTGTTTTGGGTGAATTTTGTTTCCTTGATACAGATTATATGAAAAGAGTTTTTTGCCAAAAAAATTTTAATTTGTGAAAGCGTGTAGGCTCATAGCCCACATGCGTTTAAATTGAGAATATTAATGTTGTCCATATTGAATTTAGATCTATTTAAATGGCTGCCTGATGGAACCTCAAGAGGGTTGCGAGGACCCCAGACTGTGACGTCTATTTCGTCCCAATTTACTAGGCAAAGGTAGATGCTTCAATACTGAAGCCCTCACAATTTTGCTCGGTTTAGGTTGACTACTAGGTTTTTTTACAGAAGGTTTGGATTTAGGGTGCCTCCCTGCGCCTGCTGCTCTGCTGCTCTGGGGCTATATCCGAGACCAAAAATTGAATCAGTGTAAGATTTTAATATGATTAGTCTTGGATCATGTTCATTTGAGATAGGGTTATTATTTTTCATATGGAGGAGATTTTTAATGAGTATATCAACATTTATTGGAAGGGTGTTATCTTGCGTTTTAGATAAAGTTTGAACAGAAGCATCTGTAGTTTGGATGTTTTGAAATTTTGTAGTCTGTGTTTTTAGCTCACCTGAGCACGAAGTGCTCAAGGTGAGCTATTGGGATCGTAGAATGTCCATCGTCCGTCATCAGTCGTGCGTCGTCCGTCGTCCGTCGTCCACAATTTCTTTAAACATCTTCTCCTCCTAAACCAGTGGGCCAATCTTGATGAAACTTGGCAGGGATGTTCCTTGGGTCAAGCTCTACCAAAGTTGTTCAAATAAATGAAATCCACCCTTAACTTTCCCTTTACCCTTAACAAAAAGGGTGAAAATATGAAAATCTTTAAAAATCTTCTTCTCTGAAACCAGAAGGCAGACAGCTTTCATATTTGGTATGTAGCATCATCTAGTGGACCTCTACCAAGTTTGTTCTTATCAAGACCCTGGGGTCATATTTGGGCTTTGCCAGGGCTCAACCCTTATTACATAGGATCAAAGAGCAAAAATCTTTAAAAATCTTCTCTGTAACCAGATGGCATACAGCTTTCATTTTTGGTGTGTAGCATCACCTAGTGATCACCAAAGGGTCGTATTATGTTATGGCCTCGGTCGTCCGTCCGTCTGTCCGTCTGTCCGTCCGTCTGTCCGTCTGTCTGTCCGTCCGTTAGCAATTTCTTGTGTGCGCGACTCCTCCTAAACTATCAATGGGAATAAGCTGAAACTACACACAATTACTCCCTATGATGTCTAGTTGTGCATAAGACCTTTGAAATTCAAATCGCTCCAGTCATTCCTGAGAAATCTTGAATTATCTGCCCTTTAATATAACAAAAATCACTGTTTTTTGTGTGCGCAACTCCTCCTAAACTATCAATGGGAATAAGCTGAAACTACACACAATTACTCCCTATGATGTCTAGTTGTGCATAAGACCTTTAAAATTCATATCACTCCAGTCATTCCTGAGAAATCTTGAATTATCTGCCCTTTAATATAACAAAAATCACTGTTTTTTGTGTGCGCATCTCCTCCTAAACTATCAATAGGAATAAGCTGAAACTACACACAATTACTCCCTATGATGTCTAGTTGTGCATTAGACCTGCGAAATTCAAATCGCTCCCGTCATTCCTGAGAAATCTTGAATTATCTACCCTTTAATATAACAAAAATCACTGTTTTTTGTGTGCGCATCTCCTCCTAAACTATCGCGCCAGACTTCTAATCTAGGAGTCTATATTTGCACGGGTTCGATCCCCGGCCGCGGCACTTATCCTTTCCGACATTTGTCTTCCACCAATGGGTAGATAATCGTAAACCTATGTGGAATAGCAACTGGAGGCTAGGAAAGGGATGTGGTGGTAGTACTGGTGTGAGAAATACCAGGAGTCCATCGTTAGGTGCTCCAGTCGTCGCGATATAACTGAGAGATTGTTGAAAGCGACGTAAAACCCCAATTCAAATCAAACCTCCTAAACTATCAATGGGAATAAGCTGAAACTACACACAATTACTCCCTATAATGTCTTGTTGTGCATAAGACCTTTGAAATTCAAATTGCTCCGGTCATTCCTGAGAAATCTTGAATTATCTGCCCTTTAATATAACAAAAATCACTGTTTTTTGTGTGCGCATCTCCTCCTAAACTATCAATGGGAATAAGCTGAAACTACACACAATTACTCCCTATGATGTCTAGTTGTGCATAAGACCTTTAAAATTCACATCACTCCAGTCATTCCTGAGAAATCTTGGATTATCTGCCCTTTAATATAACAAAAATGGGAATGAGCTGAAACTAGACACATTTACTCCCTATCATGTTTAGTTGTGCATAAGACCTTTGAAATTCAAATTGCTCCAGTCAATCCTGAGAAATCTTGAATTATCTGCCCTTGAATTAAACGAAAATCACTATAATTTGTGTGCAAGTCCTCCTTAACTATCAAATGAAATGAGCTGAAACTAGACACAATTACTCTCTATGATGTCTAGTTTTGCATAAGACTTTTCAATTCAAAATGCTCCAGTTATTCTAGAGTTATCTTGGATTATCTGCCCTTGAGTTGATGAAAAACTTCTTGTCGGCTCATTTTCTCTTACAATACAGATTGGAATGAAAGGAAAATTGCCATTATGACTCTGTAGGTTGTCTTTTTGTGCTTAGGACTAAATATATTTTCATATTTAAATGTTATGGCACCAGTTGTCTGTCTGTCTGTTTGCAATATGTTTAGCTATCATTCAAGCTCACGCTACTGACAAGCCAAGGTTACTGACAAGCCCCTTCGGGCGTATATGCGCCGCTCTGCGAAGCTCTTGTTGGTGTGTAGCATCACCTAGTGGGCCTCTACCAAGTTTGTTCATATCAAGACCCTTGGGTCATATTTGGGCTTTGCACGGGTGCATCCCTTTATCTCTTATGAGCACGAAGGGTAAAAAAAATGAAAATCTTCAAAAATCTTCTTCTCTGAAACCAGAAGGCAGACAGCTTTCATATTTGGTATGTAGCATCATCTAGTGGACCTCTACCAAGTTTGTTCTTATCAAGACCCTGGGGTCATGTTTGGGCTTTGCCAGGGCTCAACCCTTATTACATAGGATCAAAGAGCAAAAATCTTTAAAAATCTTCTCTGTAACCAGATGGCATACAGCTTTCATTTTTGGTGTGTAGCATCACCTAGTGGGCCTCTACCAAGTTTGTTCATATCAAGACCCTTGGGTCATATTTGGGCTTTGCACGGGTGCATCCCTTTATCTCTTATGAGCACGAAGGGTAAAAAAAATGAAAATCTTCAAAAATCTTCTTCTCTGAAACCAGAAGGCAGACAGCTTTCATATTTGGTATGTAGCATCATCTAGTGGACCTCTACCAAGTTTGTTCTTATCAAGACCCTGGGGTCATGTTTGGGCTTTGCCAGGGCTCAACCCTTATTACATAGGATCAAAGAGCAAAAATCTTTAAAAATCTTCTCTGTAACCAGATGGCATACAGCTTTCATTTTTGGTGTGTAGCATCACCTAGTGGGCCTCTACCAAGTTTGTTCATATCAAGACCCTTGGGTCATATATGGGCTTTGCACGGGTGCATCCCTTTATCTCTTATGAGCACGAAGGGTAAAAAAATGAAAATCTTTAAAAATCTTCTTCTCTGAAACCAGAAGGCAGACAGCTTTCATATTTGGTATGTAGCATCATCTAGTGGACTTCTATCAAGTTTGTTTATATCAAGACCCTAGGATCATACAGTAAAACCCCTCCTTCCGACCACCCCGGAAAAACGGGCACCCCGCTATTACGAACGATTTTCGCCAGAACGGAATTATTTGTTCTTTATCTTAATGGTCGCGAACCCCTCTAATGCGAGCACCCCGCTATTCCGAATTACGACCACTAATTTCAGTACAAACGTCGTATAATACACTATTACGAACCTCGCTAAAAAGACCAGTAACTTCATACCTCCGGATCGACCATCCGAATTTCACGCTTAGTAAGTACGACACTAATTGGGTACAATTGGATCATAAATGGATTATCGAATTTTTCGATATCGTGATTAAACCTCTATTGTGTTTTGGTGTTATTTTCAAACAAACAACTTTAAGTGGTAATTGTTTTGATACACTCCATTCGTCTATCAATTAAAGATGTTACCTGGTTAACCTGAGTAAAGAAACCGAAAGTAATGCTATTTATGGAAAAATACAGGAAATCATTTTCGGCGATCTGCTGACCGATTGTAAATTTGCTTATGATGGATAGGTTTCGTTTTTAGGATTTTACTGAATGTATGCGCCACATTTACAGTTCGACAATAATTGCCCTTATTTTAATATAGATAATCCGAGGTAGGTCACCAAACCAGATCAAATAAATAAACGTAAAGGAGAAAAGAGCTATATTGAAAGAAAAAAAAAAAAAACTTTTCAAAGAAAGCGATGTCACTGTACGCCTACTCACCGAGAGTTTTGGGGAAGGGAAAAAGAGGTTCTTAGTTATGAATTGAAAGCAAAACAAACAATTTAAGACAATTTTTTGCAGTAGAAAAGTCTCTTCTATAATAGGGCCTTTGTCCTAGTTTTTGCAATAGCAATAACAATCTAACTTAGTTTATACTCTTGAATTGAAGAAGATTTGTATCATTGAAATGAGCAACTTCAAAGAATCAATTTCTCCCTTTCGGAAATCAACAATTTGGATTGGCTTGAAACAACAACAACAACAACAAAAGTTTTACATGTAAATGCTATTTTATAGATTTAATTACGTAATGTAAAAAAAAGCAAAACAAAAAAAAACGATATAGTTTAAATCATTCTAAAATAAACTGAATTACATAGTCTCTTCTATTAGCAATAATTAGTCTAGGAAGTTTGAACGCATCCGACCAAACCTCAGAATTAAGACCACCCCGCTATTAAGACCACTTTCAAAAAGTACCCCAAGTGGTCTTAATAGAGGGGTTTTACTGTATTTGGGCTCCACCCGGGCGCAACCCTTTTTACATAGAATCAAAGAGAGAAAATCTTTTAAAATCTTCTTTAATTGAAACCAGAGGGCACACAGCTTTCATTTTTGGTATGTAGCATCATCTTGTGGGTCCCTACCAAGTTTGTTCATATCAAGACCCTTGGGTCATATTTGGGCTCCACCCTTTGGGCGCATCCCTTTCAGCTCATTTTAGCACGATGGTTGAAAATGGGAAAACCTTCAAAAATCTTCTTCTCTGAAACCAGAAGGCAGACAGCTTTCATATTTAGAATGTAGCATCATCTTATCAACCTCTTCCAAGTTTGTTCATATCAACCCCTTGGGTCACTTTTGGGGTTCACCCGGGTGCATCCCTTTTTACATAGAATCAAGGAGCAAAAAGGCATATCTGTCTTGCTCTTCGCTGAAAACGTTCCATGGTATTTGATCTTAGGCAATTATCTTCTTTTTGACATCTGCCTATCTATTTAATGTGATGTCCCAGGGGTCAAAGAGACTCAGGTGAGCGATCTAGGACCATCTTGGTCCTCTTGTTTGAAGGACATCCCGGATAGATTTTGATTGGGAGGACTCCTCCCCCTGATCATCTAACTTTGATACATCAGTGAAGGAGGAGTCGTCCCCCTTGCTGTTTGGAGTGCTACTTCGAGTGCCTTTTGTGCTCAACTGGATGGGGCTGGTGTTTGCACTTAAGCCACCCAAATCGTTATTTCCAGCTCCCGCACTGACATTGGTGGAGTCGGAAATGGTTAAGAAGGAACCATTTATGCTGAAGTTGGGTTTAGAGGGGGAATTCAATTGACGTTCTTCCTTCTTATCCGATTTGGGTGGAGAGACCCTGATCACGGGCACCACAATGGTAGAATGGACTGGAATCTTTTTGTTATTGAGATTAGTATAGGTTAAGGCCCTTACAGTTCCATCTTTATTAAGTTTGATTTTGAATGGCCGTCTAATTTCCTCAATGGATGTGTCTTTCCATTGGTTTAAGGCTTGAAGAGAGGGGTGAGTACTTTGGTGTAGGGTTGTTGACCTTTGTAGCAATTAAAAAGATTGAGCCCTCATCAGCCTGGGGTGGGGGGGTAGGGATCTGGAACGATTTTATTTTTGGTGGGGCAGTCCGAGCAGCACTCTCTTTAGCCTCGGCACAGGCCTTGGCGGCTTTTGTCCAGGAGCACCCTTTGTCGTCCTGGTATTTTTGAATACGGGACACCATCTGGTACTCCCTGCAGAAAATTGACTTAGGGGAATATTGTTCGCCACATTCTCTGTGGGGGCGGACGTACAGTCACGCTTGTTGTGCAAGCAGGCGCAGCGGGCACACCGATCTTGGTTAGGGCACCAACGGGAGGTATGTCCAAACTGCTGCACTTATAGCACCTCAGAGGAGGCCTTAAATACAGTGTTATTGGTATACATACCACGGATCCAGTGACCTTGACCTCTCCGGGAAGGTTATCTCCAAAGAAGGTCAAAACCACTGCACCCGGGGTCGTCTCGGTGGAATATTCTTATGAGCTTTAACAGTTACTATTGGTACATTTTTTCCCTCGAAAGAGGCCTCCAGTGATTTCATTAGCTCCTCTGGGTCATCACTTTTCGGTATGTCTCTAATTACTCCCTCCCATGTCCTCATGTCGTCTGGGGAATAAACAAAACAGTTCATTCCAAAGACGACAAGAGGAGAGATGTTGATTAATTTGCTAATTTGCATCATTTTCAATTTAGTTACACTAGGTTACACTGTTACACTAATAATTTTACATTAATAATATATTCGGAAAGGAAAAATTCGAAAAATGTTCATGTTACACACACGAAGATAAATTGAAGTTTATTAAATTGAAAAAAAAAAAAAAAAAATTAGTGCTGGACCTCTGCAGAGAAGCTTGATCTTCACCACTTTGAACAAAACTAATTAAATTGCAAATTAGGGGAAGTAAGCAACACCTGGTTTGACTTTCTGGCCCTGTTCTGCCATTTTATATTTGAGGTCAGAAACAGGGATGAGTGTGCCAGAAATAGTTTAGGGCCAGTTAAATAACATATAGATTATAATTACACAAGAATAAATAGCGTATGAAAAAACCAGGTGACGAATTTGTAATTAACATAAGTGGGTGGGGTAACCCCATCACCTGATTTGACCAGAAATACAATAAGACAATTACTGGGTAGATTTAACTACCCCCGTGAGCTATAATAACAATAAATACAATCAACAACAGAAGTGTATAGCAGTATCGTTGTAAATAATAGCGTCATCGAGTTTTCGGTGTCGCCAAGATGGCAACGTAAACAAAAGTCATTTCTCTACATGTTATATAGTGGAAACTTTGAAAATCATTTTCTCAGAACCTAACTAATGGATAACAACCAAATTTCATTTGAATTATTATGCCCCCGTATCGAAAGATCGGGGGCATATTGTTTTACCGTTGTCCGTCTGTCCGTCTTTCCGTCTGTCTGTCTGTCTGTCTGCAAAAGTTAACCAAAAAACTTAACATTGCCAATATCTTCAAGCCTATTCAAGATACAAGGCTCATATTTGGCATGATGATAGATCTCAATAATCCGCATCTGCTGATATCAAAGTCAAGGTCATGTGACAAGGTCAAGGTCATCTGTCAAGGTCAAATAACTCAAAAAGTTAACCAAAAAACTTAACATTGCCAATATCTTCAAGCCTATTCAAGATACAAGGCTCATATTTGGCATGATGATAGATCTCAATGATCCGCATCTGCTGATACCAAAGTCAAGGTCATGTGACAAGGTCAAGGTCATCTGTCAAGGTCAAATAACTCAAAAAAACTTAGCATTGCCAATTTTGAAGACTATTTAAGATACAAGGCTCATTTGGCATGATGATAGACTTTAATGAGCCGCATCTGCTGATACCAAAGTAGAGGTCATGTGACATGGTCAAGGTCATCTCTCAAGGTCAAACTTCATAAAAACATAACCAAAAAATTTTCATTGTTCAGTTTATTCAAGCTTATTATAGAAACCCTGTCTCATAGTTGGCATGATGAAAGATCTCAGTTATGTACATCTAAAGGTATCAAGTTCAAGGTCATCATGTGACAAGTTCAAGGTCATCTGTCAAGGTCAGCATTTTGAAAAAAAAGTGCTGTTACGGGGGCATTGTGTTTCACAAACACATCTTGTTTTTTAGTGATCCTTTACAAGTCTGTAAATATATATTGTGATTAGATGAAAAATATGTGTTTTATGGGCGGAGGTCATTTCTCTATATATTATATATTGAAAACTTTGAAAATCGTTTTCTCAGAATCTAACTGATGGATATCAACTGAATTTCACTGGAATGATTCTTTAGTGATCCTTTATCAGTCTGCAAAAAACTATTGTGATCAGATTCAAAATATGTATTTTATTGTCAGAGGTCATTTCTTTTGATATGTTATATGTTGTATATCCAATATAGCGTCTATTGTGTGTGCAACTCCTCCTAAACTATCAATTCCGCCACCATAGCTCAGTTGGTTAGGAATAAGACTTCCAATCTGGAAGTCATTGGTTTGATCCCCGGTGGCGGCAAATATCCCTTCCGACGTTTGTCTCTCACCAATGGGTAGATAATCGTAAACCTATGTGAGATAGCAGTCGGAGGCTAGGAAAGGGTGTAATACCAGGAATCCATTGTTAGGTGCTCCGGCCGCCGCGATATAACTGTGAAATTGTTGAAAGCGGCGTAAAACCCATTCAAACAAACCTAAACTATCAATGGAAATGAGCTAAAACTTGCCACAATAACTCCCTATGATGTCTAGTTGTGCATAAGACTTTTAAAATTCAAATCTCTCCAGTCAGTCTTGAGTTATTATTAGTGTTGGGCAATTGGTTTGAAATCATAATCGATTATAGGTTTTTAGTCAGAAGAATTTATCAACTAATGATTGATTATATAATCGTTTTCATTGATATCAAAACAGTACTGCATCATCTGTTTGTATCCTTTAGAAAAACAAGACTACATTTAAAATTATCTATGCATCATCACTTAATTGATATGATTTAAGGCTTGATAATTTGTTATTGAAACTGTTTATGTTGTTTTAAGACAATTGGAAAATGTTTATTGTTTTTGCATATTTCAAGTTTTACCAATTTTTACATCTCTCGTCCCCTCTCTGAACAAGAAGTTGCAGTTACATATGTATTTGTATAAAATGTGAAACATCAGTGCCAAATAGGATAATATATATCTTGAGAAAAGAAGAAATGCTCGTTTCTTTTTCCACAATGTTATCCAAACAATTTGAAATCAGCACCATAGACAGATTGTCAGAGATTGGTCAGATAGATAGTTGGTTGGACACTTAGATAGAAAGCTGTAAACCAGTAAACCCATATCTTCTTGATTATGGTCATAGAAAGAAGATCATAACTTGTCAATCATTACTCTATTTCTTGCTTTCACCTAATGCTTCCCCAGTTTTCATTTCTATTTTTATTAACCCATGTCATGCTGAATATATTTTGGCTAAAAATTTGCATCAAAATCAAAGGGCAAAAAGCACTGAAAGTACAAACTGTAGGTCGATATTTATTTGAAAAACTAAATCTATTGACAATTCTGGTTTGAAAGTGTGAAACAGGTGGTGTAGACTAATATTAGATTGCACATAATTGTGCAGGCTGATGTTTGTCTATAGCTCCTGCTAAAGCAGGAATATTCCGGGTTCAGCATGACAAGGGTTAAAATACAAAAGTGATTATGGATAACAATGATTTTTGTAGAAGACAAAAAACATCGGCAAACTTTTGACAACTTCCACCCACCTGGGTAACAGACTGTCGTATGTTTTGTTTATATCGAAGTAAAGTACCAACACAAGTATAGTGTATACAGGAATATATTCTAATGAATTATAAACATGTATGTACATCAACAATATAACAAACTAAAACTACATCTATTGACTATATATGAATGACCTAAAATAATAAGAGCGGGTGGCTTATATACTAGCTAGTTAAAGTATATAGTCTGTTTCATACAAAGCATTCATCCATTTATACAACATCTCCCTTCTTTTAAAAGAAATCAAAGTATTACTCTTTTAGATAATCAATTCAAATGTATAAAGAGTTATCATTTACATCAGAGTACACATAGTACTGCAGACGACAGATTCTGAGTCAATGAGTAAGTTATCTTTAACTGAAGTATCATGTTACCTAGTAAAGATGTTCATTCATGAAACAAATTACAATGGAATTTACTATAAAAGATGATCTAAGTATGCCATTCATCACCAGTAAAGCGCTGATTTTTCCTCACAACTCTCCCTGACCGTGTGACATAGTTACCTGGGTCATATTTCTGGGATTTCTCAGGTTCTTGGGGTACAATAAGGGGAGTTTGATCTAGCAGAATGTTCGTGCTAAAAGGATTTATATCCGTTACATTTTCGAACGTGGGATTGAGATGTTTTCTATTTCACCTGTATGTGAAACCATCTCTTGTCTGTACAATATATGATCTATTGTTCAACTTTTTAATGACTTTTGCTGGTTTCCATATTTTGTTTAGTTGTATGCGAACTGAGTCATTGACATTTAAAGGTTTTAGTTTTCTGGCTGTTTTGTCATAATTTGACTTTTGTTTATTTTTTGATTTTGACATTAACCTTTGAACTTTTTGTAAATCAACTTGTTGGGGTAAGAGTGATTTACCTGTAATTGGAATGAAAGACTTAGTTCTGCGACCTAATAATAACTGTGCTGGTGAGTAACCACATTCCAAGGGAGTGTTTCTATATTCAAGAAATTAAATGTATGGACTTTGTTTCTCAACAACGGCTTTCTTCATAAGTTTCTTTGCAATGCCTACACCTTTTTCTGCCAAACCATTACCTTTCGGATAATATGGAGATGAAGTAATGTGTGTAAATTGCCATGAGTTTGAGAACTGTTTGAATTCATCACTTATGAATTGCGGTCCATTATCAGATATAAGAGTATCACATATACCATATCGAGACATATGAGCTCTTAGTTTCTGGATAACAGTGCTGGATTTTGTGTCTGGCAAATAATCGACTTCAAAAAAATCTACTGTAATAATCAATAGTCAACAAGTAGTTTTTTCCATCAAGGTGAAAAAGATCAACACCTAGTTTTTCGTAAGGCCTACTTGGAAATTCTGAGGCAATCATTGGCTCATTTGCATTTGAGTCACGATGGGTAAGACATGTGGGGCATTTTAAGGTGGCAATGGACAGCGGCCTCCCGACTCTATCAACCAGAAGTGGGTTTTCGTTTATTTTACGGCTCTTTTTGCGCTTTGTTT
Organism: Fragum whitleyi; assembly: GCA_948146395.1. NCBI lineage: Eukaryota > Metazoa > Mollusca > Bivalvia > Cardiida > Cardiidae > Fragum > Fragum whitleyi. Next base: position 9,302,447 of record OX411550.1, read on the forward strand.
AAAAAGACCGGTTTTCGAAAGATTCTACTTATGGAAAAAACGTAGAATAATGATGGTTAAACTTCATTATTTAGATTCTTTTCAACATTTGATATTAATTGACTGACTGGATCATGAATTTAACTATAAAAATGCCTTAAAACCCTCATTCGATTAGGGGGGAACACAGAAAAATAACGAAAAACTTTCTTATTTGCATGGAAAGGTATGCTGATTTTTTTACCAAATAAAGGAAAAATATGGATTATAAACATATCGGAAAATAAGAAAAATTAATTGGGTAATTTCTTAAAAAAATTTAGATTTTTGTGGCATTTTACCTGGTAAAATTACAAAAATTGGTGCATTTTAACTTTTGAAAGCAAATTATGCACATCCAATTTATCAAAGAGAAATTTTCTTGTCAATAGCCATTGTGTACATGTATAAGGTCTATCAAAATGTATATGTTTTATAGCTATAACCTAGTACAGTGTTTATACTAGACCTAAAACGAATATAACCGTTTTACTAAAAATGGCCTATACCACTCAAGGGCAGATAACTCTAGCATGAAAACGAGCGCGGAAAGGTACCTTCAAATTTTGATATAATGACAACACAATGTTAATCTACAACATATATGGCCAAGAAAAAAATTCATTGGGCGGAAAAAAATGACGCCATGTGTCCATTGCTACCTTAAAACAAATTCGGTTATCTGTTTTGTCATTCCTGGCCAAAATAAGTTATCTTTTGCCCGTTCTAGTGTCTTTGTTACGCCCATATGACCTATATGGAGCAAAGTAATTAATTCTTGCCTTAGTGACCTGGGGATTACAATAGTTTGGCCTCGAAATATCATGTTGTCCTCGAATGATAATTCGTCGCGATGGTTCCAAAATTCGAGTATCTCTTTGTCACAATCGGAAGGCGTGTTCGGCCAACCTTCCAATATAGTCTTTTTCAAAGTTTGCATTTGTGTGTCATTTTCCACACTGTCTCGCACTTTTTGCAAATGACTGTCGGTAACGAACAAATGTTTCCTGACAGAGTGCACATGTAAATCTAGACCTTCGATCATGTTCGGAAACATGTCTTTGACTGACGCGAAAGACAATCACTTACGGGAATAGATTTTCCACTTACATGACGAACAGTAATTTTGTACTGTTGCAATTGTAAAAGCATTCTCTGCAACCTTGGCGGATCAGCGGCAAGCGGTTTTTTCATGATCGATTCAATCTGTTTGTGATCACATAGACATATTATTTCTCTACCATATGTATATTGGTGAAAGCGTTTAAGACCATACAAGATAGCAAGAAGTTCTTTCTCTATCTGAGCATACATACATTCTGTTTGCGTCAAACTTTTTGATGCATATGCTAAAGGTTTGTCATTTTGATAAATACAACAACCAATTCCTGACTGGCTTGCATCAGTTTCAAGTACAAGCTGTTTATCTGAGTCGAAATAACCAAGAACTGGAGCATTAGTGATTATCTCTTTGACCTGATTAAAAGCTTTTGTCTGGGGATCGTCCCATATGAAATCTGATTCCTTCTTGAGTAACATCCTAAGGGGAGCAGTGATCTCAGCTAGATTTGGTGTAAATTTTGCAAGATAATTAACCATACCTAGAAAGGTCTCAAGCTTCTCACGGTTTGTAGGAATGGGGATCTGGGTTATGGCCTTTATCTTATTGGGATCTGGTTTCAGCCCTGAGCTACTAATCACATGTCCGAACAGCGTTTTTTCTCCTAGCTTTGGGAAAGGGTCCGAGACCGGACTAATTGGGAAAATGCGTTGTTTTCTCAAAAATTGGGAATTTTCATTATGACACTAACTTGTTTTAAAAACATTACTTTTATTCATATCATTAGTATTAATTACAAAATGTATAATAGAAGTTCCTATGCCTCTATAGTCATATCTTAACTGAAAAGCAAACCATAGTCCTTAAACAAGGAATCTGAACAAAAACAATGACAAAGAATTAGTCTGATTGCTCTGGAATAAATGTTTTATATCAAATCTAGAAATGTCATTTAGTTTTTTGTTAAAAAAGATATCATGGTTAAACCTGAAATATAGATAAATCAAGTTCTATAATAAATTCGTGGGTTGAACATTCTTGGGTACGAATCAACAGTAAACAAATACATATTCAATCCTATTGTTTTTAAAACAGCTATAAATAATTATTTCTACTAAAATCATAGAAACTTTTTAAACATATTTTCAAAAAAGATTATATACTCAAATGTTCTACCTGCTGTTCTGAGAGGTGCCGAGATCGTGAATAACAGTCAACTTTGTTTACGAAAATTACACAAAGATAAACAATTATATTTTGGGTTATATAACAGGAAAATAATTTGCTTCAACCACGACCAAGGTCTTTTCCTTTAAAATTCATCTTACATCAATTGATAAATAAATGCAAAAAGATCGTCTACTGCAAATCAGGTAAAAAAATCGTAATATCTTGGCTTCACAAAAATATACAATTTTGTAATGTGATAACTTCCGAGTTATCCAAAATACACTGAGTTTCCTGCTTTGTAATTGTTTATGCCTATGAAATCGAGAACCATGCAACTAAAATAAACTGATCTTCAGAAATTCCCCTCTTGTTGACAAATTACAACACAGATATTTATTGCTAAAAGTAATTCCAGGTTTTCCAATAGGCAATAATCAAAGTTTATGTTTACTTCAAGAATTAGCTTTGAATTGGGAATTTCATTCTCTCATCTTGGGAAAAAATAGTAGTTTTCGTCATTGGGAATGGGTCCGTTTACCGGACCCGTTCAAAGAAGGAAAAAAAACGCTGCCGAAAAATGGTACTTCGTGCACGCCTATGATGCACTTTTCTAGATTAAAGCCAACACCCTTTTCTCGCTCTCGAATCATCGCATTTTTGAGATTTTGGTCATGTTCTGCCTTTGTTTTACCATACACCAGAATATCATCAACTATAGCCTGAATACCTGGCAAATTTTCAAAACTTCTGTGATCTTTCGTAAAAATATGTCACTTGAAGCATTTATACCAAAGGGTAGTCTAAGATGACAATATCGGCCGTAAGGAGTGTTAAATGTAGTAAGCAAAGAAGACTTTTCGTCGAGCTCTACACTCCAATACGCGTGTCTAATGTCAAGGATGCTTAAATATTTCGCACCTGATAACTGAGAAGTAATATCATCTAATGTCGGCATCTGAAAATGGGGTCTGCGGATAGCTTCATTTAATGCCTTTGGATCAAGACATATTCTAAGCTTGTTCGTTTCGGGTTTTTCTACTACAACGATTGAATTAACCCAATCGGTCAGCTCTGACACTTTTCTGATAATTTTGTCTGACCATTTGATCCAATTCGTTTTTAAGGCGTTGCTTTAAAGCTTCTGGAACCCTGCGCGGAGCATTTACTATCGGAGTGACATTTTCTCTCAAATGTAGGTGACACTTTCCTGGAAGTAACCCTATGCCCTGGAATAAATCATCATATTCCTCCATAACATGCTCTTTCGTCACTGATTGATTTTCGATTGCAAAGGTAATCTTTATCAAGCCTAGATCAATTGAAGTTTTTGTGCTTATCAAAGGAGGTGCTTGAGTGTCAACTATGTAAAACCTTGTTTTGACCTTTAAACCTCGGTATGAACAATCAAGATTTAACATACCCTGAATTTTCAACATGTCTCCTGAGTACGCGATCAACTTGCAGTCTGGCTTTTCTAGAGGATTTTTTATACCTAACGATCTGAACATTGTAAATGAAATAATATTGGCGCTACTGCCTGTATCAACTTTGAAATTTATTTTTGAGGAATTCGGACCAATATGAAGAGTCACATATAAAGAGTCACGACGGTCTGGTGAAGTTGTGAAAGAAGAAGAAGCGCTTACCGTATTTACGCTATATTCCAAATTATCACACCCTTCATTCTCATTGTCCTCATTCTCAGCCACATTGTTCACAAATTTATTTGCTTTACATTTTTTCTGGAAATGGTTCATCTTTTTACACTTTCTGCATCATTTACCCTTTGCCTGACATGCAGAGTTATTGTCATGGATATACCCGCATCGATCGCACTGCATCGGACCTGATTTCTTCTGTTGTTTTGGTCTAGCCCCTGATCGGTTTTGTTTGAGATGACCCAAAGCGTCCACGTTAGCTTGAGCGTTAGTCGTCATAAAGTTCATCTGTTTCTGGCAATATTCGTGGTTTTGAACTATATGGATTGCCCTGTCCATCGTCAGCTTGTCACCCTCGTTTATCAGCTTTTCCCGTACTTTTTGATCGTTACATCCAAATACTATTCGATCACGGATCATGTCATCTGTGATATCAACAGTGCCGTTGATTCTGAAATTACAGTCCCTGGCTCGAATCCTTAGCCTAGTCACTAACGCATCTATTGTGTCATGTCCCTGGATTTCATTGTAAAATCGGAATCTTGCAAAAATGGGGTTTAGTTTAGGTTGTACATGGTCCTTAAAACGATTGTAGTACGTTCTGAGCAATTTCGAGTCTTCTTGGGAGATTGTCCATGATTTGTAAATCTGGCGGCCTTCTTTTCTAACCCATAATAGCAAGTATGACACTTTCTCCTCTTCCTCCCTCTCACTTAGCGGTCCAGAAAATATTAACTCGACGTGAGTCTGAAACCTGTCCCACTGTTCTGGCAAATTTGAACTATTCCAATTCATCACAGGAGGAGGTATTCCACTTAAATCCATGTTTGTTTTCAATGTAGGAAACAATATATCTAAGAGCGAGAAATATGTCAAATCTTCAAAAATCGAATTTTTATTCCGACACCATGTCGTATGTTTTGTTTATATCGAAGTAAAGTACCAACACAAGTATAGTGTATACAGGAATATATTCTTATGAATTATAAACATGTATGTACATCAACAATATAACAAACTAAAACTACATCTATTGACTATATATGAATGACCTAAAATAATAAGAGCGGGTGGCTTATATACTAGCTAGTTAAAGTATATAGTCTGTTTCATACAAAGCATTCATCCATTTATACAACACAGACATGGCAAGGGTCCAGAAAAACTGTCAGACAGTCGTTCTTCCAAACCTTTATAATAAACTGTCAGACTGAAGCAAGACCTGTAAGACCAAACAATTTAGGGGTCAAATTATATTATAACTATTTTCTTTCCTCATTAAGATTAACTAGCAGTAACATTATAGGCGTAAGGCTAGGTTTTCAAAAGTCCTCCCAGTGTTTTCAGTGCTTTGATTTAAAAGCTGAGATTAGGAGATTAACATTGTTATTAAATCAAAGCACTGAAAGTACTGATGGTGGACGTTTCTGTTGGCATACTAGAGTGATTCCTACATTTGTGGAAAAAAGAGAAGTTTTACATGTAAAATTTCGATAAAAGGAAAATGACCTGACCGCATCTTGCTTCAGATATACGTTTCTCAACATATATCGTCGATCGTCAACAAAGTCCTGTAATTACAAGGTTTCGATAACTTTCGGAATTTATCTCGGTGTAGTTTAAACAGTGATTCTCCTATCCATTTGTTATAAAAGTAAAGAAATGACAATTAGATAATCTAGGTTATTATTCTTATTTTGTAATGCTAATCAGTTCTCCGTAATCTCATTATTAAAAATTATGGTGTTATCTGCTTAAACTAGAAAGCTACGAATGGCTTGGGTCACTCCACAGGCTTGAAATTCTTGTAAAAGAAAAAGAAAAGTTTTGAATAAATTTTTAGATATTTTGGATTCTTCTGATGTTGAAAATGATTTCAGAGTTTCCACTATATAACATATAGAGAAAAGACCTCCACTAATAAAAAAAGAACCATATATTTCATCCAATGACAATAATTTTGGCTACATGCTTAAAGGTTCGCCCAAGGATCATACCAATGAAGTTTGATTGATATCCATCTATAATATTCTGAGAAAATGATTTTCAAAGATTACACAAAATAACATATTGAGAAATTACCTCCGTCCATTAAAATGATTATTTTTCATCCGATCACAATAATTTCTGGTAGCCTGATAAAGGATCACTAATGTACCATTCGAGTGAAATTTGGTTGAAAACCATAAGTTACATTCTGAGAAAATGATTTTCAAAGTTTCGACTAAATAACATATAGAAAAATGACCTCGGCCCATAAAATACATATTTTTCAATCGATCATAATAATTTTTTATAGACTGATAAAAGGCCACTTAAGGATCATTCATGTAAAATTTAATTGGTATCCATCCATTAGAATCTGAGAAAATTCACTTTTAACCTTATTTGGAAATAAGCCACGCCCATTTAATCCATGTTTGTCATTTGATCTAAATTTCTTGAACAACTTTGAAAGAGGATCACCCTAGGATCATTCCTGTGAAGTTTTATTGAAATTCATCCAGTAGTTTCTGAGGAAAAGATTTTTAAAGAAAAAGTTTACAAACGGTCGCACGAACGGACGACGGACACAACGCCATGACAATGGCCCCAGTGGCCTTCGGCCAATGGAGATAAAAATTCTATAAAAGGATATTAATTGATTGTTCCGCGATTTTCATTCTCAAAGAAAAGAAAGGTTAAGTGTTCAATATAAACGCGTAAAAAATTGAAGACACTCATCTCGAGTTTGGCTTTCGTGTGTTGAAATGTAAAGTAAAACCCCTTTGCATAAACCTTTATCGCATGGCCTGAATGCTTTACTTTACCTGCTCAGACTGTACTCGTATTCATGTGTATACCGATATTTCCATTAATTTGCCTTTGTTTTATATACATTAGTAGTGTCAGGGGAGGTTGCCATTCCAGTAATTTCATTTCATGAGTGACCTCCCATTGACCATTGGGAAATAAGGGGCAAATTACTCACTCTGTCAGAAAAGTAGTTCTACGCAAGGAAAAAATTCACCCGATCTCAGAATTGAATATGATTTCACACTTAAAAGATGTCTTTGAGGTTGCAACAAGTTACATAGACTCCTTGTTTCACTCCATTTTTGAAATGCATAGTTGTCAGACGGTTACAATTCTTCAAAAAGAGTAAATTGAATCTTAATGAGTACTTCTGTTTTGAAAACCTATTAACATCTGACAGGATTGTTCAAATGTGGTATTAACACTGGTGAACGTAAACGTCCACCAAAAATGTATTTGAACTCTTTTCAAGTCAAAAGGCTACAGTCACTTGTGGTTTTCATTAAAAATAACAAGACATAATTTGATGGGTCAAACATTCTTGGGTACGAATAAGCAGAAAATTATTTTAGTCTGTGTGCTTTTAATACTGGAAAAATACGAAAAAATCAGGTAAAATAAAACTAGCTACCAATTATTCTTTCTAGATAGGATCCTGAAATCATCAGTTCTTCCTCTTAATTGATACATTTTATGGAAGAGAATTTTCGCTTTCTAGGGGTGCCGAAAGTTGTAGAGGAACTGTTTATTGACGGAATCTAGACCTATGTAAAGTTTAAGAAAAATGTTTTCGTGAGAAAGATGTCCAGAATAGTGTTTTCTCAAGTGAAAGACATGATTTACTGTTTAATTATTTTTTTGCCTACAAAATAGTGTCCGACATTCAGACCAACCATACGGTAAAATTTACCGGACCAAGGGGATTTTTGTTCAACAAGTCAGACGTTCCTTCACCATGACAGGGGTAAGGAAATATCTCTTAATCCTCGGGAATATCATTGTTTGCATTCACTATTCGGTTTCTAGCAAGGATATTATAAACTGCTAATTGCATTGTGACTGTTATATTCCTGGACCAAATGTCCAGTAAAAAACACATTCTGGACCGACTACAATCAATTGTGAAATCTCTTAGTCGATAATCGTAATCGGAAGGCCAAACCAACTGATTTTCGATTATAATCAATCATTGTCCCATCACTAGTTATTATACACCCAAAGGGTGGTATTATGTTTTGGCCCCAGTCGTCCGTCTGTCTGTTCCTCCATCTTTCTTGTTGTTCCGTTGGCAATTTTTTGTGTGTGCGACTTCTAAGCTATCAATGGGAATGAGCTGAAACTTGGAACAATTACTCTCTATCATGTCTAGTTGTGCATAAGACCTTTGAAATTCAAATCGCTCCTGTCATATCTGAGAAATCTTGAATTATCTGCCCTTGGATTGAATGAAATCAATGTTTTTATGTGTGCGCAACTCCTCCTTAACTATCAATGGGTATAAGGGTAAACTAGATACAATTACTCTCTATCATGTCTAGTTGTGCATAAGACCTTTGAAATGCAAATTGCTCCAGTCATTCCTGAGAAATCTTGAATTATCTGCGCTGGGATTAAATGAAAATCAATGTTTTTTGTGTGCGCAACTCCTCCTTACCTATCAATGGGAATGCGCTGAAACTAGACACAATTACTACACAATGTGTAGAAACATTAGGTGAAATAAGGAGCCTAAGATACAGTTCAGTTGAATGAAGGGTGACTGCACAAAGAGGACAAGTGGTGTAAAGTGGCCCTACTGAGGTTCAGAGTAGGGAAAAAAAAGCTGAGTTGACTGCACTCTAGGGCATGGGACAGAATAGATATATTGGATTTAATATTTTGATTATTATCATAAGTTAGAATTTTGTTTTGATGACAAACAATTATTGTGAAGTAACACCCTTATTGTGGTGTTTAATGAAAACAGGAAAGATCTACTATCAAAATTTTGTAGATAAATGACCCGTATATTGTGCAGTAACATTCTGTTTGTGTTGAAATTTTTATTTTTGGATTTCACTGAAATGATCCTTGTTTTATAGAGCCTTATCATCCTCTGCCCTTGAATTGATTGAAATTCACTATATTTCTTTTGTAAGCAACTCGTCAAACTTTTAATTTGAATGAATTGAAACTTGCAAAATGACTGTTTGGCATATTGTTGTGCATAAAACCATTTTCAATATACACTCAAAAGGTCATACTATGTTATGGCCCCAGTTGTCTGTCTGTCTGCCTGTTTGTAATTTTTAGCTCGGCTGTTTTCGGAGAAAACCCGAGGTATTGCTATAGCCTATGTGTCGTTGTCGTCGTTGGCATCGTCGTTTTCGCCGTCGTCGTGCAAAAACTTTGACATTTTGTTATATCTCTGGTTCTACTGAAGACATTCTCTTGAAACATGGCATACATGTTCACCATCAAAAGAGCAACCTTTACTGTCAAGGGGTATAACTCTAGATGCATTTTGTGCAAATTATGTCCCTTTTTCGTCTTAGATTTTTTCCCACAATCCAGCACTCGACAGCCGAGCGTAGGCACCCCTAGGCAGTGCTCTTGTTTTTAGCTATCATTCAAGCTCATGATACTGACGAGCCAAGGTTACTGACAAGCCCCATCAGGGGTATATGCGCCGCTCTGCGAAGCTTTTGTTTTGAATGATCTGCCCTTGAATTGAACGAAAAACAAAGGTTCTTGAGCTCACTTTCTCCTTCATTTTGAATGGGAATTATTGAAACTTGCTACAATGACTGTTGGATGTCTGGTTGTGCTTAAGACTTAAATTTATTTGATATGTCATATAGTTCCTGAATTATCTGCCCTTCTTTTGAATGAAAATCAGTTTGTGTGCCCAACACCTAAACTTTCAGTGGGAATGAGCTGAAACTTTGCACAATCACTCCCTATGATGTCTAGTTGTCCATTAGACATTGAAATTCAGATCGCTCCAGCCATTCTTGAGTTATCTTGAATTATCTGCCCTTGAATTAAACAATAAAAAAATTTCTTCTGAGCTCTCTTTTCCCTACAATTTGAATTGGAATTAATGAACTGAAGCTTGCCACAATGACTCTGTAGAATGTCTAGCTGTGCTTAGGATTAAGTTTTTTGGTATGTCAAGTTGTTCCAAAGTTATCCGCTATTTACTTAACAATACAGCTTAAATAACAGTTTTTTGCGTGTGTGTGTGTGTACAACTCCTACAAATTCTATTGGATTGAACTGAATCTTACCACAATGTATCTTTGATATTTAATCGGGCATTAGACTTCGCTATATTTCTTCTGTGATGAGAAAGTCCTCTTGTACTTTGATTTGGAATGAACTGAAATTTGCCTAAATGACTCTTTTTGGTGTATAGTTGTGCATAGAACCATTGCGATTTACAGTCAAAGGTATTACTATGTGATCCTCCTGGTCGTCTGCCCATTTGTTTGCAAATTTTAACTATCATTCAAGCTCAGGCTACTGACAAGCCAAGGTTACTGACAAGCCCCATAGGCCGTATATTGGGCCATCTGCGAAGCTCTTGTTTATCAGTGTTTGGCCAAAAGAGCAAAAATGAGTTTATTTTACCAAGTGGCTTTGATCCTCTATTAATGCAACTTAGAATTGTTATTAAATGTAGAGAAAGGTAACATGATGGCATGAACAATGAGTTAAAAACAAAAGAGCAATACTTTTGCATCAGGTGCTTATATGAACTTTAAGACCAGTTTGTCAATTTGTCATTGCACAAGTAAGGTAAAAGATAAATGAGCCAAGCAGTCAAAAGGCTTACTCCACCAAAGGGTTGATAATCATAGACTAACAAGTGATAGCAGCTGGTGGTTAGGAAAGGATGTAATGGCAGTACTGGTGTGAGAAATACCAGGTGTCTGTTGTTAAGTGCTCCAGCCACCTTGATGTGAATGAAAGATTGTTACAAGGGTCATTAAACCCCATTCAGTCAAACAAACTAAAAGGCTTGCTTATCCTTGAATAATGGAAGAACTGGCTGTTTACTTTCATTTCTGAAGATATCAGCAGACGGCACACTTTTTTTCAAACCTAATGGGATAATTGGCTCCATGGATTTGATTTATTGGTAGATCCCTGTAGCTTCTCTTTGAAAACTCTTTAAATCATAAAGAAGACTATTTTAGCATGGGTGCATCCCCTGCTGTTATATATATAGTTTAAGGAATGTGTGGATGGTTATGGATGTATGATGCCATGCCAATATAAATGGTCTAAGCTATGCATTTTAATGCACCAGTATCAAGAGATTGGGGGCATATTGTTTTACTCATGTCCGTCTGTCTGTCCGTCTGTCCGTCCGAAAACTTAACCAAACTTAACCTTTGCCTTATCGAGAGATTGCTGTTACGAGGCATTCGTGTTTCACAAACTCATCTTGTTTCCAGTTATGCTCTTTGTAATTTAGTGTCAACATAATAGCTATGTGCAATTTGTTACCCCAACAGCAAGGTTTGACCAATTGCAGCCACCTAATTCAGTGAAAATTGGAAAGGCAAAACCACAGCATCAAGTCCAGATTCAGTTTCAGTTTTAGTTGTTTGGAAATAATCTTTATCACATTTTAGGTTTGTTATGTTTTTTTGCCTCATATATCATACATATATATAAATATAAAGAAGTCATACAGCTCTGTTGTATCACCAAAGATGGGCCAAGGCGTGCCAGAAAGGGCGTCGGTCTATTCAGGGATGACATCTGTATGGCTTACAAAGAAGTTGTTTAGTATGATTAATATCAGAGGCTTGGAATAAACAAACTAACATTACCTAAGAAACTGTGTTAGGATTATAACAAAAGGATAAATATGATCATAAAGAAGTCATTGGTCAATTGCTTTTGAGCAGTGAAGGTAACATATAATAGAGTCACATTATTTTTAGAATAATGACAAGGAATTTAGTACTTAGTACTAGATTTAAGAGTAAACTTTTACAAAAACATATATGAGTTTTGAGAACTGATAAATTGCTATAATTTTTCTTTTTCAATCTCCTGGTAAATTCACTTTTCCAGGATCTGCCAGAATTATCATGACATCATGCATTTTTCCATAACTACCCACACACCTCATAACTATATTACAGTAGGGGATGCGCACATACCAAGATATTCTTCTTTATGATTTGAAGAGCTTTCATACAGAAGCTTCAGGGATCCTCCCAAAAATCTAATTCATGGGGCCAAATGGCCCATTAGGTTTGAAAAAAGTGTGCCATCTGCTAATATTTTCAAAAATGAAAGTTTACAGCCAGTACTTCCATCATTCAAGGATAAGTAAGCCTTTTGGTTTGTTTGATTGAATGGGGTTTAATGACCCTTGTAACAATCGTTCAGTCACATCAAGGAGGCTGGAGCACTTGACAACAGACATCTCGGAATTCTCACACCAGTACTGCCATTACACACTTTCTTAGCCTACAGCTGCTATCACACATAGTTCTATGATTATCAACCCATTGGTGGAGTAAGTCTTTATGATTGTTTGGCTCTTTTATCTTTTGCCATACTTGTGCCATGAAACATTGACAAACTAGTCTTAAATTTCTTACAAGCACCTGACGGAGAAAGATTTCCTCTTTTAGTTTTTAACTAATTGAATTTGCCATCCTGTTACATGTCCTTCATTATTTTATTATTGCAATCCATACAATCACGAATTGGTTTAAATTGTATCACATGTGGAAATCTGTTCTACTTTATTTCTAGCAGCTGTCTTAGTGCTGTTGTTGTCATCAATCATGAGGTCATGGGTTCGATCCCCAATGGCAGCACTGGTGATTTCCAATTATTTGTTCCACCAATGGGTCAAATGGTAGACCTATGTGGAATAGCAGGCTAGGGAAGGATGTAACGGTAGTACTGGCATGGGAAATAACAGGAATCCATTGAAAGGTGCTCCAGCCGCCGGGATATAACTGAAAGATTGTTGAAAGCCACTTCAAACCCCATTAAAATCAAATCTTCTTTATTTCTGTATAAAAAGGCATTTAGGGAAACCTTGGCCATTGATCTGCGAGTCAAGTGTTGTTGTTCATATGCAAGTATTTGCCTAATAAATTCAGGTTGGTCAAATCTACTTCCTTTTTACAATTACAGTTCAATTTCTATACGCCTGAAGGGTCGTATTATGTGATGGCCTCAGTCGTCTGTCCGTCCGTCCGTCTGTCCAGCCGTTAGCAATTTTTTGTGTGCACAACTCCTCCTAATCTATCAATGGGAATGAACAGAAACTTGGCAAATTACTCCCTATGATGTCTAGTTGTGCATAAGACCTTGAAATTCAAATCGCTCCAGTCATTACTGAGAAATCTTGAATAATCTGCCCTTGTATATAACCAAAATCACTGTTTTTTGTGTGCGCAACTCCTCTTAAACTATCAATGGGAATGAGCTGATACTACACATGATTACTCTCTCTGATGTCTAGTTGTGCAAAAGACCTTTGAAATTAAAATCGCTCCGGTCATTACTGAGAAATCTTGAATTATCTGCCCTTGAATTTAACGAAAATCACTGTTGCGCAGTGCCGCCTAAACTATCAATGGGAATGAACTGAAAAATGGCACAATTACTCCCTATGATGTCTAGTTGTGCATAAGACCTTTGAAATTCAAATCGCTCCAGTCATTCCTGAAAAATCTTGAATTATCTGTCCTTGAATATAACCAAAATCACTGTTTTTCGTGTGCGCAACTCCTCCTAAACTATCAATGGGAATGAACTGAAACTACACACAATTACTCTCTATGATGTCTAGTTGTGCAATAGACTTTTGAAATTCAAATCCCTGCAGACATTCCTGAAAAATCTTGAACTATCTGCCCTTGAATATAACCAAAATAACTGTTTTTTATGTGCGCAACTCCTCCAAACCAAAATGCTAATGAGCTGAAACTACACATAATTACTCTCTATGATGTCTAGTTGTGCAAAAGACCTTTGAAATTAAAATTGCTCCAGTCATTACTGAGAAATTTTGAATTATCTGCCCTTGAATTTAACGAAAATCACTGTATTTTGTGTGCAACTCCTCCTTAACTATTAATTGAAATGAGCTGAAACTAGACGCAATTACTCTCTATGATGTCTAGTTTTGCATAAGACTTTTCAATTCCATTCGCTACAGTCATTCTTGAGTTATCTTGGATTATTTTCCCTTGAGTTGATGAAAAACAAAATTTCTTGTCAGCTCATTTACTCCTAGATTTTGGATGGGAATGAAAGGAAACTTGTCATAATGACTCTGTAGGTTTTCTATTAGGCTTAGGACTAAATAATGTAACCCTGATATTTGGTTAAGCATAAGACTTCAGAAATTCAAAAAGCTTGGGTCTTTCTTGTATTATCTGCATTTGAATTGATTGAAATTCACTATTTTTCTTCTGTGAGCAACTCGTCACATTTTGAATTGGACTGAACTGAAACTTGCAAAATAACTGTTTGGCATATTGTTGTGCATAAAATCTTATTCTATTTACACTCAAAAGGTCATACTATGTTATGGCACCAGTTGTCTGTCTGTCTGTTTGAATTATTTTTAGCTATCATTTAAGCTAATGTTACTGACAAGCCAAGGTTACTGACAAGCCCCATCGGGTGTATATGCGCCACTCTGCGAAGCTCTTGTTCACATTATAGTATAGTTGTTTGACTTCTATTATGGATCAACATTTTTCCAAAAATCTCAGAATCAAATTAATGAAAGCTCTTTTACTTGTCATATCATATTTTCTATCTAATACTATGAAGAATTTTGTTTTTTAAATTTTTTTTAGTGTAAAATAATAATTTTGTCCATCTGTCTACACTTAAACACTCAGTCTTTCACACCTATTTGTGTCTGTATTAAACAGAAAAGCAAAATATGTATCCAAAAAAAGTTATTATTTGCAAAGAGGCCAAGTCAAAAGTGTATGATTTTAAGTGAGTCCTTTAAGTATTAAAGTGAGTATTTTTAGCTCACCTGAGCACGAAGTGCTCATGGTGAGCTTTTGTGGTTAGGTGGATGTCCGTCGTCCGTCGTTCGTCGTCCGTCGTCCGTCGTGTGTCGTCAACATTTACCTTGTATGCACTCTAGAGGCCACATTTTTTGCCCGATCAACCCAAAATTTGGTCAGAATGATTGGCTTGAAAAAATCTCGGACGAGTTCGAAATTGGGTCAACTGGGGTCAAAAACTAGGTCACAGGGTCAAATCTTAGAAAAAGCTTGTATGCACTCTAGAGGCCACATTTTTTGCCCGATCAACCTGAAATTTGGTCAGAATGCTAATCTTGATAAAATCTCGGACAAGTTCAAAATTGGGTCAAGTGGGGTCAAAAACTAGGTCACAGGGTCAAATCTTAGAAAAACCTTGTATGCACTCTAGAGGCCACATTTTTAACCCGATCAACCTGAAATTTGGTCAGAATGATTGTCTTGATAAAATCTCGAACAAGTTTGAAATTGGGTCAAGTAGGGTCAAAAACTAGGTCACAGGGTCAAATCTTAGAAAAACCTTGTATGCACTCTAGAGGCCACATTTTTTGCCTGATCAACCTGAAATTAGGTCAGTTTGATTGTCTTGATAAAAACACGAATGAGTTTGAAATTGGGTCAAGTGGGGTCAAAAACTAGGTCACAGGGTCAAATCCTAGAAAAACCTTGTATGCACTCTAGAGGCCAGATTTTTTGCCCGATCAAACTGAAATTTGGTCAGAATGATAGTTTTGATGAAATCTCAGACAAGTTCAATATTGGGTCAAGTAGGGTCAAAAATGAGTTCGCGGGGTCAAATCTTAGAAAAACCTTGTAGACACTCTAGAGGCCACATTTTCTGCCCGATCAACCTGTAATTTGGTCAGAATGATTGTCTTGATAAAATCTCGGACAAGTTCAAAATTGGGTCAAGTGGGGTCAAAAACTAGGTCACAGGGTCAAATCCTTGAAAAACCTTGTAGACCCTCTAGAAGCCATATTTTTTGCCTGATCAACCTGAAATTTGGTCAGAATGATTGTCTTGATGAAATCTCAGACAAGAATTAAATTGGGTCAAGTAGGGTCAAAAATGAGGTCACGGGGTCAAATCATAGAAAAAATCTTGTAGACACTCTAGAGGCCATATTTTTGCCCAATCAACCTGAAATTGGGTCAGAATGATTGTCTTGATAAAATCTCAGACAAGTTCAAATTGGGTCAAGTGGGGTCAAAAATGAGGTCCTGGGGTTAAATATTAGAAAAATCTTGTAGACACTCAAGAAGCCATATTTTTTGCCTGATCAACCTAAAATTTTGTCAGAATGATTGTCTTGATGAAATTTTGGACAAGTCTAATATTGGGTTAAGTGGGGTCAAAAATGAGGTCACGGGGTCAAATCTTGGAAAAACCTTGTAGACACTCTCAAACACGTATTTTTTGCTCAATCAACCTGAAAATTGGTCAGAATGATATTTTTAATTTAATCTAGGTCAAGTTGGAAATTGGGTCCAGTGGGGTCAAAATGAGGTCACTAGGTTAAATCATAGAAAACCCTTCTTGACACGCTGAAAGCCATATATTTTGCTCAATTAACCTGAAATTTGATCAGAATGATCGTCTTGATGAAATCTAGGTCAAGTTTGAAATTGGGTCAAGTTGGGTCAAAAACTAGGTCATGGGATCAAATCTTAGAAAAACCTGTAAGCAATGTAGAGGCATCATTTTTTGCCCAATCAACCTGAAATTTGGTAAGAATTCTTCATCCTTTCTACGTCTACTTTGAACATTTTTTGACAGTTCACTCAGGTGAGCGCTTTAGGGCCACTATGGCCCTCTTGTTATGAAATTAATTTTTCTGAAGAAATTTTCTTCTTAGGATATCAAACCTGAGTGTATTCTCTCTTTATTCAAAAATCGTTTGACCAGATGATTGATTATTGTTTTTATCTATTCTGAGATGAACCCTTTATTCACATATTTTGACCAATCAAAATGTATTAATTACTGTAAACCTAGAAATGATTTTGCACATTTTAAGTTCATGTTATTCGCGGGAGGGATGAAAACGCGAACTTAAAACACCACAAATGGCCAAATCACCAAGAAAACACAAACTGGTAGCACGTTGAACTATCAACCTAGAGGGCCCAGATCCATGCACTTTTTTTTTCCGACTATTTGTCTCACCAATGGGTTGATAATCTTAGACCTATGTGAGATGGCAGCTAGAGACTAGGAGAGGATGTCATGGTTGTACTGGTGAGAGAAATACCAGGAATCCATTGTTAGGAGCTCAAGTCCCTGCAATATAACTGAAAAAATGTTAAATGGATCTAAACTCCATTCAATCAATTGATCTTACTACTTTAACATCCACCATTACCCATCATGTTTAAGAGAAGAAAATGTAAAAATGTTAACATTTACTAGTTAAACAAAATCATTATTTTGAAACCACTCTATATTAAAAAAATGTATTTATTGGAATTGTATTATGCTGAAAATAAAAAAAATTACCACATACCATATTTTATGTAATAAAAGGGCCCTCCCTAATAGGTAGCCCCCCGTCTCCTATATTTATTAATAGGAAAACCCACTTCAAATGCCTAAATTTGAGATGAATGCCCCAATCATAGCACAGTTTGTAGCGCGTCGGACAGTCAATCTAGAGGTCCCAGGTTCGATCCCCAACAGCTGCACTTGTTCTTCCCAACTTATTTGTCTCGCACCAATGGGTTGATAATTGTACACCTATGTGAGATAGCAGCTGGAGGCTAGGAAAGAATGTGGTGGTAATACTGGTAAGAGAAATACCAGGATCCATTGTTAGGTGCTCCAGCCGCCGCAATATGACTGAGATAACGTTGAAAGCGGCGTTAAACTCCATTCAATCAATTTAGGAGTCACATTTTTGGCCCAAATGTCTTGAAACTTGGTCTCCATCAAATCTCTGTCAAGTTTGAAATTGGGTCAAGTTGGGTCAAAAATAGGGTCAAATCTTAAAAAAACCTTGTCTGCACTGTAGAGGCCATATTTTTGGTCCAAACGTCTTGAAATTTGGTCAGAATGTTCGTCTCAATCAAATCTCGGTCAAGTTTGAAATTGGGTCAAGTTGGGTCAAATATGGGGTCAAGATGTCAAATCTTAGAAAAACCTTGTGTGCACTCTAGAGGCCATATTTTGCCCATATGTCTTGAGACTTGGTCAGAATGTTTGTCTTCATCAAATCTCAGTCAAGTTTGAAATTGGGTCAAGTTGGGTCAAAAATGGGGTCAAGGGGTCAAATCTTAGAAAATCCTTGTTTGCACTCTAGAGGCAACATTTTTGGTCCAAACATCTTTAAACTTGGTCAGAATATTTGTCTCCATCAAATCTGTCAAGTTAAAAATTGGGTCAAGTGGGGTCAAAAATGGGGTCAAGGGGTCAAACTTTAGAAAAATCTTTTGTGCATTCTAGAGGCCACATTTTTGGTCCAAATGTCTTGAGACTTGGTCAGAATGTTTGTCTGCATCAAACCTCAGTCAAGTTCGAAATTGAGTCAAGTTGGGTCAAAAATGGGTTCAAGGGGTCAAATCCTAAAAAAAAACCTTGTGAGCACTATAGAGGCCTCATTTTTTGCCAAAATGTCTTGAAACTTGGTCAGAATGTTTGTCTCCATCAAAACTCTGTCAAGTTTCGAAATTGGGTCAAGCGGGCTTAAAAATGTGGTCAAGGGGTCAAATCTTAAAAAACCTTTTTTACTCTTATATCTTGAAACTTGATCAGAATTATTGTATGAAATGTTTACTTCTTGATATCTTTGACTTTTGTTAAGCCATGCATCAGGTGAGCACTTTAGGGCCAATGGTCCTCTTGTTTAACAATTTTCATTTAAAATCCACATTGTGTGATAATCTTTTCCCTGAAAACAGGGTTAACTCTGTGAGCAGTATCCCTGTTGATCACAGATATATTGTTATATTTTGAACATCACTTTCAAGACAAGCTTTTCAAAGAGTCAGTAGAGCAGTCCAGGGCCCTGGTATACCTCTTGTTTCACTTTGAATATTCTAGTTCACATGATAAAGTCCATGAATATTATCAGAATTCCTTGAAACTTATTGCAAATTATTGTAGATTGATAAGGAAAATTCTTTTTGACATTGGGCATATTCTTTTGGAAAACACATTAAATAGCACTTAGGGCCTGAGGAATTTTGGCAAAAATACTCTTGTTTTGCAAAAAAAACCCCTCTCATGCGAAAAGTCCACAAATATTATTAGATTTCCTTGAAGATTACGCAGGATTATTGTAGGATCATATGGAAGGTCTTTTGCAAAAATGGGGCTGATTTGTCAGAAAACATGGGACTAGGCTCTCATGTATTTTTCCGCAACATATACTTTGCGTCGCTAGAAAGTTACCACCCTAAACACCCTTAGATCTTTTCAATTAGTATTGTCCTATGCAATATAATATACACAATATTTATACTAGGTATAAATGTGTTTACACAGATTAACTATATTGTTTTCACTATTGACACAAGAAGTCACATGCAAAAATGCAAATTAGGTAATTCTTATGTTGTTGACCTGTATGCAAAATTTATAACAAATAATTTATGGTTTAAGCTCGCCAGTAACCATGCTGAAATAAGGACACTTGGATTCTTGAGAGTTTTGAACATATGTAACGGTTTGACTAACACACACTGTCATTAGGTTTTCAGAATGGTCGAAGCAGTATTGTCTTTTCTTCATACAGTAGTCCAAATAGGCTGCTCTCACCATACTGCATTTCATGAGAGGAACAGTGATGATAACTGTTAAGTATCAAGATAATCAGTCAATGAAGAACGCATCAAAACCACCTCCTGGACACTTGCTAGCTTAAGTTGATTAGATAATACTTCCTATCTTTTGATAGGTGTATGAATAAGGAATTTATGTTTAGCATAAAATCTGTGTTATAAAGCCCAACCAACAGCAAAACAGTATGCCAAATTTCATTTATATTGCCATGAAACCTTTCAAATAACGTGATTCTTAAAACACCCTATAGTAAGTTTACAAATAAAGATGTCATTTTCTAAGAAATGTGCTTTACATCATGTCTTAAACAGTTGTAATTGTAATTGTATGTTGTATGCATAATATGCATGTTGAATTTATGTTAATAGTTCACAAAATTACTGATTTACCCTCACTTTATGAAATTTTGCAGAAAAGGAGATAACCAGCTAGTATTAATCAAAGAAAAAAGGGAATAATTCTTAAGGAAATGCCCCTAAAGTTATCCCCCTTGATTGCATTCTTAGCTCTGTCAGTGAACAGACATGTCAGATTCCAATTGAATATATAGCCAATAAAAGATATAAACAAAGATTAATGTTTGGCAATGACTAAACCTAAGATACTAAGATGATGACAATAGCTAATTTTGATCTTGAATCTTCCCAAACAGCCAAGCTTACAATGAAGTGGGAAACCTTTCAAACATAAGCAATTCTTAGCTCTTTAGTTAGTTATTAGGCACTTGGGTGCCAGTTCAACACTCAAAACAATATGATAAACATTAATAATTTTTTAAATACCCCAAATAGATTGACCCCTAATGCCAGAATGAATTATAAAATTTGTGTAATTCTTTGTAATTAGATTAAGAAGCTTGCATCCTCAGGAAATAAAAGACATTCCTGATACAGTTAGTAACATTATGAAATTGACATTCATCTTGGTCAAAACCATTCCAAATTGGCAATTGGCACTCCATTTATTTATTAAAACACTCACTCAAACCATTCAAAAACACTCAAAATCACTATAAATGATAACTACATTCACAATGAAAGGCCTGAATTGAAGACAGGACTGAATATTAACAATTGGAATGAAAATAGTAGTGTTTTGTGAAGATCTATTGAGTGGGAATCAAAAATAAAAAAAACAATCCTGGATGGTTTTACATGGAAATTGATGCTATACTTTGAAGACTCATTACTTCCAGATAAACCTATCCCTATAGCCAATTTAAGCTTAACAATAGGGTAACTGCCTTCATAATTGCTATTCATCCCCCCAGAGTAAGTTTTCAATAACCTAAATGAAAAACATTCATTTAACCAACAGATTATATATCTGATATATGGTGGCAATTCCTGAACTTCTAAAAACTCATATGAATAATTGCAACCCTGTTTTATGAAATTGTATAGATTATCCCCGGCAATCAAAATGTGATCCAAATCAGATTTTTTTCAAGCAAACTCATTAAGTGGATGTGTAAAAAACTTAAATGAAAATGTTAATCCACATGGCACACATTGCTTACTTCCCCTTGATGAAAAGCTGAACATTTCATTGTCCTGAATCGGAATTTCGTTCAAATTTCTTTTACCTTTATTACCTGGTCCAGGATTTGACTCGATATCTCCACATAAAAGAAGCAATGAAAGTAATACAAATACATGCATTCTTATAGTTTTACTAGTCAAAGTCATACCAAGAAGAAGTATTTTCCCACACAATAGCTGTAGCTTTTGTTGTTTTTAAGAATACCCTTTAAGTTTCTTCAAGGAGTGAAACATACTATACTAATTCTCCATTGAGATAATTCAATCCCAATTTCAGGTTATTCTTGTTGCATATGATATTATTTAGTAGAAAATTATTTTAACTACATAATAATACATAAACCTGTTATGACAACCAACCTTTCAGACCTTTTCCACGGGTCTGCTTTTCTAGATCAAGATTCAGATTGAACT
Source organism: Fragum whitleyi (assembly GCA_948146395.1). NCBI lineage: Eukaryota > Metazoa > Mollusca > Bivalvia > Cardiida > Cardiidae > Fragum > Fragum whitleyi. Next base: position 9,323,914 of record OX411550.1, read on the forward strand.
ATCCAGTGAACTATCAATTTTGACAAAACTCTCAAAAAGACAGATTGTTAAATGAACTCACAAGTAATACAGCATTTATCACTTCCGAGCAAATCGTGCTCAAGGTTAGCTTTTGTGATCATTGAATGTCCGTCATCTGTTGTGCGTCGTGCTTCATGTGTCGTCTGTTGTCCTGCCTCAACAATTTAAGTGTTTACACTCTAGAGGCCACAAATATGATCCAATCTTCATGAAACTTGGTCACTTGGATCCTTCCCATTTTCTTGGTTGGATAATTTTCTTGTTTACACACTAGGGGCCACAAATGTGGCCCAATCTTCATGAAACTTGGTCAGAATGTTGGCCAAGGCACAAGGATGAACCCTATTGAAAATGGGAAGGATCCAAGCCATATCACAGGAAAAGGAGCCTTTATTATAATTTTCTTTTTTACAGTCTAGAGGCCACATTATGGTCCAATCTTCATGAAACTTGGTCAGAGTGTTAGTCGAGTCACAAGGATGAACCCTTTTGAAAATGGAAAAGATCCATGCCATATCACAGGAAAAGGCGCATTATTGACAATTTTATGTGGCCCAATCTTCATGAAACTTGGTCAGATTGTTGGCAAAGGCACAAGGATGAACCCTATTGAAAATGGGAAGGATCCATGCCATATCCAGGAAAAGGGGCCTTAATGACAATTTTCTTGTTTATGATCTAGAGGCCACAAATGTTGTCCAATCTTCATATATCATGGGAAAAGGAGCCTTTATTATAATTTTCTATTTTACATTCTAGAGGGCACATTAATGGCCCAATCTTCATGAAACTTGGTCAGAGTGTTAGTCGGGTCACAAGGATGAACCCTTTTGAAAATGGGAAAGATCCATGCCATATCACAGGAAAAGGGGCCTTAATGATAATTTTCTTGGCATAACTCTAGAGGCCACGATTTTGGCCCAAACTTCATGAAACTTTGTTTTGTGTAGAAAATATCTCCTTTAGGACATCTGCCTATTAAATTCATTTGATGTCCAAGGGGTTAAAGAGACTCAGGTGAGCAATCTTGGACCATCTTGGTCCTCTTGTTGATATTGTCAGAAAATTGTCGAACAAAAGTGGAAACTCAAAAACAGGGTCGAGTGGTACAACTGTACAGGCCGTACAAAATGGATAGATAAAACAAGCTTAACATAACAAAGTAATTTGAAAATTCCTCAAAATGATTTATCTGTGAATCCAAGTATAAATTTGAGGGTTTTACGAGTTTATTTAAATAGCCTTGTGTGGTTTTAGCATTTATACTACAACTGACCCGGGAGACGGATAAATAAAGCAACCTTAATGACAGCTTGCCAATGTATTAAAACAGTTGTAAGATGCAATTAAATATTTGGAGCAAATGCAAAAGATTGCAATCCAAAATGCCCTAAAACGGCACCACTTACGAATGCAAAACACAGTTCTGCAGGCAACTTCTGCATAGATCACGTGCTTACTCCCCTGAGGTCCAGGCCAGAATTTAGGTCAGTACAAGTTTCCAAATTACTGCCTCATAATGTTGTAACTTCAGATACATTAAAAATCAAAAGTTTTCGGTTGTACAAACTTGTCTAATCATCACAATAATATGTCTTAAACTTTAACCAATTAAAACTTAAAACAGATACTAAATTATGTGTCCTGGATGGCATTCTGATAATGTTTAACCCAAATTGTTCTACAGGTTCTCAAAGTAAATGATTTTTGGTTAATTTTTTTCACAATTATCTCTCTTTTTTTAGCTCACCTGAGCACAAAGTGCTCAAGGTGAGCTATTGTGATCACCCACCGTCCGTCTGTCCGTCCGTCCATCCGTCAACAATTTCTTCAAACATTTTCTCCTCTTAAACCACTGGGCCAATCAATCTTAAACTTGGCAGGGATGTTCCTTGGATGAAGCTTTTAAAAGTTGTTTAAAGAATTTAATTTCATCTAAAACTCTGGTTGCCATGGTTACATAAAGGCCCAAAATGGCCGAAAATATAAGAAAAAATTCTTCTCCTAAACCACTGGGCAAATCAAGCTGAAATTTGGCAGGGATGTACTTTGGGTGAAGTTCTCTAAAAGTTGTTAAAAGAATGTAATTTCATCAAAAACTGTGGTTGCCATGGTAACGGAATGTCTGAAAAATGGCCGAAATGGCTAAAATATTAGAAAAAAATTCTTCTCCTCCCAAATCACTAGGCCAACAAGCTGAAGCTTGGCAGGGATGATCTTTTGGTGAAGCTCTTCAAAAGTTGTACAAGGAATTTAATTTCATCAAAATCTGGTTGCCAGGGTAATTGAATGTCTGAAAATGCCGTAAATGGCTAAAATATTTGAAAAAATTCTTCTCCTCCCTAACCACTAGGCCAATCAAGCTGAATCTTGGCAGGGATGTTCTTTTGGTGAAGCTCTTCAAAAGTTGTACAAGGAATTTAATTTCATCAAAAACTGGTTGCCATGGTAATGGAATTTCTGGAAAATGCTTGAAATGGCTAAAAATATTAGAAAAAATTCTTCTCCTCCAAAACCACTAGGCCAATCAAGCTGAAGCTTGGCAGGGATGATCTTTTGGTGAAGCTCTTCAAAAGTTGTACAAGCAATTTAATTTCATCAAAAACTGGTTGCCATGGTAATGGAATGTCTGAAAAATGCCAGAAATGGCTAAAAATATAAGAAAAAATTCTTCTCCTCCAAAACCACTAGGCCAATCAAGCTGAAGCTTGGTAGGGATGATCTTTTGGTGAAGCTCTTCAAAGTTGTTAAAAGAATTTACTTTCATCAAAATCTCTGGTTGCCATGGTAACAGAATGTCTGAAAAATGGCCGAAAATGGCTGAAAATCTTTGAAAAAAATATTCTCCTCCTTAACCACTAGGCAAATCAAGCTGAAACTTGGCAGGGATAATCCTTGGGTGAAGCTCTTCAAAAGTTGTTAAAATAATTTCATTTCTTCAAAAATCCTTGATTCCATGGTAAAGGAAAGACTTAAAAATTGCATAAATCACCAAATATCTTAGAACAAATTCTTTTTCTCTTAAACCATGAGGTCAATCTATTTTAAACTTAGCATGGATGTCCTTTACGCGAAGGTCTACAAAAGTTGTTAAATAGTTTGCCATGGTAAGAGAAAAGTTGAAAATTTATGAAAATAAAAAAAAATCAAATTGTAGTATGACAAAATTTAACCATCCTAAATGTACATCAAACAAATTCTGGTATTCATAACATGGATGACAAGTTATGGGTGACTTACTCAGGTGAGTGATATTGGACCATCATGGTCCTCTTGTTTCTTTTAACATTAATTAAAATCAAAGAATAATATGTTAGAAATTGGAAATGGTTTCTTACAACACCTAATCAACATTATTTCATTCATATCAAGACAAGTTATTTTAAGTTTTGTTTGTTTGAATGGGGGTTTACGCCGTTTTCAACAATCTTTCATTAATATTGCGGTGGCAGCAGCACTTTACAATGGATTCCTGGTATTCTCACACCAGTACCACCATTACATCCTTTCCTAGCCTACTGCCTACTATAAAATTAATATAACTTTATAAACAAAGCTGGTAGGAAATTAAGCATTGTTAAGGTTAGGGTCCTTGATGTTTTTAAAAAAATAAAAAAAACTCTTCTTTTTCATCATGTGGAAATATACTATGCGAATTGGCTAGGGGGGTCAAATTTACAGACGTATCCAATTATTTCTTGATTCATGTTTAATTAATAAGCCCATGATTAAGTCAGTTAATTTAATACTAAGATTGTGGTTTCCTGAACTTTTTTTAAATAAAAGCATTTTTTATCCATTTCAAACCTTATAACATGTGATATAAGGTGCGTTTGTAATCGATCTACATGCTGTACTAGGAAAGATTCGTTAGACAACTTGTGAACATTCACTTGGTGAAAAATTTTGAAGCATAGGCTGGTTATCATTTGTTCTTCACTCATTTTTAAAGGAAAGGTTTGCAAAACATTCTCAAAAGGTTTTGAATCATTTCGAATTTTTACTACTTATAAAGCGTACTCTCTTCTTATAAGTGGGGAAAGGGAATCTTTCGTCTGGAGGCAGTTTTGGTTCAGGAACTGGTAGTTTTGGTAGCAATGGAGGAGGAACTGGGACAACTGGGTCAGGCTGTAGTAATGGTGGGTTCGGATCAAGTAGTGGTGGATTTAGAATGGGAACTGGCAGTGGTGGTTCAAGTAGTTTTGGAATGAATGGTGATGGATCAGGAAATAGCAGTGGATTTTTAGTGGTGGCTTTGGCATGGGAACTGGTAGTGGTGGCTCAAGCAGGTTTGGTCCGAGTAGTGGTGGATTTGGAGTTTTGAGCGGTGGTGGATCCGCATGTAGCAGCGGGTTTGGGTCAACTGGTGGAGGATTTCGAATGGGAACTGGCAGTGATGGTTCATCCACGTTTGGAATGAGTGGTAGTGGGTCTGGAAATAGCAGCAGCTTTGGGTCTGGTGGTGGTGGATTTGGAATGGGCACAGGAAGTGGAGGATCAAGTGCATTTGGAATGAGTAATAGTGGATCAGGAAACAGGAGCGGGTTTGGATCAAGTAGTTGGAGCTCTGGAATGGGAACTCGTAGTAGCGGTGGTTCGAGTGGTGGATTCGGAACGGGGACCAGTGGGAGTGGTAGTAATAGTGGCGGGTTTGAAATGGGAACTGGAAGCAGCGGAAGTAGTTTTGGATCCAGTGGAGGCTCTAGTAACAGCGGCGGACTGAGATTTCTTCAAGTGGCAGTAGTAGTGGCTTTGGATCAGGATCAAGTTCTGGCAATAATATGGGAGCACCATCAGGGTTCATGACCTTGGGTCAAGAGTTTGGTGGATCGTCGAATTCTGGAAACTTTGGTTTGGGTAGTGGGTTTGGATCTAGTACGGGCTCTGGAACAAAGTGGGACAGTCACTATACTGACGGATCAAACGGATCAGGCGGAAGTTCTTCAGGGGGATTAGGGTTATCTTTAGGTAGTCTTATGGGAGGCGGATCGTCATCTGGGTCCGGATCTGGGGTTTTTTGGATCCGTGGTAAATAGCGTCACCGGCGGAGGATCATGAGGCGGGTCTGGATCAGGTGTTAGCTCAGCAGTCAATAGTTTGACTGGTGGGGGATTGGGAGGTTCATCAACAGGCGATTCCAGTTCAGGATCGAGTTTAGGTACCGCAGGATCAAATTTTTGAAATGGGAATGCCGGGGGGGGGGGGGCTAAAAAATGTTAAAATCTACATTGACTTGTACATTGAAAAGACTTTGGACTTTTGAAATTGTTTCGGACCTATTTCTTGAAGCCAATGCCCCCGTTTTGACAAAACAATCATTTTCTACTTCTTTCTTTCATTCTTTAGCCGCCACCATAGCGCAGTTGGTTAGGCATAAGACTTCCAATCTGGAAGTCGTGGGTTCGATCCCCGGTGGCGGCAAATATCCTTTCCGACGTTTGTCTTTCACCAATGGGTAGATAATCGTAAACCTATGTGAAATAGCAGTCGGAGGCTAGGAAAGGATGTAATGGTAGTACTGGCGTGAGAAATACCAGGAATCCATTGTTAGGTGCTCCGGCCGCCGCGATATAACTGAAATAATGTTGAAAGCGGCGTAAAACCCCATTCAATCAATCAATTCTTTCATTCTTTAAATTGAGTGGGTGGGATAAGATGTTTTACAAAATTATCTCTAAAACTGACAAAAAAACAAAGAATATCCTATTTTTAATCAGCCAATAATTTATTACCATCCACTACATGGCTTTTGATATACCATCAACTTCTAATTCAGATTTAAACATGTTTTCTGTCAAAAAGTCTTTACAGGTTTAGTTGGGAAAAATCTATGATAAAAATCGCGAAAAAAAATCAAAATACGTATCTTCCGATTTTGTCCTACTTTATATATGTTAAACAGGTATGTCTATGGATGTCAAAAAATACAGTATTTTTTTTGTTGCAATTTGTTTTGGGTCCTACCATAATTTTACTGGACTAGAAGGCCCTAAAGGTAGAACATGTAGAAATGTATGAACGGAATAAAGAATAAAAAAAAATATTTATTGAATTTAAATATAAATCAGATTTTTAGGTCAGCAAATAATATGTTTCTGAGGAATTGATGTAAACAAAATACGATGCACTTCAAACAAGCCTGTTTCTAAATAAATTGTTAATAGGTTTAAAAGACAGACACTTATTTTCTCTGCTTTTCTGCTTTTCTACTGACTCGGAAGATTAACTGCAGATGATGCAACTAACACTGAAGTGATTTGAATTTCTTGTGAAGTAGAACCAAATAATGCCAATTTTTAGTCCCCCACCAGTTACCGATTGGGGGACTAAAGGTTTGCTCGAATCCGTCCGTCTGTCCGTCACACTTTTGTCCGGGCTATATCTTCTAAACCATAAGTGCTTCCAACTTCAAACTTAGTACACTTATAGATCTCATTGAGGACAAGTGTCATGTTTAAGAACCATAACTCTGCCACATCCACTTTTTAAAATATTGCCCTTTGTTGTTTTTGCCCTTACATTCTTGTCCGGAACATATCTCCTAAACTATGTGTGCTAGCAACTTCAAACTTTGTACACTTATGGATCTCATTGAGGAAAAGTGTCATGTTGGAGATCCATAACTCTGCCACACCCACTTTTTGAGTTATTGCCCTTTCTTGTTTTAGCCCTACATTCTTGTCCCGATCGTATCTCCTTAACTGTAAGTGCTAGCAACTTCAAACTTGGTACACTTAAGGATCTTATTGAGGATAAGTGTCATGTTCAAGAAGTGATATTCTGCCACGTCCACTTTTTGAAATATTGCCCTTTGTTGTTTTTACCCTTACATTTTTGTCCGGATCATATCTCCTAAACCATAAGTGCTAGCAACTTCAAACTTTGTACACTGATAAAACTCATTGAGGAGAAGTGTCATGTACAAGAACTGTTACTCTGCCATGTCCACTTCTGAGTTATTGCCCTTTGTTGTTTTTAGTCTTACCTTCTTGTCCGGATCCCCTGACGGCGGCACTCATTCTTTCCGACTTTTTGTCTCTCACCAATGGGTTGATAAATGTAGACCTATGTGAGATAGCAGCTGGAGGCTAGGAAAGGATGTGATGGTTGTACTGGTGAGAGAAATACCAGGAATCCATTGTTAGGTGCTCCAGCCGCATATATAACTGAGATATAATGTTGAAAGCAGCGTAAAACTCCATTCAATCAATCAATCAATCTTGTCCGGATCACATCTCCTAACCTATAAGTGCTAACAACTTCAAACTTGGTACACTTATAGATCTCATTGAGGACAAGTGTCATGTACAAGAACTGTTACTCTGCCACACCCTCTTTTTGAGTTATAGCCCTTTTTTGTTTTTACCTTTACATTTATGTCCGGAACGTATCTTCTAAACCATAAGTGCTAGAAACTTCAAACTTGCTACACTTTTAGATATCATTGAGGACAAGTGTCATGTACAAGAACTGTCACTCTGCCATGTTCACTTTTTGAGTTATTGCCCTTTGTTGTTTCTATCCTTACATTTTTTTCCCGTACTTATCTCCTAAATCATAAGCCCTAGCAACTTCAAACTTTGTACACTGGTAGATCTCATTGAGAAGAAGTGTAATGCACAGGAACTGTTACTCTGCCACATCCACTTTTTTAATTATTGTCAGTTGTTGTTTTTTATCCTGACATTTTTGTCCGGACCATATCTCCTGGGCCATCAGTGCTAGCAACTTCAAACTTGGTACACTTATAGATCTCATTGAGGACAAGTGGCATGTACAAGAATCATTCTTTTCCGCCCACTTTTGGAGATTTTGCCATTGGTTGTTTTTACTCTTATATTTTTGTATGGGACATTTTGTTCAAAACCTAATGTGCTAGCAACTTCAAATTTTGTATACCTTTATAGATCTAGTAAGTAGGAGATATACTATAAGAAAGGATTTTTTGTTATCCGGTGGGGGACTCCTGTAATGCATCACAATACGACATGCACTTGTTAAACTTGAATTGTACATAATAAAACTTACAAAAAAGAGCAGAAGAGCAAGCAGATAATAGAATCAAAGTAAGGAACTTAAAAACTAGGCGTATTTGTGAAAAACCTTGACAGATGACTTCAACCTTGGTACGAGCAGATAAGTGTAATTCATTGAGATCTATCATCATGTCAAGTATGAACATGGTATCTCAAAGGCTTGAAGTAATTGGCAATGTTAAGTTTAAAGACAGATGGACAGACAGAAAACCATAAAACAATATTTCCTCGATTTTATTGATGTTGGGGCATAAAACCCCCTTGATTTGACACATACCACTTCATCACTTGGAATAGTGAGGCTAGCTACAGCCTGAAGTCTTTTGATTAACTTGGAATGTGTTTCAATGGCATTCACTCTCCAAGAGGGAATCTTTTTGTGTATTAGATCTGCAAGGAATGTCTGAAATTAAATATACAATATTGAACAAAGAGTATGTTTTAGCTTGCCTAACACAAAGTGCTCAAGGTGAGCTATTGTGTTTGAGCTGTGTCTGGCATTCCGTTGTCAGGTTGTGAATCAATATCTTGTGTGCACCCAAGAGGCCACATTTTTGGCCCAGAAACTTGGTCAGAATGTTTGTCTCCATCAAATCTCGGTCAAGTTTGAAATTGGGTCAAGTGGAGTCTAAAATTGGGTCAAAAGGGGATATCATAGAAAAAACTTGTGTGTTTTTTTTGCCACATTTTTGACCTAAATGCCTTCAAACTTTGTCTGAATGTTTGCCTCCATCAAATCTTGGTCAAGTTTTAAAATGGGTCCAGTGGATTCTAAAATTGGGTCAAGGGGTGAAATCATAGAAATACCTTGTTTGCACTATAGAGGCCACATTTTTGAGACTTGGTAAGAATGTTTGTCCCCATCACATCTCGGTAAACCTATGTGAAATAGCAGTCGGAGGCTAGGAAAGGATGTAATGGTAGTACTGGCGTGAGAAATACCAGGAATCCATTGTTAGGTGCTCCGGCCGCCGCGATATAACTGAAATAATGTTGAAAGCGGCGTAAAACCCAATTCAATCAATCAACCATCACATCTCGGTCAATTTTGAAATTGGGTCGGAGTGGGGTAAAAAATGTGGTCTAGGGTCAAATCTTAGAAAAACCTTGTGTGCACTCTAGCGGCCACATTTTTGGCAAAAATGTTCAGAAAATTTGCCTCCATCAAATCTCATTCAAGTCTAAATTGGGTCAAGTGAGGTTAAAAATGAGGTCAAGGGGTCAAATCTTAGAAAAACCTTGTGCAAGTTCTAAAGAGGGTAAAAAACTAGGACACCACTACAAAACTTGAAATTCTTCTAGTACTCTTGATGCTTGGTTGATACTTTCAAAAGTTATTCTTCATTTTGTTAACAGGAGCTTAATACCTCCTTTCATTCTTATGGTGCACCATGTAAAGTGGGCTTCCATTTAAATGATAGTAAGATGTTAAGTAAAACAAGCCCCTAATCTATTGAATTTGGGGCATAACAATAAATTGCAAAATAGTAAGTATAGAAATGTGTTGAGAAAACTTCATTAGGTTACAATACACAGAAAAATAGTTAAATTAGTACTGTTGTTGCTTTTTAGCTCTACTGGCTGAAAGCCACTGGGGCTATTGTCATGGCGTTGTGTCTGTCTTGCGTCCATGCATCAGTGTGTCTGTGTGTAAACATTTACTTTAAACATCTTCTCCTTCCAAACCAATGGGCGGATTTTAATAAAACCTGGTAGAAATGATCCTTGGGTGACCCTCTTCTTATATTGTTCAAGAAAATGTGATTGACCCCCAAATTTGGGCGTAGCAGGGCGTAGCACATTTAAGCTCACCTGAGCAGGAAGTGCTCAAGGTGAGCTATTATGATCGTGCAATGTCCGGCATCTGCCATCTGGCGTCCCTCGTGCGTTGTCCATCGTCAACAATTTCTTTAATCATCTTCTCCTGGAGTGGTACTTGCAGTTTGGCTCCACCTGGCAATCTGGAGTTCAGACGTGTACGTCCGCTGTCCATTGGCACTCGTTCCCCTGTCAAGTCGAACTTAGCAGAGATCTTCCTCTTGGAGAAGCCACCAATCAGTTCCCGCACCAATTCCAAGCAAAAGTCCAAGTGGTTGAATCTCTTCTTCTGCTGGTCTCTGATAGAGCAGATGAATGTATTACCGACCCCCTGTAATTATCGACCCCCTGGGTTTTTTCCCACTAATATTCAGTCTTCCAAACTTTCTGTTGAATGACGTCATAACTTTGATGAAACAAATCACAGTTTCGTCATTGCTCCTTTCGTTTAAACATTTTTCAAAGTGTAAAATGATCAAAAATACTTTTGTCAACAAATTTATTCATACAGTTAAGGTAGGTGCTTTTTCCTGAAACGATTTTTGAATATTGCATCTGTTTCTAATTGTAATTATTACATGAAAATTGTGAGTTACAGAAGTTTGTCAACACATGAAAAAAGTGTTTAAAGCACTATTTTATGAAATTACAGAATTAGGAGAGGGTCGATAATAGATGACATTTTTGACAAAGTGATTATATTATCAACCCCCTCTAATTTTTTTTCTTGTGTCATCTAGATTTTCTTTAAATTTTCCGTTTAATCAGGTCCCCAATTCCTCTTGTTAGACAAAGATGGGATATCAGATATGGGATTTGTTTGCCATGACTGTTTTTACTATAGGTTTGGTTATAGGCCAGCATATATAGGGTATTTCTTTTTGTTCCTTAGTTTGACCTGCTACCAATCGTTTTTTATCCACATATTTTTTGTTAATGGGCACCCAAATCTCATAACTATGGCTTGAATAACCAGACGTAAAAAGATTTGGTCGCTTGGTGACACCATGTTAAGCAGTCATTCACTTTGTCATTAATTTTAGTCTGTCTTTCTTGTAGAAGATCATGGAATATTTTGCTGTTGTTATGATAAACGGGCTGAGTTCTTTAACCTTAGACTAGATCTGATTTATCTACAAACGACATTTGAGATAGCTCAAAATTGAAAGAAATTAGAAGACTATTGCTAATTATTAAATTTTAAAGTAATTATGGTAGAAACATTTGTCAGAAAAGGAGCATATACTTGTCGCAAGCAATTTCTCCCTGTATGTTTTAATTCTCTTCCCTATTTTTTGTAGTACATTAAAGATTCAATTTTATTTAACAGTCAGTTGTTGTAGTAATTCTCTATTTAGACAAAAATAAATATCAAGTTCAAAATAAAGTTCAAGTTCAAATAATCTTGAAATGAAAATGGTATCATCCGGGTATTTTATCAGTCTATTCTTTTTTTAAATATAAATGGGGGTCGATAATTGTGGCATGGGTCGGTAATTGCTACCGATGGTATTTTAGATTTTCAGACTAAACTGTGCTTCCATATAGAAGAATCTGTATCTATGGGTCGATAATTATAACCATTAAGGGGATTGTAAACATTTTTCAAAAGTAATTGGATGACATCCAATAAGTTAATGACTGCCGAAAAAAATCCCTTAAAGTGTCGATAATAGGTGCATTGCTCTAGAGGATGCCTTGTACAGGAGGAAGGCAGAAACCAAAAGATTTACCTCCAGGCCGTCTTTCTGTGACGTCCGCTGGGGTACATGGTACGAAGCAGGTCGTGCAAGTCGACTCCACCCATGAAGCGATTGTATTTTTGAACAGTCTGTGGCTGGTTGAAGGACATCTGCTCTCAGCCAGTTCTTATCAGGGCTCTCAATGTCTCTTGTGGGGAGCTACAAGTGGATATGTGGTGTACCAGCTTCTTGTCCTTCCAGACTGTCGCCACCAGGTTGCTGTCACCATACTGCAGATCCTTCATGTCGCCTGGATGTTTGACAGAGGCTGGCTTCTTCAGGCTGTCAGGATACTCCTTCCTGTTTGATCGGACAGTTTCACAGGAATACAGGCCGTCGCAAGTTGATCCTTCAGTAGTTGGATGCCGGTGAAAAAGTTATCGAATAACACCCAACGAAACCTAACCTAGAGGAAGCTGGTGAGTCTGGTAACCACGTTGTAGCCAAGTCTGTACTCCGTCTGGTTGTTCTCTCAACCCAGGTAGATCTCGAACCTCTACATGTACCCGTTGGTTGCTTCGCATAGTATCCAGACCTTTATCCCTCTCTTTATTGGCTTGGCTGGCATGTACTGGCGGTCAGACAGGCGGCCGCTGTACCCTATCATCACCTCGTCAACAGATACTTCCCTGGACAAAACGTACGAAGATCTGGCCAGATCTTACAGAGGCGGTAGTCTGGGGACTGTCGTGGAGGTTCCTTTTCGGCGACATGGAAGTACTGCGGGATCTTCCGGTACGGGTTACACGTCATTTTGTTGGCCACTCCCACGTTGCCAATCAGGTTGATCGTAGACCAATACATTTCGACTCAAGGCAGTCTGTTGATCCCTATCAGGATGTTGATGGACAGGAACGAGCGCATCTCCTCCAGGGTAACCTCCGTCCAGCTATGATCTAGCTCGCTGTCGGGTTGTAGCTTGCACCATCTCCGGTAGCCGTTGATGAAGGTAACGATCTGGGTGAGGAGCTGGAGCGGGAACACCACCCAGAAGTAGGTCAGTAGGGTAGCTGTGCTGACATTGAAATCATCACCAAGGATTGGCCCAGGCTGCTCAACGAATGGTTCTATTTGAGGGAGAACATACGTAGATGAGACCGTTAGGGTCCCATGCCTTATCGTAAGGTAATTGTACGGGTTCCGTAAGATGAAATCATTTTTTTCAGGGACACCATGCGGGACCCATGCTGGTTCCGCATGAATTTGTTGAAGAATTCTTACAAAACCTTTGGTTTATACTCATATATGCAATTGTATTAGATGGTAAATGTAATAAACATCTATGTGGCATCGTAATTGAAGGATGTTAAAATCAAGGGCGTCGTCAGTTTTTGGCATCGCTAGAACTTCATCTTTATACTCTGCCACTATATTGGTACATACCTCTGGCACTTGTAGCGATATTGAGCTGTGCGCCACTCTAAAACTAAACGCAAGGTTACCATGAGAGGCATCTGTGGCTAGATATTTGAGAGTAATTGCAAGTCTGAGTCCAGCTGGCAAACCTGGTTGACAATCTTGATGTTTTGAAATTCGAGGGGATTGCCAATCTACCATACTTGGTTCAATCCTAGGTAACACTTGAGGTCACCGTGAGACTCACACATTAGTTCTTGCATAAAAATGTCAAACTGACAGAGAGTTACCTGTCTCTGCAACAGTGGTTCGACTCATCAACCCTCTTTCGGAAATTGTCTTCCCCTGTATCTTCTAAAAACATCATTGTAGCTATTATTTCAAGCTTTTCGCCTCATTGCCTGACTTAATTTTAACCTCAGGTATGTCGGCTGAAGTGCAAGGGGTGATGGGATCATCTTCTTGAAAATTTACACATCAAACTATTAGATACAGCATGATACCCATGTGAAAAAGTGTACGACCTCAACCTTCTAAAAATTCTATATCCTGGCAGTTTGGTCGTTACAAAGAAGCTGTGCGATATCTGTGAGATATGCATGCAGTTCTGCGGATAACATACGGGTACTGTACGGAAATCGAGAAGACGCTGTGCACTCACCGCATGGTCACCACTTGATTCTATGGGTTTTATTTTGGATGTTTGATAGGTAAGATATCGAGTGATATCTGTGTGATCATCGCAAGGCTTCAGTGCGATGTCCGTGAGGCGACTGTGCAGTGTCCGCACAAGGCTAGGGGCTTGCAGTTTTTAAAGATTTGTATTACATTTTTTTAAACAAGATTGCAGGTGTCTCTGGTGCCCGTAAGACCATGCGATGATTGCACTGGCACCGTATGTCACCACACAGGCACCACACGATTTTATTGCTACGGTGAGATACGAGTATGTAAACTAGGCTTTATTTACTTGAAATAAGCATTCGCTCATTCATTCACTTCATTTCTTGTTTAAATAGCATCCTCTAATAATCATTATCAGTAGGGATGGGAATGAATAGCAGAATTCATCGTTTTGGTTCCATTCACTATTGAATATCGGCGGATTGTTTATATCCTATTCAAGGTTACTTTAACATGTACAAATTATGAATAATAAGAAAAGAGATTAAATTTAACTGAATTTGGTTTCTATAACTTTAACTTGCAGAAAAAAATTAACTTTAAAATATGCTTAATAGATATGAAATTTAAGATTTACTTCATTCCGAAGGGGCGCCCCGAGAAGTCATTGAATCTCCAAGTAGGGTTGGGTTGCCTTGTGTTCCTCCTGTGGAATGGTGGACTTATTTAGAGAATTCAATCACATCCAATAAAATTTGAATTATTTATTTTCATTCCAATTTATATTATCTTTTCATGTGACAATGTAAATAAGTATAGTGTAAAATGTGCGATCAAAAGTTCGTTGAACATAGTGATTCAAGCTTTGATTGGGATGTTTATGGCATCGACAGACCAGAACATATATTTTGGAATTCGTTTTCCAAGACTTTATAACTTTTTACACTTTTTAGCAATGTATCTAAACTATTGTACGATAGAAAAGAAACACTGAAAACAAAATATTAGAATCACCCGAATTCTAAATTACATTGAATACTCGATGGACAATCAAAGCGTCATAACTACAATGTGACTTTTATGGACATATTATAAGTAGAACACACGAATCGGTCGCCCATCGACGAATATTGCAAATCGTTCATGGTTGTGCACTTGACTTATTGCTGGTGAAAAGACATTAAATCATGCCAAGAGATAAAATATTATAACAAACGCCGCGAGGCCGTCGGTTTTCAAATAAATTTCAATCAGGCGTAACGTCAATTGTTTCAATGTATTCGAAAATTTGCAAATTTCAACTCTCCAAAGGTGTTATATTAACACATTTATACATTGGTCGATGTTCCACTGACAGACTGCTGATAAGAAGATTTGCAACCTGTCATAATTATTGATTTTCCATGTTCCTTCTTGACACTTATATGCATACGATTGAAGATAAATGTAAGAAAATCGTTTCAATATTGAGAAATCAATTTCCACTTCTTTTACTTCTCTTTCCAGAAATTTAAGGCAAATGCTCAAATTCAGTATCATAAAAACGAATATTCATACTCGAAAATCGTATTCGAATATTCGCGGGAAAAACAGATATTCGAATATTCGTTCCCATCCCTAATTATCAGGATATTCAGGGCTGTGGAGCGAATCAGGAGCTCTAGCTCCTCTAGTTTTTATTTGAATTATATCTTATTAATTTCTAGAAAGAGGCAGAATACCGAGTGTAAAATAGATGTAATTTTAAGTGAAAAATGTTAAATGAGCAAAATTATTGACTTACAAGCAGATTATGCTAATTAAAGCGGATTTTTTTTAACAAGCGTTTAATTGGGACCGTGATCTTTAACATTTGTTACCCAAAATCAAAAGGACACTTTCTTGGGTCATCTGCAACAATTGTATAAAGTTCCATTATTCTAGGACACTTTATTCTTGTGTAAGAGCACAGAAACAAAAAAAAAAAAATCTGCAGAGGGTTGGACAAACCCCCTTTTCTTTTTTAGGTCCACTAGACAAACTCCAGTGGGGCTTTTGTCGTGGCCTAGTGTCCGTCGTGACGGTGGGGCTTATTCTGAGCCCAAAATCTTTCAAGGACATCTCCTGAGCCATTGGGTTAATTAAACGAATTTTTACCAGAATGATCCTTAGGTGACCTTTTTTAAAATTGTTCATGAAATTTTTTTATGAACCATAAATATGGGTGTGGCAGGGCGGGGTTTATTTTGAACCCAAAATCTTTGAACGACATCCCCTCCAGTACCACATGGCTGATTTCAATGAAATTTACCAGACTATTCCACTAATGAATGGGTGATCACCTTAAATTCTCGAAATAACTTCTTCTATTCAAGAATAAGGCAAATGTAAATGAAACTTTACCAGAAAGTTACTTGGATGAGATCCAATCGGCCAGTCAAATTCAGGTGATCGGTTTTGGGCTATTCTTGCCCTTTTGTTTAGGAAAAGTCCTACCTGCTGTGAAAAAATAATGTAATCCCGTATTTCCAGATAAAATCTACTCACAGAGTTGAATAAAGCTTATCAGTTTATTCTCATGAAGTAAAGGCGTTGCCATCTCATGTTGGCTTAAAAGTGTGCATTGCGTGCCAATTCTAAATGTTGGCCCAAAGTTGCTGTACACCATGTCGGCACCTTTAAACATGGACATTTTGTCTTTTGGTCATTGGCTCGAAACTTCTATTGGCAATGAATTTTTCGAGGTTTTCCACCTTTCTCAACGCCTATGTGATAGATGAGACACAGAAACCATGAATTGACGGTGCATAATGACAACACTCTTGAAAGCTGATGACAACACTCTTGCTTAACTTACAGACTGCCCTAGATCTTCTGTGATAGAATCCTTGTACTCCTTAACAATCATTGAAGGTTCCCCTTGACTATGGTGTGGCTCACTGGCTCTGAAATGCAGTAAATTAATATTTAAAGAATAAAGCAAAACCCCTGTAAAAGACCCTGTAACATGATGTTAGGGGAAGTAAGTCCTTTACAAATGATCTTGCCTGTGTCATATAATCATGCCTTATTATACATTGAATGAAATCTGTAAAAAAAAGTCAAATATTTTCATTGTAAATTGAATATTAGTAAAAAAAAAATAGCTCTACTGACCGGAGGTCAGAGCTATTGCAATACCGGTTTTCCCATCTAGCTGTCTGGCCATCTGAGAGTCTGTCTGTCTGTCCATTATCTTTAGCTTGTTAAGGCCTACAGTCCACAGTTTTCATTCAATTGTCTTCAAACTTGGTCAGACTGATGTTACCATCTCAATGATTGTTTCTTGGAAAATGGGTCAGATCTGTCAAGTGTCATGGGAAAAGGAGCCTTATTCAAATTTAGTAAGGAAATGCTTGTTAACGCTCTCAAGTCCTCAGTTTTAGAGTCTGTCCGTCTGTCCATTATCTTTAGCTTGTTAACGGCATACAGTCCAAAGTTTTCATTCAATTGACCTCAAACTTCTTCAGAATAATTGTACTATCACAAGGATAGTTCCTTTGAAAATGGGCCTGATCAGTCAAGCATCATTGGAAAAGGGGCACAATGAAAGTTAATGGAAAAAATGATTAGAAAATCCTCGTAAAGGCTCTAAAGTCCACAGTTTTTAGCTCACCTGAGCACGAAGTGCTCAAGGGAGCTATTGTGATCGATCGTTGTCCGGCGTCCGTCTGTCCATCTGTCCGTCTGTCCGTCACGGCGTCAACTTTTTCTTTAAACGACATCTCCTCCTAAACTTATGGGTCAAAATCAACCAAACTTGGCAGAAATATTTCTTGGGCGGTCCCTTATCAAAATTGCTCAAATGGAAAGGATCCGTGCCATATCAACGGAAAAGGGGCCTTAATGACAAATTTCTTGTTTTCACTCTAGAAGCCACAAATATGGTCCAATCTTCATGAAACTTGTTCAGAATGTTTGTTAGGTCATGAGGATGAAGTCTATTGAAAATGGGAAGGATCCGTGTCATTTCACAGAAAAAGCCGCCTTAATGACAATTTTGTCAACAATATCTTTAAACGACATCTCCTCCTAAACTTATGGGTTAAAATCAACCAAACTTGGCAGAAATATTCCTTGGGTGGTCCCTTATCAAAATTGCTCAAATGGAAAGGATCCGTGCCATATCAACGGAAAAGGGGCCTTAATGACAAATTTCTTGTTTTCACTCTAGAAGCCACAAATATGGTCCAATCTTCATGAAACTTGGTCAGAATGTTTGTTAGGTCATGAGGATAAAGTCTATTGAAAATGGGAAGGATCTGTACCATTTCACAGAAAAAGCCGCCTTAATGACAATTTTGTCAACAATATCTTTAAACGACATCTCCTCCTAAACTTATGGGTTAATATCAACCAAACTTGGCAGAAATATTCCTTGGGTGGTCCCTTATGAAATTTGCTCAAATGGAAAGGATCCCTGCCATATCACGGGAAAAGGGGCCTTAATGACAAATTTCTTGTTTTCACTCTAGAAGCCACAAATACGGTCCAATCTTCATGAAACTTGGTCAGAATGTTTGTTAGGTCATGAGGATGAAGTCTATTGAAAATGGGAAGGATCCGTGCCATTTCACAGAAAAAGCCGCCTTAATGACAATTTTGTCAACAATATCTTTAAAGACATCTCCTCCTAAACTTATGGGTTAAAATCAACCAAACTTGGCAGAAATATTCCTTGGGTGGTCCCTTATGAAAATTGCTCAAATGGAAAGGATCTGTGCCATATCACGGGAAAAGGGGCCTTAATGACAAATTTCTTGTTTTCACTCTAGAAGCCACAAATATGGTCCAATCTTCATGAAACTTGTTCAGAATGTTTGTTAGGTCATGAGGATGAAGTCTATTGAAAATGGGAAGGATCTGTACCATTTCACAGAAAAAGCCGCCTTAATGACAATTTTGTCAACAATATCTTAAAACGACATCTCCTCCTAAACTTATAGGTCAAAATCAACAAAACTTGGCAGAAATATTCCTTGGGTGGTCCCTTATCAAAATTGCTCAAATGGAAAGTCACGGGAAAAGGGGCCTTATTGACAAATTTCTTGTTTAGACTCTAGAAGCCACAAATATGGTCCAATTTTCATGAAACTTGGTCAGAATGTTTGTTAGGTCATGAGAATGGAGTCAATTGAAAATGGGAAGGATCCATGCCATATCACAGGAAAAGGCATCTTAATGACAATTTTTTGTTTACTCTCTAGAAGCCACAAATATGGTCCAATCATCATGAAACTTTGTCAGAATGTTTGTTATGTCAAGGGGATGAACTCATTTGAAAATGGGAAGTATATGTGCCATATCACGGGAAAAGGGGCCTTAATGACAATTTTCTCGTAAGAGCTCCAAACGCAACAAATTAAGTCCAATCTTCATGAAACTTGATCAAAATGTTTGCCAGGTCACAAGAATGAACTCTGTTGAAAATGTGAAGGTTCATGCCATATCATAGGAAATGGAGTCTTAATGATAATTTACTTGAAATATCAGGTGAGCGATTTAGGGCCCTCAGGGTCCTCTTGTCATCCAATTGGCTTTGCTTAGAATGATTGTACTTTCATAAAGATGGTCCCTTTCGAAAATGGGCATGATCCTTCAAACATCACCAAAAAAGGGGCAAAATAAAAAATTGATTAGAAATGTTAGAAGGCTTACTCTGGATCAAAATTTCTTTCAGCCAACACATTTAGCATATTGAATTCTTTTAGCCAATTTAAGGGACTTGTAGCCAATCTTTAGCCAGGAACTGGCCGGAACAACATATTTTTTTAATTTATTTAGTTATATAATATAAAATATCTATATTAAGTAGCAAATTCAAAGCAGTAGCACACACATGTATATAATAACAAATACCTTTCAGCAATAAAGAAATCATTTTTAATGTTTACATATATACATTTAAATTTACTTTTAAATCTTGCTTCATTTTATTTGTTTTAAAAGACAGAATTGAAGAATTTGATGTTTACATATTTTTCTTTTCAGCTAAGACCTCAAAAGCTCTCTTAAATTCAAAATGTCTGAATATCAGTTTCTAGTCTTGTCAGGCTATCATCACATGAATACCCGTGTCTGCAGCCTGATTGGTACTTTGATATTAAATTGTTCTTTTCTGAATGATTGCATAATCTTGGTTTTATCATTAGCTCCACTGGCCGAAAGGCCAGCAGGCTATTGTCATGGCGGGGTGTAGGTTGTCTGTCCGTCCGTGAACTTTTTCTTTAAAAATCTTCTCCTCATAAAGTACTGGATGGATTTCAATCAAATTTCACAGGAATGTTCCTTAGGTGACCCTCTATCAGATTCCTTCAAAGAATTTTAATCGGTTGAAAATCATGGCCGAAATAGGCGTGGCTAATTTCCATATATGGTAACAGGTGGCTTTTTTCAGAAACTAATTGATGGATATAAACCAAACTTAATATGAATTATCCTTGAGTGAACCTCTATCAGTCTGCAAAAAAATATTGTGATCAGAAGAATAATGTGTATTTAATAGGCGGAGGTCATTTCTCTATATGTTATATAGTGGTACATATAAAGTGAATATTTGATCACCTAAATGATGAATTTGTTTAGACTCATTAAATTTAATAGGTGTAAAGATTGTAGGTTAGAAGGAACATAAGCTTTGTTGGAATCCAAATGTGTAGAAACATTAGGTGAAATTGGTAGCCTGAGTTGCCCCTTGAGAATTGGACAGTTTGGTTGAACAAAGAGTGACTGAACAAAGAGGTCAAGTGGTGTAAAGTGGCCTACTGAGGTTCAGAGTGGGGAAGAAAGAGCTGAGCTGACTGCACTCTAAGGCTTTGGGCAGAATATATATATGGGATTTAATATTTTACTTCTTATTATCATTAGGTAGAATTCTGTTGCTATGACAAACAATTATTGTGAAGTTACACCCTTATAGTGGTGTTTAATATAACCAGAGAGATCTACAATCAAAATTTTGTGGACAAAGTACCAGTATATTGTGCAGTAACATTCTGTTAGTGTTGAAATTTTTATTTTTGCATTTCAAACAAATTTCACTTAAATAATCCTTATTTTGTACAGCCTTATCATCCCCTAATAATCATTATCAGGATATCCAGGCCTGTGGAGCGAATCGAGCGCTCAAGTGCCTCTTGTTTTTGCATTAGTTTTCTGAAGGTACTTGTGAGTGATATGGGCCTATAAGAAGATGGGTCATTTTTAGCTCAATTGATCGAAGGCGAGCAAGCTATTGTAATGGCGGAGTGTCCATCGCGCATGTGTGCTTGCGTTCGTGTGTCCGTCCATGCATAAACTTTTTCTTTGGACATCTTCTCCTCCAAAACCAATGGGCGAATTTTAATGAAACTTGGTAGAAATGATCCTTGGGTGACTCTCTTCCAAAATTGTGAAAGAAATTTTGATTGACCCCAAAATATGGTCGTGGCAGGGTGTGACATTTTTTTTTTATCTTAAAGTCTTTAAAAATCATCTCCTCCCAAACCATTGGGCCTCATTTCAATGAAACTTAGCCTGAATGTTCCTAGGGTGACCATTTACTTAAATTGTTCTAGAAATTTTTATTGATCCCCAAATATGGGCGTGGCGGGGCAAAAGTCTGGGGTTATTAAAACCAGTGGAGCGATACAGGCCCTCTTGGGCCTTTTTATGATAATTTTTGAAGAATTTTCCAATGTCTCCATTACAGCTGCTTATTTGGAAATCTGTCTTACACTCATGTTTGAAGTTTTCCCAGTCTCTATCTGAAGCCTTTTTGAAATTCCATTTAGTTTTAGAGTTTTCAGTTGATACATTTGATTTTTTTTCTATATGCTCTGCGAATTACAAGCGGTAAATGGTCAATTCCAAAAGAGTTGTTAAGTATATTAATTTCACTGCTTGGCTGGAAATTTGCAGATATCAAAGCCAAGTCTATTGCGCTTTCCATATTTCCTGCCGTATCTATTCTCGTCACTTGGTCATCATTTAGAATTTTCATTTGATTTGTTGAAAGAAATTCTAATAAAGTCCTTTCCTCGCTGTCATGTCTATAATCTCCTGGTGGATTCCAAGTTAAATGTTTAAGATTAAAGTCGCCGACTATAATGTTGCTATAACCTAGGTTATAGAGTATATTTGAAAAGTTTTGGCTAGCTATTACTTTTTAATCTATGACATGTAATTTGTATACATCTTCGTTATTGGTTTGATATTTGTTTTAAAATTGCTGAATTGTTCTAGAGTTTATTTTTCAACTTTGTTTGTGTATCTATAAAAAGCTGGGCATCCTTTGTAAGCAGCGCTGTGCTCTCCCAAACAATGAGCACATTTCTTGGAGTTTGCTTTACATTGTTCATAAGAATAATCGCCAGCACAGTGAGGGTATTGGAGTTCATTGTAACAGACATTTTTCATGTGTTGAAAACCCTGACATTTGTTACAACCGAAAACTGATCTTAACGCTGGCGAAATCTTGTGTTCGACAACATTCACTGGGAGATTTGGGGAGTCAAAAGTTATTAATAGATTATTTTCATTTCCACCTTTGGTGACTTAAGAAACACCCTTAGAGTTGGTGATTCTTTTTAGCTCACCCGAGCACAAAGTGCTCAAGGTGAGCTATTATGATCGTACAATGTCAGCCGTGTGTCGTGCGTTGTGTGTCGTCCGTCATCCACAATTTCTTTAAACATCTTCTCCTCCTAAACCAGTCGGCCAATCTTGATGAAACTGGGCAGGGATGTTCCTTGGGCCAAGCGCTACCAAAGTTGTTCAAATAAATGATATCCACCTTTAACTTTCCCTTTACCCTTCACAAAAAGGGTGAAAATATGACAAACTTCAAAAATCTTCTTTGAAACCAGAAGGCAGACAGCTTTCATATTTGGTATGTAGCTTCATCTAGAGGACCTCTATTAAGTTTGTTCATATCAAGAATCTGGGGTCATATTTGGGCTCCACCTGGGCGCAACCCTTTTAACATAGAATCAAAGAGCGAAAATCTTAAAAAATATTCTTCTCTGAAACCAGATGGCAGACAGCTTTCATATTTGGTATGTAGCATCACCTAGTGGGCCTCTACCAAGTTTGTTCGTACTAAGACCCTGGGGTCATATTTGGGCTTTGCCTGTGTGCATCCCTTTTAGTTCTTCTGAGCCTAAAGGGTAAACAAAATGAAAATCTTCAAAAATCTTCGCTGTAACCAGATGGCAGACAGCTCTCATATTTAGTTTATAGCATCATCTAATGGACCTCTACCAAGTTTGTTCATATCAAGACCCTAGGGTCACATTTGGGCTCCAAGTGGGTGCATCCTATTTTACATAGAATGAAAGAGTGAAAAGGCATATCTGTCTTGCTCTTGGCTGAAAACATTCCATGGCATTGATCTTAGGTAGAAATCTCCTTTTTGACATGAGCCTATTTAATCAATGTGAATTCGCAGGGATCAAAGAGACGCAGGTGAGCAATCTAGGACCATCATGGTCCTCTTTTTTGAATTTCTTGAATTTGTTGTTTGTGGTTGATTTCTATAACACCCCTAGCTAATATTGGTTTATCTTGCATGATTCTTAAATCGAATTGGCAGAACTTAAAGTTTTGAAGCTGTGCTGGTTTATCTTCCCTGGTCTTTATTCCGATGCTTTTTAGCTCCCCTGAGCGCAATGTGCTCAGTGGGAGCTATTAGGATTACCCTGATTCCGTCATGCGTTGTCCTTAGTCTTTTTCTTCTCCAGAACCACTTCGCTGATTTGAGTGAAACTTTGCAAGAATCTTCCTTTGACAACCTTCTTAAATAATTGTTTACGAAATTGTGATT
The DNA here is from genome assembly GCA_948146395.1 of Fragum whitleyi. NCBI lineage: Eukaryota > Metazoa > Mollusca > Bivalvia > Cardiida > Cardiidae > Fragum > Fragum whitleyi. The sequence continues at coordinate 9,347,331 of OX411550.1, forward strand.
GGCCCAAAAATATGGGCCTGGCAGGGCGTGGCATTGTTTCACTTTGAAATCTTTGAACGACATCTCCCCCTGAACCACTTGGCTGATTTAAATGAAACTTTACCAGAATGTTTATTTGGTGACCCTTTTCAAAAATTGTTTGTGAAATATTGATTGGTCCATGAATATTGGCGTGGCAGGGCGGAGCTTGTTTTGAGCCCAAAATCCTTGAACGACATCTCCTGAACCACTGGGCTGATTTCAATGAAACTTTCCCGGAATGTTCCTTGGGTGACCCTTTTTAAAAAATTGTTGGCAAAATTTTGATTGGCCCATAGCCGCTGTCATAGAGCAGATGGTAGCGCGTCGGACTGTCAAACTAGAGGTCCCGTGTTTGATCCCCGACGGCGGCACTCATTCTTTCTGACTATTTGTCTCTCACCAATGGGTCGATAATTGTAGACCTATGTGAGATAGCAGCTGGAGGCTAGGAAAGGATGTAATTGTAGTACTGGCGTGAGAAATACCAGGAATCCATTGTTAGGTGCTCCAGCCGCCGTGATATAACTGAAATAATGTTGAAAGCGGCGTTAAACCCCATTCAATCAATCAATCAATTTGATTGGCCCATAGATAGTGGCTTGGCAGGGAGAAATCAGGCAGAAATCTTTGAACGACATCTTCTCCTGAACCACAGGGCTGATTTCAATGAAACTTAACTAGAATATTCCTTTGGTTACCCTTTTCAAAAATTGTTGCAAAAGTTTGATTGGCCCATAAATGTTGACGCGTCAGGGAGGGGCTTATTTTGAGCCTCCTCAGTAATAAATGGGTTGGCAGCGTCTATTCTCACTTTAAAATCTTGGAATAAAATCTCCTATTCAACAATTAGGCAAATGTGAATAAAACTTTGCCAGAAAGTTCCTTTGACAAGTTCCACTAGACCAATAAATTTCAGGTGAGCGGTTATTGGCCAGTTGTCCCTCTTGTTTAACAAAATTGATGTTGCTCAAAAATTTAATGTACATGTCCCCAAATTCATTCAAAAGGGCAGTATATAACTCAAGCTATTTCCCAATTTGGGACCCCATAGAGCCAACCACCATCACTGTTTAAACAGGCCAAACTGGCTATTTACTCTGATCTTGGTTTGTGTTTTGGTCCTCCTTTCGACATTTTGTCCAGCCTACTTCCTCCTCAACAACAGGCGTTTCCCCCTTTTACTGATTTGGCATGCTTGTTAGAATCTGCATTGTTCCTCCAGAGTACATCTAAAGGGGATCCACAGACTCCACAGACGTATCTGCAAGTTGTTTTGCTTCCGGGGACCCGCATGACGAGGAAAAGGAGCTAGCTACCTTAGAATGGGGTCTTTTTTCTTTCCTTTGATTTGGAGTAACAGGGATTAGAGGGGTTAACATATCATTTTCTGATGTCATTTTAAGCTCTTAATTCAATCAAAATTGGAACTAGGGAAGAATTTGGTTTGTTACAGTGGATATTAATATTTTGAAAAAAAATGCTGAAAAGGCTAATGTGAGATGTTAGTATCAGGTATTTATGAAATCTAACAAGTCTGTTAATTTTTCTTCTCTAATTCTCCAGGGTAATCCAAAAGTAATTTTTCACAGTACACCACAAAATTAATTATTTTGATATTTTAATCACTAATTTTTAGTTTTATTTCGATTATATCTTATTAATTTCTAGAAAGAGGCAGAATACCAAGTGTAAAATAGACGTAATTTTGAGCGAAAAATGATAATTGAGCAGAATACTTATAAGCGGATTATGCTAATTAAGCTGATTTTTAGCTCGCCCGGGATGAATGTCTCGGAAGAGCTATTGTCATACCCTCGGATGTCAGCGTCAGCGTCTGTGTCGGCGTCCGCATTAGGTTAAAGCTTTTTATTTCTATCAATATTTATCCTAGAGGCTTTATTTTTTACAGAAACACTCATTAGGGCTTAGGCTTTCACTTGAGACCAACATCCATGTCAAAATGACCTTTAGACTGTGACCTTGACCCTTTCAAAAAAACTTTAACCAAAAACTTTAGCCAAAAACTTTAACCAAGAAAACTTTAACCTTGCTTATATTTTCTGTAAGCTTTAAACTAGAGACATCATAACTTCATATGCACACTCATTAGGTGATAGGCTTTCACCATAGACAAAAGATCCTTGACAATTTGACCTTGACCTTGACCCTTTGTGGACTTCGAAAAACTTTAAGCAAAAAACTTTAACCAAAACTTTAACCTTGCATATATTTTTTAATGCTCTAACCTAGTCCTAGAGACATCACAGCTTCATATATATACTCACCAGGTGATAGGCTTTCACCAGAGACCAAGGTCCTTCACAATTTGACCTTGACCTTTACCATTTGTGGACTTAGAAAAAAATTAACTGAAAACTTTAAACAAAAACTCTAACCTTGCTTATATTTTCTGAATTCTTTAACCTAGGGACATCCATACTCATTAGGTGATAGGCTTTTGTGAGAGATCAAGGTCCTTGATGATTTGACCTTGACCTTTTATGAACTTCAAATACTTTAACCAAAATTCTTTTACCAAAAACTTTAACCTTGCTTATATTTTCAGAATGCTTTAACCTAGGGACATCATTACTTCATATACATAGTCACCAGATGAAAGGCTTTCACCAGAAACCAAGGGCCTTGACAATTTGACCTTGACCTTGATCTTTTATGGACTTGGAAAAACTTAAACTGAAAAGCTTTAACCAAAAATTTAACCTTGCTTATATTTTCTAAATGCTTTACTCAGGGACATTATTACTTCATACACATACTCACTAGGTGATAGGCTTCTACAGAGACCAAGGTCCTTCACAATTTGACCTTGATCTTGACCTTTTGTGGACTTTTAAAAAATTTTTAAAGAAAAACTTCATGTTTGATACAAAGAAATTCCATTGGTAACCTCATCTGCTTGTAGGCTTTCTCTTTACCCTAACCTTATACATGCAATTAAAACAAAAAAGTTTTTGTATATCCTTAATTACTACTCAAACAGATATATATTAGATTATGGATTTTAACATTGAAAGAAACCACTTTGAACTTCGGTCTTCGGTCAAGCACTGTTTGTGACAAGCAGCTGTTTGGGCGAGCTACGTTGTCCGCGGACAATTCTTGTTTAACAAGCATTTAATTTTGACCTTGATCTTTAACATTAGTTACCAAAAACGATAGGACACTTTCTTGGGTCATGGGCAACACTTGTATAAAGTTCCATTATTCTAGGACACTCTAAAAGATCTGCAGAGGGATGGACAGATATAACCCCCTTCTCCTTTTTAGCTTCACTGGACAAAGTCCAGAGGGTCTATTGTCATGGCCTGGTGTTCGCCGTAAAGTTAGGGGAAGTAAGACCTTTACAGATGATCTTGCCTTTTTCAAATCATCATGCCTTATTATACATTTAAGGAAATCTTAAAAAAAGTCAAATATTTTCATGGTAAATTGAAAATTAGTAAAAAAGATAGCTCTACTGACCAAAGGTCCGAAGAGCTATTGCGATACTGGGTTTCCCATCCGGCTGTCTGGCCATCTGAGTGTCTGTCTGTCTGTCCATTATCTTTAGCTTGTTAACGCCCAACAGTCAATAGTTTTTTATTATGCCCCCGATAGGGAGGCATCATAAATTTGACTTGTCCGTCTGTCCGTCCGTCTGTCCGTCCGTCTGTCCGTCCGTCCGTCCGTCATTCCGTCCAAAAACTTTAACATTGGCCATAACTTCCTTATTACTTAACATATTCGCATCATACTTTACCACAACATTCCTTGGTACATTACCTTTCTGTAGGCACATACTTTGGTGACCTTGACCCCTGGATGACCTTGACCTTCAACATAGATTGGCCATAATTTAAAATCAAAGCGGTGTCGGGGGCATTGTCATCTTACAGTGACAGCTCTTGTATTCAATTATCTTCAAACTTGATCAGAATGATGTGACCATCACGATGATCGTTCCTTTGGAAAATGGGTCAGATCCGTCATGTGTCATGGAAAAGGAGCCTAATTTAAATTTAACCCTTTGCTGTTTAATCCCTGCTTTTTACGTGCCTGTGATTTTATAATTGAGAAAACATTGTGAAAAAAGAAGAAATTGCTTCTGACAAGCAATTTCTTCGTTTCCACACTATTTTCTACCCTACTGAATGGTTATTTTTCAATTTAAATTCACTTTAGATTTGCGTCTGCAAAACCTTTGAATTTGGACAGGTCCAAAATTTTGTAAAACAGGAAAGTGTTAATAAGGAAATGCTTGTTAACGCTCTCATGTCCACAGTTTTAATCCGATTGACTTCCTCAGAATAATTGTACTATCACCGGAAATGGGCAAAATAAAAAAAAATGATAAGAAATGTTAAGTCCTTTACATGATGTGACTGTATATTAAAGTTGTCTGGTGATTTTTTACTGCATCATAGTGCTCAAGTTGAGCTTTTGTGATCACCTTTATCCGTTTTTGGTTAGAAGTCGTCAACAACTCTTTAAACATCTTCTCAGTTCTCCTGGCAGATTTCGACCAAACTTGGCAGAGATGTTCCTTTGGTGATCCTCCTCAAAACTTGCTCTTAAACAAAGGGCTCCTTTTGCTTAACTTACAGATTGATTGATTGATTGAATGGGGTTTTACGCCGCTTTCAACATTATTTCAGTTATATCGCGGCGGCCGGAGCACCTAACAATGGATTCCTGGTATTTCTCACGCCAGTACTACCATTACATCCTTTCCTAGCCTCCGACTGCTATTTCACATAGGTTTACGATTATCTACCCATTGGTGAAAGACAAACGTCGGAAAGGATATTTGCCGCCACCGGGGATCGAACCCACGACTTCCAGATTGGAAGTCTTATGCCTAACCAACTGCGCTATGGTGGCTTAACTTACAGACTGCCTTAGATCCTTGTACTCCTTCACAATCATTGAATGTACCTGTTGACTATGGTGTGGCTCACTGGTTCTGAAATGCAGTAAATTATAGCAGCTGGAGGCTAGGAAAGGGTGTGGTGGTTGTCCTGGTGAAAGAAAATCCAGGAAACCATTATAAGGTGCTCCAGTTGCCGCGATATAATCTTTGCTTTGCGCATATTTGAAATTGTTGGAAAACTCACGAACGGGCTCAAACGTTTGTTAGCATCTTGTTAATGAAGTCAAATTTTGTCTGCTTCAATTCTCTGAGAGAGGCTGTCTCTGATATCTTGTGTCCGCCAAATTCAAATGTCTCCAAAACATTCATATCTAGCTGAGGCTCAGCTGGCACCTCATTAATAAATCTAGACAAGTTTTTAGAGGATTTGTAGTCCTTTCTTCTTCCAAACTGCTTAGTGTTACTGTAAAAGTGGTTGAATGGTGGAAAAGTTGAGATCTTGACTGTGGTAGAATTTTGACAAAAACGCGAATGGTTTAAAACTTTCAGCCAAAAAAGGAAATATATATATATTAACTTGTAAAAAGTGATAGGCTTGCACAAGCAAGGAAACCTTTCCAGTTGTTTATTCTAAGAAAACATAGACAAGACTTGTATAGCTGTTCATATTAGTATTAAATAGGCTATAGATAATACAGGGCTTACTCTGCGTCAAAATTTTTGTAAGCCAACACTTCAGCCAATGGCATTTTTTAGCCAATTTGAGGGACCTGAAGCCAACCTTCAGCTAGAAACGGACCAGATCAACATATAAGGAATCAAAATTTTAAGTTTTTATAATTATGTATAATGAAATATCTATATCAAATAGCACAAAAGCATAAGCACACACAAAGCAGTAGCACACTCAAGTATATAACAATAAATTTATTTCAGCACTAAAAGAAATCCTCTTAATATTTACATGTATATATACATTTTTACATTAATTCATTTTCAAAGTTTGCTTCATTGTATTTGTTTGAAAAGACAGAATTTTATCTTTGATGTTAAACATATTCTTCTTTTCAGCCCAGACCCCAAAAGCGCCCTTAAAAAAAATTGCAAGGGCCATTTATAGACAGTCTGGTGAGATTTTCAAAATGTTGTGGGTTGATAGTGTTTCTGAGTGCAGTTTTTATCAAATTTTTTTAAGTTACAGTGTGTTTTTATATCAACCACAAACTTACTTCCTATTGTTTGGTGATTTCTGGAAATTTTGAAAATGAATTTGATTCTTTTTTTGTACCCTCAAACCCAAAAAAGACCAAATACTCTAAAATTGTATCAAAATCAGCCAAAATGTCAGAGTCTTTTAGTTGGGGATTGAATAAGATTTCGAGGGACGTCAAAATACTTGTGTCTTCTGTGTCCGAAAATCTAGCCATTAAATGAGTCTGTGCGTGACATTTTCCAACAATTTGAAACATGTATGAGTTGATTCATCGAGCAGCCTAGACAGTTTCACAGTATAACAGAAAGATTGGCTGTCTGTCTAAAGACACATCTAGACCTGATCTATCTGTAAAATGCAAAATATATAAGGAATCTGTAAAATGCAAAGCAAAGACTCTGGCCAGATTGTGTAGATGCACAGGCTGGTCAGAGTCTTTGCTTTTGGCATATTTGAATTTTTTGGAAATCACACAAGCTCAAACGTTTGTTAACATCTTGGTGATGAAGACAGTTCAAATTTTGTCTGCTTCAATTCTCTGAGAGTGGCTGTCTCGTATCTTGTGTCCGCCAAATTCAAATGTCTCCAAAACATCCATATCTAGCTGAGGCTTAGCTGGCACCTCATTAATAAATCTAGACAAGTTTTCAGAGGACTTGTAGTCTCTTATTTCTTCCAAACTGCTTAGTGTTGCTGTAAAAGTGGTTGAATGGCAGAAAATTTGAGATCTTGACTTGGGTAGAATTTTGACAAATGAAACATTAAGAAACGTGTAACAAGTGATAGACTTTTACAAGCTTAGAGCCTTTCCAGTTGTTTATTCTAAGAAACTACAGACAGGACTTGCATAGCTGTTCACGTGATATGTGTTATCAAGAAACACGAAATGAAATTTTCTGTGTTCATTTTTCGGATTAGTTTAATCTTCGTTAGATTTTGCTCCGCACTCCAATTTAAAAATCTTTGAAATTCTTTGTCCTCTTCTGAACTAGGTCGCTAACAGCCTTTATATCTGGCTATCATTGATTCATATACGTTTATGAAAATAAAATCATGGCTTTTTGGCTAGCAGGGGTAGAGCACTAAGGAATGGTGTAGGTCTCGCGGAGCTATGTAAATGTCTTAAAATATGTTTGTCCAAACCAGAAGGTTGTATTAGTCATGGATCATCAGTTCATATATACCTTTATGAAAATACATCAAGTAATTTCAAAATGTTGATCTTCCAGGGGCCAAGCACTGGGAGAGGGGCTAGATCTCAGATCAACATAGACATTTTTAAAAGTCGTCAAATAGGGAAACTATATTGCCAATTTCAACCCCATAAGGGCTGGAAGAGAATCAGTTAACAGAGCTGAAAATCTCTTTTTCTGGAGTTGCTTAGACATGTTGGTCTTGGTGCTATTTTCTCAGGTGAGTAACTCAGGGCCAAACGTTCTTGTTATTGTTTCTTTTTTAGGTCCACTGCCCGAAGACCACTAGGGCTATTGTCATGGTGTAGTATCTGTTGTGTGTCCGTCCGTCCGTGCGTCCTGTCGTAAACCTTTTCTTTAAAAATCTTCTCCTCAGAAACAACTTGATGAATTTAAATCAAACTTCACAGGAATGATCCTTGGGTTACCTTCTTTCAAAGATGTTCAAGAAATTTTGATCCAATGAAAAACATGTATTTAATGGGCGTGGCTAATTTCCAATTAAAAAGTAAAAATAAAGTGACTTTTTAGCTCACCTGAGCACGAAGTGCTCATGTGAGCTATTGTGATCACCTTTCGTCCCGCGTCCATCCGTTGGTCGTTGGTCGGCGTCTGGCGTCCGTCAACAATTTCTTTAAACGACATCTCCTCCTAAACTACTAGGCCAATTAACACCAAATTTTACAGAAATGTTGCCTAGGTTGTTCCCTTCAAAAATAGCTAAAAGAATTGAAATCCATGAAAAACTCTGGTTGCTATGGTAACAAAAGGTGAAATTTAAGAAAATCTTTAAAGTTCTTCTTCTTCTCAAACAGTAGTCTTTCAGACTTAAAACTTGACATGGATGATCAGTTCATAGACCTGAATTTAAATAGTTAAAATCAAATCCTTTTGGCCACCAGGTGCAGAGCACCAGGGGGGAGGGGGTAGTACTTTGGCTAAATTTTGTAATCTTTAAGCTTCTTCTTCTTCTGAACCAGGAGTCCTACAGACTTGAAAATTGGCATGGATGATCAGCTCATAGACCTTAATAGAAATAGCTAAAATCATATCTGTTGGGCTGCCAGGTGCGGAGCACCAGGGGGAGGGTCTAGTACTTTTGTGAAAATTTTGTAATCTTTAACCTTCATCTTCTCCTGAACCAGGAGCCGGACAGATTTGAATATTGGCATGGATGATAAGCATATGGACTTAAATATAAATAGCTAAAATCATGACTGTAGATTCACCAGGTGCGGAGCACCAGGGGGGAGAGGGTAGTACTTTTGTGAAAATTTTGTAATCTTTAACCTTCTTCTTCTTCTGAACCACAAGCCCTACAGACTTGAAAATTGGCATGGAGGATCAACTCGTAGACCTTAATCAAAATAGCTTAAATCATATCTTTTGGGCCACCAGGTGCAGAGCACCAGGGGGGGGAGGGGGTAGAACTTTTGGTAAGTTTTGTAATCTTTAAGCTTCTTCTTCTTCTGAACCAGGAGCCCTACAGACTTGAAAATTGGCATGGATGATCAGCTCCTAGACCTTAATAGAAATAGCTTTAATCATATCTGTTGGGCTGCCAGGTGCGGAGCACCAAGGGGGAGGGGGTAGTACTTTTGTGAATTTTTTGTAATCTTTAACCTTCTTCTTCTTCTGAACCAGGAGCCTGTCAGATTTGAATATTGGCATGGATGATCAGCATATGGACCTTTTTATAAATAGCTAAAATTATGACTGTAGATTCACCAGGTGCGGAGCACCAGGGGGAGAGGGTAGTACTTTTGTGAAAATTTTGTAACTTTAACCTTCATCTTCTAATGAACCAGGAGCCCTACAGACTTCTAAATTGGCATGGATGATAAGCATATGGATCTCAAATAAAATAGCTAGAATTATGAATGTAGGGTCACCAGATGCGGAGCATTAGGGGGGAGGGGGTAGTACTTTGGATCAATCTTGATATCTTTAACCTTATTCTTCTCCTGGGTCAGGAACCCTAAAGACTTGAAAATTGTCATGGGTGATCAATATATTGACATTAATAAAAATAGCTAAAATCATGACTGTAGGATTACCAGGTGCTGAGTGTCTTGGGGAGGGGGTAGTACTTTGGATCATTTTTGAAATCTTTAAACTTCCTCTAATGAACCAGGAGTCCTACAGACTTGAAAATTGGTATGGATGATCAGCATATGGCCCTTAATTGAATTAGCTAAAATCATGACTGTAGATTCACCAGGTGCAGAGCATCTAGGGGGAGGGGGAGTGCTTTGTTGAGAATTTTGAATCCCTACAGCCTTTATATTTGACATGGATTGATCAACTCATTAAAGAAAATTTTAAAAGTCTCAGACTCAGCCTGTATATCTGGCATAGATTAGCTGATCAGACCTTTTATGAAAAAAGCTTAAATAAATAATGACCAGGGGAGGAGCAGAGAGGGGGGGGGGGGGGGATTATTTCAAATGTTATCTGATTGAATAAGTGAAAATCTCTTTTTCTGTGGTTGCATGGACATACCTAGGTAATGAAGCTTTTTTCTCAGGTGAGCGACCCAGGGCCAACGGTCCTCTTGTTTCATATTCTGAATGATGTATACCAAATACATTTACATGAATGGTCCTTTGGTGATCCTTTATCAGTCTGCAAAAATTGTCATGAAAGGATGAAAAACTCGTATTTTTAATGGGCGGAGGTCATTTCTCCTTGTTTTATAGTGGAAACTTTCAAAATCATTTTCTCAAAATCGTACTGATAGATATCAACCAAATTTTACATAAATGATACTTGAGTACCCCTTTATCAGTCTACCAAAGATTCTAGTGATCGGATGAAATAAATGTGTTATCACTTTCCCGTTTTACAAAATTTTGGACCTGTCCAAATTCAAAGGTTTTGCAAAAATTTCAATAGATTAAATATAAAATAACCATTCAGTAGGGTAGAAAATAGTGTGGAAAAAGAAGAAATTGCTTGTCATAAGCAATTTCTTCTTTTTCACAATGTTTTCTCAATCATAAAATCACAGGCACGTAAAAAGCAGGGATTAAACAGCAAAGGGTTAAATGGGCGGAGGTCATTTCTCTGTATGTTATATAGTGGAAACTTTCAAAATTATTTTCTCGGAATTCAATTGATGGTTATCAACCAAATTTCACTGCAATGATCCTTTGAGTATCCCATTATCAGTCTACCAAAAATATCGTTATTGGATGAAAAATATGTATTTTATGGGCGGAGTTCATTTCTCTATATGTTATATTGTGTAAACTTGGTAAATCATCTTCCCAGAATGTTATCGATTAATATCAACCAAATTTCACTGGAATGATCCTTGAGTGACCCTTAATCAGTCTACCAAAAATTATAGTGATCGGATTGAAAATATGTTTTTATTGGCAGAGGTCATTTCTCAATATGTTATAAAGTGTTAACTTTGAAAACATTTCCTCAGAATGTAACTGATGGATATCAATTTAACTTCATTGGTAGATCCTTGGGTGACCCATTATGATGCAGTCTAAAATTATTGTCATTGGATGGAAAATTTGTCTGTTTTGGCGGAGGTCATTTCTTTATATGTTATTCAGTGGAAACTTTGAAAATCATTTTCAATATCAGTAGAACCCTAAATATCTAAGAATCTAGTCAAAACTTTGATTTGCTATTACAATTCAAGCCTGTGGAGCGACTCAAGCCATTTGTGGCTTTCTAGTTTATATATTTATATTTTTTTTAAATTATTTTTGGGGAGAGATGTATATTTACGCCGCCATGACAAAAAAATTTGGCATGAGCTACTGCGGTTCATGTGACGTCCATCGTTCGTCCGTTGAGGGTTTGAGAAATTCTCTAAAATCCATTTTTCAAAAAAAAAAATAAAAGGATTTTTCGGTAGGTAATTTTTGCGAATCGTTCGTCAAAATAAGGTCAAATTTTCAGTGTTCGAAATATCTCACAATAAAGGTTACTGTTCATCTTTTAAGTGCGGGCATTAACGTGGACGTTATAAAGAGGAGACAATGAAGCAGGTTTAGTTTACGTCGAAATGCCAATTAGGTGCCGACCCCTTTTCAACCAGCCAAAATCAGTTTCCGGATATTATACTGCACTCTAAGGTCGAGTTTCACGGAGAAAGGTTCATGAAAGAGAAAGAATGGCTGATTTATTCATTTCAAATTGGATCACAAATTTAACCTATTAAACGCTTAACTAATCTTAAACGCTATCGTTACAAAGATTTTAAAGTTTTATTTTCCTTCTTTAATTTCTTTTTTTTTTCTAAATAGGTATACTGGTCACATATCTGCCGGTAACCTATACTAATTTTTAGGTCCTCTGGCCCAAAAGGCCAGCGGGCCATTGTCATGGCGGGATGTCCGTCGTGCGTGCGTGCGTCCGTCCGTCCATAAACTTCTACTTAAAAAAAATTTCTCATAAAGTACTGGATGGATTTAAATCAAATTTCACAGGTATGTTCCGGGGGTGACCCTCTATTAGATTCCTTAAAAGAACTATAATCGGCTGAAAATCATGACTGTAATGGGCGTGGCTAATTTCTATAAATGGTAATAGGTGACTTTTGTCGGATACTTATCGATAGATATCAACCAAATTTCACCGGAATGACCTTAAGTGACACTTTATAGTCTAAAATAATTGTGATCAGATGAAACATATGTATTTTATGGGTGTAGGTCATTTTTATGCCCCTGTATCGAGAGATCGGGGGCATATTGTTTTACTCATGTCCATCTGTCTGTCCGTCCGTCTGTCTGTCCGTCCGTCTGTCCGAAAACTTAACCTTGTCAATATCTTCAAGACTATTCAAGATACAAAGCTAATATTTGGCATGATGATTGATCTCAATGATCCGCATCCGCTGGAACCAAAGTCAAGATCATGTGACAAGGTCAAGGTCATCTGTCAAGGTAAAACTTAGAAAAAAAGCCGTTACGGGGGCATTCGTGTTTCATTCTTTATATTATATAGTGAAAACTTTGAAAATCATTTTCTCAGAATCTAGATAACTAATTGATATCAACCAAAATTTCAATTAAATGATTCTTAAGGGATCCTTTATATGTCTACAAAAAATATTGTGGTCAGATAAAAAAATATGTAGTTTATTGGCGGAGGTCATTTCTTCAGATATGTTGTATGATGGAATATTCAATATCGGGAAAACAAACTTTCTCAAGGTTTAAATAGATGGATTCAACCAAATATCATAGGAATTTCATTTCATTTGTATCAGTCTGCTAAAAATACTTTGATTTGATGAACATCTTTTACTTTATTGGCAGAGAACATTTCAACATATAAAGCGAATATTTGATCAACCTTTGGGTATCACCTAAAGGATGAATTGATCTAGACTTTAAAAATTTATAGGTGTAAAGATTGTAGATTAGAAGGAACAAAACCTTTGTTGAAATCCAAATGTATAGAAACATAAGTTGAAATTGGAAGACTGAGAATACCCCCGGAGATTTGGTCAGTTTAGTTGAACTAAGGGTGGCTCTTCACAGAGAGGACAATAGGTGTAAATATGTTCTGACCTACTGATGTTCAGAGTGGGGTAGAAAGAGTTGAGTTGACTGCACTCTAAGGCATTAGACAGAATAAAATAAGTACATTGGATTGAATATTTAACTTTTAATCATCATTACAATAGGTTAGAATTTTGTTTTGATGACAAACAATTATTGTGAAGTATTCCTTGGCTAATTTCGCCTGAGACTCTGTTTATTTTCCGTGATTGATATTGGAAAATCACCGATGTTCGACGAATTCCGCCAATTAGCATTAAGATTTAACTGTGTACTGGGGAAATGTATACTACTCAGATCTGTGGTGTAGAGGTTAAGACATCCGCCTCTGATACAAAAGAACCCAAGTTCAAGCCGAGTAAGAGTTGGTATTTTTTTTTTGCCTCAACATTTCTATTTTTTTCTGTCTTACAATCACGTACGTTATTTTTTAGACTGAGAGTGTAAATGTATTGGGTTTTATCCTCTTTCTGGTAATTTTGAAGACATACTTTTTTATATATTAAGTTAACTTTTGATTTATAAAAAAAAACCAAAAAAAAAACAGCAAAGGTGACTCTGTGGTAACTTTGGTAACGGTATTTTTCCCCCCTTTTTGGAACAGGTTCGAAAACTAGGCTTATTGGAAAACTTTGCTGTTTTCTGAAAAAAATGGGAAATATCTTTTACTCGCGGTTTAAGACAAATAAGTGCAGTGTATAATTCACTTTTTGTACAACAATAAAAGAGTCGTTGAATCTTAGATGTCGCGATTTAAACTACAAAAAGTGGCCATTCAATAATTCAAAAAAATCCTCTGTATTAACTTGTAATAAGGACGAAGAAAAATATGAACCCCCCCCCCCCCTCCCAAAAAAAAAAAAAAAAAAAAAAAAAAAAACTCAAGAACTCAAGAAGAGACTTGAACTCATAGATGTGTGATTGAAAGCGATACCCCTTAACCGACTGAGCTATTCTTTCTTTCACTCCATCGATGGTTCAAACGGTATTTATAAATGTGTTACTAACGGTTACTAATGGAATTAGAACTCGGAGATATTTCGAAGATATACGGAATATGTACAGAGTCTCAGGCGAAATTAGCCAAATAATAACATCCTTTTAGTAGTGTTTAATAAAAAGCAGAATGATCTACAATCAAAATTTTGCAGATAAAGTACGTTGTATATTTTGCAGAAACATTCTGTTTGTGTTAAAATTTTTATTTTTGAATTTCAACCAAATTTCACTGGAATGATCCTTAGGTGACCCATTATCAGACTGCACAAAATTATTGTGATTGGATGAAAAATATGTGTTAAACAGGCAGAGGTCAATTTTCAAATGTTATTCATTGATCATGATTTTTTCTTTACAGAAATATACAGCATATGACACTTAAAAACACTTATTTACTTGAAATAAGCATTTATTTACTCATGCATTCACTTCGATTCTTGTTTAAATTGCCTTATCATCCTCTAATAATCATTATCAGGATATTCAGGGCTGTTGAGCTAATCAGGCGCTCTAGCGCCTCTAGTTTAATATATATTGTAGTGAAACGAAGTTGCTAACATTTGTCAAATGAAAATGATATGGCTTAGGGATATATGGTTTGTAATATTCGATTTTTTAAAGCTGTGCAAACAGTTTTGCTCGAATTTACGTCGCGGCGAAACCCACCTTTGGTGCAAATCTCGGAGAATCATGATGTTCTTGAATATTTCAAAATATGTTTTATTGTAAAATAATGACTTACGAAGTATCTAAAAACGTTAAATTCACTAATACAAAAGTAAACAGCATTTACATCGTTATCCGTTTAAGGTTCATGTAAAGTGTTTATGACCCAATATTTAGGGTACCTCATTAGCCAAGAAAAAGCAGTATGTCCAGGTATATTATATATCAAAATGAAGCTATTCATGAGCACAAGCAGTTACGCAACATAAGACCGCCATAGCTATAGCGGTATAGCCAAAACATTGTGGAAAAGGGTCATTTTGTACAGAACAAGCAACTGCATGACGGTTGCATGAAATTATCCCATATTTTAACAAAGTACAGTCTGAAGTACCATCCAGGTAGTGCTACAACCTTAGATATAAAACTCAGTCTCAAAAGGCTCTTTTGAAACAATCAATTTCCATTTATTTTGTCAACATACATGTCAAACCGGTTTGGTCTGTTTTCAAAAAAGATGTAAGGTATGGTGCAACATCACACCATAATATTGTGAAATATTTTCTGCGATTTATTTCAAATTATAGTTTTTTGTAATTCAATGATCTACAATATTACTATATATTTAGCATTCTGTGAAATAGAAATTGATATATTGCTAAACAACCTTACAGGTATATAAACAATTAATGTCTATTTATGTTGTGATAACACACCATACCCTAAAAAGATCTACACGTTTACAAAATTAGAATGACATATATGACATATGTGTTTATAAAATAAGTCAAAATAAATTGCTCGCATAACTACGTTTTGGGGCCGAGTTTTATACCAATAGTTGTAGCACTACCTGGATGGTACTTAAGGCTAGACTTTGTTAAAATATGAGCCAATTTTATCCAACAGTTATTCAGTTGCTTGTTCTGTACAAAATGACCCTTTTCCACAATGTTTTGGCTATACCGCTATAGTTATAACAGTCTTATGTTTTTCAACTGCGTGAGCTCATAAATAGCTTCATTTTGATATATAATATTCCTGGACATACTGCTTTTTCTTGGCAAATGAGTGCCCTTAAAATTGGGTCTCAAACACTTTACATGAACCTTAAGAGCGGACTTTAAGTAAATTCTTGACCTGAAAATGAAATATATGGCGCGCGAACGGGATCAAATGTCAAACTACCGCTATACCCACAAAATAATGGAGGTATACCCATAAAAATGAGGGTATACGTATAGGATAGAAAACGAGTGCCGTGGTATATGGGAAATAGACACGAGCTTTAGCGAGTGTCTATTTCCCATATACCACGGCACGAGATTTTCTATCTGACATAGACCACGCTTTTCTAACATTATCTGTAAATTTTATCCGAACATCTGGACAACGAAAACGAGTAAAAATCGCAGTGACATTACTGTTATTATGTGTAATAACGCCGAAACTATACTTATGAATCTATTATTGTTACTTATTGCAGCTCTTTTGCGTGTATGCAACTGTAGAAAGTCTTTTGGAAAAAGCGATCATATAATATGCTCGACACCTTCTTAAAATGACACGGCACACAAAATCTGTTAAGTTTCACGTGCACGGCACTCTTTCATTGTATATCTGTGAATACAATGCTAGGAGTTGTATCTGTGATTTATATTTTTGAAATACTGCTCTCTGATTGGCCGATTCGCTTCAAGCGTGGTCTAACTACATATATTTATCGGTATACCGATAAAAATGGAGCTACACCTACAAATTGGGGGTAAACCGCCATTATTATTACCGGTATACCTACAATATTTAGCGGTACACCGGTATTATTATGGGTTTACCTATAATAATGAGGGTATACCTATAATTTTTCCAACAACCAATCAGAGAAGGCGTTTTATCCAGAATTATCTATCACAGTCACGGGCGTTTTTCGGAAGTATTTCGGAATGAAAAAAGTCAACTTTATCAAAGAATAATGTTAATATTTTATGATTGAGTAAGTAGAATATAATAAAATAATGATTGAGTATTTATTTTGTTTACCTACCTTTTTAGCTCACCTGAGCACATCGTGCTCAAGGTGAGCTTTTGTGATCGTTGAATGTCCGTCGTGCGTCGTCCGTCGTGCGTCGTCCTCCGTCAACAATCTCAGTGTTTACACTCTAGAGGCCACAAATATGATCCAATCTTAATGAAACTTGGTCAGAATGTTGGTCAGGTCACAAGGATGAACCCTATTGAAAATGGAAAGGATCCATGCCATATCACAGGAAAAGGGGCCATAAAGACAATTTTCTTGTTTACACTCTAGAGGCCACAAATATGGTCCAATCTTCATGAAACTTGGTCAGAATGATTGTCAGGTCACAAGGATGATCCCTTTCGAAAATGGGAAGGATCCATTCCATATCACGGGAATAGGGGCCTTAATGACAATTTTCTTGTTTTCATTCTAGAGGCCACAAATATGGCTCAATCTTCATGGAACTTGGTCAGAATGTTTGTCAGGTCACAAGGATGATCCCTATCAAAAATGGGAAGGATCCATGCCATATCACAGGAAAAGGGGCCTTTATGACAATTTTCTTGTTTACACTCTGGAGGCCACAAATATTGTCAAATCTTCATGAAATTTGGTCAGAATGTTTGTCAGGTCACAAGGATGATCCCTTTCGAAAATGGAAAGGATCCATGCCATATCACGGGAAAGGGGGCCTTAATGACAATTTTCTTGTTTTCATTCTAGAGGCCACAAATATGGCTCAATCTTAATGAAACTTGGACAGAATATTTGTCAGGTCACAAGGACGATCCCTTCTGAAATTGGAAAGGATTCGTGCCATATCACAGGAAAAGGGGCCATAAAGACAATTTTCTTGTTTACACTCTAGAGGCCACAAATATGGTCCAATCTTCATGAAACTTGGTCAGAATGATTGTCAGGTCACAAGGATGATCCCTTTCGAAAATGGGAAGGATCCATTCCATATCACGGGAATAGGGGCCTTAATGACAATTTTCTTGTTTTCATTCTAGAGGCCACAAATATGGCTCAATCTTCATGGAACTTGGTCAGAATGTTTGTCAGGTCACAAGGATGATCCCTATCAAAAATGGGAAGGATCCATGCCATATCACAGGAAAAGGGGCCTTTATGACAATTTTCTTGTTTACACTCTGGAGGCCACAAATATTGTCAAATCTTCATGAAATTTGGTCAGAATGTTTGTCAGGTCACAAGGATGATCCCTTTCGAAAATGGAAAGGATCCATGCCATATCACGGGAAAGGGGGCCTTAATGACAATTTTCTTGTTTTCATTCTAGAGGCCACAAATATGGCTCAATCTTAATGAAACTTGGACAGAATATTTGTCAGGTCACAAGGACGATCCCTTCTGAAATTGGAAAGGATTCGTGCCATATCACGGGAAAAGGGGCCTTAATGACAATTTTCTTGTTTTCACTCGGGAGGCCACAATTACTGTCCAATCTTCATGAAACTTGGTCAGAATGTTTGTCAGGTCACAAGGATGACCCCTATTGAAAATGGGAAGGATCCATGCCATATCACGAGAAAAGGGGCCTTAATGACAATTTTCTTGTTTTCATTCTAGAGGCCACAAAAATGGCTCAATCTTCATGAAACTTGGACAGAATGTTTGTCAGGTCACAAGGAAGATCCCTTGTGAAAATGGGAAGGATCCATGCCATATCACGGGAAAAGGGGCCGTAATGAGAATTTTCTTGTTTTCACCCTGGAGGCCACAAATACAGTCCAATCTTCATGGAACTTGGTCAGAATGTTTGTGAGGTCACAATGATGAACCCTATTGAAAATGGGAAGGATCAGTGCCATATCACAGAAAAAAAAAATTATGCCCTTTGCTTGAAATTTGCTTATTAAATGAGACAAAGATACGAAGGTGAGCGATATAGGACCATCATGGTCCTCTTGTTTCACATTTTTTCTTTATAATTCATTAGTGTTCCCGTGACGTCACACACACTTGTTAGATTATCCTATTTTTAACTTTATAAAATAAATGTATGAATAGGCGACTTTTTCGTGATAATTCTAGTGTCAACGAAGGGAATTTATTTGAAAGATTCCTGTTTGAAAACAAACAATATATAAGAAATAAATAAAAAGCAAACGAAAGATCCTATATGTATAGAATTGCTATGAATAACATCAAGTATCCGATTGATTTAAATGAGCCATTTATCCACTTTTTTCACATCTTTTTAAATCAACGATCACTTCTAAATTAACTGACCACGGTTATTTTACCCTAAAGGGGCAAATATGTGTAAAACAAAAAAATAACATTTATTGGACAATTAAAGTCTGACCAATTTCCTGTGTATACCTGTCATCGAGTTTTATGACACTCGATAAAAGAAAAAAATGTATTCTCCAATCAATAGTTGAATACCAGAGGCATGAAATTGAACACCGTCCAAATATTACAAATTGGTCGGGGAAAGTTAAACAACTAATAGAAAATGCGGGATTTCGGGAAGTTTGGTTATATCCTGAGTCGGTCAATATCGATAGATTCATACCCATTTTATCAGTAAGACTTAAGGATATTTACATAAGTAATTGGCATTCAAGCTTATCAAATTCGCCCTCTTTACAGTTTTTCAAGTCTTTTAAGACAAACTATGAAATGTCACCTTATTTAAAATTATTAGACGGCAAATCAAGTAGAACATATATAAGTAAACTGCGTCTGTAATCTCATGATCTAAGAATCGAAACAGGTCGTTATGAAAACATACTGAGAAACGAAAGATACTGCCAACTATGCACTCTGCAAGACGTCGAAGATGAATTTCATTTTACTCTCTGTTGTCCATATTATTTCGAAATTCGAAAAAAAACTCATTCCAAAATATTATTCATGTAAACCAAACATGCAAAAATTTGTGGAGCTACTGAATACGTCGAATAAGACATTACTAAATAGACTGTCTTCTTATTTGAGAAAGGCTTTCCTTATGAGAAAAAACTATTTTTTGATTATATGATTTTATAATATCTTAAAGATTAATACTCTCACGATATGGTATTTCATTTATATGTGTTAAAACATCTAAACTGTTATATGTATAATTTCTTTAACATTGATTGTCATTTCCTTAACATGCTACATCTGTATTATTTCATGTTGTGACTATGAGCCTATGAGCTTAATGTCAAAATAAAGATATGTTATGTTATGTTATGTTATGATATTTCAATAGCTAACCTTAATCATTACTGTAGAATTGAATAAATGATTTAATATCAACAGGGCTGTTAGAGAACTTAATCTGTTTTTAAAAAATAAAGTTATATATTTACACATATATATATATAGATCATAGAATCATCCAGAATGATTGATCGGTAGATAATTCTTTTTATTTGAAGACATTGAGATTACTACATTTTTTTTGACTAGTGCGAAATTCAATGTAGTACAAAATGCCAGAAAGAAATATGCCAAAGGTAAAAATATCAAATATATGTTTCACTAGATCGGTTATCAAAATAACATTTATATAATTCAATTTATTTGTGTTCCTTGCATTTTTAGTTGCTTGGATATTGGTTTCATTCCCCGATGAGAACAACTTTTAGTACGCAGTTATTGTCTATGCGCCCGTTAAGCCATTACTCCATGGAACTGTATAACTGTAGAAAAATATTTTATGTGATCATTTAGTATCATTATGTAATAAGATATGAAGAGAATTTCTTTGAATTCATTGAGGTATGGAGAGATATTTTTTTAATTTATTGAGGCATGGCACCCAAACTACTACATGTATCACTTTACCTATAAATCAGCTTCGAGATTTCATACAAAATGATTTTGTTTTTAGTTTCATTACCCAATATTTCATATCCCAATAAATTAAAAAAAATGTATATGATTTTTTAAAAGTTAAATACATGTCCCTTTTAGGTTGTCTAGTTCGATAATGATTACGAAAAGACAGAATATTCACTATTATGATAAAAAAGGAAATGGACTAAGTCTAAAATCAAGACCTCAATAAGAAAAAAAAAAGATGAATAAAGAAAATATCACAAAAAGGATAAATCATTAAGTAAAAGGGGAAATTCAAAAGCAATCCGTAGTATACATCAAATATTTGACTAAAAGTTGAGTGTATAAATACTAATAGAAACTGTCTCATTTTCTCTCAAACTTTTGTATATGTCAAAATAACTGAATATCGAAAGTAAACTTTTCGTGTGGACAATGAGTTAATTAAGAAAAAAAAATATGAAAATAAATGGTCACATATAATTTTATTTCCTCTCATAATACATGTTTTGCCCTAAAGATCCTACTTTGAAAATATATTGGCCATATCCTTCGTGGCAAAACCGTCATGACCAAAACGCCCTAGCCAAAAGGTCCTAGCAAAAACGTCCACGGGCAAAACGCAGACCTGTACATTCATTAATTGAACCATGAAATAAATGGTCTTATATGATATGTACCAGTATCTTATTATTTTTGCTTCTAAGAAACGCATGTAAATCTGGCACACACTCATTATAAAATGAAATTGCAGAGAATTTTTGTTTTGAAATATTTCGAAAATGTATCAAAATTTCCATTCATTGTATTATGCCGGATTCATTATGTATACAAATGAAAAAAATATTGAAAATAAATAGGTGCCATTACATTTGGCAAGTTGGACAAAACCCCGGTACTCTTTCATATGAATATATTGAGTGGAATCTATAGTGATTCAATTATATTTTCATACAATTAATGAATATCACCATTCGGTTTTAAATCATTTCATCAAAATCATTTGAATAGTTTTTTTTCTTCAGATTTTGACTCCTTCTTTACTTTGTTGAAGCAGTGATTGTGAAAAATTCCAGTTACTAATTTAATAGTTTTTTCCTTTAAACTATACAATAGTAAACATCTTGTTTTAAAGTTGGTTTAATATCTGTCAAAGATAAGCATTGCGCGCAGACTGTAAATCTTAAGATACCAGGTTCAATTCCCAATGGAGGAATCATCATTCCGACTATTTGCCCCCCACCAATGGGATGGTGATCGTAATCATGCGGGAAAGCAGCTGGAGTCTTGAAAAAGACGTAATGGTAGTTCTGGTGTGAGGAATATCATCAATTCATTATTAGGTGCTCCAGTCATATAAAATCGGTGTAAAAATCTCATTCAAACAAAGAAACAAATCACTTAAAGAGTTTTTTTCGCTTTATTTTAAACTTTATATTTATAAGGTACATTCTAATTGTCCTTTGTAATACTTTTTAAAATGGAATTGTGTGGTAAAAGAATAACAGAATTAAATGAATAAATATACTTTTAAATAGCACTTACACTTTCAACTCTTACGCTAAAATATGTATTGGTGGGGTTTGGTCTGGTGAGGTTTTGTACCGGTGGGTCTTGTCCTGTCGGGGTTTTGTCCTACACTTGTCTGCAACACATTTGAATTCTCAAATATTGCGTTGAAGATAGAACAACATGTAATACTAGCGTTACATACGTGTACATATAATTAACTTTTTTTCCCCATCTGAACCCGATTAAATTTACAAGTTTGAGAATAATGAATATACAAACTAATTTTCTGTATGGATGTAAAATCAGGTGAAAAGCCAGAATGAAAAAAAAGTCAATCAAAAATACGGACATACGGACGGATAAAAAGATGGACCAAAAGACCGAAAATTAAGTAAAAAAACCCACTAAATGTCGCACAGTTGCTAGCACCACCGTTCCCCCACAAAACCTAAAGCCTAGTTTACATTTGCCACGGTCGCCGTACGATATCGCAGTCTGCGATTTCTTGTATGATATGTTTGACATCGTACGAAATTATTTTTTACCGCGTATGTGTTCACAAAATCGTGCAGTGTCCGCACGGATTTTCATAAAATTGTAACAAGAATCATTGAGGTGCCCGTGCGGCGATCTCAAGTTAATCGTGCGATCATCGCACGAAGTCCGTGCGATTTATCAATTATTTGCACTGTAAACCTTGCGACCACCGTACGATCATCGTACGGTACCCGCGCGGCGATCGTACAATGATCCGTCAAAGACTTAAAGGCAAAACATCGCACGGTCGCCGTGCGATGACCGTGCGGCGATCGTGCGATGCCTATACGGCGTGTCTACAGGACACGGTCTCCGCGCGGTCTTGCGATTTTTTTTAAAAAAAACTTGTATAACTAATTTTCATACAAAATCGCAAGTGTCCATGGCATCCGTAAAACCTTGCGATGATCGCATGCACACCGTAAGCCGCCGCACGGGCACCGGCGAGGATACGGCGAGTTACGGGCGCCGTTCGGGCCCCGTAAGCTAAATGTTACTAGGCTTAATTCCCGTTTCTACAATGGTTAGAAGTACACAGTCCTGTATGTTACACAAAGAAGCATTTTGACACACATTATTCTTATTCAAAAATTAATAATCGTGGATAATCGGACTCGAACCCTCGTTCTTTACCTTGCCAACTAAGAAGTGATCATGACCTATCAACAATATGTATGCACAAAAGACCATTATGATCTTGCGTGTTAAACAAATGGATACATCATACATTTACTGAGCAAGTCCGTGGTTCATATAGGACTAACATCCGAACTTTAATTTATTGAAACTTTAATGCCCAAAATTAGCAATAAGCGTGGGATACGAAAGCGCTCGCTAACTTAACCAAACGGTTTACGTTCTCGCAAGTTGCTCGATCTGGGGGCGAGGTAACACTCATAGCAAACTAAGTTGGCTGGGATGAATTAAATCCTGTCGATTATGAGAAAAATATAGGCTATTTTCTCTATACAAATCATCTTGAAAGTAAGCTCTTGGTCCAGACATTTTTGCTGACAAGCTACTTATCATTTTCGGAAAGCGAGAGCCTACAATATCCTTAACGCAGAAGCTAGCGCTTTCAATTTCCTTGAAGCGGGACTGGTTGAATCTGGTATACTGCATGTGCAGATCCATATTTTTTTCAGTTGTCAATTTAAAATGAAGTTATTTTACAGTATTCACCAAACGGCCAGCAAAATGACACCACAAGAGCTGAAACAAAGCTGTAGTTAGAATTATATTGCCAACTTAACGTATGGAATTGAATGAGTGGAAGGATCGAGTTTTGAATGTAATTAAGGGGGAGGGGGTGTTAAAACTATATCGCCAATTTCGGCAATCTTACGAAATTAGTTTTTTATTACCTCCCTTTAGGACTTAAACTTCATGGATCATTCATCTGTAAAATTAACAACATCCCGTATAATAGTGGAATGATTTGAGCGATTTGAATGAAATGTTGATCGCTTTGAATAATTTGAAGTGTGTTTGAATGATTTCGGAGCGTTTTCGAGTGATTGGAGAGAATCTTTGGAATGTTTGGATCGCCACTGAATGAGGATTGAGTGTAAATTTCACGATGTTATTAACTGTAACTAACTAACAACTAATACTTTTTAGCTCGCCCGGGACGAAAGTCTCGGAAGAGCTATTGTTATACCCTCGGATGTCGGCGTCGGCGTCAGCGTCGGTGTCGGCGTCCGCATTAGGTTAAAGTTTTTTATTTCTATCAATATTTATCCTAGAGGCTTTATTTTTTACAGAAACACTCATTAGGGCATAGGCTTTCATTTGAGACCAACATCCATGTCGAAATGACCTTTAGACTGTGACCTTGACCCTTTCAAAAAAACTTTAATGCAAAACTTTAACCAAAACCTTTAACCAAAAAAACTTTAACCTTGCTTATATTTTCTGTAAGCTTTAAACTAGAGACATCATTACTTCATATGCACACTCATTAGGTGATAGGCTTTCACCATAGACAAAGGTCCTTGACAATTTGACCTTGACATTGACCCTTTGTGGACTAGAAAAACTTTAACCAAAAAACTTTAACCAAAAACATTAACCTTGCATATATTTTTTTATTGCTCTAACCCAGGGACATCATAGCTTCATATATATACTCACCAGGTGATAGGCTTTCACCAGAGACCAAGGTCCTTCACAATTTGACCTTGACCTTTACCATTTGTGGACTTAGAAAAAATTTAACTGAAAACTTTAACCAAAAACTTTAACTTGCTTTTTATTTTCTGAATGCTTTAACCTAGGGACATCGTTACTTCATATACATACTCATTAGGTGATAGGCTTTTGTGAGAGATCAAGGTCCTGGATAATTTGACATTGATCTTTTATGAACTTAGAAATACTTTAACCGAAATTCTTTTACCAAAAATTTAACCTTGCTTATATTTTCTAAATACTTTCTTTACTCAGGGACATTATAACTTTCATACACATGATACTCACTAGGTGATAGGCTTCTACAGAGACCAAGGTCCTTCACAATTTGACCTTGATCTTGACCTTTTTTGGACTTAGAAAAATTTTAAAGAAAAACTTCATGTTTGATACATTGGTAACCTCATCTGCTTGTGTCTTTCACTTTATCCTAACCTTATACATGCAATGAAAACAAAAAAAGTTTTATATTTCTTAATTACTACTCAAACAGATATATATTAGATCATGGACTTTAACATTGGAAGAAACCACTTTGAACTTCGCTCTTCGGTCAAGCGCTGTTTGTGACAAGCAGCTGTTTGGGCGAGCTACGTTGTCCGCGGACAACTCTTGTTTATTGTTGCCATACTCTGTAGTAAAGGAGTGGGCGGGGTACACTAACTGACTGTCTGTCTGTATTTTGATTGATTGAATGAAGTTTAACGCCGCTTTCAACATTATTTCAGATATATCGCGGCGACAGGAGCACCTAACAATGGATTCCTGGTATTTCTATCACCAGTCCAACCACCACATTCTTTCCTAGCCTCCAGCCGCTATCTCACATAGATCCACGATTATCAACCCATTGGAAAGAAAGAGTGCCGCTGTCGGGGATCGAACCCGCGAACTCTAGATTGACAGTCCGACGCGCTACCAACTGCGCTATGACGGCGGCTAATCTGTCTGTATATGAACACACCGTAAAATCAATCATTTCATTTGTAGGCCGTAAAAATGTTCCCGCGTTTTGTGATATGTTAAATTTTTAATACAGTCCCTTTCCCCTCTTTATATACACAAACGCAAAAGAAACTAGGCATTGTGTTTGGTGTCTTTTTGAAGGCATGCATTATGCTAAAATAACCTGGCACTCATTAACCTCCGTCAGTGTTCTAGCATTTCGACATGTAAAATATCGTTTTACCGTGGTATTCTTATTATATCACATAGACTAATGAAGTCTCTGTAGAACATTGGTTACAGACGCCTTCCCGAAATGCAATAAGATGTCGGTTCGAGTTCAATACCCGACATGAAAACATTATAATCCTCAATTAATATTTTGATTTTTTTTTCATTTATTTTTTATAAAGTTACCCTTTTAATTATTCTTTTGATATCAGTTTTTTGTCAGTTTCAATTAATATTTTACATTCTTATATAATTCGATTTTGGTTGTTTGCACCAACCAAAACTTGTATTGGTTTCATACCTCAAGGAAAGCAACATTTAATATTTAGTAAGCTTGCACTAAAAAGTGGTTCCAATAGAAATATCATTTGCTTCATGATATTGAATTATTAGATATGAAAAGAATCAAGTATTTGATATTAATAACATAATCACACTTAGACAAAAATTCGATTATTCTATCCAAACCAAGTATATATTTTTAATCTCAAACCGTTCTAAATTGAAAAAAATCGCCTGCATTAGATATAAATATATGTCAAATTTTCAGTTATTCATTTTCGCTTGCGATGTATTTTGTACTACAAAAAAGAACTACACAATTGATTGCGTATCCAGTACGACCTCTCAATGCACAAATTTAATTTACAGTGATGAATGGACAGTACTTAGCAAGGATCAAATTATGAATCAAATAAATATCTGAAAGATTTCTGTGCAAAAAACCGATAGCCAAATGCAACACTATTGTATAAAAATTAAATGATACCTAATGGTACAGCGTTGCCCTTAAAAAGAAATAGAAGTATAATTGGTCAGGATCCGGCCTGAACTTATTACCTCCCAGTTTAGGAACAACATCAATACCACCTGCACCAAACTTCCGTATGCCTGATGTTTATTAATACATTGTCTTTAATCTAAACTTCTTGAGTTTAAAACGCATATGTCAACAAATAATAGGGATCAAAAGGAATATCTAATGAGTGCCAGATCATTGTAGATCAATGATATACTCCACAAAAAAGTTCTTTGACATCGATTAAAAATCGATTTCTTCTTATGTAAAATAAATTCTTCGATGGAAGTTGATTGTTTTGTAAACAGTGATTGTATTTCAAGAAATTCACGCATATTGTGATGAATACTCGATCGGGTTTCTGCATAACGACGTCAACGTCTAATTAAACAAAATCTGTTCTTCTCTCATAGCCTGTGTAATTTCAAATTCAATGGATAGTCCTGAAAGTTCTTCACTGTGCTGTGAATGAAATGCCACTCCTAAATCGTCTTTGGAATCAAACGTCTTTGCACATTTTTGATATGAAATATGGTTAAATGTACGAAGGAACGACGACATCATGCTAAAGGTCGTATTAAGGCAGGATTCAAAAGACAAAAGCCGTTGTAAATGATTTTGCTGTTTCGGGACACACTTTCTCCCAACTATAACATCAAATTTAATCGACTCACTGCTTTATGAGCTAGATAAGTCTGACGTATCAAAATAACGTTCTTCCAGCACGGCAAATATCGCAACGACGGTTGGTTTTTTTTCACTGGTACCGTAACCTCAAAGAACTTCTTAATCTCTTGACGGCGTAAAATCTCCGGAGTAAAAATTGTAGAGCAAGATTCAAGAGGTCAGGCCTGCGACACTTTCGACGTAACGGTCTTAATCGACGGCACCATTTCAAATATTTGATCAAAAAACGTTTACTCTGATTTCATTTAGTGGAAAGATGGCCGAGCTTCACCATCTGTGACTTACTCAAAATATATAAACATATTTTTGTCTTAATGAAAATATGTATTCAATGTCGAAGAACTCTTTTGAAGAGTATACATTACCTTAACCTAAACAAATTTTTGATACCAAAGTTTACTTTTCGACCAAGCATATCCCAGATATGCTCGGTAGGGTTAAGGTCACGGGAAACGGCTGGCCACGGCAAGATTCCAACGCCATTTGTATTCAAATATTGCCGCGTGATGCGAGCCGTATGCGGGCAAGCATTGTCTTGCATAAATGTGACAGGGGCGTGCTGGCGGAAGTATGGAGCAGGTACAGGTCTCAACATCTGATTAATGTACTAAGCAGCATTGAGATTGCCGTGTAAAATTACCATGTCGGGTTTCAAATTCCCAATTATCCCACTCCACACCATTACGCTGCCCCCACCGAACCTGGGTCTTTCAACAATGCAGGCGTTAGCTAATCGCTCACATCGTATCCCATACACCATTAATAAATGAAGAGACTACCTTTTCTATTACGCAGTAAAAATCCCCAGAACACACCAATATGTACATGGTCACATGGTGCAGAACACTTAGTGAACTTTTCGTTAACTTCCATGTATACAGGAAGGAGCAGTGTCAATAATGAATATAACGTAAATATACGTAAAGGCTCAATTTATCCTGGCTCGGCATATAACTAATCAGCCACAAATGCACATAGTCGCTGGAAATGAAATATTCTGCGAAAGTTTCTCGTGAATGAATCCATTAATAAAAGAGCCTGGTTAAGCAGGCTATAGGAAACAACCCTGTGTCCTGGAAATTGCCAGGAGAAAGATAATCGAGTCAAAAACCGAACATCGTGTGTACTACGTAAGTCTTGTGCCCAGCGCGCGCAAAAATATTAGGTCTAGAATACGTCATCAACTTTTTTGCGACATGAAGTGCTTTGTGTGTTCAATGCAGTGCTTGCATATCACTTCGCTGTTGTATCGGGCGTAGTAATCTATATATATATATATATACCTTGGGAATTAGTTGTTTTTGGCGGACTCAATGCTTTTTGTGAGCATACCGTTCGACATTTTTCCTTTGAAGTGATTTTGGAATGTGGTATACGATAGGTAAATGTACCCTTGGTTTTCTAGACTAAAAAAGCCTTGCTTAAAAGATTAAAAATTTGGAGTGCATGCCTTCAAATGCCACATCGCCTCTTTATAAACCAGGCCTTCAGCGCTTTAAGCACTTTGATTTTAACAAGGGAGTTAACATTTAGATCCCCTCATCTTTACGCAGTATAAACTTGCCAGATCACATCAATATGCCCATGGTCACGTGATGCAGAGTACAAAGACCCCATGACGCTTCACAGATTAGACTCTCTTTCGAAAGGAACCATCCTTGTTATGGTTCAATCTTTCTGATCAAGTTTGAAGCAATCGGTCGAAATCTTTTGACTTAAACGTTTACTTTAAGCATTAACAAGAATTGTCTTATTAAATTTTCAATTGGCCCCTTTTCCTCCAACGCTTGAGAGATCGGGCTCATTTTGGAAAGGAACCATCATTGTATTGGTACAATCGTTCTGAGCATGTTTGAAGTCAATCGGATGAAAACTATGGACTTAAGAGTGTTAACTAAGAATTTCTAATTTAATTTTCATTTGGATCATTTTTCCGTGACGCTTAAGGGACCTGGCCTATCTTCGCAATGAACCAGTCGAGCTCTAGTACATGTACATTCTATCTGAGCAAGTTTGAAGACAATCGGATGAAAACTGTGGACTTTAGAGCGTTTACAAGGATTTTAAACTAAATTTTCATTAGGCCCCTTTTCCCGTGAGACTTGACGGATAGGGCTCATTTTCGAAAGGAACGATCCTTGTTATGGCATTATCATTCTAATCAATTTTGAAGAAAATCGAACTTTAGTGCGTTAATAAAATTTGCATTAGGCTCCTTTTTCCCACGATGTTTGACAGATCTGACCCAATTTTCGAAACGAGCAATCCTTGTGATTATCCTATCATTCTGACCAAGTTTGAAGACAATGGGACAATGGTCTCTAGTCCGTTAACAAGCAAAAGTTAACAGACGGACAGCCAGACGGACGGTCGTCGGACGGAAAACCGGTATCGCAAAAGCTCTTCTGTTATGACATTTGGTCAGTAGAGATAAGACCGGAAATCATTTTGGCAAGGTCATAATTTGGATTCCCAGAAGACTATTCTTTAACGTCTTACGAGGCCCGACTTATAATAGTTTCTTGGTCATATGATGAAAAAATCTTTCATACACATCAGGATTTGACCCAGTTTTCGATCCTTGTTGAACCAATTTCGAACTTGCCTGAGATTATAACATCATTACAATCATTTTGATCATATCTAGTTTATTGGACAAAAATTTGAATACAAGGTAAATGTTGACGACAAATGTCGCACGACGGACATCAACCTAACCACAATGGCTAACCTTGAACACTTCGTGCTCAGTTGAGTTAAAAGGACAGAAATAAGATTGCCGTTGTGCTAAGGGCTTGCATGTCTGTAAATCACGTCGACATTCAGTTAGGCACTTCTAAGCTGACATTTCACACATCAAAATTTCAGTACAGAACTGCCGAGCCCGTCTAGCTCAATCGCTAATGATAGTCACATTAAAATTGGCGATGGCGACATGTCGGCGTTATTTTTCATCGGCCGATGAGTGAAAAATAGATATATAATAAAAATACGAGGGTTGATCCAGCAATTCGTAAAATGGGGTTATAAATCTTCAGAAAAGATGACTATCAAAACAAAAATTATAGATCTTTTTAATGCAACATCTGTGTAATAAATGTGGAAATCTTCAAATTTGTAAGTTATATAGCGGCTATACAGTGACTTATTAGATACATAGACCCTGCAAGTAGGCGGGGGAGCAAGAACGTCGAGGGCGACGTCATTATAAACTCTTTTCTACATAGTATGTTTGCTCATATGCCTTTCTGCGCCTATTAAATTTACTTGCATAAATGTCTCCATTCTATTTTGGATTCAAATTTTTCTACAATATCTTTATGAATGGTCTTTATAGTGATGTGTAGACACAGATGCTAGGCTTTGATGTTTGGATAATATTGAGGATAGATTGTGACGACTTCGTTTGTTGAAACTCCGATTTACCATTCTTAATTCTCAAAATTGGAGAAATAAACGGAATTCTCATTTTGGTGTTGACGTCAGGTCACTTTTCACTCGCAAATAGTTTTTTTTTCAAAAAGTATAATCTGTGTCCGTAAAAACTCTTCCAAAAATGTTTAAATTATGACATTTGATTACATATTTACGTCTTATTTATTTCTAGGAAGAAGTTTCAAATAAAATTTACGAAAACATCCAGAAAAATTGATTTATGTATCAGATTTCTATAACTTTTTTACGCTCCCCCGCCTAAGACTACATATGTTACTATGGTAACGAAATTCAAGGCCGTTAATATAATTTTGTAAAAAATAATAACATTTGTCCTTTTGGTAGATACTGAACTTCACAAACTAAAAAAATTTACACCGAACAAGCTAGAATTGCCAAAGTTATGGGCCAATTATACGAACTTCTGGATCATCCCTCGTACAACAGTTGCACGTAAAAACTTAACCAATAATTTTTAAGTCCTCTAATGGTTAAAACTTGAACTTCACTGATTTCAGTATCAGAGTAATGAATCTTTGTCTAGAGGTTGATATTATGGTCACAGAAGCATGTGGTCACAGAAGCATGTGTAAAGTTTCAAACCATTAGCTTCAGTAGAAATAGAGATTTGACACAGTTGCACCTAAAGCCTTAACTAAAGCATAACGCAAAAACCGACGCTGACACCCGGCTGACATGGATAGTCCCCCCCCCGCCCTATTCAAAAGTGCATTTAAAATTAAAAGCAAAAACGTGATTTAAATGTTTTAGCATCCATTGACAATTTTAATGTAAAGGGTCTTTAACCATAAGTTTTCAGATATTAGATTATAGAAAACAGACGTCTACGGTAATTGCCATTCTAATTGTTTTTTTTCTATAATGCGGAGCAATTCCAACTTAGATTTAACAAAACCGCAAAATGAACACAAGATAATTTCATTTTGGTTTTTTTGATAACACATATCACGTGAACAGGATGTGAATACACTCCGGCCTATTTTGTATATCTCAACTAGACATAGACATACAGTTTATTTCATCAAGAAGTAATAATGTTGAACAAATACACAACTATCACTTCATGTAAATTATTAACACGCTAATTTATGTTTTAAACGAAATTTATTGAAACTTGCGTACGAATGTACTAGTAGCAAATGTTTGCATTACTATATTTGGAAATCATGTGATAAGTCAAGTCCAATAAAGTAAGCTATTGACAACAGCACTGTCCTATCACGTGGTTTGCTTATTTGGTAATACGCGACCTGTTTTTCGTAGAATTGTGGCGGGCCGCGGCAATAGCGCAGTTGGTAGCGCGCCGGACTTCTAATCCAGGGGTCTTAAATCGTACGGGTTCGATCCCCGGCCGCGGCACTTATCCTTTCCGACATTTGTCTGCCACCAATGGGTAGATAATCGTAAACCTATGTGGAATAGCAACTGGAGGCTAGGAAAGGGATGTGGTGGTAGTACTGGTGTGAGATATACCAGGAATCCATCGTTAGGTGCTCCAGTCGTCGCGATATAACTGAAATAATGTTGAAAGCGACGTAAAACCCCAATTCGAATCAAATTCAAAGAATTGTGGCAATAGCATAAGCCAATCACGTGATCTGCTTATTTTGTAACGTCGCGACCTGTTTTTCGTAGAATTATGTTATAGCTTCTTTTAGAGGTCTAGTTTCCCTTTCTGAACGAACTTTTTACACACTTCAACAAAATACCGTAGTTCAAATATTTTTTATCTAATTGTTTCGTAAACCATTATTAGAAACGCGCAAAATCTGCAGATTATTTACCTGTTTTAACAACCCGATCCAGCAAAATATTCTCTTTTTATTACTTCTCTTAAAAAATTGAACCCCATATTAAATCGAGCGACAATTTCACTTGATGGTGGACGCAGCAAGGATCGATGAAGGTATAGATTCACAAGTTTAAATGATAGATCAAAGGTCAATTTTGTCTATACCTGTTTAGACAAAATTTACCTTTGATCTCTCACTCTAAATTGCGGGTCTATAGGCAAACATTTATCTTCTCTTTCTGCTTTTGTCCATTTTCTTAAAATTGCTTAGACATAAATTCACTTGTGCAAAAATACGCACGTGCGCAATCCTTTAAATATCATTGAAGACTATCACAAGGTAACTACAGCCTTTGTTTTTATCAAATATCTGAACGAGTTAACCAACCCCACGTGTTCTTCCTTCAGGGGCCACGTTCTACGACCGAAATTTAATCGTATCGCAATCGTGCGATTGAAATTGGCTTTCAATAAACATTTTTGGCTTTCAAAAAACATGTTTCGTTTAATTTGCGCATAAATTTGCGTTACCTAAAGGCTAGTCTCATATTTTGCGATTTTGAATGTGCAAGCATAGTATTTTCTCGGATTTCATTTTCATACGCAGCTGGAGGCGGTCGTATATTGGCGTCATCTTCTCCATCAGCGTCCGTCCGTACGTACGTCCACTTTTCTTGTGAGCACAACTCCTCCAAAATTTCTAGTTGAATTTGGGTGAAACTTTCACAGAATGTTCCTAATCACCTGACCTTGCGCATAAAGTCACGGTTTGGTAATTTCAGCCGCGTCATGGAAAAATAGCCTTCATTTAAAAAAAATATCTTGTTAACACAACTCCTCCATCATTTATGGACCGATTTGGATGAAACTTTCATATTTTTACGCGGTTTGGTTATTTTTTAGTCAAAGGTCGAGAGGTTTTGTGTGATCACCTGGGTGGGAGGCGTCAGCTTCGTAAGTGGCTTGATGTCATAGTCTCTTGAACGCATTCCAACTTATCAGTACATTCAGTACTTTGATTTACTAATCTGCCATGCTATATAACAAACATTAAGGCGGGTGCAATAAGTAGACCATTCATTAGTAAAACAATTTAAGTTAAGAGCCATTCATATATACCAAGATTCAATTATTCCAATTGATTGTGGGAAGATTTTTCAAGATTTTAAATTTAAAATTGACCCCACTCTGTCACATGCAGATTCAGGAATATTCATGCCTAGTTTAGTCAAAATTGACCCTTAAAGAGCATAGAACAATTCTAAATATTTGAATGTGAAAAAAGCCTCCAACTGCCATGCCCATATTTAAAGCACAATCAAATTTTTTTGTACAATTAATGTCAAGAGTCATCCGAGGAACATTCATGCCAAGTTTCATTGTAATCTGCCCAATGTTTTGGGAGAAGATTTTAAAGCTTTTCTAGTGAAAATAAGCCACACCCATATTTGGGGGTCAATCAAAATTTCTTTACAAATTAAAGTAAAGGTCCCCCAAACACACACATGCCAAGTTTCATTGAATTTGGCATATTGTTTTTGGAGGAGAAGATTTTTAAAGATTTTTTTCAAAGATTTTCAATTGAAAAAAAGCCATGCCCTCAAGGCCCATATTTGGGGGTCAATCAAAATTTCTTGAACAATTAAAGTAAAGGGTCACCCAAGAAACATCTATGCCAAGTTTCATTGTAATCGTCCCAAATGTTTTTCTTTAACAATTAAAGTAAAGGGTCACATAAGGAACATCCATGCCAAGTTTCAATGAAATTAGCCCAATATTTTTGAGAGATTTCACAGAGAAAAATGCCACGCCCTACCACGTCCATATTTTCGGGTCAATCAAAGTTTCTTTAACAAATTTAGAAGAGGGTCACCAAAGGATCATTTCTACCAAGTTTTTTTAAAACTTGCCCAATGGTTATGGAGGAAAAGAAGTTTAAAGAACAAGTTTACGCATGCACGGATGCATGGACGGACGGATGGACGCACGACAGACACAACACCATGACAATAGCTCGCTGGCCTTAGGCTAATAGATCAATAACATGGAGTGTTTTCAGCTAAGAGAAACACGGATATGTCCTTTTGCTTTTGATTCTATGTAAAAAGGGATGCACCTCGGCAAAACCCAAATGTGACCCCACTTGTCAATGAGATCTTTAATCTTGCTGAATAAGTAATTTAAGTAATTTGAAAATGATAGGTTTTCTCATGTTTGACCTTGAAAGATGTTCTTGATCTTGTCAGATAACCTTGAAATTAGTACCTAAGATAATTTATATCAATTCAGTGAAATCTATCATCACACAAAATTTGATTATTGCATCAGGAAAAGATTCAAAGTAATTGGCAATATTAAGTTTTATGGTTTAGGTTTGCAGATAGAGCAATAGATAACCACATGAAAGAAAAATAGACAGTGTTACGTGCCAATGTAACAAGAACAAAGAAGCCAGCAACAAACTTTACAATTAACAATATTTATTGACAATAATAACAGAATTATTGACAATATGAAACTAATACAAGAACAAATTACAATACCTTGAATGTTTAATCCTAGACTTTTGAATTTTAGATCCAATTTAATTAAGTTCCTGGTCCACAAATAATAAGTCCAATAATATCCGAATTCAAAATTAAACACGTTTTTAAACACACTTTTAAGATAACGAGAAATCCCCTTTTAGTTTAACACAGTACTACCAAATGAAACCATTAGTCTAAATCAAGTGAACCAAGAATGCTGTAGGAACCCCTTTATATAATACTATAGAACAATCTGGAAAAGCATAGAACATAAGAATACTCTAGAGTCTGAATCACTTTCCAGAAGTCCTTTCTAGAAAGATCTACAATATTCTACATACATTTACCTAACAGAATCAAGAGATAGGAAAATTCCCAGTCTAAAAATAGACACGGTAAATACCATTAGGTTTATTTATAGTTTATACATAACACTTTCCCCCTTGAAAGAAAAAAGAAAGGTTTATGAAATAAATCTTTCTTTTTGTATTATCTTTAGCATATACAATTACACAATTGATAATATCATGATTTGTTGAAACATTTCAGCACATCCAGCATGAAAATACAAACAATTTTCATCAAAAGAATTGAAAAAGAGATATATATATACAACATATTAACAAAAAATATAGTGAAATGGTACTGTTAAATTCAATTTTTTATTAAAGATAAGACAATACAAAATTTTACACTGTTGACAGAGCATCTGGTATAATGTTGTCTTTTCCTTTAATGTGTCTTACATCAAGATCAAATTCTTGAAGTGACAAACTCCACCTCAATAATCTTTGATTCTTACTCTTAAGTTTGTGGAGAAAACTTAAGGGATTGTGATCACTGAATACAACTATAGGAGAAGTTGCAGATGTTAAATAAACTTCAAAATGTTGGATTGCTAAAATCAAAGCAAGACATTCTTTTTCAATGGTGGAGTAGTTTTTCTGATGTTTGTTTAATTTTTTAGAAAAATAACAAACTGGATGATCAATACCGTCATCGTCTTCTTGCAAAGGAACAGCACCAATACCCACATCACTTGCATCAACAGCTAATTGGAAACATTTGTCAAAATCAGGTGCTAAAAGATCTGGTGTGCTCTTTAGTATGGTTTTCAAGCGATCAAAGGCAA
The DNA here is from genome assembly GCA_948146395.1 of Fragum whitleyi. NCBI lineage: Eukaryota > Metazoa > Mollusca > Bivalvia > Cardiida > Cardiidae > Fragum > Fragum whitleyi. The sequence goes on from OX411550.1 coordinate 9,383,457, forward strand.
CTTGACAGTTATCATTCCATTTGAACTTAACGTTTTTCTTTAATAAGTTCGTTAAAGGTTCAGCTATTATAGAAAAATTCTTACAAAACTTTCTATAGTAGCCAGCCATACCAAGAAATCGCATCAGTTGCTTTTTAGTAGCAGGCACAGGAAACTCAGGGATAGCATTGACCTTAGATTCTAAAGGTTTAACTTGACCCTGTCCCACAAGATGTCTTAAAAAAGTAACAGTAGCATGACAAAATTCTGTTTTTCCCAGATTAACAGTCAATTTTGCATCACTGAGACGGTCGAAGAATTGTTTGATTCTTTGAATATGGTCATTGCATGTGTCTGTATAGATGATGACGTCGTCGATGTATGCGTCACAGCCATCTAAGCCAGCTATAACCATATTTACAAGCTGCTGAAACGTCACAGGAGAATTTTTCATCCCAAACGGCATAACTTTGTACTGGTACAGACCAGTTGGAGTAGCAAATGCTGATACTTCTTTAGCCCTATCAGTGAGCGGAACTTGCCAGAATCCTTTGAGGTCAAATTTGGTGACATATTTAGAATTACCGACTTTGTCGATACAGTCATCAATTCTTGGTATTGGAAAAGAGTCAGTTTTTTTCACTGAGTTCACTTTTCGATAGTCAGTACACATTCTGTATGTTCCATTTGGCTTTGGAACTAATATACATGGTGAACTGTAATTACTTTGGCTGGGTTCAATAAAATCATTCTCCAATAAGTAATTCACTTCATCTTGAAGGGCTTTTTGTTTCATTGGATTCATTCTATAAGGATGTTGTTTTATTGGTTGAGAATTTTCCACAATGACATCATGATATATTTTAACAGTTCTTGTTGGGATTTCAGGAAACAAATGTTCATATTCATTAATCAATTGTTTCAGCTCTTCCCGTTGAGATGGCTCCAAATGTGAAAGTTTGACGTCAAGATTCTTTAGTATTTCAGAGTTCTCAAGTTTAGGTGGACCAGGAACAGATTTTTCACTAAAGTCTGAATTAACTTCTGATTCAGTCACATTTGATTCTTGTAGGACAGTTTTTACAACTGTTACTGGTTTTGAAATAGAGCTATCTCTGTCAAAATACTTTTTTAACATATTCACATGACACATTTGTTTATTTTTACGCCTTCCAGGAGTATTGATAATATAATTCAAATCACTTGTTTTCTTATCAATAGTATATGGGCCATAATATCTTGCCTGTAAGGGTCGGCCAGGTATTGGCAAAAGAGCAAGGACTTTATCACCTGGTTCAAATTTCCTATTAACACTATGCTTGTCATATCTTGCCTTCATTTTACTCTGAGATGATTTAAGATTTGACCTAGCAACCTCACATGCCCTAGACAGTTTATTTCTGAAGTCAGAAACATACTGTAACAAGTTCAAGGGTGTTTCATCATCAGCAAGAAATTTCTCTTTTAAGAGTGTTAATGGCCCACGAACAGAATGACCAAAAACTAACTCAAAGGGGCTAAAGCCAAGAGATTCTTGAACAGATTCTCTGACTGCAAATAATAGCAAATGAATACCTTCATCCCAATTTCTCTCAGTATCAAAACAATATGACCTTATCATATTTTTTAGGGTCTGATGAAATCGTTCTAAAGCACCTTGACTTTCAGGATGATAAGCAGATGACCGATATTGCTTGATACCTAATTCATGCATAACCTGTTGGAATATGCCTGACATGAAGTTTGATCCTTGATCAGACTGCACTGATTTTGGAAGGCCAACAAAAGTAAAGAATTTGACAAGAGCCTTAATAATTGACTTTGCCTTAATGTTTCTTAAAGGAATTGCTTCTGGGAAGCGAGTAGAAGCACACATAATTGTCAACAAATATTCAGAACCTGACTTAGTTTTCGGTAAAGGACCAACGCAGTCTATTATTATCCGACTGAAAGGTTCATCAAAAGCTGGAATGGGTTGTAACCTTGCTTTTGGAATAACTTGGTTCGGTTTCCCTAACATTTGACAAGTGTGGCAACTTTTACAATATTCGGAAACGTCCGATTTAAGTCCAGGCCAAAAGAAGTGAGTCATAATCTTGTGATAAGTCTTGTTTACACCTAAATGACCAGACATTGGACTTTCATGTGCTATACTTAGTATTTCATGGCGATATGACTTTGAAACAACAATTTGGTGATGAACAGCCCAATCATCATCAGCTGGGACATCAAATGGTCGCCATTTTCTCATCAAAATACCATTCTTTTTATAGTAACAAACAGGATTCTGAGACATTTCTTTTTCGGGTAATGCCCTATCAATTAACTTTGAAATCTCAGGATCATTTTGCTGTTCCTGGATTAACTTTGTCTTTGAATGCGTTTCATGACCTTGGTCATTTGACCTTGGAGATGACTGACACAATTTTGACGAGTCTGCCTGAGTATCAGGCAGACTAAGATTAAAAGACTTTTTAATCTCGTCATTGAAATATTGACCAACAAAAGTATCAGTTAAGTCAATATCATTTGAATTTTTCAATGAAGCTTTTTTAGCCATACCCCGAGTTACTGCACATGAAGGGTACAAATCAGGTATTTCCTGCAAAATAGGATCATCTGTTTGACCTACATTAGGTGTGTCAGTTACAAGAGGATTAACAACAACCTTATCTCCAGCTAAGTCATTGCCTAGCAATAAATGTAAACCTTTAAATGGTAAAGAATGTTTAACACCAACAGCCACAGAACCAGTAACCAAATCTGAGGACAAATTAACCTTATGAAGAGGAACATTAATAACACCACACTCTACACCCTGAATAAGGACACTAGTACCAGACGAAGTCTTCTCAGAAAAGGGCAGAACATCTGCTAAAATAAGACATTGAGAAGCTGCTGTGTCTCTTAAAATTTTAATAGGGGTAGGTGGGCACATATCACCTGAAAGTGATACAAAACCATCCAACATGAACGGTTCAAAAATCTCCATACAGGAATCAGAATTTGGTTCTGCCTTAACAATTGAATTTAACTCAAAAGAAGGTTGTGATTTAGGCTGAAGGCTGGTGAGCCCTGTAGGTTTGGCTGCACTCAGTTCCTTCTTCCTTTTTAATCTAAAACACTCTGAAATAAGGTGACCTGGTTTTTTACAAAAAGTACAATGTACTCGAGATAAGGGATTTTGAGACTTGGTTTCACCAGTAGACTTTGGTTTAGGTGAATTCGATTGACTAGACATGCTAGATGAATCACCAGACATAGTTTTATTTTGGGGATGTGAGGACGCAGTTTTTGCTTTATTAAGGAAAGAATTTTTGTGTGTAAGGTAGTAATCATCAGCTAAACGAGCTGCTTCATGTATAGTTTCAACATTTTTTTTCATCTAAATGTGACTTAATGTCAGATTGAATGCAATTTTTGAATTGTTCAATTAATATAAGTTGTCTAAGATTATCATAATTTTGGTCTATTTTCTTAGAATAGCACCACCTGTCAAATAATTTTTCTTCGTTTCTTGCAAATTCAACGTGAGTCTGGCCAGATTCTTTTCTACAACTTCTAAATTGTTGTCTGTATGCTTCTGGTACCAGCTCATAACCTTTGAGAATGAGTTCTTTTACAGTATCATAATCATTGCTTTGTTCTGTTCTAAGTTGCGAATAAATATTGCGAGCTTTTCCTACTAAGACACTTTGGAGAAGTAAGGTCCATTGCTCCTTTGGCCATTTCAAGTTATTTGCAACTTTTTCAAAATGTTCGAAATATGTATCAACTTCATTTTCTTGAAATTGAGGAACAAGTCTAAAATGTTTTGTTACATCAAAATGGTCATTATACATATATCTAGGCTGATTTGCTCTATCTTGAATTTCTAATTCTTTTAATCGTAATTGAAATGATCTTTCTTCTCTTTCCCCTTCTCTTTCTATTTCTCGTTCTCTTTCTTCTCTTTCCCTTTCTTCCTTTTCCCTTTGAAATTGCCTTTCTCTTTCTTTTTCTTCAATTTCTCTCTGTGCTCTTTCTTTTTCAATTTCAATTTCTCTCTTTGCTCTTTCTCTTTCAATTTCGATTTCTAATTGCTTTTCTTGAAATTTTCTCTCTTCTCTCTCTCTTTCTATTTCCAATTCCTTCTCTCTTTGTTGGAGTTTTAACAGTTCAAGATCTCTTGAGCTTGAAACTGATGGAACATCAACAATGAGAGATAGAGCCTTTTCATCAAAAATGTCCTCATCAACAAAATATTGAATCAAAATATTCTTAATTTCATGTTTCGCAATGAGGACTTGACTTCTTTTAATTCATAATGCTTGGCAAGATTGAGCAAATCAGACTTTTTACCCAAATTCAATAGCTCCACGGATGGTTCGTGCGTAATTTTTTCTAAGTCAAAAGACATGGAAGCTTGTTGCTGTATTCAAATAAGAATATAAGATTTTAATAAATATTAGTGAAAGTACACTCTAGATTTATTAAAATTGAAATATGAAATTAATTTCTTAAATAATTTTAAACAGCAGATTAAAAATACAAAATTTGTTTGATTTGTTTTGTTTTGTTTGTCTGATGTTCTTATCCCGGACAAGCCCCTAATATGTTACTTGCCAATGTAACAAGGACAAAGAAGCCAGCAACAAACTTTACAATTAACAATATTTATTGACAATAATAACAGAATTATTGACAATATGAAAATAATACAAGAACAAATTACAATACCTTGAATGTTTAATCCTAGAGTTTTGAATTTTAGATCCAATTTAATTAAGTTCCTGGTCCACAAATAATAAGTCCAATAATATCCGAATTCAAAATTAAACACGCTTTTAAACACACTTTTAAGATAACGAGAAATCCCCTTTTAGTTTAACACAGTACTACCAAATGAAACCATTAGTCTTAATCAAGTGAACCAAGAATGCTGTAGGAACCCCTTCATATAATACTATAGAACAATCTTGAAAAGCATAGAACATAAGAATACTCTAGAGTCTGAATCACTTTCCAGAAGTCCTTTCTAGAAAGATCTACAATATTCTACATACATTTACCTAACAGAATCAAGAGATAGGAAAATTCCCAGTCTAAAAATAGACACGGTAAATACCATTAGGTTTATTTATAGTTTATACATAACAACAGACAGAGAAACAGAAACTGATAAATAATAAGCTAGTGATTTTAAAGATATGGGATGTAAAAATATTCCTGGTTCTAGAATGGGCATTCTACCTTCCCATGAGATAATTTTCTTTTATTTATATCTGGTTGACCTCTGCTATATAACCTCTTTTTCAAATGTTTTTTAAGTAGTCCCCTGATAGTTCCTTTTAATGTGGTTTGTCATATCTGAAAGGAATTGTCATTGGTAACTTTGGTAAGGCTTTCATTCAGAACAAGCCTAAATAATGCCAATAAACAAGGCCCGAAAATCTTTCTCTTGGTCATAAACTAGTATACAAGACAAATGAGACTTAAAAATTTCTAACTTAGGGTTATACTAAGCACCTTACATTGAAGAAGGCTGAAATTATAATGCAGATTTATGATTGAGAATGTCATTTCAAAAGCTGGTTGAATTTTCCCTTTGAATCAAGTAGTCCAATCTCAAAGTAAGGAGTCTGAATTGTAATATTTGGAGAACATAATGGAAAAGGAAAAAATCCCTTGTCACATGCCATTATTTCTTTGCCTCTTCCTTGCCACAAGTTTCTTCCCCAAAGAATTTGGTTTTCTTTAAAAAACACTACTAGTTCCAAGTATATCTTATCTTCAACAATTTTTGTAATAATTTTTAAGATCTTTTGTTTCTCAAAATACTCTCATGTGATCCTGGGAGTCTATCTGAGTCCTTGCTTACAAAATGAAGGGAGTCCCAACTGGTAAACAAGGGGTCTTGGATCTCTTAACTCCTAGACTAATGTCAAACCCTATGACCTTGACCTATGAACTTGACATTGAATGAAGTGCATTGATGAGAACATTGTCTGTCAAATAGTGTTGATTGAATGATTGAATGGAGTTTAACGCCGCTTTCAACATTATTTCAGTTATATCGCGGTGGCTAGAGTACCTAACAATGGATTCCTGGTATTTCTCTCACCAGTACAACCACCACATTCTTTCCTAGCCTCCAGCTGCTATCTCACATAGGTCTACGATTATCAACCCATTGGTTAGAGACAAATTGTCGGAAAGAATGATTGCCACCGTCGGGGAACCAACCCGGGACCTCTAGATTGACAGTCCGACACGTTACCAACTGCGCTATGACGGCGGCTCAAATAGTGTTGAAAATACAGCAACATGTTTAGTTCTCAGTTTAGGTTTTCCAAGACAGAAAGACAGACACCAGTGAATAAATATGCGCCTGATCTATTGAAGCAGGGAAAATGATACTTGTATCAATTCTCCCTTCTTTTTTATTAACTCCAAGGATTGGGTGACCAAGACTTTTACCTAGTGAACAAATTTAAGTATGCTATAACTGTTGCTATTTTCTTGACATATATACAGTAAAAACTTATCTGTTGGTTAGATAAATTTTCAAGGGTTAAACACCACTTTCAACATTATTGCAGTTATATTGCTGCAGCACATGGACCTACCCATAGACTCCCATCATTTATGTAGTCCGTTGCATACAGCATATCTACTATGGCACAGACTATGGTTGACGATGATATAGAATCAATGATATTTCTGACACCAGTACAACCACAACATTTAGTCCAAACCACCAGCTGGTCATCCAACTTTGGTGTATTGTTGCTAAATGGAAATCTAAACATACTGTCGTTCTTGATAGTTTATCATTGAATGTGAAGTTTTGACCACCGCACCCAGGATTTCAACATAAAAGTATCTACTGCAGTATTTTCTTAATTAATAATTGCAATGAGCGAATGATAATAATGTGCATTTAAAAAACTATTATCAGTGATTCTTTTTATGCATGGGGGTAGGGAGTTGGGCCCCTAATTTCAGGGAAATGTGTTGAATGAACTTCTATGAGGAAAAAATCTTCACTTGTGTATTTTGCTTGACTACTGAAAATCTTTGAAAATAACACAAAGAAAATAGATTTTAAAGTCAGTTTGCAAGCTGATAGTTACATCTCTGTAATTGTTAACAGGAATACTACCATAAGAGAATCTTGTTAAAATTGTAAAATTGACATATCTGGGGTTAATGCAATTTTAGAAGAAATATTCTTAGATGGCTTTAGGTTGATTTCAACACTCTTTCATTTATATCTTGGTGGCTGAAGCAATTAACAATGAATTCCTGGATTTTCTCACACTAGTACTACCATTACATTCTTTCCTAGCCTCAAGCTGCTATCCCATAGGTCTATGATTATCAACCCATTGGTGGAAGACAAATTCAATGTAGTTGGAAAGGATGAGTGCTGACATTGGAAATCAAACCTGGGACCTTTTTAATAATATTCTGATGTGCTACCACAGCGCTTTGACGGTTGCACTCTGCCGGCTTTTACCCTTGTCATACTGAATAAAAAAGAATAGTTACTGGATGCACTAATTGCGAAGCGTTTATAGTTTGAAAATTCATTTTTCTGTGTTTCTTTTCCAGTTCAAAATAGAAACCAGGTGGTATAGACTAAGATCAGACTGCACATGTGTGCAGGCTGATCATGGTCTTTACCTTCTGCCATAGCAGGAAAATTACTGATTCAGCATCCCAAGGGTTTTATAACATCGTGAAATTTGGAAAAGAAATATTGAAAACTAGAACTGTTGCAGAGTGGACTTATACCCCCAAAAGCACTTTGTCAAAATGTAAGTGCTATTAGTGCAAGATGTGTTTGTAACAAATATTAAGGTCATATGCAGCATTTGCATGAAGTTCCATGATTCTCGGTGGCTTGGTTCTCGAGTTAGAGTCCGGAAACGAAAACTGAACAAAAATTGACTGTGACCTTGACCTTTGACTTATATGACCCAAAAACAATAGGGTACTTTCTTGGGTCATAAGCAACATTTGCATAAAGTTTCATGATTGTAGATCACTTTGTTTTTTAGGTTGTGTCCAGAAAGTAAACTGATCTGAAATTGACTGTGACCTTGACCTTTGACCTAAGTGACTCAAAAACAATAGGGTACTTTCTTGGGTCATAAGCAACATTTGCATAAAGTTTCATGATTGTAGGTCACTTAAATTTTGAGTAAGAGTTGGGAAACGAAAAAATTGAACAAATGCTAACTGTGACCTGGGCCTTTGACCTATGTGACCCCATACAATAGGGCACTTCCTTGGGTCAACATTTGTATAAAGTTTCAAGATTGTAGATCACTTGGTTCTTGAGTTAGAGTCCGGAAATGAAAAGGTCTATGGACAGACGGATGGACGGACAGACAGGGTGAAACCAATATACCTCCCTCTACTTCGCAGGTGGGGGGTATAATAATGAAAGACAATCAATGTAAAGGGTCATACATCATGGAACATTCAAAGATTCATTGAAATTAGGCCAATTGATTAGGAGGAAAATATTTTTTAAGTTTTCAGAGTGAACATTGGCCCAACCCTGCTATGCCCATATTCATGTACCTATCAAAACTTCATGAATATTGAGGAGTCACATAAGAAGTATTCAAGCCAAGTTTCATTGAAATTAGCCAAAATTAGTAGGGAGGAGAATATTTTAAAAGTTAACAAGATGTGTTTGTGAAACACATAACATAACAAAATCTTTATGAGGCATTAAGCAAAAAATTATGCCATTGGCAAAATACATATTACATACATACATGAAACATGACAAAATAAATGCCCCCACAACAGCATTTTTTTCTTCACAATATTGGCCTTGACAGATGAACTTGACCTTGTCACCTTGATCTTGATTCGTATCTGTCTTTGACTTATTTGACCTTGACAGATGAACTTGACCTTGTCACGTGAACTTGACTTTGGTATTAGCAGATGAGTATCATTTAGAATATCATCATGCCAAATATGAGCCTTGTATCTTGAATAGGCTTGAAGACATTGGCAATTTTTTTTTGTTAAGTTTTGCAGACAGACAGACATATAGATGATCAGACAGCGGACTAGGTAAAACAATATGCCCCGATCTATCAATGCGAACAATATACAAGAGGACTATGACAGTCCTATACCACTCACCTTTGTCTCTTTGATTCCTCCCTTAGCAAAACTTTTAATGAAAACATTTAATGATCATTAAATTTTTCCGAGAAAGACATTATTCTATTCCTATGAGCCCTGCATAAGTTTCTAGCCTTTTCTAAGCAAGTTTTATGTGACCTGGCAAACATTCTGACCAAGTTTCATGAAGATTGAACCATATTTGTTGCCTTTAGGGTGTAAGCACTTAGATTGTTGACGCTGGATGACATACACACATGACACACGACGGATGACGGTAGACAGACATTCAATGATCACAAAAGCTCACCTTGAGCACAATGTTTTCAGGAGAGCTAAACAAGAGGACCATGATGGTCCTATATGGCTCACTTTCGTATCTTTGTCTCATTTAATAAATCAAATATTCCAGCAAAGTTGTACTTTTACGATTTGAGGCTTCTAAGACTGTTAATAAGAAAATTGTCCTTAAGACCTCTTTTTCCTTGCTATGGCATAGATCCTTTTCATTTACAACAGGCTTCATTTTTTGTGATCTGACAAACATTCTGACAAAGTTTCATGAAGATAGGTCCATATTTGAGACCCCTAGAGTGTAAACAAGAAAATTATCATTAAGGCCCTTTTTTCCATGATATGGTACAGATCATTCCCATTTCTAATAGGGTACATTCATTCTGACCAAGTTTCATGAAGATTACTTTACTTTATTTAGATTTCTAAAATCAATGCAAAAACGAATACTCTGATCTGGCTTTTTTACTAAAACTACCGGAGAGCTGTATGGAGACTCGGAAGGCTCTACAATACCTTACTCCAACATTTTTTTTGTTTCATCCCTTATAATGGAAGTCATCGAAAACGGCAAAGGATATTGCTTAGTTCTTACCGGAATGTCTGATGTCAACCTTATTTCGTGTTCAACTAGGTTTGTTTCACCTGGCAAATCAGTTAAGACATCCTGAAATTCGTGTAAAAGTCGTTTTACCTCCTCCCTCTGTGTATCAGATAATAAAGGGTATATTTGTAAGTCTGCTATTGTCTCCTTCCCTTTAAAATCTGGAAGTTCCAATAAACCTCCATCATCCAATGCTGCTCTTCCATCTCCAATGGCACCTTTTTCATCATCATTTTCATTATTATCATCAATAACTCCTGTACATGTTATTTCTATAATATCCTGTGAAACATCCACTTTACCTGAATTTGCATCAACCTCAACATTTTGACTTTCTTTCCTTTTAATGTATTTTTTCAAAAGATTTGCGTGAACCTTTTTTGGTTTTCCTTTCAAGGAAATCGTATAATCACACATCCCATTTTTTCCAATTACCTTAAATGGACCTTGCCATTGCATTAAAAGTTTGTTTCCATCTGTTGGCAACAAAATCAACACATCATCATTTACCTCAAACCTCCTTGACTTACTATTCTTGTCATAATTAATACCGTTTGTAAATCTCAGATGACTTTTCAAGCTCTTTTCTTGCTACATCTAAAGTTTCCTCTAATCTTTGTCTCAAATCTAACACATACTGATAGGTGGTTTTTACCTCTTGTTTTTCTATCTCACCTGTCCATAAATCCTTCAAAATTGCCATGGGTCCTTTTACTGTTCTTCCATATAGTAACTCAAATGGACTAAAACCCAAACTTGATTGTGGGGCTTCCCTGTATGCAAACAATAATGCTGGAACATACCGATCCCAGTCTTTTGGTTTTTCTGAACACACTTTTCTAAGCATTCTCTTTAACGTTCCGTTAAATTTTTCTACCAACCCGTTGCACATAGGGTGATAAGGAGTAGTATGTAACATTTGAATAGATAAGAGCCTACTTACCTCTTTCATTACCTCGGAGGTAAACTGAGATCCCAAATCGGTTAAAATTTCGTCCGGAAAACCTAGACGAGTGAACATACTAAATAGTGCTTCTGCAACTCTTTCAGCCTCAATACTTGGAAGTGGAATCGCTTCAGGATAACGAGTTGCATAGTCCATTAAAGTAAGTATGTATCTGTTTTTGCTATCAGTGACCGGATGGATTGGACCCACTAAATCGATTGCAACTCTCTCAAAAGGCGTTTCGATCAAGTGCATACGTTGCAATGGTACTTTTGATACTTTGCCATTGGGAAAAGTTCTTTGACATAAATCACAAGAAATACAATGAAGTTTGACATCTTGTGTTAAGCCTGGCCAAAAGAATTGTAACCTTATCTTATCACTGGTTTTCCTTATACCAAGATGACCACCTAAAATAGAATCATGAGCAAGTTTCATGACTGTATCTCTATACTTCTGTGGAACCACTAATTGCTTTTTTACTTTACCTTCATCAATAGCTATATCTTTCTTTCTGAAGAACCTGTACAACAAATTGTTTCTCTTTTCAAATCAAGACACAGTATCTCCCTTTGTTTTCTGATCCCCTGTATAAGCTTTTCTTCTTACCCAACTTAAGGTGGTATCTTGCTTCTGCTCATCAACAAACTCTGTTTTGTTTATTTCTTAACCCTCAATTACCTTAAGTTTATGAAAAATCTTTTCTTTCTCCTTCTGAGATCTAGTCTGAACAGCTTGTCCTTCCTCTATTTCTGAACACTGCCTACATTGACTCCATGACTCGTCAGGTTCATTTGCACCCAGTTAGGTGGAAAAAAATTTTCTATCTGGCCAGATGAAAACTTTTTCTTCGTAACCAATGTGAAAAATTTCTAATTACAGCCAATTGAAAAATGTTCTTCCCAGTCAGGTGATTTTTTTTCTATCTGGCCAGATGAAAAATATTATTCGTTACCAATTTGAAAAATTTCTTATTACAGCCAAATGAAAAATGTTCTTCCCAGTTAGGTGAAAGGTTTTTTCTATCTAGTCAGATGAAAAAATTTCTTCGTCACCAAGGTGAAACATTTCTAATTACAGCCAATTGAAAAAATTTCTCCCCCGTTAGGTAAAAAGAATTCCTCCCTGGCCAGATGAAATATTAAATATTCGACTCCAATGGGATTCGAACCCGGGACCTCTACATCCCAAAGCGAGTGCTCTTCCACGTCGCTATTAAGGCTAGCTTGTACGGCATGCAGGACAAACACCCCTTGTACACATCCCGGCTACACCAGATAAAAAAATTCTTCGTCACCAAGAAATTTTTTCCCCAGTTAGGTAAAAAAAATTTCTACCCGGCCAAAGCATGGTGAAAACGTTTTTAATAACAGCCAATTGAAACCATTTCTCCCCAGTTAGGTGGAATTTTTTTTTCTATCTGGCCAGATGAAAACTTTTTCTTCGTAACCAATGTGAAAAATTTCTAATTACAGCCAATTGAAAAATGTTATACCCAGTCAGGTGAATTTTTTTTCTATCTGGCCAGATGAAAAATATTCTTCGTTACCAATTTGAAAAATTTCTTATTACAGCCAAATGAAAAATGTTCTTCCCAGTTAGGTGAAAAGTTTTTTTCTATCTAGTCAGATGAAAAAATTTCTTCTTCACCAAGGTGAACCATTTCTAATTACAGCCAATTGAAAAAAATTCTCCCCAGTTAGGTAAAAAGAATTCCTCCCTGGCCAGATGAAATATTAAATATTCGACTCCAATGGGATTCGAACCCGGGACCTCTACATCCCAAAGCGAGTGCTCTACCACGTCGTTATTAAGGCTAGCTTGTACGGCAAGCAGTACAAACACCCCTTGTACACATCCCGGCTACACCAGATAAAAAAATTTCTTCGTAACCAAGAATTTTTTTCCCAAGTTAGGTACAAAAAAATTCTACCAGGCGAAAGCAAGGTGAAAACGTTTTTAATAACAGCCAATTGAAACCATTTTTCCCCAGTTAGGTGGAAAATTCTTTTCTCTCTGGCCAGATGAAAACTTTTTCTTCCTAACCAATGTGAAAAATTTCTAATTACAGCCAATTGAAAAATGTTCTACCCAGTCAGGTGATTTTTTTTCTATCTGGCCAGATGAAAAATATTCTTCGTTACCAATTTGAAAAATTTCTTATTACAGCCAAATGAAAAATGTTCTTCCCAGTTAGGTGAAAAGTTTTTTCTATCTAGTCAGATGAAAAAATTTCTTCGTCACCAAGGTGAAACATTTCTAATTACAGCCAATTAAAAAAATTCTTACCAGTTAGGTAAAAAAAAAATCCTCCCTGGCCAGATGAAAAATTTAATACTCGACTCCAATAGGATTCGAACCCGGGACCTCTACATCCCAAAGCGAGTGCTCTACCCTGTCGCTATTAAGGCTAGCTTGTACGGCAAGCAGTACAAACACCCCTTGTACACATCCCGGCTACACCAGATAAAAAAATTTCTTCGTAACCAAGAAAATTTTTTTTCCCAGTTAGGTAAAAAAAATTTCTACCAGGCCAAAGCAAGGTGAAAACGTTTTTAATAACAGCCAATTGAAACCATTTCTCCCCAGTTAGGTGCAAAAATCTTTTCTATCTGGCCAGATGAAAACTTTTTCTTCGTAACCAATGTGAAAAATTTCTAATTACAGCCAATTGAAAAATGTTCTACCCAGTCAGGTGATTTTTTTTTTCTATCTGGCCAGATGAAAAATATTCTTCGTTACCAATTTGAAAAATTTCTTATTACAGCCAAATGAAAAATGTTCTTCCCAGTTAGGTGAAAAGTTTTTTCTATCTTGTCAGATGAAAAAATTTCTTCGTCACCAAGGTGAAACATTTTTAATTACAGCCAATTGAAAAAAATTCTCCCCAGTTAGGTAAAAAGAATTCCTCCCTGGCCAGATGAAAAATTAAATATTCGACTCCAATGGGATTCGAACCCGGGACCTCTGCATCCCAAAGCGAGTGCTCTACCACGTCGCTTTTAAGGCTAGCTTGTACGGCAAGCAGTACAAACACCCCTTGTACACATCCCGGCTACACCAGATAAAAAAAATTCTTCGTATCCAAGAATTTTTTTCCCCAGTTAGGTAAAAAAAAATTCTACCAGGCCAAAGCAAGGTGAAAACGTTTTTAATAACAGCCAATTGAAACCATTTCTCCCCAGTTAGGTGGAAAAATCTTTTCTATCTGGCTAGATGAAAACTTTTTCTTCATAACCAATGTGAAAAATTTCTAATTACAGCCAATTGATAAATGTTCTACCCAGCCAGGTGATTGTTTTTCTATCTGGCCAGATGAAAAATATTCTTCGTTACCAATTTGAAAAATTTCTTATTACAGCCAAATGAAAAATGTTCTTCCCAGTTAGGTGAAAAGTTTTTTCTATCTAGTCAGATGAAAAATTTCTTCGTCACCAAGGTGAAACATTTCTAATTACAGCCAATTGAAAAAAATTCTCCCCAGTTAGGTAAAAAGAATTCCTGCCTGGCCAGATGAAAAATTAAATATTCGACTCCAATGGGATTCGAACCCGGGACCTCTACATCCCAAAGCGAGTGCTCTACCACGTCGCTATTAAGGCTAGCTTGTACGGCAAGCAGTAGAAACATCCCTTGTACATATCCCGGCTACACCAGATAAAAAAATTTCTTCGTAACCAATAATTTTTTTTCCCAGTTAGGTAAAAAAGAATTCTACAAGGCCAAAGCAAGGTGAAAACGTTTTTAATAACAGCCAATTGAAACCATTTCTCCCCAGTTAGGTGGAAAAATCTTTTCTATCTGGCCAGATAAAAACTTTTTCTTCGTAACCAATGTGAAAAATTTCTAATTACAGCCAATTGAAAAATGTTCTACCCAGTCAGGTGATTATTTTTTCTATCTGGCCAGATGAAAAATATTCTTCGTTACCAATTTGAAAATTTCTTATTACAGCCAAATGAAAAATGTTCTTCCCAGTTAGGTGAAAAGTTTTTTCTATCAAGTCAGATGAAAAAATTTCTTCGTCACCAAGGTGAAACATTTCTAATTACAGCCAATTGAAAAAAAATCTCCCCAGTTAGGTAAAATGAATTCCTCCCTGGCCAGATGAAAAATTAAATATTCGACTCCAATGGGATTCGAATCAGGGACCTCTACATCCCAAAGCGAGTGCTCTACCACGTCGCTATTAAGGCAAGCTTGTACGGCAAGCAGTACAAACACCCCTTGTACACATCCCGGCTACACCAGATAAAAAAAATTCTTCGTAACCAATAATTTTTTTTCCCAGTTAGGTAATAAAAAATTCTACAAGGCCAAAGCAAGGTGAAAACGTTTTTAATAACAGCCAATTGAAACCATTTCTCCCCAGTTAGGTGGAAAAATCTTTTCTATCTGGCCAGATGAAAACTTTTTCTTCGTAACCAATGTGAAAAATTTCTAATTACAGCCAATTGAAAAATGTTCTACCCAGTCAGGTGATTATTTTTTCTATCTGGCCAGATGAAAAATATTCTTCGTTACCAATTTGAAAAATTTCTTATTACAGCCAAATGAAAAATGTTCTTCCCAGTTAGGTGAAAAGTTTTTTCTATCTAGTCAGATGAAAAAATTTCTTCGTCACCAAGGTGAAGCATTTCTAATTACAGGCAATTGAAAAAAATTCTCCCCAGTTAGGTAAAAAGAATTCCTCCCTGGCCAGATGAAAAAAATAAATATTCGACTCCAATGGGATTCGAACCAGGGACCTCTACATCCCAAAGCGAGTGCTCTACCACGTCGCTATTAAGGCAAGCTTGTACGGCAAGCAGTACAAACATCCCTTGTACACATCCCGGCTACACCAGATAAAAAAAATTTCTTCGTAACCAATAATTTTTTTTCCCAGTTAGGTAATAAAAAATTCTACAAGGCCAAAGCAAGGTGAAAACGTTTTTAATAACAGCCAATTGAAACCATTTCTCCCCAGTTAGGTGGAAAAATCTTTTCTATCTGGCCAGATGAAAATTTTTCTTCGTAACCAATGTGAAAAATTTCTAACTACAGCCAATTGAAAAATGTTCTACCCAGTCAGGTGATTATTTTTTCTATCTGGCCAGATGAAAAATATTCTTCATTACCAATTTGAAAAATTTCTTATTACAGCCAAATGAAAAATGTTCTTCCCAGTTAGGTGAAAAGTTTTTTCTATCTAGTCAGATGAAAAAATTTCTTCGTCACCAAGGTGAAACATTTCTAATTACAGCCAATTGAAAAAAATTCTCCCCAGTTAGGTAAAAAGAATTCCTCCCAGGCCAGATGAAAAAAATAAATATTCGACTCCAATGGGATTCGAACCAGGGACCTCTACATCCCATAGCGAGTGCTCTACCACGTCGCTATTAAGGCAAGCTTGTACGGCAAGCAGTACAAACATCCCTTGTACACATCCCGGCTACACCAGATAAAAAAATTTCTTCGTAACCAATAATTTTTTTTCCCAGTTAGGTAATAAAAAATTCTACCAGGCCAAGGCAAGGTGAAAACGTTTTTAATAACAGCCAATTGAAACCATTTCTCCCCAGTTAGGTGGAAAAATCTTTTCTATCTGGCCAGATGAAAACTTTTTCTTCGTAACCAATGTGAAAAATTTCTAATTACAGCCAATTGAAAAATGTTCTACCCAGTCAGGTGATTATTTTTTCTATCTGGCCAGATAAAAAATATTATTCGTTACCAATTTGAAAATTTCTTATTACAGCCAAATGAAAAATGTTCTTCCCAGTTAGGTGAAAAGTTTTTTTCTATCTAGTCAGATGAAAAAATTTTTTCGTCACCAAGGTGAAACATTTCTAATTACAGCCAATTGAAAAAAATTCTCCCCAGTTAGGTAAAAAGAATTCCTCCCTGGCCAGATGAAATATTAAATATTCGACTCCAATGGGATTCGAACCCGGGACCTCTACATCCCAAAGCGAGTGCTCTACCAGGTCGCTATTAAGGCTAGCTTGTACGGCAAGCAGTACAAACATCCCTTGTACACATCCCGGCTAGACCAGATAAAAAAAATTCTTCGTAACCAAGATTTTTTTTCCCCAGTTAGGTAAAAAAAAATTCTACCAGGCCAAAGCAAGGTGAAAACGTTTTTAATAACAGCCAATTGAAACCATTTCTCCCCAGTTAGGTGGAAAAATCTTTTCTATCTGGCTAGATGAAAACTTTTTCTTCATAACCAATGTGAAAAATTTCTAATTACAGCCAATTGATAAATGTTCTACCCAGTCAGGTGATTGTTTTTTTCTATCTGGCCAGATGAAAAATATTCTTCGTTACCAATTTGAAAAATTTCTTATTACAGCCAAATGAAAAATGTTCTTCCCAGTTAGGTGAAAAGTTTTTTCTATCTAGTCAGATGAAAAAATTTCTTCGTCACCAAGGTGAAACATTTCTAATTACAGCCAATTGAAAAAAATTCTCCCCAGTTAGGTAAAAAGAATTCCTCCCTGGCCAGATGAAAAATTAAATATTCGACTCCAATGGGATTCGAATCAGGGACCTCTACATCCCAAAGCGAGTGCTCTACCACGTCGCTATTAAGGCAAGCTTGTACGGCAAGCAGTAGAAACATCCCTTGTACATATCCCGGCTACACCAGATAAAAAAATTTCTTCGTAACCAATAATTTTTTTTCCCAGTTAGGTAAAAAAGAATTCTACAAGGCCAAAGCAAGGTGAAAACGTTTTTAATAACAGCCAATTGAAACCATTTCTCCCCAGTTAGATGGAAAAATCTTTTCTATCTGGCCAGATGAAAACTTTTTCTTCGTAACCAATGTGAAAAATTTCTAATTACAGCCAATTGAAAAATGTTCTACCCAGTCAGGTGATTTTTTTTCTATCTGGCCAGATGAAAAATATTATTCGTTACCAATTTGAAAAATTTATTACAGCCAAATGAAAAATGTTCTTCCCAGTTAGGTGAAAAGTTTTTTCTATCTAGTCAGATGAAAAAATTTCTTCGTCACCAAGGTGAATTATTTCTAATTACAGCCAATTGAAAAAACTTCTCCCCGGTTAGGTAAAAAGAATTCCTCCCTGGCCAGATGAAAAATTAAATATTCGACTCCAATGGGATTCGAACCCGGGACCTCTACATCCCAAAAGCGAGTGCTCTACCACGTCGCTATTAAGGCTAGCTTGTACTGCAAGCAGTACAAACATCCCTTGTACACATCCCGGCTACACTAGATAAAAAAAAATTTTCGTAACCAAGATTTTTTTCCCCAGTTACGTAAAAAAATTTCTACCAGGCCAAAGCAAGGTGAAAACGTTTTTAATAACAGCCAATTGAAACCATTTCTCCCCAGTTAGGTGGAAAATTCTTTTCTATCTGGCCAGATGAAAACTTTTTCTTCGTAACCAATGTGAAAAATTTCTAATTACAGGCAATTGAAAAATGTTCTACCCAGTCAGATGAATTTTTTTTCTATCTGGCCAGATGAAAAATATTCTTCGTTACCAATTTGAAAAATTTCTTATTACAGCCAAATGAAAAATGTTCTTCCCAATTAGGTGAAAAGTTTTTTCTATCTAGTCAGATGAAAAAATTTCTTCGTTACCAAGGTGAAACATTTCCAATTACAGCCAATTAAAAAAATTCTCCCCAGATAGGTAAAAAGAATTCCTTCCTGGCAGGATGAAAAATTAAATATTCGACTCCAATGGGATTCGAACCCGGGACCTCTACATCCCAAAGCGAGTGCTCTACCACGTCGCTATTAAGGCTAGCTTGTACGGCAAGCAGTACAAACACCCCTTGTACACATCCCGGCTACACCAAATAAAAAAATTTCTCCGTAACCAAGAATTTTTGTTCCCCAGTTAGATAAAAAAAATTCTACCAGGCCAAAGCAAGGTGAAAACGTTTTTAATAACAGCCAATTGAAACCATTTCTCCCCAGTTAGGTGGAAAAATCTTTTCTATCTGGCCAGATGAAAACTTTTTCTTCGTAACCAATGTGAAAAATTTCTAATTACAGCCAATTGAAAAATGTTCTACCCAGTCAGGTGATTTTTTTTCTATGTGGCCAGATGAAAAATATTCTTCGTTACCAATTTGATTTGATTTGATTTGAATTGGGGTTTTACGTCGCTTTCAACAATCTTGCAGTTATATCGCGACGACTGGAGCACCTAACGATGGATTCCTGGTATTTCTCACACCTGTACTACCACCACATCCCTTTCCTAGCCTCCAGTTGCTATTCCACATAGGTTTACGATTATCTACCCATTGGTGGAAGACAAATGTCGGAAAGGATAAGTGCCGCGGCCGGGGATCGAACCCGTGCGAATATAGACCCCTGGGTTAGAAGTCCGGCGCGCTACCAATTGCGCTATTGCCGCGGCCAGTTACCAATTTGAAAAATTTCTTATTACAGCCAAATGAAAAATGTTCTTCCCAGTTAGGTGAAAAGTTTTTTCTATCTAGTCAGATGAAAACATTTCTTCGTCACCAAGGTGAAACATTTCTACTTACAGCCAATTGAAAAAAATTCTCTTTAGTTAGGTAAAAAGAATTCCTCCCTGGCCAGATGAAAAATTAAATATTCGACTCCAATGGGATTCGAACCAGGGACCTCTACATCCAAAAGCGAGTGCTCTTCCACGTCGCTATTAAGGCTAGCTTGTTCGGCAAGCAGTACAAACACCCCTTGTACACATCCCGGCTACACCAGATAAAAAAATTTTCTTCGTTACCAAGAATTTTTTTTCCCCAGTTAGGTAAAAAAAAATTCTACCAGGCCAAAGCAAGGTGAAAACGTTTTTAATAACAGCCAATTGAAACCATTTCTCCCCAGTTAGGTGGAAAAATCTTTTCTATCTGGCCAGATTAAAAATTTTTTCTTCGTAACCAATGTGAATATTTCCTAATTACAGCCAATTGAAAAATGTTCTACCCAGTGTGGTGATTTTTTTTTCTATCTGGCCAGATGAAAAATATTCTTCGTTACCAATTTGAAAAATTTCTTATTACAGCCAAATGAAAAATGTTCTTCCCAGTTAGGTGAAAAGTTTTTTTCTATCTAGTCAGATGAAAAAATTTCTTCGTCACCAAGGTGTAACATTTCTAATTACAGCCAATTGAAAAAAATTCTCCCCAGTTAGGTAAAAAGAATTCCTTCCTGGCCAGATGAAAAATTAAATATTCGACTCCAATGGGATTCGAACCCGGGACCTCTACATCCCAAAGCGAGTGCTCTACCACGTCGCTTTTAAGACTAGCTTGTACGGCAAACAGTACAAACACCCCTTGTACACATCCCGGCTACACCAGATAAAAAAATTTCTTCGTTACCAAGAATTTTTTTTCCCCAGTAAGGTAAAAAAAAATTCTACCAGGCCAAAGCAAGGTGAAAACGTTTTTAATAACAGCCAATTGAAACCATTTTTCCCCAGTAAGGTGGAAAAATCTTTTCTATCTGGCCAGATGAAAACTTTTTCTTCGTAACCAATGTGAACATTTCCTAATTACAGCAAATTGAAAAATGTTCTACCCAGTCAGGTGTTTTTTTTCTATCTGGCCAGATGAAAAATATTCTTCGTTACCAATTTGAAAAATTTCTTATTACAGCCAAATATAAAATGTTCTTCCCAGTTAGGTGAAAAGTTTTTTCTATCTAGTCAGATGAAAAAATTTCTTCGTCACCAATGTGAAACATTTCTAATTACAGCCAATTGAAAAAAAATCTCCCCAGTTAGGTTAAAAGAATTCCTCCCTGGCCAGATGAAAAATTAAATATTCGACTCCAATGGGATTCGAACCCGGGACCTCTACATCCCAAAGCGAGTGCTCTACCACGTCGCTTTTAAGGCTACCTTGTACGGCAAGCAGTACAAACACCCCTTGTACACATCCCGGCTACACCAGATAAAAAAAATTCTTCGTAACCAAGAATTTTTTTCCCCAGTTACGTAAAAAAAATTTCTACCAGGCCAAAGCAAGGTGAAAACGTTTTTAATAAAAGCCAATTGAAACCATTTCTCCCCAGTTAGGTGGAAAAATCTTTTTTATCTGGCCAGATGAAAACTTTTTCTTCGTAACCAATGTGAAAAATTTCTAATTACAGCCAATTGAAAAATGTTCTACCCAGTCAGGTGATTTTTTTTTCTATCTGGCCAGATGAAAAATATTCTTCGTTACCAATTTGAAAAATTTCTTATTACAGCCAAATGAAAAATGTTCTTCCCAGTTAGGTGAAAAGTTTTTTCTATCTAGTCAGATGAAAAAATTTCTTCGTCACCAAGGTGAAACATTTCTAATTACAGCCAATTGAAAAAAATTCTCCCCAGTTAGGTAAAAAGAATTCCTTCCTGGCCAGATGAAAAATTAAATATTCGACTCCAATGGGATTCGAACCCTAGACCTCTACATCCCAAAGCGAGTGCTCTACCACGTCGCTTTTAAGGCTAGCTTGTACGGCAAACAGTACAAACACCCCTTGTACACATCCCGGCTACACCAGATAAAAAAATTTCTTCGTTACCAAGAATTTTTTTTCTCCAGTTAGGTAAAAAAAAATTCTACCAGGCCAAAGCAAGGTGAAAACGTTTTTAATAACAGCCAATTGAAACCATTTTTCCCCAGTTAGGTGGAAAAATCTTTTCTATCTGGCCAGATGAAAACTTTTTCTTCGTAACCAATGTGAAAATTTCCTAATTACAGCCAATTGAAAAATGTTCTACCCAGTCAGGTGTTTTTTTTTTCTATCTGGCCAGATGAAAAATATTCTTCGTTACCAATTTGAAAAATTTCTTATTACAGCCAAATGAAAAATGTTCTTCCCAGTTAGGTGAAAAGTTTTTTCTATCTAGTCAGATGAAAAAATTTCTTCGTCACCAATGTGAAACATTTCTAATTACAGCCAATTGAAAAAAATCTCCCCAGTTAAGTTAAAAGAATTCCTCCCTGGCCAGATGAAAAATTAAATATTCGACTCCAATGGGATTCGAACCCGGGACCTCTACATCCCAAAGCGAGTGCTCTACCACGTCGCTTTTAAGGCTACCTTGTACGGCAAGCAGTACAAACACCCCTTGTACACATCCCGGCTACACCAGATAAAAAAAATTCTTCGTAACCAAGAATTTTTTTTCCCCAGTTACGTAAAAAAATTTTCTACCAGGCCAAAGCAAGGTGAAAACGTTTTTAATAAAAGCCAATTGAAACCATTTCTCCCCAGTTAGGTGGAAAAATCTTTTTTATCTGGCCAGATGAAAACTTTTTCTTCGTAACCAATGTGAAAAATTTCTAATTACAGCCAATTGAAAAATGTTCTACCCAGTCAGGTGATTTTTTTTTCTATCTGGCCAGATGAAAAATATTCTTCGTTACCAATTTGAAAAATTTCTTATTACAGCAAAATGAAAAATGTTCTTCCCAGTTAGGTGAAAAGTTTTTTCTATCTAGTCAGATGAAAAAATTTCTTCGTCACCAAGGTGAAATATTTCTAATTACAGCCAATTGAAAAAAAATTCTCCCCGGTTAGGTAAAAAGAATTCCTCCCTGGCCAGATGAAAAATTAAATATTCGACTCCAATGGGATTCGAACCCGGGACCTCTACATCCCAAAGCGAGTGCTCTACCACGTCGCTATTAAGGCTAGCTTGTACAGCAAGCAGAAAAAACACCCCTTGTATACATCCCGGCTACACCAGATAAAAAAAAAATCTTCGTAACCAAGAATTTTTTGTCCCCAGTTAGGTAATAAAAAATTTCTACCAGGCCAAAGCAAGGTGAAAACGTTTTAAATAACAGCCAATTGAAACCATTTCTCCCCAGTTAGGTGGAAAAATCTTTTCTACCTGGCCAGATGAAAACTTTTTCTTCGTAACCAATGTGAAAAATTTCTAATTACAGCCAATTGAAAAATGTTCTACCCAGTCAGGTGATTTTTTTTCTATCTGGCCAGATGAAAAATATTCTTCGTTACCAATTTGAAAAATTTCTTACTACAGCCAAATGAAAAATGTTCTTCCCAGTTAGGTGAAAAGTTTTTTCTATCTAGTCAGATGAAAAAATTTCTTCGTCACCAAGGTGAAACATTTCTAATTACAGCCAATTGAAAAAAATCGCCCCAGTTAGGTAAAGAGAACTCCTCCTTGGCCAGATGAAAAATTAAATATTCGACTCCAATGGGATTCGAACCCGAGACCTCTACATCCCAAAGCGAATGCTCTACCACGTCGCTATTAAGGCTAGCTTGTACGGCAAGCTATGTCGCGCGAACGGGGTCAAAAGTCAGAATACCGCTATACCTACAAAATAATGGAGGTATACCCATAAAAATGAGGGTATACTTACATATTTTTATCGGTATACCGATAAATATGGAGGTACACCTACAAATTGTGGGTAAACCGCCATAATAATACCGGTATATCTACAATATTTAGCGGTACACCGGTATTATTATGGGTTTACCTATAATAATGAGGGTATACCTATAATTTTTCCGTCAACCAATCAGAGAAGGCGTGTTATCCAGCATTTTCTATCACAGTCACGGGCATTTTTTGTAAGTATTTCGGAAAGAAAAATGTCATATTTATCAAAGAATAGTGTAAATGTTTTATAATTGAGTTAGTTGAATATAATAAAATAATAATTGAGTATTTTTCTTACCCTTTTCACATGTTTTTATTTCATAAGTGTTTCCGTGACGTCACACGCACTTGTTAGGTTATCCGATTTTTAACTTTATAAATAGACGACTTTTTCGACATTTTTTAGTGTTAATAAACTGAATGAATTTATTTGAAAGCAAACAATATGAAAATATGAGTAAACAGCAATTTAAGAAAGATCCATTATGTAAAGAATGGCTATGAATAACATCAAGTATCCGATTTTTTTTAAATGAGCCATTTATCCACTTATTTCACATCTCTTTAAATCAACAATCATTATGAAATTAACTGAACATATGTATTTTATCCTTAAGGGGAATATGTGTGAAACAAAGAAATTAGCATTGATTGGACAATAACAGTCTGACCAATTTCCTGTGTATACCTGTCATCGAGTTTTATGACACCTCGATAATTAGATAGCTAATCTTAAACATTACTGTAGAAAGGAAAAAAATATTTAATATCAACAGGCCTGTTAGATAACTCAATAGACCATAGATTGATTCAGAATGATTGATCGATAGATAAATCTCTTTATTAAACGGTGTTTAAAGAATACTACAACAAATTGTTTTAGATTAGAGCGAAATTCCACGCAGTAAAAAATGCCAGAAATAGATATGCCAAATGAGAAAATGTCAGATATATGTGTGCAATAGAATGAAGGTAAAAATGCCAGAGGTAAAAATGCCATAGGTTAAAATGTCAGAGGTAATAATACCATAGGAAATAATGCCATGGGTAAAATGGTAAAAATGTCATAGGTAATAATGCCATAGGTAAAAATGCCAGAATATATGAAAACTATATAATGATATAATAACATTTGGAATATTTTTATTTATTCTATGAAAACCTTATTAATTTCTTCAGTTGTCATAAAGACTTTTTTTGAAAAGATAAAATGAATATTTTTATCTATGTAATAGTATAATTGTAAAGAAAAATATATGATAATATTTGTCAAATGGAAATAATATAAGTTATTTTACATGATCTCAATATGTATCAAATTTCATTTGAATTTCCACTTTAAATATACAACTAATTAAATTTAGTATAAATTTGGAATAAGATTTTGGGAATTTTTAAAAAAATGTGTAAGGTTTACCAAAATATATATTATACATATGAATAAATGAATATATAGGCATAATTCATTTCTGCTATTTCTTATAATTTATTTATCTATTTTCAGGTTAATGATCATATATACACAAACTTTGTCATTCATTTACGAGCCACTAATTTGTCTACCCTTTTGCTTAATTCATTATCACAGCCTTGAAAAAAATAAAAGAAGAAATTTAACAGTTCATTAAAAGGTTATTGAAACATTTCCTTTTGTGCATGAAAATAAAATCATATTTCTATTTACTTAAGTCTAAAAATAAAAGATATAATATACCTCTGGCATTTTTACTTATGGCATTATTACCTATGACATTTTTACCATTTTAGCTATGGCATTATTACCTATGGCATTTTTACCTCTGACATTTTTACCTATGGCATTTTTACCTCTGGCATTTTTACCGCACACCGTGCAATATCATGTTTCACTAGATCGATAATCAAAATGCCATTTATGTAATTCAATTTAATTATGTCCCTTGCATTTTTTATTTCCTTGAACATTGGTTTTATTCCCCGACGAGAACAACTTTTAGTACGCAGTAATTGTCTATATGCCCGTTAAGCTATGACTCCATGCAACTGCATATCTTTAGTTAAATCATTTTATTTGATGATTAAATATCATCAAGTGATAAGATTTGAAAAGAATATTTCTTTGAATTCATTGAGGTATGGAGAGATTTTTTTTTAATTTATTGGGGTATTGCACCAAAACTACTATCACTTTCGCATGAATCCGTTTCGCGAGATAATACAATATGATTTTGTTTTTAGTTTCATACCCCAATATTTCATACCCCGATAAATTAAAAAAAACATGTTTTTTTTATGTTAGATACATGCCCCTATTGGGTTTGTTTAGTTTGATAATTATTACGGAAAGATAGAGTATTCGCTATGTTAATAAAAAGGGAAATGGAATAAGTCTAAAATCAATACCATAATAGGAAAAATAAATAAATAAAATTATCGCAAAAAGGATAAATCAATTAGTAAAAGGGGAAATTCAAAAGCAATCCATATTGAAACATACATCAAATATTTGGCTAAAAGTTAAGTGTATAAATTCTAATAGAAACTGTCTCCTTTTCTCACAAACTTTTGTATATGTCATAATAACTGAATCTCGAAAGTGAACTTCTCATGTGGACAATGAGTAAATTAAGAAAAAAATGATTATGAAAATAAAATGTCATATATATTTTTATTTCTCTCATAATAATTATTTTGCCAAAAGTTATATTGAAAAATAAAGTGGCCATATCTTTCGTGGCCAAAACGTCATGACCAAAGCGCCCTAGCCAAAAAAGTCCCAGGAAAAACGTCCATGGACAAAACGCAGGTATAATGATTCATTGAACCATGAAATACATTGTCTTATATGATATGTACCAGTCTCTTTTTATTATAATTATTATCTTTTTTTTTTGGCTTCTAAGAAACGCATGTAAATCTAGCACACACTCATTATAAAATGAAATTACGGAGAATTTTTTGTTTGAAATATTTCGAAAATGTATCAAAATTTCCCTTCATTGTATAATGCCGGATTCATCGTTTATACAAATGAAAAATATTGAAAATGAATAGGTGCATTGATAAATATTAAGAAAAGGTTTGTTTATTAATTCATATAATATAAGGCACGAGTTAAACTGGCTGTCTGCAACACATTTGAATTCTCAAATATGGCGTTGAAGATAGGACAACATGTAATTCTAGCGTTGTATACGTGTACATATAATTAACATTTTTTCTGAACCCGATTAAATTTCCCATGTGTGAGAATAAAGAATATACAAACTAACTTCCTATATCGGTGTAAAATCAGGTGAAAAGCCAGAATGTCACAATAAAGAAACTGTCAATCAAAAAATACGGACAGACAGACGGACATACGGACTGATAAATAAATGGAACAAAACACCCAAATTTAAGTAGGAAAACCCACTAGATGTCGTGCAGTTGTTAACACCACCGTTCCCCCACAAAACCTTTCGCCTAGTTTACATTTGCCACGGTCGCCGTACGATATCGCAGCCTGCGATTTCTTTTATGATATTTTTGACATCGTAAGATTTTATTTTCTAAGACATATGTGTTTACAAAACCGCGCGGTTTCCGCACGAATTTTCATAAAACTATTACAAGAATTATTTAGGTGCCAATATAGCGATCTCAAGGTAATCGTGCGATCATCGCACGGACTCCATGCGATTTGTCAATTATTTACACTGTAAATCACGCGGTCGCCGTACGATCATTGTACGGTACCCGCGCAGGGATCGTACAATGACCCGTTAAAGACTTATAGGCAAAACATCGCACGGTGGCCGTGTGATTTTCGTGCGGCGATCGTGCGATGCCTCTACGGCGTGTCTATAGGCTACGGTCTCCGCGCGGTCTTGCAATTTAAAAAATAAAAACTTGTATAACTATTTTTTATACAAAATTGCAAGTGTCCATGGCATCCGTAAAACCGCGCGATGATCGCACGTACGGGCTCCGAAAGCCAAATATAAACTAAATTTATTTCCCATCTCTACAGTAGTTAGAGGTACTCAGTCCTGTATGTTACACAAAGAAGAGTTCTTGCACACCTTGTTCTTATTCAAAACTTAGTATTCGTGGATTTTCGGACTCGAACCCTCGTTCTTTACTTTGCCAACTAAGAAGTGATCATGACCTATTTACAAGATTAATGCACAAAAGACTATTAAGATCTTGCGTGTTAGATAAATGGGTACATCATACATTTACTGAGCAAGTCCGAGGACTAACAACTAAACATTATTTTATTGAAACTTTAATGCCCTAAATCAGAGATAAGCGTGGGATACGAAAGCACTCACTAACTAAACCAAACGGTTTACGTTTTCGGAAGGTGGACGGTGTGTTCTATCTGGGGCGCTCGTGTTTTCCTGCGAGCGATCTGGCGAGTTGACAATCTGAGCAAACTAAGTTGGCTGGGATGAATTAAATCCTGTCGATTATAAGAAAAATGTGGAGCCTTTTCTCTAAATCTGATTACAAACCATCTCGAAAATTAGCTCTTGGTCCAGACATTTTTGCTGACTAGCTACTTATCATATTCGGAAAACGAGGGCCTTCAATATCTTAAACGCAGAATTATCTTGCCCACTTACCGTATGGAATTGAATGAGTGGAAGGATCGAGTTTTCAATGTAATTAAAGGGGGGGAGAGGTTAATACAAAACCGCTAATATCGGCAATCTTTACAAAATTATTATTTTTTTAGGACAAAAACTTACGAACTTGTCTGTGTATCTTAACTGGACCATTCAGCTTTAAAATCAACACCATCCCAAAAAAATCGTGGAATGACTTGATCGATTTGAATGTAATTTGATCGTTTTGAATGAGTCGAAGTGTGTTTGAATGATTTGGGAGCGTTTTCGAGTGATTGGAAAGAGTCTTTGGAATGTGTGAATCGCCACTAAATGAGGATTGAGTGCCAATTTCACGATGTTATTAACTGTAACTAACTAACATCTAACATGCCTAACTAGTACTTTTTTATTGTTGCTATACCCTGTAGTCAAGGAGTGGGCGGGGTTACACTAACTGACAGACTGTCTGTCTGTACATGTACACACATGTATCGATCATTTCTTTTGTTTGCCGTAAAATGTTCCTGCGTTTTGTGATATGTTAAAGTTTTAATACAGTCCCTTTCCCTTCTTTATATACTCAAACGCGAAAGAAACTAGGCATTGTGTTTAGGGTCTTTTTGCAGGCATGTATTATTTATCTAATATGACCTGACACTCATTAACTTCCGTCAGTGTTCGAGTATTTCCACAGCGTAAAATATCGTTTAAAATACCGTTGTATTCATATTATATTACATAGACGAAAGAGGTCGCTGTAGAACATTGGTTACAGACGCCTTCCCGAAATGCAATAAGATGTCGGTTCGAGTTCAATACCAGACATGGATACATGTTGTTTGATTGTTTGCACCGACCAAAACCTGTATTGGTTTTATTCCTCAATGAAAACAACATTTAGTATTAAGTAAGCTTGCACGAAAAAGTGGTTCCGATAGAAATTTCATTTGCTTCATGATATTGAATTATAAGATATGAAAAGAATCAAGTATTTGGCATTAATAACCTAATCACACTTAAACAAGAATAAGATTAACCCATTTAAACCAAGTATAGGTTTTTAATCTCATACCGTTATAAATTGAAACAAGAGGACCATGATGGTCCTATATTGCTCACCTTAATATCTTTGTCAAAATTATTAATAATAATAATCAAATTTTCCACCATAAGTCGCAATTGTACCTATATGACTTGTGGAGTAGTAATGGACGATACCCTAGGGACGGGTCCCCAGGGTATCGTCCAGATTTTGGGCAGGCTATTTGTGCATTTGGACTTAGTCTTTTTCACAGAAATGCGAACTTAGGCTTGTGGGGCATATGAGTGTGGACTTAGTATTTTGTACGAAACATGTGAACTTAGGTTTGTGGGTAATATGCGTGTGGACTTAGTCTTTTTAGGAGAAATGTGGGTTGGTTTGTGAGTAATGTGCATGTGGACTTAGTCCTTATCTTACCGTCCAAAGACGGACAGATAGGGACTTGTTATAGGGATTTTGTCTTTGAAATAAGTGGTTGAATGTATTGTGAAAGTGAGGAATGCAAAAGGACTTTGACAATTTGCGAAAGAAAATGAATTCTTTCTTGGTGTTGGGTGGTCCTGAAAAGGACCGTTTTTGTTGGTTGATAGTTCTGCTATTCATCTCAGCACTTCTTTTTGGTCTTTGGTTTCTTGAAGTTATCGATGTTTTTGCCGTAGGCACCCATCCCTGACATTGTAGGAATTTTGTATCCCCTCTCTTTTTCTGAACAATGTCTTTTACTTGGACGAACATTTTCCGTTGATGATGATGATCTCTTGGTGGATGAAGTGTGTGACGATTGCTTCTTTTTCATCACAGTCATAATACTATCTACGAGTTTGTGAAAGTTCGTTTGTTCAAAGTCAAATTCAACTGGAATCTTCAGCGGTGTTGGTTTGAATGTGACTGGAGATGATGATTGTTGACACAATTTTTGAACATTTTGGTTAAGAATCTGTATTCTCTCCGTCAGTGTCTTGAAATCCAAAAAAGATTTGTTGAAGGTATTCAGCTCCGCAATAATTTTTATCATGATAGCTTCTTGTCGCGAATTCATGGTTTTCAATTCAGCGAGGATGTTTTGAAGAACAACATCATTTGTACTCACTGGTTGGAAATTCTGTTGAATTGTTGATGAATTCTCCTGAGGTCCAAGTATCTGGCAACTCTGCGATCCAAATGTTGAATCCATGGCTGATGCTAGCAAATCATCGTGTGTGATATTTGTCTGAGACATGATTTCTTGCAAATTGAAATATGAATTCATTTTTGCGTGTGTTCGCTTCGGAGGTTGACGAACGACTGATGAAGTTTTATACTGTTAGCCTACAGTGTAGGGCGCGCGGACCTTGGCGAAAGCACCTTTACTTTGACAAGTAAAATGGACGTCGAGATGGGAATTTGTGTTTTCTCAGTGTTGATTTTTCTCAAATTTCTTCTTCATGACGAAGAAAATGTAAATATTTTCTATCTCAAACGTTTTGTCAACCTATTCTTTTATCATTTCCATTAAGTTCTTCGCATAGTTATTAAACGTGAGGAATAAATTCGCAAAAACTTTTGAAATTGACGGTGAATTTCTGCTGTAGATCCAATGTTTTTTCCTTTGTTTTCTACTTGAAACTGATTTTATTTTTATTTTGATGACTGGTAATGTTAGCTGAGATGTATTACTTGTCATTTTTATCATTTTCGATTGAAAAGAGTTGAAATCTTATCATTATTCACTCTTAACGCGACTTTTTGAAACACGCCGATTTAAAACCGGTTCGCTATCGCTTTAAAATGTAAAGCTCCGATATGAAACGGGTATCGGTGTACATGTCAGATAAAAATCGATATTTAATGTAGATGGGGGATTAAACTCGCAAGTGAAGCATTGTTTTACTTGACTTAGCGTATGGTTGAATTTATTTGAAAATGCGATATTGGGTCTATGAAATCTTGTAACTACATTCTGAATACTTTATACGGGTTATGTTCGGTGTATTTTAAATGTGACAATTTGAGAAATGGATGCATTCTTGCAATATGGTTGGCCCTGAAAAGGGCCGTTTATTCTAGAGGAAAGAGATTCTAACCCCAGTATTCTTCCTCCCTGTAAATACCGGGAATGTTCGGATGAACTCTTTCTCTCCTTGGCTGGCCGATGGGTTCCAAGAACTCGTTCACTACCCAGTCATCTGCCATCTTTGGTGTCCAAATCCCGGCCTCCCATCTTGCTTTGTACCGGATTTGCTCAAGAAGCAAAACCTGCGATGGTGGCGGGTGCCTAATGTAGATCACGGCAAATGATCGGATGTTTTCAGAGTCCATGTTTCAGTTTCAGAGAATGAATTTCTTATGGAACTGACGTCTTTTTATAGCCTAAAGAGAGCGCGTACCCGGGAGGAAGCACTTGAATTCTCTCAAAGTCATTTGAAGGTTATTATGTTCGTTTTTCTATATAGGTCAGTGGGTCAGTAGGTTAGTAGGTCATCTCAAACAGTATCTAAATGCAGTTTTCCATACATTTTTTCATCTTGTAAGATGAATTCTGTATTTGATTTCTTTCGACGAATCTTTAAGAAAATGAAGAAAGAGAAAGTCGATGATGAACTGAAGCAAAGAAACCAGGCTTTGTATGAATTTATGTTGCGGCGTGGATATAATTTCTACACGAAGAAGAAGTTAGTGAAGATGGGAAATTTATATCCTGATCTTTCAACCTTCAAACCACCAACTGAACATTCCGGGTGGAAAGAGAAAATGTTACAGTTGTATCCAACCATGCCTTCCTTTCATGTGAAAGATAGGAAAATGTACCCTGATCTTTTGGAATTCATGCCACCTACTGAATGTAGTGAATGAAAAAAGGGGATGGTACAATTATATCAAAGTTTAACTTCTTTTCATTGAAATGATGTTGAACTTGGAGAAATCAAAAGGTCCTTTTAAGGACCATCCAATTGTCTTGAAAGTTTTTAACTTTTCTGCAAATTGGGGTGGATGGTGAAAAATAAAAAGGAGACAATGTTTTTTTTTTAATTTATTCAAATACAAAACAAATGAAACATGAATGAAACATGAAATGTTAATATGACAAACAATCATTATTTAATTCAAGAACAAAAATGTCTATATACATTTGAATGTCTCTTCTATAGAATGCCTTTAAAATGTCTATTTGTTTAAGTTCCTTAGTTTTGCTTCCTCTTCTTCTTTGGGATGCCAGATTCAGTCTTTGTCTTTCTCTTTCTTGACTTCTTTGTTTCGTCAATCACAAGTGTAGGACAAATGTCTTTCTCCGGGTGATCTCTGGTCTTACAGAAGAAACAGTTTTGATTCTCCCCATTCATGATGATAGTGTCCGATTTGATATCTTTTAGGTTTGATATCTCTTCACTACCCACTTTTTCCTGAGAACAGATTTTCTCAGTCTGACTCTCTGTTTCGTTTTTCACATTGTCAATTGTCTGACCGTCATTTTTCTGGATGTCATTTACTTCATGGTTATTAATGTCCTGTTGAACATGATCAGTTTGAGTTTCCACTGGACATTTGTTTTTTAGTGTATTTGTTGGTCCGAACTTTTGCACAGTGTTTTTTCTATCAACCCTTAAACAGTATCTGTTGTGTTCATTACAGTGTGATAGGAATGCGCCAACGTATTCCATATTGTCTAGATCTGGTGTTCGATCGTTTCTTCTTGAGATCATGATGTCGTGGGTTATTGGATTCACATATACGAAAGCATAGTAAGACTCCTTCCTCGTCTTCTCAGGACAATCTTTCGCAAAGTGACTCTTTTCGTGACAGATGAAACAAAATTCAGGTCTTTTCATCCCCGGAGCATATATCTCATCTATGGTAAGTGTATCAAATACATTCTGTTTTGTAATCCGATATTCATCATTGCTGAACTGGTAAGACATGAACATACCAACGTATGGTCCAATATGTTGGATTTGGTAGTCTGCTGGTATGTTGGTTATTTCGTATTCATGGGTGTAGGGGTTAACATACACCTGCATACGTTTTCTGTTCTTTATCTTTTTCACAACTTCTGACACAATGTCATAACAATTCATGTTCTTAGCTAATTCAGACATGTCTTCTCTATACAAAGATTTGTGAGTGAATGGTGAAATAACATGAAAGCTACGTGGTATTTATACAGTTATGAACTGGTGAGTCATGAATACCCTATAAAAGCTGTGATTTGTTTCATTTCGATATCAGTTCTTTGTGAACACCCGAAAGAGAAATCATGTCAAAACGAAAAAGGGAAGATGATAATGATGAATGGATTCCACTTCATAGACGTAAGTGGAAAAGAATTAAACTTTTGGACTACAGTGACTCAGAGTCTAATGAGTCAAACAAAGCAAGTGAGTCGGAAAAAGATGTTCCGATACAAGATGATACTGATTCATCTGATGATGAATTTTGGATACCAAAAAAGAAAAAGGTGAAACCTATTGAATCGGATGATGAAGAAGAAGAAAAATCGCCTGGATCTATGAGAGAAAAATACAAGCTGTCCAAAGTAACAAATAAGAAGTCCAGGTTATTTAGAACTGACTCACATGTTGTGTCAGTGACATTTAAAGAATGTGATGAAATTTCACCTCAACAACTTGGAACTTTGATGATATTACAACCCAACTGAGCGAGACACTTGATACTGAACCAGATGACAAAATCAGAGTTACCATCAACCACCCCGCTTTAGATATGGGGATACATATACCTTTCATGGATTTTCGTGATTTAAATGGTGAAATATTCTTAAGTGAGATTGAAAAAGTCATGCAGTCAAATACTGGATTCAAGGTAGATGATGGTGAAATGAAATTAGATGTTACACACACACGATTACCAAGTGGCGGAGAAAAAAGAAAGGTAGTTGAACTTGATACGAAAGTATTTGCAAAGAAGAAACAATAAATTGTTGAAATTAAAAATGCAGAAGACAGTATGTGTTTTGCAAGGGCAGTTGTCGTTGGAATACACCATGTAAACCGAGATGATAGTGATGAATGGAAAAGAAAATGGGACCTTATTAAACGTTCAAACAAGACGTTGCAGAAAAATGAAGCTGAACGTTTACTGATGGAAGAAGGAATTTCTCCTAACAAACCATGTGGAGTTGATGAGTACAAGCTGGTCCAGACCTATTTGTACGAGCAGAACTATGTGATCAAAGTCCATCAACAACATTCTAAAGTGGAAATGACATTTCAACATCCAGTAGTGTGCCAGGATAGCAAAGTGATACATTTGTATTACCATCAAGGACATTATGACTTTATCACAAGTATGACAGGGTTTCTATCCTGTGGCTATGATTGTGAATATTGTGATGTTGGATATGATCATAGAGAGTCGCATTACTGTGAGTACATTTGTTCAGCTTGTTTCACATCCCCACGTTGTGATATTTACAACATAGAATTTTACTGTCATGGTTGCAAAAGAAAGTTTTTTGGTCAAGAATGCTTTGATAATCATAGAAGAATTGAAGGTAAAAAGAAAAAATCCATATGTAATCTGGTAAAACTTTGCAGTAAATGCAAGCAACAATACAATGTTAGAACAAATAATCTTGTTTGCAAAGGTATGAAAAGGTGTCGTTACTGCAAAAAGGTTACTAATTCTGATCATCGTTGTCATATTCAGCCTTACGAAAGTAAGATACAGAAAGGCGACAATGGTGATAGAGAATTTAAAAAAGAAAAAAAGTCTTGCAAGGATGATCAAAGTGATGATGATGTGGATGATCAAAGTGATGATGATGTGGATGATGATGATGTAGGTGATATAAAGAATAAACCATTGTTTATTTTCTATGATTTTGAATGCAAGCAAGATACTGGTCTACATATTCCAAACTATTGCATAGCACAGAGAGCTTGTGATGAATGCATAGATAAGTCACTTGATTATCACTGTTCAACATGCAGTGAGTTTGCCGAAGGAAGGGAGGTTATATTTCAAGGTG
Organism: Fragum whitleyi; assembly: GCA_948146395.1. NCBI lineage: Eukaryota > Metazoa > Mollusca > Bivalvia > Cardiida > Cardiidae > Fragum > Fragum whitleyi. Next base: position 9,418,361 of record OX411550.1, read on the forward strand.
ATAGCACTCTCACTGATTTTTGTAAATGGCTTTTCTCTAAGCAGCACAAGGGTATGACTGCTATAGCTCACAATGCAAAAGGATACGATGGCCAATTTATCTTGAATGAAATAATAAGAATTGGGAATCAACCCCCATCTTTGATCATGAATGGTAACAGTATCATGAAATTGGAGTTGAATGGAGTTCGTTTGATCGACTCCTATAACTTCATGAACTTTCGTCTTGGTAAATTCCCTGATACGTTTGGTCTGGAAGAAATGAAAAAGGGGTTCTTTCCTCATCTTGCCAACACTGATCAGTTTTTGGACTATGATGGTCCATATCTTGATACCTCCTATTACATGTGTGACTCTATGTCCCCAGAATTAAGAAAAGAGTTCATGAAATGGTATAATGAAAAGGTTACAAACAAAGAAACTTTCAATTTTCAAAAAGAAATGGAGTCTTACTGTCGTTCAGATGTTGATATCCTCAGAAGGGGGTGTGGTCATTTCAGGAAAGTGTTTATTGAGTACGGAGGTATTGATCCATTACTGGAAGCTATAACAATAGCTGATGCATGTAACAAGGTCTGGAGAAGTAGATATTTGCCTAAAGGTCAAATTGCAATTATTTTAAGTAAGGATTCCTCCAGGCGTCGTTTCTCTATGAAAGCCATTCGTTGGCTCCAAAGTATTGCAAATGAAAAGGGCATCTTTATCCAGCATGCCCGGAATTTGGGAGAATTTGAGATCAAGTCTTTATCTGTTGATGGATTTCATGCAGAAACCAACACAGTGTACGAATTTCTTGGTGATCTATGGCACGGTTGTCCAGTCTGCTACCCAAACCGTTTACAAACCAACCCAATTATAGTTTTACAATGCAAACTTTGTAAAACGATACAATGGCCCGTCTACAATATCTAAAGAGGTTAGGCTATAAAGTTGAATACATTTGGGAACATGAGTTTGATGCAAGAGTAAAAAAAGACAAAGATTATCGTGAAGTAATCAATGGTTTATTCCCATACTCTGACCCAATAGATCCAAGGGACGGACTGTATGGCGGGCGTTGTAATGCAGTCAAGATTGCTCATGAGATAGACGAATCAAGTGAAAAAGAAATTAAGTACATTGACATTTGCTCTTTGTATCCTTATGTATGCAAGTATAAATCCTACCCTGTTGGACACTCAAAAGTCCTGACAAGCGAAAGCATTGACATTCAAAACATTAGGCAGTATGAAGGTCTTGTCAAATGTAAGGTGTTGCCACCTGATGATTTGCTTCACCCTATTTTACCCGTACATTGTAATAACAAAATGATGTTTCCACTATGTAGAACATGTGCGGAAGAAACTTCACAGACTTGCTCTCACAATGAAAACGAGAGAGTGTTGATAGGAACATGGATCACCGTTGAATTGTTCAAGGCTTTGGACTGTGGCTACAGATTACTTCATGTCTTTAAAGTTTGGCACTTTGAATCTCTCTCCAATAATTTCTTTAGGGGGTATGTTGACAACTTTTTGAAAATCAAACAAGAAGCCAGTGGTTATCCTGAATGGTGTAAAACCCAAGCTTACAAAGGTACATTTATTCGGGAATATGAATCAGATGAAGGAATCAGTCTGGATCCTACAATGATTAAAAAGAACAAAGGAAGAAGGGCATTTGCAAAGATAATGTTAAATTGTCTATGGGGAAAACTTGCCCAAAGAGAGGTATTGACCCTATCAGAATATATATCAAAACCATCAAAATACTTTGAACTGGTCAACAACCCTAACTACATTATTAAACATGTAGAAATATTCAATGAAGAATGTCCATTCATTCTGGTCAACTATGAATCAAAGCTGGATCATGTTGAGACCCATGGAACAGCCAATGTCATTGTCGGATCATATGTTACGGCCTATGCTAGACTTGAATTATATAGCATCCTAGAAAAACTGAATGATAGAGTGTTGTACTTTGACACTGATAGTTGCATGTACATTCATGACCCACAGTTATGGAATCCACCTATTATCAATAGTAGATTGGGGAAATGGACCGATGAAGAACCCAACTCAAAAATTGTTAAGTTCAGAGGGTTGGGTCCAAAAAACTATGCATATCAATTGGTTATCAAAGATGGTGATATTGAAAGTAAATGTAAAGTCAAGGGTATAACCTTGGACTACAAAACTTGCAAGTTGGTCAATTTTGATGCATTCACAAAATGTATGCAGGATCGAAGTACTGAAATTAAGATAACCTATGACTGCAGAATCAGGAGACATAGAGATAGAAAAAACACTAGTGAAGCACAAACAAAAACATTTAGATCAGTATATACAAAGAGAGTAATGGTCAATGATATAGATACTGTCCCGTTTGGACATGAAAGTATTAGGATATAAAAACAATAAAAACATTTAGAGGGATATCATTTCTTGTGAACAAGCTGAACACTGTACATTAAGATATTGATTTTGTCTCTTAGAAAACAATGTTTGTTTTAGTTCATTTGGTATTGTACTTAACACATGATTTTGTAAGACAAAAACTGATTAGGAATGAACTAGAAAAAGAGATTTCACGATTATTACATCTTATAGACAATTCTATCAATGAGAAAAAATGATTAAAGAATTGTAAGATGATAACATTTCTGGCATCTATTATTTACTATTTATCTACGGTAAATTTCAAAATGTTGCCTTATCAACTTCCACTGCCAATTGAGTTACGTGAAAAGATCTACAAGATATTCATCGGATATCATACAATGGATAAAGATATACAAGAAAGAATGAAGGTTGTTTGTATATCAATGTGGATTCGAAAGATGAAAAATGGAATCACGAGGGGACAGCCTGCAATAGAATTGTTTAAAATGAGGAAATATATACAGGAGATGATAAACGATACACAGTTCGACGATAGTGAAATAAAAGTGTTGACGAGTACCTTACTTAATAACTTCTACTTTTGGAGAGATAGAGATACATATCAGTGGACATTTAAAACACCAATGTTGAATGGGAGAACATGTAGTGAATTCATTGAGAAACTTAAAAGAAAAGCTAAGCAATTTAACTTTTACATGATGTATAAAAAGACATGGATTGATCATGTGAATTATCGAACTACTCCAACTACTGTTGAAGAAGTAGAAGCAATAGAGGGGTTCATCATATTTGACAGAGATGTTAGCAAAGAAATAGTGTCCTCCACAGTTTCATCCTGTAGAGTGCTTCCTGTCAATGAAGTGGATTACAAACCGGATAGTAATACATTCTTCTTTCCATATGAATAAGGAAATCGTGAAGTAGGAAAGACAAGTATTATAGTATCCGAATCAATATTGAATCATTATTGGACATGGATAAGTGGACTAAAAGGTGGATTTAATCATGACTAACGAACTGTTAAGAACTTGTTGATGATTTTGTTTTTAAAAAAAAACTGTAAGTTGTGAATTTTCAAAAAAACTTTTTTGAAAATATTTTGAAAAAAATAGTTTTGAAAATATTTTGAAAAAAATATTTTTGAAAATATTTTTTCAAAAATATCTTTTAAAAATATTTTAAAAAAAGTTTTTTGAAAATAAAAAATGAAATTGTAAATATGTTATTGTAAAAAATGTTGTAAAAAGAATGTTTTATGATGTTTCAAAAATGTTAAAGAATAAACGTTATAAAATGGATATATCTTTGTCATTTTATTTCTAACCATTGAATGGTAAGGACGTAAGAAATGGATGTAGATATTCTCTCCCTCTTGTTTAACCATCCTTGTAATATTTTCATTTCTGGTCCAAGTGGATGTTGTAAAACAGAACTCGTTCACAAACTGATTGATTATCGTGAAGACTTATTTGACATTGCACCAAAAAGAATTACTTGGTGTTATAAAGAATGGCAAAATGCATACAGTATCATGAAAGAAAAATTTGATTTCATTACTTTCATTGACGGAATACCTGAAGATGAAAATGAAATTGTAAGTGATACATCTATACCACATTTGGTAATATTTGATGATATGTTAGGTGAAAAAGATGAAGAGAAAATTAAATTATGGTTTACTAGAAAAGGTCATCATCGTAATGCAAGTATCATCTATATAACACAAAACATGTTTTCACAGTCAAAATCAAGTAGAACCATTAGTTTGAATTCAAGATACTTGATACTTTTTCGCAATGAACGTGATAATAACCAAATAAAGACTCTAGCAAATCAAATGTAAGCCCCACACTTGATTCCTGCGTATAATGATGCAACATCCTTGCCTCATGGTTATTTGGTCATTGATTTTCATTCTCGAACTCAAAAAGTATTGAGATTAAGAACTGATATACTTCATAGATGGTATACAAAGAATGAAGATCAAGGTCCAATTATTTATTCACCTGTATAAATGGGTGAACTTGTGATCATTCAAGTCCAGTCTTTCGATCTATGTCATCGAGTGAACATGGCCTTACCGAGATCATCTACATCAGTGATTCATGCTTTACAGAACTTAAGTCGACAGACAAACAAATATGAAAGAGAAGCGTTATTGAATGCTGGTTTAAAGGAAATATTGAAATGGTTTTCTTTGGCAGCACAAAATATCATTGAAAATAGAATCAAGCTACCAAAGCAAACTGTTACATATATGAATAAACATAGAGATGATGTAGCTAAGCATGCAGATCCAAACATTAATGAACAAGTAAAATGTAAAATCATATTGAAACCAGGGGGTGGTGGTTTTCTTGGTGGTGTAATAATTAGAAGTCTCCTTAGATGGGATGGAGAAAGAACTGCAAGAAAATTTGGTCATGATAAAAAATCTGTTAAAAGAAAATCTCCTAAGAAAAATTCTGTTAAAAGAAAATCTCCAAAGAAAAAAGTTGTAAAAAGAAAATCTCCTAAGAAAAAATCTGTGAAAAGAAAATCTCCAAAGAAAAAAGTTGTGAAAAGAAAAAAGAAAAATTCTCCAAAGAAATCAAAAAACAAATTCTCGATTGATAAAAGATTCATTACAATGAGAAGATCACATAGACCTTTTTCTAAAATGTCATCAACAAATGTTACACCAATGTTTCCCTCATTTCATCAATTCATTCACCACAAACACCGATGCATATATCTCCACCTTCATTCTTATCAAGTTCTATGTCTCCGAATTCATCTGCCCGTTTTTCAACCCCAATCTCAAGTTCAACCTCTGATTCAAGTTATGACAGTGATTTCATTACACCACAACGTATACTAAAATCAAGTCAGCAAAAACTTAGAAACAGAAAATATAGAATTGCACCCTTTTCACCCTTAACAACTTTGGATATGAGAACTGTATCTTCTCCAGCTAGAATAGCTCTTACAGCATTACGAGAAAAATTTTCTACCTAATAAATACTTTTGATATTACATGTTCTTTATCATTTATGATTTATCTGAAGAAGTGGTAACACGGTGAAAAAAATAAGAAAAGTTCCTTTAATTAGGAAACATGGTCATATGGTTATGGCATTAATGAAATCTTCAACGAAGCTAAGAAAAAAATTAGTAAAAGAATTATCATCTCCAGTGATAAGATGTATATCAGAATGTTGTCACAATGTTTTAAAAGCAATGTACACCTAACAGATGCTCAGAAGAAGAAGTTGTATTCAAACCGTCAACATCTTCGAAATCTTGCTTCAAAATCAGTGTCTGTAAAAAAGAAGAAACGCATTTTGAATCAGAAGGGTGGATTTCTCCATTGTTAGGGTCTGCATTAATACCATTATTAGGTAAAGCTGTCATAGGAGGGATTGGTGGTGCAATTAAAGCTTTATAATCTTATGAACCTGTGATTTCTGTGAAGAAGTACCTTTACAAAAAAATGTCAGTAAGAAAAATGGTCATTGTTCCTGTCCAAGTACTGAATGATTTGAAGCAATGGAGAGATGAACAAAGTCATAAACCTATTCTACCACAAAATCCACAAGTAACCAATGTTTCCCACCTTTATAAGGATATGAAAAATACATTAGAAAGAACTGATATTTCTGAAACAGACAAAGCACAAACGTATGGAGAAACATTGTTCAAACTACAAAATTCATTTGAAAAAGTGAAAAATCCAACATTACCCCAATCTTCAAAAAATCAAGAAGCGGATTCAAGAACAGAATCAATAAATGTTTCATTACATGATCGTATCTTAGAAAGTGTACCTAAAACCATGCAGAGAAAAGCTAAGCTTCTGTTAAATATTCTTAGAGATAATGATAACATATCATGGGATAATCAAGGTATGGTAACATATAAAGGGAAACCTATCCCAGGTTCAAATATCATTGATCTCATAAATGATTCATTACGTAAGAGAAAAGGAATTGAACCTAGAGGTTGGGAAGTATTCTCTAAAGCTTTACATGAAAGCAATGTTCCACAAGAAGTAGTCGGAAACATGTCAAGATGGCAATGGATGCAAAAATATCTGCCTCAAAGTGAATCTAGTGAATCAGAAATAAGTTCTAGTACACCCTTTAAAACCCCCGCCAGAAGTTTAGTAAGATCTCCAACTAAAATGAAAACCATAAAGAAGAGAACCTTAAGCCACTTAAGAAAAATGTCACCATATGACACGACTCATGAAAAAGAAAAAAGAAAAGATCTTTACACTCAACAACTTTTAAGTCCTATAAAAAAAGATTCAATTTCTAAAAGTCTTCAGTCATGGGAGGCGTAAGTCCAAAGAAGCACTGTTAAGAAAATTATATTATGGATTAAATAAAAATAAAGTTGCATATTCAAGCATAAAAGAATTATACAAAGCAGCGAAGTCCATTTTGAAAACCATATCATATCAAGATGTTACAAAATGGTTACAAGGGGAATCAACATACACTTTACATAAACCTATTCGAAGAAAATTTCAAAGACGTAAAACAATTGTTGCAGGAATCGATCACCAATGGCAAGCTGATTTAGCAGACATGCAACAATTTTCAAATCAAAATAATGAGTTTAGATATTTACTTTGTGTTATTGATGTCTTTTCAAAATTTGCATGGGTAGTACCTATCAAGAATAAGATGGGAAAAACATTGATAAATGCATTTCAGTCCATCCTTAAATCACGAAAACCTCTATCATTACAAACAGATAAAGGAAGTGAGTTCAAAAACAAAGACTTTCAAACGTTTTTGGAAAAGAAAAAGATCCATTATTTCACTACAGATAATCCAGTGACTAAAGCAAGTATTGTGGAAAGATTTCAACGTACATTGAAAACTAGAATGTGGAAATATTTCACTCATGAAAAAACACGAAGATACATTGATGTTCTTCAAAACTTTGTGAATAATTATAACAATACTTTTCACAGGAGCATAAAAGCAGATCCATCAGATGTTAATCATTCTAATGAAGCAAAAATTTCAGAGAACTTATATGCAAAAAGTGAAACAAAAGTGATTAAGAAGATAAAAAATAAACCAAAATTAAAGAAAGGTGATCGTGTTCGTATCAATAAAACAAAACATACATTTGAGAAAGGATATTTTCCAAATTGGACACAAGAATTATTTGAAATCACTCATGTAAATTCAAAAACATCTCCAATCACATATAAAATTAAAGATTTGGCAAATGAACCTATCCTTGGGTCATTTTATGAACAAGAATTGCAACTTATAAAAGATGATGAAGTTTATGAAATAGATTCAGTTCTTGATAAGCGAACAAGACGTGAAGGTAAAAAAATAATCAAAGAAATTAAAGTCAGTTGGAAAGGTTATCCTAAAAAATTTCAGAGTTGGATACCAGAATCATACTTAACGTGATTTGAAAAAACTTATAAAAACATAAGTAATTATCATGCAATCTCAGTTGGAATCTGGAGGTGACAGTGTCAGTCAGTCAACTCCTTTCACATGTTTTGGAAATCGTGTCCCTAAAAATCAGTTCACTTATGTATCACAAATAATAGTCATTACAGTAATTATTATGCCATTATTGCTACATCTATAGTACATCTTAGTATTCAAAGTGATAATCGTGAATTGTGGTTAATTCTTCTCAGTAGTTCTTTAGGCTACATTCTACCATCACCCGGATTAAAATTCACAAAACAGAATAAACATTCAGCATTTGATTTCATTGATGGTAAAAAATGAATTCCTTCTACATAACTTTGCCTAGTGACAGTTCTTTGAACTATTTTCCTACAAACACACACTGTTGTTATAAAGTTAAATTACCTAAAACTGTTCATATTGATAAAGAAGATTGGGAAGTTGGACTTGCACAATTGATAACACCAAGTCAATTCCTAAATATAAGTGAAGAAGAAGCCAGGTTTGATATCATCACGGCAGATACTGGTATCTACAAAAAGATATTTGATGAAAATAAGAGAAAACCCAATCCATTAGAAATCACTGCCCTTAAAGTCAATTCAACTGGACATGCTGCAAAATGGGCAATCAAATTTCGTTTCACACCTGGGTCTTACATCTCGCCATCTCATGTGTTAGATGTAGTCAATGAATGCATTGATGATGAAATTGGAAAAGTACTTCATGATAGCAGTGCAACTATTCACGTTGGATATTCTGAATCATCAAAACGTCCAAAGTTTGAATTCAAAAATATTAACAAAACAGGAATTAAATTCAATAAATCATTATTTCAAAAACTTGGTGGTGATCCTTTGTTTGATGGTAAAACAATTTACAAAGGTCGAAGTGTTTTTGAAATGTTTAAATATTCACCAAACATTGATGCGGGGTATAATCATTTATTTGTATATTCAGACATTGTTGAATATTCCATTGTTGGTGATACATTAGTTCCAATACTTCGAGTTGTTCCATTTAAAACATCTAATTCCATTGAAAATGATAATGGAAGTCAACATATCAATCATGAAATTATTGCTCCACATTATTTCCCAGTTTCAAAATCAGATTTTGATTCCATCCACATTAATATAACAGGTGATTCTGGTCATCCTATTCAGTTTGTCATTGGCAAGACAATAGTAAAGTTGCATTTTCGTAAGCGCAAAGAAAATCAAAAATAAAAAACATGGTGCCTGTTTATAGAGGTGTTCAACATCAATATGGTTTTGGCTTAGGGTCTTTGTTTAAATCTGCATTAAGATCAGTAACACCACTAATAAAACCTATGGTTAAATCAGGACTACATGCAATAAAAGATGAAGGTATTAAACAAGGATTAAGAATAGCACAAGACATTTTAGTACATCGTAAAAAGCCAAAGAAAGTTCTCATGTCACGGGGAAAACAATCCTTGAAACATTTGACTAACAAGTTGTTATCGAGTATAAATGAAAAGAAATCAAGCAAAGCACATCATTCTCATTCTCGATCTCGTCGTGGTTAGATCACGTCAAAGAAACATCGAACTAACAAAAGGTCAGCCAGACCATTAGACATTTTTGATTAACATTTTTGTAAAAAGTCCAAAAAAATGATGCAAAGTGGATCATGTGAGTGTAGTAAAACTGAGTTAGATGTATTATCAGTACCTCCTACCATGACAAGCATGCAGGAATCTCAGTGGGTTGAGCATTTTTCTGTTGCATCAATTGCAAATGATTCACCAATAGAATTTATGATACCACCTCTAACAGAGTTTTGGACGGATTTATCACAGTCCTTTCTGTATGTAAAATTTAAAATTATCCAAGCAGCAGATGAATCAGCTTTAGCAGATGTTGCTAACATTGCACCAGTGAATAATTTCTTACATAGTATGTTCAGTAACATAGATCTATACCTGAATAACAAACTGATAACCAGGATTCAAATAATTATCCATACAGAGCCTACATTGAAAACCTTTTGTCATATAGTCCAGAAAGTAAGAAAACTCATTTGAGAGCAGGAGAACTCTGGATTAAAGACACAGCAGGACATATGAACGATGCTCAAACCGCAGGAAATAACGAAGGGATTAAACAACGAATAGCGGCTATTGCAGCAAGTAAGACAGTGGAATTATTCGGACGTCTTCATCTAGATGTTTTTCTCCAGGAAAAATATCTTCCAAATGGGGTGGAAATCAGACTAAGATTAAATAAGTCACGTCCAGAATTTTGCATTATTCAACATGCAGGTGAACCCAAAGTTAAGATTCAGTTTGAATCAGTAAGTTTCCATGTTAGAAATGTTGAATTGTCACCAGTAGTTGCAAATTATCTAAACCAACTCATTGCACCCAATAATATGAAAATCCCTATTCGTAGAATAGAAGTCAAAACATTTTCAATCACTAACGGTACTCTATCAAAAGTGGAAGATCATTTGTTCCAAGGCCAGTTACCAAAACGTGTTTTTATTGGAATGGTAACAAATGGAGCCTTCAATGGATCTTATACATCAAACCTATTCAACTTTTCTCATTTCAACGTAAGAAAAATAGCCGTATCATGCAATGGACACAGTATTCATGGTAAACCATTTGAACCTGACTTCACAAATGGACTAACACTGAGATCATATCTGTCTTTGTTCAATGCCACAAAATCCATTGGTGCTGACAAATCATTTGGTATAACAAAAGAAGAATATGATGCTGGTTTCGCTCTTTGGGGCTTTGATCTCACACCAGATCAAGGCAGTGAAGAAGGGCAGTTGCATCCTATAAAAACTGGAGGCTTGAGAATAGAACTTCAGTTTGGATCTAACCTTGCTAGAGTCATCAACGTTATTGTTTTCGCTGAATTCGATAATCAAATCGAAATCAACAGTCTTAGAGAAGTTATAACTGATTACTAAAAATCATGCTTGGATACCAGTACGCCATAAAACTTAGAGAAGAAGCAGAGAAAGTGAAATATTCATCAAACATTGAATCAGTTCGTAAAAATGACATTCACAACAGTTTTCAAAAGTGTATGGTGGATCAACTGCAAGAACTTATCAATGAAGAAGTTCATAACAATTGTAACGGGTGTCAAATAGATCATCCGAGTCAGATAGAACACCCTGTTTGCTTATTCATGAGTAGAGAAGAACATACAGGCTTGTTCATTGAGCAAGCAATGCTTAAAGTAAATCCATACAAAATAATGCAGGCATGGTATCCACAACTTGAAGAATTAAAACTAAACGAACAAGAATCAGTAGAAGCCTATCGACTATGGCAAAGTATAAAAAAGAACATTTTGTGCGGATTCACAGATACATGGCTAGAGCGTTGGAGTGAGAAAGTAAAGCAGTCTTGGGATCAATAATGTACACCAGTAAAATTCAACATATCTTGGATCGTGGAGTGTGGATTAAAAAGCTCAATGGGAGAGTGTGTGCAAAGGATTTATTACCAAAGCGAAAACCTTCACATGTGAAGGCTTATATCATCAATACAGCAGATTCATACAACTCAGGAGAACATTGGGTAGCAGTTATATTCTATCCAAATGGTAAAGCAATGTACTTTGACTCATACGGTCTTCCACCACTTCATAGGGAAATATCTCATTTTATCCAAAATAATTCACGTTCATGGACTTATAATAACCAACCTATTCAAAGCATCCTTGGAAAAGCTTGTGGACACTATTGTATTTTTGCCTTGGATGGGGTAGCAAGAGGATACAACTTAAAAAAAACTTCTAAGAAAGACATTCAGCACAAGGAACTTACACAAAAATGACAGAGTAGTCACATCGTGGTTCATACAGACATTTAGCAGAATTGTATAGACATTTTGTAATATAAAATTGATTGTAAATATGTTCATGATTGTTCATTTTTGTTCTTAGATCACAGTTCATTGTTCAATAAAATATAGAAAATGTAAATATTTGTGTTTTGTTGTCGTTTAATATCCCTTCCTTCTCATGATTATTCATGATAAAGGTAAAAAGAATCGGATTCATGATAAAGAATAATGAGTAATATCGTATTTTCATGCTTGGAGAAAACACAAATTTCAATCTCGGCATCCATTTCTTCAATTCAAAGTAGAGGTGCTTCCAGCAAGGTCCGCGTCGTCAATATAAATACATAGCAGATTTTCCACTCTTTAACATTCTAGATCATGGAACCGATTCGTAGAGAACTCACCGATATAGCAAAGGAATTGCTGAACATTGCTGAGCGACTGTATCGCGTGCAGGGAATGATTAGAGATACTCAAATCATTTCTCCACAAGAAAATGCCATTGAGCAGACACCAACGAATAATCTGCAAGATGTCATTTACTTGGATAGACCCATCTTGGGTAGGACAACAGAACAACTAAACAGAGGACTACCTGATGTCATTTACATGGGTACTCAATTTAGGAGAAGAGTGGTATGGAATGGAGAATCATTGGTCATAAAGAAAAGAATGAGGAGACATTGTCCAATTTGCAATGCACGATTTGGATGCAGCCACTACTAAAGAGATCATAACTATCAACCAACAAAAACGGTCCTTTTCAGGACCACACAACACCAAGAAAGAATTCATTTTCTTTCGCAAATTGTCAAAGTCCTTTTGCATTCCTCACTTTCACAATACATTCAACCACTTATTTCAAAAACAAAATCCCTATAACAAGTCCCTAGCTGTTCGTCTTTGGACGGTAAGATAAGGACTAAGTCCACATGCACATTACTCACAAACCAACCCGCATCTCTCCTAAAAAGACTAAGTCCACACGCATATTACCCACAAACCTAAGTTCACATGTTTCGTACAAAAGACTAAGTCCACACTCATATGCCCCACAAGCCTAAGTTCGCATTTGTGCGAAAAAGACTAAGTCCAAATGCACAAATAGCCTGCCCAAAATCTGGACGATACCCTGGGGACCCGTCCCTAGGGTATCGTCCATTACTACTTTGTGGTCTCTAGAGTGTTAACAAGAATATTGTCACTAAGGCCCCTTTTCCCATGATATGGCACAGATCCTTCCAATTTTCAATAGGGTTCATCCTTGTGATCTGATTAACGTTCTGACCAAGTTGCAAGAAGATTGGACCACATTTATGGCCTCTAGAGTGTAAACAAGAAAATTGCCATTTAGGCCCCTTTTACCGAGATATGACACAGATCTTTCTTGTAACCTGACCAATATTCTGACCAAGTTTCATAAAGATTGGACCATATTTGTGGCCCTAGCGAGTAAACAAGAAAATTGTGATTGAGGCCCCTTTTCCCGTGATATAACATTGATCCTTCGTATTTTCAAAAGGGTTCATCCTTGTAACCTGATACAGTTAATAACATCGTGAAATTGACAGGGTGAATGATTTTGGAGTGTTTAAGGAATGAAATTGAATGAGTGTGTGGAGCGAGTTTTGAGTGAAATTAAAGGGAGGTAATCCAATGTTGCTAATTTTGTTTAAGATGAACAAAATCAGCGATATTAATTACCTCCCTTTAATAAAATATACGTTTTTACTGTTTGTACATCTTCGTGGACCAATCAGGCACTTCAAATTCCACAACAGATAATAAATCGTAGAATAAATAGATCTATTTGAATTTATTGTTGAAAGTCTTGAACGATTTTTAAATGTTTTCTAATGATTTTTGAGCGTTTATGATCGATTTGAGTGAGTGTTTGGGATGAATGAGTGGAGCTCTGAGTGAATGAATTAGAATGATTTTGATCGGAATGAGTGTCAATTTCACGATGTTTTTAACTGTAATTATTCTGACCAAGGCTCATTAAGATTGGACCATATTTGTGGCCTCTAGAGTGTTAACAAGAAAATTGCCATTAAGACTCCTTTTCCAGTGGTACGGGCCGCCGTCACAGCACAGTTGGTAACGCGTCGAACTGTTAATCTAGAGGTCCCGGGTTCGATCCCCGACGGCGGCACTCATTCTTTCTGACTATTTGTCTCTCACCGATGGGTTAATAATCGTAGACCTATGTGAGATAGCAGCTGGAGGCTAGTAAAGAATGTGATGGTTGTACTGGTGAGAGAAATACCAGGAAACCATTGTTAAGTGCTCCCGCCGCCGCGATATAACTGAAATAATGTTGAAAGCGGCGTTTAACTCCATTCAATCAATCAACCTTTTCCAGTGATATAACACGGATCCTTTCCATTTTCAATAGGGTTCACCCTCGTGACCTGACAAACATTCTGGCCAAGTTTCTTGAAGACTTGTCTATATTTGTGGCCTCTAGAGTGTAAACAAGAAAATTATCATTTAGGCCCCTTCTCCTGTAATATGGCATGGATACTTCCCATGAATGGAGAGTACTTTGCATTGAATAAATTTTGAACCAAACTAAAATCTGACTTTCTGTGCAGAATACCGAAAGCCTAATGCAACACTGTTGTATATAAAGTAAATGGTACCTAATGATACAGCGTTGTCCTAAAAAGAAATAGAAATATAACTGGCCATGATCCGGCTTGAACTTATGACCACACGGGGGTCAAAAGGAATATCTAATGAGTGCCAGGTCGTTGTAGATCTTCAAAAAACAGGTCTTTGACATCGATTTAAAATCGATTTTCTCTTATGTAAAATAAATACTTCGATTGAAGTTGATTGTTTTGTAAATAGTGATTGTATTTCAAGAAATCCACGCATATTGTGATGAAATACTCGATCGCGTTTCTGCATAACGACGTCAACGTCTTATTAAGCAAAATCTGTTCTTCTCACACAGCACGTGTAATTTCAGATTCAATGGAAAGTACTGAAAGTTCTTCATTATGCCGTGAATGAAATGCCACTCCTAAATCGTCTTTGGAATCAAGCGTCTTTGCAAAGATTTAAAATGAAATATGCCTTTACTGTTCTACTCTCAGTGTGACCTTTCGACCTTTCAACGTGACCTAGTCCTTCTGACATTGCACGTGCCGCATCGCTCAAGCCTAGTTTACATTTGCCACGGCCGCCGTACGATATCGCAGCCCGCGATTTTTCTTACGATTTTTAGGACATCGCAGACAGCTACGGGCTGCAGCGTATATGTTCACAAAGCCGCACGGTGACCGTGCGATTTTTAGTAATATTGAGGGGGGGTATACCTTAATGAGACCGTACGGGTCCCGTGCGATATCGCAAGGTAATCGTGAGATTCCCATGCGGATATCGTACGGGTTCCGTACGGATATCGAGAGGATGCCGTGCGGTCATCGCACGATTCTACGGGTTTAATTTTTGATGTTTGATAGTTAAGATATAGTGCGATTTCCGCGCGATCATCGCAAGGCTTCCGTGTGATGTCTATGCGGTGTCCGCAGAAGGCTACGGGCTTGCGATTTTTAAAGATGTGTTTAACATTTTTTAAACGAGATCGCAGGTGTCTGCGGTGCCCTTAATACCGTGCGATGATCGCACGGGCACAGTATGACACCGCACGGGCACCGCACGATTTTATGCTTACGGCGAGATACGGGCGCCGTACGGGCTCCGTAGGCCAAATGTAAACGAGGCTTCAGTGATGGTTCACACTTTTGCCAAGTTATTTTAACAACCTATAAATGTCAGCGCTATTGAGTAAAAATTACCCAATTTTGACCTTTCAGTGTGACCTTGTCACGAATTTCGCATTCAATATATTCCCATGTGATGATTAAAAATGTGCCAAATCATTTTCAAAATCAAAAGTGAATGCCAGAGATTAATACATGTTGCATTTTTCTTTGGTAAAATCTTTAATGTGTGAGAAGCTGGAACTTCAATCGTCAATCGACATATAGGTCTCCATTGAATGTCAGCTGTAATGACCACGCCCATTCGGAACATCACTCGGCCATTTCCGTAGACTGCAACAGACCTCGGATGTATGTAAGGCGGATGGGTATGTAACAAAATTGTGCATTTTGTTAGGCGGAAACAGTGTAAGAAAAACTAGCACTGTATATTTATATCTTTTACAGTAAGTAACGGCTGAAAAAATCTTAATTTTTGAGAATGACGAATCATTGTCAAAAATTAAGATTTTTTTCATCCGTTATTTAAGAATCTAAAGATATTTATATTAGGATACGATGGTTTCAAGTCAGTGACTTAAGTAGCGTTAGCGACGTCGAATGTTTTCACTCGCAGTTTCGACGGCTAACGCCATTTTAACTGACGACATCAAGTTTTTCCCGTAATTTCAAAAATAGTCCGTCTATGTACATCCGAGGTTGATCTTGAGATTGGCCGAGTGGTGTTCCTAATGTGACCACACCATCTGTACATTTGCAGAATATAATGAAGACCTAAGAAGGTCACTATTATCACTTCAATCGATATTCAGGTCTACATTCAAACTTGTTCAATGTAGAGCTACGCAATCGACATTAAAGAATATATTTAATTTTCTATATGTAGAGCTATTCAATCGGCATTCAGGTCTACATTCAAACTTTTTCAATGAGGATTTACGCAATCGAAATTCAGATCTACATTCTAATTCGATGAACAGCTAGCTACACAATCGACATTCAGGTCTATATTCAAACTTTTAAAATGTAGATCCACGCAATCGACATTCACGTCTACATTCTAATTTCGATGTACATCTACACAATCGAAATTCATATCTTCCTCCAATTTTCTAAATGGAGAGCTATTCAATCGACATTCAAGTCTGTTTTCAACCTTTTTCAATGCAGATTTACGCAATCGAAATTCAGATCTTCATTCTATTATCAATGTACAGCTACACAATCGACATTTAGGTCAATATTTCAAACTTTTAGAATGTAGATCTACGCAATCGACATTCAGGTCTACATTTTAATTTAAACGGACATATAGACAATCGATTCATTTAGGTCTACATTCACATTTATCAATGTAGACTTACACAATTGACATTCAGGACTACATTAAATTTTTTTTTTCAATGTAGAGCACGCAATCTCATTCATTTTTTTTTCAAACTAGAGCTACGCAATCGACATTCAGGTCTTCCTCTAATCTATTTCAATGTAGATTTACACAATCAACATTCGGGTCTACATTCAATTTCGTGAATGTAGAGCTATATAATCAATATCAAGGTCTACATTAAATTATGTGAAATGTAGATTTACGTTTTTCAATTCAAGTCTACATTCAAACTTTTTCAATAAAGAGCTATGCAATCGACATTCAGGTCGACATTCATTTTTTTTTCATTGCAGGGCTATTCAATCGACATTCAAGTGTACATTTAATTTTTTTCTATGTAGAGCTACCTGAATGCAATCGGCATTCAGGTCTTCATTCAAATTTGTAATGTAGATCTTCGCAGTCGACATTCCGGTGTACATACACACTTTTTCAATGTAGAGCTACACAAAAGACAATGAGGTTTAAGTTTAATTTTTTAAATGCAGTGCTACGCAAACGTTATTCTGGTCCACATTCAAACTATTGCAATGTAGATTTATGCAATCGACAGTCATGTCTACATTCAATTTTCTCAATGCCAAGCTATTCAATCGACATTCAGGTTTACATTCAAACCTTTTCAATGTAGAGCTACGCAATCAATTCCAGGTCTACAAATAAACTTTTTCAGTATTGTAGTCCTGAAAAACGATTGCCTAGCTCCTCATAGGAAAAATTGAATGTAGACTTGAATATCGATTGCAAAACTCTCTATGAAAGAAAAAGAAAAATGAATGTATACCTGAATGTCGATTGAATAGCTCAACACTGAAAAAGTTTGAATGTAGAGATGACTGTCGATTGCATAAATCTACATTGCAATAATTTTAATGTAGACCTGAATATCGATATCAATTTTCTAAACGAAGAGTTACGCAATCGACATTCGGATCTACATTCAATTTTCTCAATGTTAAATTATTCAATCGGCATTCAGGTCTACATTCATTTTTTTTCAATGTAGAGCTACGCAATCGACATCCAGGTCTACATAAATTATTTTCAATGTAGAGCTTTTCAATCGAAATCCAGGCCTAACTTTTTTTTTCAATGTAGATATACGGAAATGGCATTTAGATGTACATTCAAACCTTTTCAATGCAGAGCTACGCAATAAACATTCTTTATCTTACCTTAGCACAAAGTGCTCAAGGTGAGCTATTGTGATTGTCTAATGTCCGTCGTCAGTCGTCCATCATCCATAATTTCTAAAAACGTCTTCTTCTCTTAAACCGGTGGGCCAATCTTGATGAAATTGGCAGGGATGTTTCTTGGGCCAAGCTCTGCCAAAGTTGTTCAAAAAAAAGAAATCCTACCGTAAATCCCCCCTTTACCCTTCACAAAAAGAGTGAATATAGGAAAATCTTCAAAAATCTTCTCCTCTGAAATCAGAAAGCAGACAACTTTCATATTTTGTATGCAGCTTCATATGGTGGACCTCTACCAAGTTTGTTCATATCTAGACCCTGGGGTAGTATTTGGGCTGCACTCGGGCACAACCCTTTAAACATAAAATCAAAGAGCGATAATCCTTTAAAAATCTCATTCTCTCTAACCAGAAGACATAGAGCTATCATATTTGGTTAGTAGCATCATCTAGTAGACCTCTACTAAGTTTGTCATATCTAGACCCTTAGGTCATATTTGGGCTCCACCCGGGTGCATCCCTATTTACATAGAATCAAAGAGCGAAAATCTGTATAAATCTTCTCCTCTGAAACCAGAAAGCAGACAGCTTTCATATTTGGTGTGTAGCATCATCTAGTAGACCTCTACTAAATATTTTATTATCAAGATACTGGGATCATATTTTGGCTCCACCCATATGTTATCCTTTTTACATAGATTCAAAGAGCAAAAAAAACTTCTAAAGTCTTCTCCGCTGAAACCAAAAGGCAGACATATTCTATATTATTTTTGTAATTTTATGTAGTAGACTTCTACCAAAATTTCCATGTCAAACCCCTTTGGTTAAATTTGAGCTCTGAATAAAACTACCCTATTTTAGATAGACACAAATGAGGAAATCTTAAAAACTAGGTCTCTGAAACCAGGGATTTCTGGTAATAGTCTACACTTATTACGAGTCATGAAGTTTGTTCATTTCATGGGATGATGCCCATTTATGTAAGGTCTGTGCCCAATTTTACTCTTTGATGAAAACATTCCGTGGTATTGATCTTATTTAGATATTATCTTCTTGTTGACAATTCTGCCTATTTAATTGATATGATGTCCAAGATGGCAAAGAGACTAAGGTGAGCGATCTAGGACCATCATGGTCCTCTTGTAAGCTCACCTGGGCACGAAGTGCTCAAGGTGAGCTATTGTGATCGTACAATGTAGGTCGTGCGGAGTCCACAATTTCTTAAAACATCTTCTTCTTCTAAACCGGTGGGCCAATCTTGATGAAACTTGGCAGGGATGTTCCTTGGGTCAAGCTCTACCAACGATGTTCAAATAAATTAAAGATACCCCTAACTCTCCCTTGACCCTAAACAAAAGGGGTAAAAAAAAAATCTTCAAAAATCTTCTCTACTAAAACCAGAAGGCAGACAGCTTTCATCTTTGGTATGTAGCCTCATCCAGTAGACCTATACTAGATTTGTTTAAATTTAGACGCTGGGGTCATATTTGGACTCCACCCAGGTGTAATCTTTTTAGCTCACCTGAGCATGAAGTGTTAAAGGTGAGCTTTTGTGAGCGTACAATGTCCGGCGTCCGTCGTCAGTCGTGCGCCGTCCGTCGTCCGAAATTTCTTTAGCATCTTCTCCTCCTAAACCAGTGGGCCAATCTTGATGAAATTTGGCAGGGATGTTCCTTGGGTCAAGCTCTATCAAAGTTGTTCAAAGAAATGAAATCCATCCTTAACTTTCCATTTACCCTTAACAAAAAGGGTGTAAATATGAAAATATTCAAAAATCTTCTTCTCTGAAACCAGAAGGCAGACAGCTTTCATATTTGGTATGTAGTGTCATCTAGTGGACCTCTACCTAGTTTGTTCAAATCAAGACCCTGGAATAACATTTGGGCTCCACACGGGCGCAACCTTTTTTAAATAGAATAAAAGAGCGAAAATCTTTAAAAAATTCTTCTCTGAAACCAGAGGGCACACATTTTTTTATTTTTAGAATGCAGTATCACCGAGTGGGCCTTTAACAAGTTTGTTCATATCAAAAACCTGGGGTCAGATTTGGGATTTGCCCGGACGCTACCCTTTTAGCTCATCTGAGCACGAAGGGTAAAAGAATGAAAATCTTCAAAAATCTTCTTCTCTGAAACCAGAATGCAGACAGTTCTTATATGTTGTGTGTAGCTTCATCTAGTAGACCTCTACCGAGTTTGTTCATATCAAGACCCTAAAATCATATTAAGGCTCCTTCCGGGCCCAACCCTTTTTACATAGAATCAAAGAGCGAAAATCTTTTAAAATCATCTTCTCCAAAAACCAGAGGGCACACAGCTTTCATATTTGGTGTGTAGCATCACCTAGTTGGTCCCTACCGAATTCGTCCATATCAAGACCCTGGGGTCATATTTTGGCTCCACCGGAGTGCATCCCTTTTAGCTCATCTGGGCACGATGGGTGAAAATAGGAAAACCTTCAAAAATCGTAATCTCTGAAACCAGAAGGCAGACAGCTTGTATGTTAGGTTGTAGCATCAACTAATGGACCTTTTCCAAGTTTGTTCATATCAAGACCCCGTGGGTCACATTTGGGCTCCACCCAGGTGCATCCTGTTTTACATAGAATCAAAGAGAGAAAAATAAGATCCGTCTTGATCTTGGCTCTGAACGTTCCATAGTATTGATCTTTTGAAGAAATTATCTCCTTTTTGGCATCTGCCTATTTAATTAATTTGATGTCCCAGGGGCCAAAGAGACGCAGGCGAGCGATCTAGGACCATCGTGGTCCTCTTGTTTACATAGATTCAAAGAGCAAAAAACTTCGAAAATCTTCTATGAAACCAAAAGGCATAAAACTTCCATATGATGTTTGTAATTTTATAAAGTGGACTTCTACCAACGTTTTTATGCCATGACCCTGGAGTCATATTTGTCTGTGAATAAACCCACCCTATTTTAAATAGACACAAAGGAGAAAATCTTAAAAACTTGTAAAACTCGCCACGGTTGTAGAGATTAAGTGGAGGAACAAGAGCGTACCACGATCATCTTGAGGCCCGAATTCGCGTTTCTCTGGCGATAGATGGGCTGGGAACGCCAAACTCGCCTCGAAAGTAGAGACCGAGCGCAAGCGGCGGTCGACGTCGAGCATCCCGTCCCAGCCACTGCACTTCCGCTCAGGGCGGCGAAAACACGATTACGGCCTGTGGATAGGACGGAGGTGCGAAACTCTCCCCGATTGTAGAGCTCGTTGAGACGAACACGTAGACACCAAGATTGTCCCGATCAGCCCACAGGGGCCGAGCTACGATTGCGTAGCTCTACTTTGAAAAAAGTTTGAATGTAGACCTGATTGTCGATTGAAGTGTTAATAGAGACCTTCTTAGGTCTCTAAAGTGTACTGCGAATGTAAAGATATTGTGGTCTCTACAGCTATACATTCTATGTAAACCTGAATGACGATTGAAGTGCCAGCTGCACAAACATAAATTTGGTTGTCATGGTAACTTTCTTTATGAAAAAAAAGTAGGACGTAATCTCATAGCGCCCCTTAAAAGCGCCGCTCGGCGGCCCCCCTCCCGACATCAGCGCGATTTACTCTAGAGCGGCCACATATAGCCGCAGCCCCGCCAAACTTGCCACAATTGTAGTGCTTGAGTGGAGAAAAAAGAGCGTACCACGATCAACTTAATTGTATTTCATAGAGTTTGTTTATTGCATGTCCATATATTCATGTAAGGTTTGTGCCCAGGCATAGAATTTTTACTTTCAGGTCTACATTTAAACTTTTTTCAATGCAGATTTACGCAATTGACATTCAGGTTTTCATTCAATTTTCTCACTGAACAGATATGCAACCAACATTCAGGTCTACACTCGATTTTCTAAAAGTAGAGGCATTTAATCGACATTCGGGTCTACATTGAATTTTCGCAATGTAGAGCTATTCAATCGACATTCAGGTCTGCATTCAATCTATTTCAATGTAGATTTACGCAATCACAATTCAGGTCTTCATTCAAATATATTTAAACGACGATCTTCTTAATCGACATTCAGGTCTTCATTCAATTTTCTGAATGTAGACGTATTCAATCAGCGTTTAGGGTCTTAATTCAAGTATGTTTAATGTAGATTTACGCAATCGACATTCAGGTGTATACTCAATTTTCTCAATGTAGATTCAAGAAAATTGAACGTAGACCTCAGTGTAGGTTGTATAGCTCTACATTGAACAAAAAAATTGAATGTTAACCTGAATGTTGATTGCCTAAATCTCAATTAAAATTGTTTGAATGTAGACTTGAATGTCGATTGAAAAGCTCTACATTGAGAAAATTGAATATAGACCTGAATGCCGAATACGTTGATCTACATTAAAAAATAATTGAATGAAGATCTAAACGTTGATATCATAGCTCTACATTGAGAAAATTGAATGTAGACCTGAATGTCGATTACGAAACTCTTCATTGAAAATTTTTTAAATGGGGACCTGAATGTTGATTGCGTAAATCAGCATTGAATTACATTCAAGGTTTACTTGAAGGTCAATTGCGTAGCTCTACATTGAAAAAAAAATAATCAAATATAGACCTAAATGTTGATAACATAGCTCTGCACCGAGAGAGAAGAATGTTGACTAGAATGTCGATTGCTAAGCTCTACATAAAAAAGTTTGAATGAAAACCTGAATGTCGATTGAATAGCTCTACACGTGGAGTATTGAATGTAGACCCAAGTCATTGCGTAGATCTACATTCTAAAAGTTTGAATGTAGATCTGAATATCGCATACGTAGCTTTACACTGAGAAAGAATGAATGTAGACCTGAAGGTCGATTGAGTATATCTTCATTGAAAATGTTTGAATGTAGATCTGATTTCGATTGAATAGCTTTACATTGAGAAAATTGAATGAAGGCCCTGAATGTCGATTTCGAAGCTCTACATTGAAAAGGTTTGAATGTAGACCTGAATGTCAGTTGAATAGCTCTACTTTGAGAAAAATTGAAAGTATACCTGAATGTCGATTGCGTAGCTCTACTTTGAAAAAAGTTTGAATGTAGACCTGATTGTCGATTGAAGTGTTAATAGAGACCTTCTTAGGTCTCTAAAGTGTACTGCGAATGTAAAGATATTGTGGTCTCTACAGCTATACATTCTATGTAAACCTGAATGACGATTGAAGTGCCAGCTGCACAAACATAAATTTGGTTGTCATGGTAACTTTCTTTATGAAAAAAAAGTAGGACGTAATCTCATCTCTTTCTTTTTCATTGTGAACTCGTTATCAAATTTTACATAACATGTTATTTTAAAAGAGAAAGCTATGTAAGGGTTTTTTCATAATCTTAAAAAAATAGTAATCTAAGAACTGAATTTTCACAATTTTGCCAATTCAGGGGTATGACGACAGTTTTACACCGTGCTAATGGGGAGCTTTTAGGTTCATCCCGAGTCCGTCGTCAACAATCTTAAAATCATCTTCTCCTTAACCACTGGGCCGACTTCAATGAAGCTTTACCAGAATGTTCCTTGGTCGACTTAGGTGCTCAAGACGCGATCTAACTGGAAAAAATATTGAAAACGGCGTAAAACTCCATTCAATTCATTTCCTTAGGTGACCCTTTTCAAAAAATGTTCTTGAAAATTTGATTGGTCCATGAATATGGGCGTTGCAGGGCGTGGCATTTTTTCCTTTTTAAAACGTTGAACGACATCTCCTCTTGAACCACTGGGCCGATTCAATGAAACTTTACCAGAATGTTCCTTGGGTGACCCTTTTTTAAGATTGCCCGTGAAATTTTGATTGGTCCTTAAATCAGGGCGTGGCATTGTTTCACTTTTGAGATCTTTAAACGACGTCTCATCCTGAACCACTGTGCTGATTTCAATGAAACTTGACCAGAATATTCCTTTGGTGACCCTTTTTAAAAATTGATCGCGAAATTTCGATTGGCTTAGAAATAAGGGCGTGGCAGGGCGCAGCTTAATTTGTGCCCAAAATCTTTGATCGCCATCTGCATCTGACCCTCTCGGCCGATTTCAAAGAAACTTTACCAGTATGTTCCTTTGGTGACCTTTTTCAAAAACTGTTTCGCGATTGGCCCAAGAATTTTGGCGAGACAGGGAGTGGCTTATTTTGAGCCCGAAATCTTTGAATGTCATCTCTTCCTGAACCACTGGGCTGATTTCAATGAAACTTGGCCAGAATGTTCCTTGGGTGACCCTTTTTTAAAACTGTTCGCGAAATTTTGATTGCCCCATAAATATGGGCGTGGCAAGGCAACCTTATCTTTTAGTCTCCGTAGTAATGAATGGTTGGGCAGGGTCTATTTTCACTTTAAATTCTTCGAATCACATCTCTTCAACAATTAGGCAAATGCGAATAAAACTTTGCCAGAAAGTTATTTGGATGAGATCCACTGGACCAATAAAGTTCAGGTGAGTGGTTAATGGCCATTCTAGTCCGCTTGTTTTTATATTATTGAAAACAAAAGTTATGTATTGTTACATACATAGAGGATATGAATGAGTGGTCATGAAATACCGAATTTATTAAACGAGTCATCGATAAACAGATAAAAACGAGGCTATGCCGAGTTTTTATCTGGTAATCGATGACGAGTTTAATAAATTCTTTATTTTAAGAGCACAAATTTTATATTCTATTTATAATATGACCCGAATTTTTGCAAAAAAATCGTCAAAATTCTTGAAAATCAACATTTCAATTTTCCGCGAAACTTATAACGCCGTTTAAAACTGACGTCACAATATATACTTTATGACGTCATTTTCGCGGATACAATTTAGCGTTGCTATTCGCTCTGGGATCATTTGCATAGTTATTCCACTAGTGTAATTACACCTGTGTATTATCAAAAATATTCAACGGGGTTATTTCACTCCCGCGACGTAGGTCATATTATAATTTATGATGTTAAAGTGTCTTTAAAAACCGAAAAAAAGACCTGTCAAGGGTTCAGCGTGAAACTTCACAAGGTGTCTGTCTATACAATGTTTATCCACTTAGTACAGTCTTGCGTTGACCACTCGAAATGCTACATAAAATCATAACCAAAGATTGAATACAAACAATTAAGGTGGTCTCGTTCTTAACTTGTTTAAAAACAAATTTCGCCTAATGACGGTCGTTTGTTATTTGCCCTGAACAGGTATGTGTTAACACGGCGAAATGTCCCGTAACCTCCTTAACGTACCTTGTCAAACGTCGACGTACAAGTTGACGAAATGACAGAATACTTCGCCTTGGGCTAAAACATCATTGAGGAAATGCATTTACTTATTGATTTGGTTCCCCTAACGTCTTCTGACGCTTAATATTAACGTAATGAATTCGGAAACCAGTGTAGTCACATGTTCGACATTGTTTTTCGGGACGTGAATTTCAGATCGACAATCGGCAATATCCGCCAAGATATTAGCGAGTACGACTATTGACGGAAATTAACGAGCGTATCTCACGTTATTGTCGTAAAGTAATAATATAATGACGAATAACGTATGAACTAGTTGCTTCATTCTTTTCGTTAACGTTAACGTTTCTGTATCGTAAAGTTATAGGTTTTCGTTTGATATATATTGTTCAATGAAAATAATTTGAAAATAATTGATAAGATTGACTGAATAATTTTAATCAATCTTTAATAAAGACGTTGAAGTGGGTACGGATTATAATCTAAAACGTGTTTGTGTGTAAATAAAGAAAACGTCGTGAAACGCAAATTGAGGATTAACATTGATCTGACTAATGTAGACATCTTGGATTTTATTTGATTGGGGAATGAAACGGTACGTACATACATGTGTTTTTTAGAAGTCTTTTTTTGAAATTACTTAACCAAAATTGGCATTATAACAACTTTTCACGGATTTCGGGATACGACAAAGATCAATAAAATGGCTTATTCCTTAAAATCCTTAATAGTATGCCCATGTTTCACGGATCTGAAGAAGTTACAATTTTTTTATAAAGTCAAGCAAGTAACCATTACCTGTCCTGTGTTCAGGATCACAAGGCGATACAAACAATTAGCCAATTTTTCCCCGCTTTGCACGCAAGTACACGTGCAAAGCGGGGAATAATTGGCAAATTGTTCGAACCGTTTTGTCATCCTGAACTTTGGGCCGACTACGTTTAACGCATAGTTAAACGCAAACATTAAGAAAACGGGTAGGTTAATACCCGAGTCTTTAACGTAATTGATATTTCTTGAGATAAACTGAACCGCACTGAAACGCGCACTTTTCTAATACTAATAAAGTGGTAACGGCACATTTTTTTCGCTAAACATCCGAAATTGGCAAATGAGATATTTGTAAGATTTCTTTAAAACTACCATTTATAAACGCCAAAGAAATCGACAAGATATCAAAAAAATACTTTTTTCTCTCGGAACGTTTTGATTAAAAATCATGGTTCTGTGGACCTTTTTTGGCATTTATTTGAAAACACTGTGGATGCTGACAGATTCTTTGAAACGTTGAGAGTGTTAGACGCGTCTTCAGAATTACTGGACGGAAAAATACTTCTTTTGTCGTTTTATTTGGTTGGGACGAAAACACGGTCATCTGAAAGCGAATACCTATGGGTCTATGGTACAAAAGTGCTCGCTAGATCCAGTTAAATAGCAGCCTATTGTGATAAAGTACCAAGGGTTGTCCATGATGCTTAACGCACCCTCTCTTTTCCTTGAAAGGGGGGGGGGGGCGCGATAGCATTCTTGATTATTCCATAGTGTTCATCTTCTCGGTGTTATAAGGCAATAACGTTGGATCAACAGGTACTAGTCAATGAGAACTGGTTGGTACTTCGCCCATGTGCTATGTGCGTGCGAAGGTTTAGTTCTAAAGAAAAATGAATTTCTTATGAATAAGACCATTCGTTGGTGTTAACCAAACACACACTACAATCCATTAGTTTCTTTTCAGTATTCGTGTGTGATACGGAAAGAACTTGTTGGAAATGCGTGCCACTTTTTCAAAGCTGCTCAGTATACATGTAGGGTATTTCTTCCCTGAATGACGTCCCTTTCTGCGTACATGTAGGGTATTTGTTCCCTGAGTGACGTCCCTTTCTGCGCACATGTAGGGTATTTCTTCCCTGAATGACGCCCCTTTCTGCGTACATGTAGGGTATTTGTTCCCTGAGTGACGTCCCTTTCTGCGTACATGTAGGGTATTTGTTCCCTGAGTGACGTCCCTTTCTGCGTACATGTAGGGTATTTCTTCCCTGAATGACGCCCCTTTCTGCGTACATGTAGGGTATTTGTTCCCTGAGTGACGTCCCTTTCTGCGCACATGTAGGGTATTTCTTCCCTGAATGACGCCCCTTTCTGCGTACATGTAGGGTATTTGTTCCCTGAGTGACGTCCCTTTCTGCGTACATGTAGGGTATTTCTTCCCTGAATGACGCCCCTTTCTGCGTACATGTAGGGTATTTGTTCCCTGAATGACGCCCCTTTCTGCGCACATGTAGGGTATTTCTTCCCTGAATGACGCCCCTTTCTGCGTACATGTAGGGTATTTGTTCCCTGAGTGACGTCCCTTTCTGCGTACATGTAGGGTATTTCTTCCCTGAATGACGCCCCTTTCTGCGTACATGTAGGGTATTTGTTCCCTGAGTGACGTCCCTTTCTGCGCACATGTAGGGTATTTCTTCCCTGAATGACGCCCCTTTCTGCGTACATGTAGGGTATTTGTTCCCTGAGTGACGTCCCTTTCTGCGCACATGTAGGGTATTTCTTCCCTGAATGACGCCCCTTTCTGCGTACATGTAGGGTATTTGTTCCCTGAGTGACGTCCCTTTCTGCGTACATGAAGGGTATTTGTTCCCTGAGTGACGTCCCTTTCTGCGTACATGTAGGGTATTTGTTCCCTGAGTGACGTCCCTTTCTGCGCACATGTAGGGTATTTATTCCCTGAGTGACGTCCCTTTCTGCGTACATGTAGGGTATTTGTTCCCTGAGTGACGTCCCTTTCTGCGTACATGTAGGGTATTTCTTCCCTGAATGACGCCCCTTTCTGCCTTATGAAAAGACATTAGGCCAACTTATTTCTCGCCCGCTTTCGGGTCGGGTGTAGACTGGTCTCACTGTCGAATATCAGAATATCCTGTTCTAGGCTATTCTGATAGTCGATATGTGGACCAGTCTAGAGCTGGTAACCCGTTTTCTGAGAGATACTCTGAGATTGCGGGCAACAGTACCCGCCCTGGGTCAGAAATAAGTTGGCCCATTGATATTTGCAACTTCAGTTAGTGACATCGTGAAATTGACATTCATCTCAATAAAAACCATTCTAAATCACTCACTCAGCACTCAATTCATTCATTCCAAACACTCACTCAAACTACTCAAAAACGCTCCAAATGACTAAAACAAATGTAATAAGCAGCTACATAAAAATCGCGATTTCACTGACATAATTTAAATGTTAAAGCTTCTGATTGGTTTCTTAAGAAATAAAAAGCTTTTATTAGAACTTGTATACATATTTCATTAAAGGGAGGTAATAAATATGGCTAATTTTGTTCATCCTGATCAAAATTAGCGGTATTTGATTACCCCCACCCCCTTTAATTTCACTCAAAACTCAATCATTACCGTCATTTAATTTTTAGCTCACCTGAGCACGAAGTGCTCAAGGTGAGCTATTGTGATCGTAGAATGTCCGTCGTCAGTCGTGCGTCGTCCGTCGTCCGTCGTCCACAATTTCTTTAAACATCTTCTCCTCCTAAACCAGTGGGCCAATCTTGATGAAACTTGGAAGGGATGCTCCTTGGGTCAATCTTGATGAAACTTGGCAGGGATGCTCTTTGGGTCAAGCTCTACCAAAGTTGTTCAAATAAATGAAATCCACCCTTAACTTTCCCTTTACCCTTAACAAAAAGGGTGAAAATATGAAAAATCTTTCAAAATCTTCTACTCTGAACCAGAAGGCAGACAGCTTTCATATTTGGTATGTAGCATCATCTAGTGGACCTCTACCAAGTTTGTTCATATCAAGACCCTGGGGTCATATTTGGGCTTTGCCCGGGCCCAACCCTTTTTACATAGAATCAAAGAGCGGAAATCTTTAAAAATCTTCTCTGCAACCAGATGGCACACAGCTTTCATATTTGGTATGTAGCATCACCAAGTGGGCCTCTACCAAGTTTGTTCATATAAAGACCCTTGGGCCATATTTGGGCTTTGCACGGGTGCATCCCTTTATCTCTTATGAGCACGAAGGGTAAAAAATGAAAATCTTCAAAAATCTTCTTCTATGAAACCAGAAGGCAGACAGCTTTCATATTTGGTATGTAGCATCATCTAGTAGACATCTACCAAGTTTGTTTA